>WEDG01000242.1:0-600000 GCA_017591395.1 Schistocephalus solidus | reverse complement strand
TAATCACTGAAAATTCATTCCATACGACAATATCATAAATTTTAAGGGTAAGTTATTAGTCTAAATTGAAGTGCACTGAAGTCTCACCTGACTACAGCTTCTACATATTTTTCAAAACTTGTTACTTTACATTTATTGCAGTATTCTCTCAGAGAAAGAAAATAATAATATTTTATTCGGTAACGATGGGAAGGTACCTTTTTCAGAGGCCTTATTCTTGGTTGTTCTATGATGGTGTCCTAGAAACCGTGGCCAGGAAGGCTGCCAACTGATGCGTTACGCCAGACCCCGCCATTAGCCCAGTGTGTGTTTTGCGTTGAGTAGCTGGCCAGTAGACCGAGAGTCAGATGGCGGTGGCTCCGTCTTGCCCTGGGATTTGTGAATCCTGGCGTTTGCGTTAAGGGGGACAGGTCATGCTGTTGTGCGTGCAGATGGGTACACCAGCCAGATCAGCTACTGCGCCCACTTCCGCATCAGACAACTGGCCGACTCGGACGGTGCCCTGGTTCTGGGGGTGGGAGGGAGTGAGTGAGGTCGACGGCTCAGCTCATTATCCTCGCTATAAACAGGCTGACGCGTTTGAAGCTATCGTATTGCGCTAAAAGCCGTGGCTTTTAAAGTTGCAAACTGACGAGATAACTCTAACCGCGTACTCAACCCAGTGTGTGTTTGTGTGGGGGTTTGACTGGCGGATTGAGAGACAGGCTGCAATTGCTCCTTCTTAATGTACCCTTTATGGCACTCCCACTCAGCTGGTATCCGACCCGTTTCTCCCTTGTGTTGTAGCGTACATGTTTTGTGTTGGACCACAGTGCGTGAGACCGCCCTCCCCCAGCTCCGGTCTTCTTGACTCTGTCTTGACACCGGGTTTAGGTGGGGAGTGATATGGAGAGTGAGACAGATGCAGTACACATATGCTCTCACTATAATCCGGCGCAATTAATCGTCCCTGCACCACCCTGTTGTGTTGGACAAAATCGAAAAACGACGGTTGAACTGTCGAATTCACGCCTATGGATTGTGAAACCTCGTTTATACTTGAAACATACGAGGTACTTAAGTGGCTGCCACTTAAGCAAAAGTCATTACTGTTTTCAGTATGAAAATATGATTTTAGATTGGGCAAGTCGGTCATGATTTTGCTGCGGTTTTTAATGATAATCTTTTTGGTGTAACTCGTCCCCGAGAATTATGACAGCGCAGTTACCCGCCATAGGAAGGGATACTAAGCAATCAAATATGCTAATGCTGACATATACCTAATCCGAAAGGACGAAGTACCGGTTCTTGGAATGGTCAGCGATATGTGCCACCGATCGGTAGGTTCTGGTCATGCGCCTTTATGCGCCGAACTATATAATAAGCTGCTCCAATAATGGATCTTGACGCTAACTGAGCACTTCCGATAGTGAACCTTCCAAAGTGATCACCACCCTCATCTTTGAGTATAAACTGACCACGTATGGGACCAACAGCCGCTTTCATCAAATCTCAGTCCAGACGAAACATCTAGGATTGTCTGCATCACAAGACTTGACAACTTGAACCAAAAATTACCCTGCCCTCCCGCATCGACGTTTTCTTAACCTGGATACAATTGTCCTCAGATCTATTCTTGTGAATGTTGATAAAAGCAAGATCTGGGCAATCGCTTTGCTCTTGTAGAAAACATAGTTTTGATTTTTAAGTTAGGCCTGGTAGTAGCCTTTATTAATGGGCGATTACAAAGAAGAGAACTCAGTGCTTTGCGTTACTTCTCGTCAATAACGCTGACCTATACAAATATTCCAGAGGCACTTGCGTTCTCATCACGCCTACGAACTAACAGTCAGCGATTGGTAATTAAACACCCTACATGCATGAAATGCTTGGTGAAATTCATGTGTCATTTGCTTAACTGCCCGCTGTACTCAAACAAAATTACCATTCATGGAATTCGAAGTAATGAATAAATTAAACATGATCAAAAGTGTAAAATTGCTGATTATTCTAGCTGAAAGACAACCGTTGGAAAGAATAGCATCAACTTCAAATAGAAGACACAGCACCACCTTGTCAAGCAGCAGTCCAATAAAAAATACGCTTTGCTCGCGAGCCAAATCAATTATCAACACTTTAACGGGCGTATTAAATAAACTTATGCGCTAAAACGTAATCTCCAGAACTGAATGGTGGTATATGAAGTTAAGGGTCCTATGGATTACCCCGAAATCATAATCCTTAACGTTCCCCGTACCCAATGAATGCCAGAAAAAGTGGCTCCTTTGTTAACTAACCACAAAGTTTGGTTGAAGATTAATTTTGTTTGGGTGACCACAAGGGCCTCTCAATTTGGCCACCGAATTCCTCGCCGGCGTGCGGGGAAGCACTGTCAAACTTGAATAAATTAAGAATTCGTACGATGTGATTTGATGTTCATATCTATCCCACCATGCTGGCGCGGTATATTAAGCGCAGCAGTTAAAGAACATAGTGCAGGCAATTCAAGTCCCTTATATTCGAACGTCTATGAAAAGACTCTTTCTCATGCCAGAAAAAGGTTTTCTGTTAAACAGACTACCTATACGAACAGAATAAGCAAACATTGGAGAAGTAATCAATTTCCGGTAAGATTGAAGAATTGGTCCGAAGTTATTTTTAAAAAATCAGTTTCAAATACGGTTAGCCTGGGTTTTAATGACTATGCGTAAAATGTGTGTTTGTTAAAAATTGAGCAGAGCAGACTTTCAAGCGCTACCCAGCACCCGTTCCACAAGACAGAAAGGGGAGGTTCAAAGTCTGCTCTTATTTCTCGTTCCGGTTAAGAAAATACATAATGGCTGGCTTACCAGCAGGTAATATTGCGAGACAACTAGCGCCATCCAGGTCCTCAGCTATCATATTAAACATACGGTAATCCACCATCACAGCTATATTTAGGCGTTCTTACAACACATATAACATATTGAAGGTGCCAAAAGGAATCTACAAAAATCAGATAGCATAAGAAAGCTATCCGGGAAAATCCACCAGCCACCTTTTGCATGCATACTGAGGAAATAAATGCAAGAACCACCAACTCGTTTGGATTCTTCACCGTATCAAACGATTGCATCAATAGTTAAATCACACAATTTACAAGAATATCACGTGGGCCTTACATTCCAACCATCAGATACTGCCTCTACTATTTTAAACGTCAGAAAGCCCAAACACCTAAATCATGATCTTGTGAACAGAAATGCGCCGTTGGGAACGGCCACCCGTTGTCTCAAGTTCACCTCACAAACACCCGCCGTTAGTACTCATTGGCAATCACTCCCATGAATTACACGGAAATTTAATTGCATAAAATAGACTAAAAAATGCGGCAAAAAAGATCACGCAGAACCTCTCAAGCTTCTGTAAAGGCCTATATTTCGTTCCTCGGTTAACGATGGTACTTTGGCGGGTATATGTCCTGGAACCGCAGCAGACTCTCATAGATGCTTACATAGATTTCTACGCAACAAATTGCTGCTCAGACGCATTTTCAGAGTACCTCGCTGTAGTTTTTAACCTTTTTTAATAAATTCTAGTGTCAGGCAAAGCATTATGTTTGTTCACTTCGAACAATTTTACATGCACATCCCCCAAGAAGGCTAAACTATTTCATGTGGACTCAACCAATGGGCCTACCAATAACGGGATTCATTAATGAAACTTGCGATGATCGTCCACATTAACCTTGTAGTACATATTTATGGCCATCCCTACCAGCATTAAATTCGCATGCGTATTTGAAAGCAGGGTAAGTGATATTATCAACAAAAGCGACAAAGCAGATAGTTGCTACTTAAAACTGCAATATTTAACCAATAACTTAATTCTGGCAACTCAGTTATCTGTTTTGAGAGTCTTATTAAATGAGATACATATTTCCGTTAAATGAGCAAGGTATTTGCATGGATTTCAGGTTGTACCTGCCTACACGTAAGTGTGCCGCTTCAGTCTCGAAACCATTAATAATCCACACCAAAATCTCCAAGACTACAAATTTGTCTTATTTTTCCAAATTTTCAAAGTTTCCTAAGATATCTGTATCGCTACAGTCACTTTTTTTCATAACTTCGGATGGTTTAGTCTTATCAGTCATTTGTTTTACTACTCCGTTTTGCATCACTAGAATGTAAGGTCGTTCTGCACTAATACGTAATGAGGTAGTCATGGCGAGTCCCACTCGATCATTTTAAGGTGAATTATTAATTTAATTCAAAGTGAAGAATCGCTGTAAGATTTGTATTTCGTCCGTTTATTTAGTTTTTCGATGCTTTTTGTAATTATATTGTATCTGTCAGTTGTATTAAGTACTTTGATCACTGAAACATATGTTTAAATATAAGCAAACTTTTCCCTCCTGAACGATGGGAACTAATTTCGTTCAGAAGTTCTTCCAGACAGAGTTTCTCAATAAATTTATGAGATTTAGTCATTTGAATTCACGATTCTTTGTCTAGGTAGTGCAGCAGAAATTTGTATTTCTTATAAAGGACCTTGCTGTGGTACTTCGTAGCCCCAACATTCGCCTCCTTTATGTTCCACAACTCCGAAGTTTCTTATTCTTGGTTATTGATTTTCTAAGCAAAAGCATTATTACTATTTTAAATTGTGGTAAGTACGCAATACATAAAGACTACATTTTTGGCAACTGTGTTTTTAATGAATTACCAATGACATCGGGTCCAGTTGTCAGGCTGCCCAAAGAACTTTGCATAACTAAAACTCCTTATAATCATGTCAATGTAAAATGAAATCACTATTATTAGTTGTCTATGAATGACAGGTTAAAGTACCTTTCCTATTCCGATACTTTTTGCTTATACAACTTTATCTTTTTTGTAAAATTTCGGACATGTGAACATTTTTAGAATTTTATGCGTGGGAAACGCATAGGAGTGTGAGAAGTTTTAGAATTTTCAAGTTGTTTCAATTTAGATAACAGTTACCTGATAGCATTGAGTAGCTCATTGACAAGGACCAAAGTAAATTTTTCGAACGCAATATTTTGAGCAAAACGCGGACCTTTGTCGCAGCACCAGAATCGTCATGCGCACTCCATCAATTTTGATTAAGCGCAGCCTTAAGTTCCGAACCATTAGGGAAATATCACACTTAAATTTTATAGTTTTTATACAAAAGAGCCTCAAACCTTTACTTCGTCCAGGTAAATAAGCAATCATATTTTGGTGACCAACGTTGAGAGTTTCTATCACCTCCCGTGCTATCACATATCTCGTTTTGAGCATTTGAATTGTCTATTGACTTAAGAAATATTCCGGTTTACTTCGCAGTAATCACTGACACTGACTGCTTTTTATTTCATCTAGGATTACGTTTATTATAGAATAAGGCGGCCGCCGTTGATATACATTGCGCTGTCAGTGGGTTGAAATCTTGACAAATCAAGGCTTGTAGATGCTCCCATCCGATAAAACAGCTTCTCAAGAGGGTATAAACACTACAACTAAAACAGCTTCTTCGCCACCACACTTGTCTCAAACGGTCCCCAAAGTCTTGTGGACAGCAGATACACTTTTATCACACCACTGTAGCCTGGAGATAACGTCTGGAGAACTTTGCACGGCCAAGGAAACTGTCGTTTATGAGAAACTTCCTCCGCCGAAATACAATATAGACTTGGGTAAAATATGTCATTTTTCAAGAAACTTACCTATATCAACAAGATTAAAATAGGACTTACATGTCTGTTTAACAAATATTCCATGGTCTCTGCTTGCATACATAAGGCTTTTTAAACTTAGTAACAAATTTTAGCACTGCTTTTGCTTAGCGTCGTGGTTGCAGATCCAAAAGGAAATTATTATAAACATGCTTGTTACTAATTGGTGAAATTCCTAGACACAGCATTTTTTCCTAGTGATATTAATCAAAGGCAGCCTTTGCATTTAATTACAAATAAGTTTTTCAAACCGCGATACCAAAAACAATAAAAAATCCAAGGATAAGCGACAATTTATTTTTTTACATCAGTTGAGATACTTTAAGTAATGCGGAATTGCGGAATTATTGCAGAGGAGAAGATGAGATACAGTTTCATATTCGTTTTAGTCAAAATTGTTTTACAACAGTAAATGTTAGAAAAATTCATAATTTTGCAGTTCAATTAACGCCATTAACGTTTTGGTTGAGTCTCAAAGTATTCCGTTTTTCAAATAAATTTAAATTTCCCACAGTTTGTATTTGCACGTTTACCAGTAGGCGTCGATGTTTTCAATCTGGGTTGTGCAAAAGTCTATGCTTGGGGTTCTATTCTGCATTTTTGTCTTGCTTCTTTTATCGCTACTGTCCTTTGGGAAATACTCTTTTTGAAAATTGCATCCAAAGTACAGTTCCTATTAAAATCATAGTTCTATAGCATGTACACAGGTAAAGATGAGGGAGCAGTTTCACGAACATTACAGAAATTCCCCTCTACTAAATTAGCATAAAGTACGGGTTGGGT
This sequence comes from Schistocephalus solidus, assembly GCA_017591395.1. Taxonomy (NCBI): domain Eukaryota; kingdom Metazoa; phylum Platyhelminthes; class Cestoda; order Diphyllobothriidea; family Diphyllobothriidae; genus Schistocephalus; species Schistocephalus solidus. Next base: position 593,519 of record WEDG01000242.1, on the reverse strand, counting down.
AATATTTGACCTCCTTTTAATTTTTATAAAAGCATGTGATGTCTAGATTTGAATCGTATGTGACCTGGGGAGGTCTGCAAGCCGTTGCTCTGAAAAATCAAATAGTACCACGTACAGGTCAACATGATCGGACAGCATCTTTTTATTTTTATCTTCAAAGACGTGTACCTGAATAGAGTTTGTTATCTTAGGTGATTGTTGATCCTTGGTGCGTGTTCATAAAGATGGCAGAAGTCTGCGTTTTAAAGCAGGAACAATGAGCATATTCTTTAGGATATAATATTCACTTTTATTAACAGCAATTGGCAAGAGAATATCGCTACGTTTCGGCTGGGCGTTAATAATTGCCTTCGATTCATTCGTTCACTTTCTTTCTGAAGCGATATCATTTAAATCCCCATAGTGATGGTGGTTAATGGTTTTGTAAAATTATGCTAGAAAAGTTAAAAACTTCCGAAGTCTACTTCTTGGAAGTTACCTTCTCATAACTTCCAGCAGATTAACTGAGAGACTACAGCTGCCTTGTGTGGAAGCATAATCATTACGCACCTTTGCAAATCTGTAATTTAATATCTATGACTTTGCTTTGCTTTTTATATTTCTGACTTGTTTTAAAAAAAGTTCTGAAGAGGATCTTAATGAAAATATCAAAATATCTGTACGGCGGACAATCTTACATCACTTTGTAACATTTCAGCTGAGCCGTTATCGAATGTATACATCTACCGAAAGTTCAAATGATGAACTTTAATTCAAACTTGTAGCAAGTGCTTCAAAAGGAAGTAAAAAAGCTGTCTACACTAAGATCTTCCGTGAATTGACTTTTACCTCCAAATTTTTCTCTCAGCTGTTTCTGCGTAGTTGAAATTCAAAACAACTTGCCAAGGTTTTTAAGCATTTTCGGTAACATTCATCGTTGTAATGCTGGCCACTCCAAGAAATGACGTCATAGCTAGTAGACGTTTAAGCTCTTGAGTTTGTGTTCATGAATCAAGAAACGCCACAAGCCTTAACGACCTTTTCAGGCATCTGCTATCATAGGAAACGAAAACAAATTATTCTTCCCTTCAGGTAACTGTATCTAGTCTTCATTTTTTGTTAATGACTCAAAAAATGCCATTGCACTCTCTTTCTCTTTTAAGCAAAAAACAAGGAGAAATTTCTGAAGAGGTTCTTTAAACACCCTCTCGTTTTCCATCTCCCTTACTCATTGCTTCATTGCTTGCCTGCGGATGATGGAGACAGTGGAATACTCGAGGTCAAGCAACTATTGGCTCTTACCTCCTGCGCGCCTGTAGAAGTCCTAAATCAGGCTGTTATGCCCATCCTTCTACCTTCTAGCATTGCTTATTCGGAGCCTTTGAAGCCCAACTCCGGTGAACCGCTACCGCTCATCCCAGAGCCAGAGCTAGACGCGACAACAGCAGAGGCAGCAGAAAGAGCTGCCGAGAAAACAGATGTGGCTGAAGACTGCGTCAAACGGAGATTGACTCTAAGATATATGGATCCAGATAGCTCTAAACCGACCACCGAGCTGCAGTTGCAGTCCATAAAGATGCGAGATATGATTATTGTACGGCGGCGCCTTTCCAAGGAACTTTTACTGCGACGGACAGTGCTCTCGAGGAGTCTGTCAAGGAGCCCTAGACGGCTGCCAAATCAGCGAGGCATCGTGCCCCGTCCGACCAGTGTTGAAGGCATGGATGGTGTTGCAGCTGGAGCGGCCACCTCAGCCGCCGCCAGCCGACAGCAGAAACAATCTACTTTTGACCTTTCTACTATCAATCCGGTTCTCGTGAAGCAAGCCAAGGAGAGGGTTGAGGAGGCAATTAAAGTAAGTACAAGGTCCTTTCGGTTGCTTTTTTCTTACTACTGTAGCACAGTAGCACAATACTGTCAGCAATTGTCTGCATACTGCTTTTAATAACAAACAACCGCACAACACAAGCCCCTATTTTGCGAACCTCGGTGATTAGTTGCTCTTTGAATAATCTAAAGCTAAAACGCTAAAAAAGCCACTGATTTATGTTCAGTTCTCTCATCTCCTGCAGGGTTCCAGCCATCAGTAGTTTTCTGTCAGACATTTTTGAATTAGTTCTGTGCTACTATGCATTTAGATATTTCCTGCATTAAAAGTACAATATTTGTGGTAAGAAAATGGGGCTCCGGTTGCATAATTTAATATTTTGGTGCCAAATGACTCCTTTCATGCATTTTTTAATGGGTTGCGCGGTTTCCCTTTATCTAGCTGCAAGATTTTACTGGTCTGAGTGAGGACTACACTGACATTTTGGGTCCTTCTGTTTAAAAGTATGCTCTTGTATTTAGCCTGCGACAAGTGAATTCGGGGAGATAAAAATTCATTTCCATAGGCGCATTTAGTATGGTGAAATTAATAACTAGCCAGTGTGTTCCACAACAGTCGTACCTTTTCATCTGATGTAAAATGAAGCCAATGAACTTTTACGTTCACTCATGTTGTGTAGCCGTCGTAACGTTATTTGTTTAATTACCGTTGACTCTTTTAAATAGAAGTATTACTGTGAAAAATTCGGCAGATCTTGCTATGAGCTGGGTTTAGTAAGTACTTTGAAAGCCTCAGCTGATATGAAGATATCCAGAGGTCTACATTATTCAAAACTAGCGTGCATTATGGCGCTGAAATTAGAATATATGTGGACATTAACGGTTCCCTAAACGATTGGCGCAGTCTTTGCATTGGCCCAAAATTCGGTCACCGTCTTTTCGTCCTCCATTGGTCGTGCTGCTTTTAGTCTCCATGGCTGGTTAGTTTTTGACGTAATTCTGTGTAGTTCGCGGAACATGAAAACGCGCGGCACGCCAACCACTGCGCAGAAAGGCTTGACCAGACTACTGGTTCATGGAGGAGGAATTAGAGAATACAATCAATTTTGAGATATCTTTCTCGTCATATTTCTACTTATTCCAAACAAACAAATAGAAAGTGCCTGAAATTCTCAGGAAACGGAAGCATCGCAGCTTAGAAGGCTGCTGACTAATGGGGGTAACGCTGTCCTATTCGGAATTGAGAATTATAATAAAGGGGCTTCTATGGCATTTTTGATTATGTTAGATCCGTCAGTCTTTTGTTTCTCTGGAGCCTGTTTTTACGGCACACATAAAAAGACAGGCGATTTAGTTGCTCGCCTTGGCACTCACTTATACCACCAGCCGTCTTTAATCTGTCCTGCATCTTCAATATGATGAGTGAAATACATCGTGCGCAAATTGGCGTCATTAGGAATAAAAGCACAAGGAAAATCGCCAACATGCCATCAGAGTGGTCTGGAATCTCGTCAGCTGCGGCGTGCGAGGTATTAGATGTGGTTGACATGGAGGTCGCGCAAGCATTAGAACAGTAATAATAATAATAATAAAAATAATAATAATAATAATAATAGAGAAAAAGGGAGTTCCATGAAGCAGTTTCAAAGTTGGAGACACGATCACTGGAACAAGAGCTTTATAAGCCTGATGTTTCGGGTTCTCACATGCCTCACTCAGGAGCTGTCAATTGTGATAGGCATGTAGTGGCCTTGTAACTGCTGCAAAACCTGGGCAATCTGATACCCTTTTCTGACTCTGTCTCAGAGGATGGATTCGAGTAATAGTACTGCTATCAGTTTGAAGCGAACTTTGTCGGCCGTGCTCCCTCAATAGTCTACTTCCTGGTTCGAATTCAGTGTGCAAACCGAGTTTGTGTACAAGAGGGGCTTTATTGTCAAGTCATTTAGCTGCCATGCCCGTTCAAAGTGGATTGATATGCTCCATATGATTTCCTAAGTATGACACCCGTCGGCATGCCCCCAAGTGACTATTAGGACAGGATACTCAATAAGGTTTTCCTCTACCCCTTCGAACCTTTTTTGGTCAAACAGGACATACTCTGTGTAAAATAAGTTTTGCTTTTTTCAGACCTTATCATATTGACCAAAAGTTTTGTCCTTCTTAGAAAGGTTGGAACACATTTGCGTAAAGTTTTAAGGAGACGAAATTATGTATTAAATAGTTATACGAGCAGATGCTGGAGCAGTTTTCGTGCTCGTGTCTGCGTCTTCTCAGTTGGTTTCTGGGACTCGCATTTTCACTTTTATTGACAGTGTTAACCTGTTCCAGGGTTACACCGGAGGAGAATTGGTTTTTACTGTATAGCCGTTATTTGTCTACGAAAACCGCGAATCGGACATGTCTTTTTAGGCATCTCTCTGGCGTACTTCAGGGTTGAAGCGAATAGGAACGGACTGAAACAAAAAGCTGTGCAATAAAATCGGTAGTAGAGGTAAATTTATGCCATTCTCAAGGAGGAGTCCCTTAAAGTTGTCAACTATTATAGAGTAATTTTTCTAGTTTTATATCTGCCCTGAGGTGACAACTAGAGCTTCAATATTGTCAGGGATTTTTATAACTTGTGCAAATCCACCTAGTATCTCAATTCGATAAAGATGGGTGGGTCCTCGGTGTTTGTGCTTTGTGTGTTTTTGGAGGTGTCTTAAAATTGACTTTTAAAGGAAGCATGTGCTTAAATCTTGTTTCTTGGATTTAATACGTCTGGAAAGCCCTGTGAGAAGTAATAAATGTTGGAAAACTGTGTAGATAGCAAGCTGGCGGGTCTTTTTAAGCTCAAATACATTAGGCCTATACAAATAACACTAAAAAGCACATAACTTGTGACAATGACAGGAGAAAATGGTCTTCAGTTACTGGCGGTAACTGGTGAATGATGGAAGCTTCACTTCTTCCTTCGAGTTCATAACTAAAAGTTTGAAAATTAAAAAAGTATGGTAGAGAAAGCTACATAGCTCAAAAATATATCCTTAGCATCGAAATACTGGCGTTCTCGATGCCGGACCGGTGAGGTCTGAGCAGAAAAGAAAAACGGGAATAAGTACAACAGACTTCTGTGACTGTGTTGGAGCATATTAGTGAACAGGGGGATTTGTCGAGTACAGTAGCGTTTCTGAACGTAAACTGGAAATATTACGGGACCCACACTCTCTTGGGTGCCTATAACAAAACAATCTAGCTGCTAAATTTGTTAAGGAACTGAAACATAGGTGAGACCTGATCTGCGGATCATGTAGATATGCACAGCCTATGTCAATCTATGTCGAGTTTGATCCTGTTTCCTTGTTTGTTTACAGATAGATGTTTGCATTTATGACGCGGGAATTATATTGATAATCGAGGCATGCATTTCGTTTGGGAATTTCCTTAGAGCCTAAAATGTATGTATTTTCCAATAAACACACCTGATTGTTTGCCAAAAAATATAAAAAACGACCATTAATTCATTTGGAAATAAGCCCATCGGACCCATAATCTTGCATCCCTTGATGACGTAGTACATTAACTGCACAATTCTGAACCACGAAGGCCATTGAACTTTCAAGAGCCCTTAAGTTTCCAGTTGTGAAAGGGTTCAGATTTTCGGTTGCATAATTGTGCAGGTATGTCGAGTTACATCGAATAATAGTAACAACCGCTTCTAATGTCTGTGCCCTATTTGGTCAGCGATACAAGTTGAGTAAAGGGAAGCCTGGGAGGCCGCTACAACATGCTCATTCGCCAGAGACTCATGCTTTGTCACTGCTGATAATGATAAACTTCTCAACAACTAGGTTTGAGCAGAGAACGTCATCAGCTGTGAACATTAATTTCTACCTCGGCTCTGTAACGTTGGATAAGTAATCGTGGCATAAAATCATGTCTGTGACACACGACCTGAACAAGATACAGTTAACCCTACGGATCCCTTTATTTACTTTAAAGTTGCATTCAATTTTGTGAGCTGTGACCTCTGTTTAACTTCTGGAAACAGAAAAACAAAATATTTGCGGTTATTGGCCCCTATCATCATATACGAGAAGGTCTCAAACGACGAGGATGGGTAGAAAAGTTTTACAAAGCCACTATCAACCTTAACGGAGGCTCAAAACCGAGGCTGACTTCCCGCAGCGCAGAAACGCCAAATTGTCTTTCAGATGATGCCGATGGTGATGGAAATGACGACGACCAGACTGACCTCATGATAGCCGAACCTGGTAGGCAGTATGATTGCTCTGCTTCTGTTAATGATTTAGACCTCATTATCCAATTTCTTGCCATTTCTCTTTCTTATCTTTCTGCCCAGAAGTTATAGTACACAACAGAGTACAAAAATTATACGCAAACGGGTAATGAACGTGTTGAAAGGAAGATATTTATGCAATTTTGGGTTTTAAAATATTCGCCTTTCTAACCGATGTCGCTAATCCTTTTACTGCACACCCATTACACCAAAGATTTCAATACAGACTGTGTATTAGTGACCATACAGTCGTAATTCTTCCTTTAATTTCATTGGCCTGAGAAGAGTTCCTCGTATGACAGGCCAAACTATGAATCAGGCAGCATACGTTTACTCACTGGAAAGCAAATGGACTTCATCGTTTGAGGTATTTGCTGTCCTTGTTTACGAACCTACTTAAGGCTTATCTGGGATTCCGTCATACGGTTTGCCTCTTGGGACTGGTAAAGACTAAGGCAAACCAGTCATTTGTATATTTCTTTTAAGACGCTCACTGGTTATACACAGCTGTCCAAAAGCATCTGTTTGGCTCATTGTGTATTTCGGTATTCTACTACTTAGAGCGACTCCGATTTTCTGATACCGTAATCATAGTGCGCATTAGGTTACAAGATCCAAGGCAAAATCTAAGTCTTTTACAAACTGACATCTAGAACCACGTGAATTTACAAAGAGGGAGCCAGTAGGGTAAATTAATCAGCCAAAACGTGCAACGCTCCTCCCGGTCTACGTCAGAGAATGACCGGTTGGCTGGAATCGGGTGTTATATTCATTAGTCAGGCGACTATTTGAACGATAACTTAAGATCCTCAAGTTTAATGTCGTAAGGACGGCTAGAACGGATGCTGCACCGAGCTAGAGTGCGCATGCAGTTTAGTCACGCAACAACGGCGACTGCTGCTATGCTAAGCGACTTGGTTGCGAGACGCACACCCCTGTTAAGTCCTGTCTGGTTATGTACTCTAACTGGCGTCATTTCTTAGTGTCTCAATTAAGTGCTTAAAATCTACGCGAACTAATCCGATGTCAAAGGGAACTTAGGGACACCGGAACAATAAAAAAACTTCGCACGCTTACCAATGTTCGTGCCGGACTTTATAACTGCGTCGCTTCTCTCATGGCACGCTTTTATTGTTCCTACGAGAGAGTGCGTGTGTACTGATGCCTTAGACTTTGTCGGGGTGGCGTGCGGGATCTGTGGCTTTTGACACCAGGAATGTCTCTTCGAGACTGATGAACTTTTAGGTTTTCCGAAACTGCTGAAACCTGATAGTAAACTTCCTGCAAAAGCTGGAGCGTTTGGAAGATTTTTGTTGATTATATTTCTACGTTCATTGGTACATTTTCTCACAAAAATGACCTTCCGTCAAACAAACTTTGAAAGTACGGATTAAGAGTTGGCAGGCAATCTTAGCCTTCCAACCACTGAAGCTGCAACTGTTGCGTGGTTGCCTTCAAAGATACTAGTTTGTTTTACGGTAAAACCGTTCCTGAAGTTAACCAATATGTATGGACCCCGTTCAGTTTGAAGTTTTACGCAATACATGGTAACAAAACAAATGCAAGTACATCAATGAGAGGGTACTTTTTTACCTCAGTCGTTATTGTTTCCCTCGAACGGTTTAGCAAATGCCGAGTGATTATAACAGTTCACAACCATGAGAAAACGTCATCGTACGCAGTTTATTGCTTCTTCGTAAGTCTCAGTCGCTGGACGCTATCCGCATACCTCAAAGGCATCTGACATCCCCGCGAAAAGTTGGGTTAAATAATAAAGAGCCTGTTTCTTTAAGGTATTAAAGTACTTTTAAACTATCAAGCAGAATGTAACAAAGTTACTTAGCTAGTCGGAGTAGTTGAATTCACAGCGATCTCTTTCGTAATGGACATCATTGCTGCTCAAAACTATAAGAAAATTAGTACAAAACCTCAGCTCTCTCCATAATAGTAATGAATATATATGTTACATGACTTACCATCCAGGCAACAAAGATACCAGTTAACAGTCCAAAAGCGCGTGTTTTGCCGATCTCGTACGACGCGGTTACGAGTTATTCGGCTTGCCAGAGCGTCCCCTATGCATCCAGGAATTTAAACTTAGCTCCCATACTGCCTTGTTTAATTTTGGAGGAAAATAAGGTGCAGTATTTGCTTTGGACTCAACCCTTCCTATCGACTTTCGGACCTATCCCGAAGACCTGTACTCCAAGTTCACGCATTTATTTTCCCGAAAGGTAAATAAACTAATACTGAGCGTAGAAGGCATTTTCAGACACAGCTGCTAAAATCTGAAAAGAGTTTCCAAAGGCATTGCCATTTCTTGGAAATTAACTGAACAGAAAATCCTAAAGAGATCGACAGTAGGCCTCTGGTGGTTTTCAGTCTGTCTCCTTTGGTTCCAGCCCTGACCACCTGGTGCATTTCATTTTTAGGGAGTGCGTTTTAAATTGATCTGTTTGACCCAATTTGGTATTGCCAGCTTTTAAATAAAACTCAATTTACATCTAGAGACCTTAAGAGCCTCATGTATGTCCCCCAAATATGGATTTCAGCCGTTACTCTCAGTTGCAAAGCCTTTGTATGCACTAAAATTGGCAAAGGCGCCTTGCTGGTGATAGGCGATTTGGTTTGTTAGATCACACTTTGATAACATAAAATGAAATCAGTTACTCTGTTGTTGGGGGGTATAGTAGGTTTTTCTAATGCACCCTTCAAAACAGACCCCAAAAATAGGCAAGTTTTGTGATTTTTGAAATTCGGCCGTCGTGCTGTACACCCCTGTTTGTGGGCAGGCCTCAGTGCAAATTGAATTCTCCTTAGGCCACGTCTCTCACATCCCTGCTAATATGTGTTGTCAAGCCAACAATCTGTAAAAATCATGGGCGCTATTTTGTAGAGTAGGTTCATTTGCATGACAACGCGTCCTGTCTCATGTGCCTAGAGTTGCAATAAACAACTTAATAGTTAATTTCATTCCTATAACTGAACAGAACGGTTCCTTTAAAAATTTATAAAATGGGCCCCAAACACGCGGAATTATTCTTTTTCTGTGAGCGAATATTCCTAGCAGTTAAGTAGAAACTAGGCCTGGAAAATATGGCCCAGTTAAGACCCTGCAATGTCCTATCTAAGAAATTGCTCACACAAATAACAGAGGACCCCAAAGAGTGCCCAGAAAACTAATACATTTATTAGCTGTTGATATCAGGCTTGTTATAAGTTTATCGTATACTGATGTTTTAGGGAAATTTGTATAGTTTCCTCTTATATTTTCTTGTGTGTGATTTGCATGCATACACAGACTCTGGTAGTCTTGTCAGACATTTGCGCCTAATACCCGCATCGAATGGTTGACCGATCTTTTGGACTCTATCCTGAAGCCGGGCTTTGGCAGATGATGGAAGAGAGTGTGTTAGATACCGTGCAAATTTTCGATCACTATAAAATAATTTACCCACAGGTCACCGTCCCTGCGGCCATTCTGTGTGACACCTGGTGGATATGGTCGTTTACGACGATCGGGCTGTCAATTGGGATCGGCAGATTGAGGACAGCAACCTCTTGTTCTGAATGCGTTACAAATGTCGAGATTTTAAGCTGACTTTTAAAACTTTAGATCATACTTCTCTCAGCAACTTCCATGTGATTTTTTTAATTCAACTAATTAAATTACTGTTTCCTCTCTCTGTCTGTGATCCATCTCAGAACGAAAGGAATTCCCTTGGGAGGCTGACGGTGGAATCTACGGTTTAATGGTAAGTATACGTTGATTTTGCTGCTAGCGGTTGTCCGTTTAAGCCCCTTTTATATGTAAGCCTGCTCATTTGCTCTCCTTGGGAAGAAACATCTGAAGAAAGGCAAATATGCACTTCCATTTCAGTTCGTACATTATATTTTCTTGTTAGGTCGCCTACAGAGGATATTTCTGGTTAACGGTTGGGAAATAGCCTTCGCTGCAGTGCATAGCCTGGAGGTTTGAAAGTCTAGTGCTGTCAGCTCTTCTTTTGCTTTTAAAGCTAACTTCGCTTTAAATCGTTCTGGAATACTCTTATTTTCTCTTCAAAAATGAAACCTGGTTTAAGATATAGTCGCATTTCTATGGCCTGTGCAGTTAACCGAACAGATGTTTTCGGTTAAGTGATTTTAAACAGAGTACCGAAACCTCAGTATGTTGATTTCGTCAATCACGCACTTAGTAGCGCTTTCAACTAGCACGGCAGCTTCATACTGATTAAAAGAATTTCAAATGTTCTAAGTTACTCCTAATTACAACAGGGAAGGTCAGTGACCCTAATCTGTTGCGCATGTTAATTAAAAGCCTGTGACCTCCCTTAGTAGATGACGCCCAACTATACTCTTTGCATTATCTGTGTTAGAACTGGATCATATTGAGGAGGGCAATTTTAGAATCGGCTACAGGCACACTTCCTCTCCGCATTCTCCTATGTGACCCTAACAATGTGGACGCAAGAAAACTTATGCTGAGGGGAATTTGGAGCGATCGACCTAGCTTTCAATCGGGCCACAGTGAGGACCTGTTCCTTTTGCCGACACACATTTGAAACACCATGTCCGCGAGTACTGCTTTTAAAGTCGCATTGTAATAGAGGCACTGCTCACTGAATCGCGGCCAACTATTTGGTCAGCCAAAACCTGACATACATGTTAAGCGAGAGTCGGTTGGATTACAGTGAGGAAAGCCTATGCAAGTAATGTGTTGAACTTCATGATCATCTGGGTAGGGGTTCTAAGTTCAAGTTTTCTCCGTCTATAGTTGCGATTTTGCTAATGCCAGCATCAAGAACCATCTAAGTTCACTCATTTTTCCCCTGGGGACACTTCTTGTCGCCAAGAGACTGTCTGTTGAGGTCCTAAGCTCGGTATCTGAGTCAAAAAGCTGAGCACCCATAGTCAAGGTTGGATAGTTCTTTCATTCCGCCGGAACCGAATCTTTTCTGTAGTCCAACCGGAGCAGTGCATTTCAGTCTCTCGTGAAATTGAATGTTCTTGATTGAATGTGTTTTAACTTTTACTACTAATTTTTTACCAATAAGCGTTTTGCTTAGTCCGGTCCCGCTAACCGATGACATCAAACATCCTCATTTGGTGGTTTACGCGTAAAAAGCACATATTTTGGCTCGAGTCGTACGTTATCAACCGACCATGCCTGAGGGAATGGGATAAGCGAATAACTTTTTTCAATCGCCGCTGTTGAGTACGCCTCACGCAACGCCGTTCTGGCACTCTATGGTCACCAAATTATCTTTTTTATTTAAGTCCAGAGTAAACAATTAGTCAACTCAGATATTCCTGTCCAACTTACCTCAACCTGAATGGGTTACTCTGGGGCATAGTAGGCGACTAAAAGCGAAAACTCTGACAGAAAGGAGTAAAACATTTCCTATGTGCATCTCCTATTCAATTGAATGGTATTCATGGCCACTTAATCTTCATTCCTCTTCGCAGCGCACATTCCCTCACAGTTTGCTGATGAACTTGAAGAAGCTTGGCACACTTTTGCATTTTGCAAAAATATATGACTCCATTGTTCTTATATGTTAGATCTTCTGCAGAATTACCAGACCTTATTGCTCTTGGCGTGGTTTAGCTCAGGTAAATGCAATGAAATGAAACAAATGCGAAATATTTTCCAACTGCGTTAGTGCTTGCAGCCAATGCCTGATCTGGATCACTTCAGTACGCCAGTATGATCTTACTCCGGGCGTCTAGTAACTTATGCGCTTCATCTTTCCTCACCTGCAGGCACGCTCCCTAAAGGCTACAGTCCCCAACTTTATATGGACGCTGAAGAAATCGCAAATTGACTTCAGGTTTTTACGCAAGGATCAAATCGTAAACCATCATCCAAAAGCTCCTTTCACGACGAAGGTAATTGTTTTAACAGGGCTTTTCTTTATTTTTCTAGTGGAATGCTAAGTTTGGCAAATGTTACTTGGTCGTTCACGCTCTCTTTGAATGTAGAGGATTTACTCTTTCTCCAACTGCGCCTTAGATTTTCCCTTAAATTATCCGGATTTTCGATTTTTTACACACTTTTGCACCTCTCTACGCGTACAGAAAATAAGGGAACTCCCCAAGGAGCCAAAAAAACGATATTTTCCCTCCTTGTTTATTTCCTGCAATTTAACCTGTCTGCTAGACTTTGCAATTGCCTACTAATTCTAGCCACGGAGATGGATGAACTAATTTTCCTTTAGACCTGCTATGCGACGTCAAAAGGTGTGAAGTCTGGCTTAGTGCGTAGATACCTGTCGACCGTTTTGCACATTAAACTGCCTGCATCATCCACTACTGCAGAAGGCAATCTCTTACACACTCAAATGTATGCTCTCTGTGTCTCTGCTTCCTTTCTTGTTGCCTTACAATCACTAGTTACGTGGGATAGGTTCTTGAGTTATGAATGGTACTGGGCCACGTGTCAACGAATTTGTCTTCAGTTTTTTCCTTTAAGGCACTTCTTTCATCTTTATGACTAAATAATAACCATCTGTATCACAGGCATGTTCCACCATGGCGTACTATCCAGCCTGCAGTAGGTGCGTGAATTCTGTTGGAGTTTGAAGAAAATAGTACTCGTATCAGATTTTGCCGAAACCGCTTTTTTCTTCGTCTTTTAACTAAACAGGTCTCAATCTTCCCTTAAAACTTCAAGCTTATCGTTTCAGTTAATTTTTCAATTTACCTGAATTTTGCTCAGTTCTAACTCGAGATCTTCGAAACTCACGCCCCCCTGCGTATCATAGCTAAGAGGCACGAGCTCATTTCTACATGTGCTGACTCGCTAAATGCGTCTACCAGAAGCAAAGTGTCTTCAATTTCCTCCAAGTTAGGACACAAGCTGGAAGGGAAAAAGGTTAGGCGCGTGAAAATTTACCCCCTCCTTTATGACAGATTGCCTTGCGCTAAGTTCCAGGGTGGTACCTATTCCCGTTTCTCATTCCTTACCCTAAACTCCTTGATCTTTTATGGAAAGCCACCTGTAATACGGTGGAGGAATATCTATTCCTGTCTCATGTCCCCTAATGGTTCTAGTAGTAAGAAAAGATCTTAGACCCTGCTCGCCACGTGCCGGGATATAAAGTTGATAATAAACGAGGATCAGCTGTCGGGGAAGTCTACCTGGACCTCGTTTATGCTTTCCTCAACTGAGTGAGCAGAGTAAGTGCCCTGCTCTTAGGACGTCCTCTGCGTTTTTCCTGTCCACTATTACTTCTGCGCTTCACACAAAAATTGCGTGAAACTTCAAAACCACGAATTACCTTCCGTAGGTAATTACCACCGCGAGCCGTCGTCTCCCTGTAACCTCACGTAACAATTAAAGGTCGTATTCACCTTTCATGGTAGGCAATCCGGTTACTCAATGGAAATCTACATTGAGCCTTTGAGCTAGATTTTACTGCATCTTCAACGTTTCATTTGACTTCCAAAGTAATCATGGATGAAATGACGATCAACCTTCGATGGACCACGTTGGTCACAATAAACGCAAAATAGTGTGTCGAAAGGAAATGAAACAAAATCAGCTTCAACAGGACAACTGAGGGATTTTTGATGGCTGAGAAGGGGGTTGCTATGACCAAAACTGGCAAAGTCCTCCAGCTAAACATAAGCAGATTTCAGACGCTAAATTGCTTGGGTATTTTTCAAGGGAAAACTGTGAGTGTAAGCATCAACATGGACAACTTTCAATCGTGATCGGGGATGCCCATCTTGTGAATCTGGGTTCAGTCTTCTATGTGACAGAAAAGCCATCTTGAGGACCTTCAAATACAAAATAAGGTCACTAATCTCTCTAGCCTACGGTCTTTTCGCTCGCTGTTTCCCCATCCCCCGAAAAGGTAGTTCTCGGCCAAAAAGTTTAACTCCGTTTGCACCGGTTTTCGCGCTTACTTGGATTTGATCACGTCACCAGAAAATTTGTCTCCTCCTTCTCCGGAAAACATCAGTACCATCTGCGACATTTCCGTGCTATTAAGTCTTTCTTGATCTTCTCCCCTCTGAGTCACCTTCGCTGGCAGACTTTCATCTCTATCAGACAGGATATGTGCTCTCTCGAAGTAGTGAGCGCGAAAGGGTGATAGATGGGCTCTTGGCGTGAAGTGGCCTTCTAGAGACTTATGTCCAGAACAGCTCGGGCATGACGAACTAAACGGATTTACCCGGTGTGTATGTGGTTAGAGAGCTTGATTATGTTTGCACGCACAAGAAAATGCGTCCTCAGATATTCAAGCCTAGTCGTTGGATGACTGCACATTGATAGAAAATTATCTGGAAAGCATTGGCATTTCCTTTCATTATCGATGGAAGAACTACCGTGTGGGAAGTATTCGGAACACTGTATGGCAAAGGAACGCAGTCCGTGAGCAGACGACATTCCAATATATCAAATTACATTCCTGACAAACTTTTTTAATAAAACATCCACCCTAGATATTCGCTGAACTCTATCACACACACTATGAACAGAATTGCGGAACCAGAATTTCGCTTGGTAACTTGGATGCAGTGGTTTTGTGGGCTGCAAAACCAGGTAATCCAAGAACACTTGTCGTCATGCTTCTCAAAGTGCTCGGCAGAGGGTATGGCAGATACACTGAGAGATGGGAGCTAAGATTGGCTTGGAGGGGACACTGCCTTTTGAAGGGCAGCGTTTTCAGAGAAGCCAACCATATCCAGCTCCTTGTCAGGATCATATGAACTTCGAGCTATGATTCATTGGTTATCATGCTTTAAGTAGTTCAACACTCTACTGTTCAGACACGATCCCGTTGTCTTGTCGGCTCTGTTAGGGAATATTCAATATAGTAGGAAGGGCATTGGCCTGTCTGTTGCGTCCGGGAATAGTAACTATGATAGGAATGCGTCCAAGGCGTCGTGGGACATGCTTGTTCCCTTGCTCCTTTAGACTTAATCCAAAGCCCTCCAAAACAGTTACAAAGTGATCACTAATATATACTTGTGGGACGAGCATAGTCCGTCACCCGATCAGTGAACTCCTTCCTAGTTGCTGTGCTACTGCCTGCGGTGCTCGAAATCGAGCTCTAACGAATAAAGGACCGAGTAAGCTCCACAGCGTGATCGGTGAGCGCTCTTTACCATTATTTATAACGTTATATATATATATATATATATATATATATATATATATATATATATATATATAAGACGAAATTCTTTGGGAAAATAGAAACTTTAATGCGTAAGTTTTCGAGACTGGTCTCCCAGCTGGTCATCAGACTGCGGGGTGTGTACAGGAACAGCGTGATCGGTGAGCGCTCTTTACCATTATTTATAACGTTATATATATATATATACCAGCGTTCTCTATGTGGTTTCTGGTATATGGACTCCAGAGAATAATCAAGGAAATAATTTCTGAAATTATTAAGTGCAGGACATGGAGTCAGATGATTCGGACATGACTTTTTAGGGTCAGACACGAAATTTCAATGAACATTTGGGTCGAAGACAATCAACCACTGTGGAATAACCACGTTATGCCCATTCTACAAACAAGTAGTACTACAAGTAGTATGAATCTTATATGGCACATATATTATACCGTACTTCCGACATAGGTACTAGCTAAAAGCCCAGACACGTGTTTCGCCGATGTTTCTGTTGCTGCGTGACACAGGAACGAGGGTTACGGCTCCTCAGTGGGTCCCCCAGCGTTCTCTATGCGGTTTCTGGTATATGGACTCCAGAGAATAATCAAGGAAATAACTTCTGAAATTATTAAGTGCAGGACATGGAGTCAGATGATTCGGACATGAGGGTGCGATAGATGGAATAGTTGGCTAATTAGTCGGAGATTTCGGCCTCATACAGAAGTCTGGCATCAGGGACCCTGTTTATGCGAAAATAAATGAGCATTTTGTTAGTTGAACAATAAAGGGGGAGCGAGAGCTAGTGTCTGTGACATGGTCAGTGGCCTACAGCCCAGCTCACACTCCGCTCACGACGTTGTGATGGCATGCATCCCTGGCCAGGAAGTGGGCCGTGCCACTTGACTGCGTGGGCGGAGCTCACGGTAACAGGGAGGGGGCGAGTAGCTTGACTTGTCCGTTGATGGAGTTTGGTTTCAGATACTTATGACTCCAGCAGTTCCCACCCCGTCTTTTTGTCTATTCGCAAAGTCGAATTCATGGCCTTCTCTAAACCTGTGAGTAGCGACTTGAGACAGTGGATCACCTCTCCGAACGGCCCTTTGTGATCGAGTATTTGCGATTGCATTCGTCGTCCTGTATAACTGCGAGGACAGCCATGACATGGAATTGGATAAACTGCGCCCGATTGCTCACATACGTCCAACAGGTCCGTCGTTGGCATGATCCTGGTACGCATGTTAGCTGTCGGACGATATCCACATATGCCTCTACGGCAATGGGTTCTGTTGCCTCTGACAAATACCCTAGAGTGTGTCCAAGTGCTGGTGGCTCTCTCCTGTTTATTTTTTGTGGGTGTGTACGGAGGGTGCGACTGATCAATCTTTTTTGGGTAACCGATCTTCGCCTATTAGCCCCGGAGATGCAGCAGGTTTTGTAATCTTCCCTCTGGTTTGTTGCCGATGATGTGCAGAAGTTGCTGTGTCAGAACCCTGATCGAAAAGGTAAAATGCGTTGCAACAGTTATCTTCGTTTTTCCGCTATTCAGAACTGTTAGGAGAAGAAACATCTGCAAAAAGCCCGTTTTTACTTATTCATCTTGCAAAAACTTTGCAAATTTACATGTGGTATTTGCTGGAGCGAGTGTCTAGAAGTCTACGAGTGAAATACATGCTGGTGAATTCCCTCACTGATTACCTCCATTCATTTGATTGGCTCTAATAAAGAGAGAGAGAGAGCTACGCTTTATTTTGAAAGTAAAATTCCAAAAATTACAGTAAAAATGTCCCTGCCCCGACGATGAATAATTGAAAACGTACGTTAGCCGACATTGACTACTTGAATGTTTACATGAGTATCAGCGTTAAATTCTCTGTCGTCACTTACACCAGCTCCCTGTCTTCTTGGAAATTTGGGATTCGACAGGTATCTGGCACATATGAGCGCTGTTTTCACACACTCGCAACCGCTAACTTAGCGCGCACGTTCCGTCAATGTGGCCTCGGCTGGAAATTGGAAGACCATCGGTATTGGAACAATAAAATGAGGTTGGTGCTATGCATACCAGCCTTGTTGTAGGCTTAGTTCACACCCAAGTCACCAGTGCGCTGAATCGTTTGGCTCGGACGAACTTTTGGTGGCATTCTACAGGTATATGAGTATTGCACACTCGAAAAATGGCAGACGTGCATGTAAATAGGCCGTTTATAGGGCTTTCCTGTGGTTTAAACGAAGTTCTGCCTTGCATCCCTCTCTGCAAGGCATCCATTTGCAAGTCTGACAAGTCTCAAAGTTGAACTTCAAGTTTTAAGAGATATTTTGCCCCAGGATATGGAGTGGTTGATTTCTCTTTTCTTTGCATTCAGACACTTAAAGCTAAGAGCCCGGCTGATTTACATAATCTATGCTTTCTTTTCTAGGTTGGTTTATGCCGTCACTTAAGAATGGTTCGTTGGTTTGATGACATTGGCCCCGAATCCTTCTTTCCACGATGTTACCTTCTGTCGGCTAACGAGGAAAAGAGATCTTTCATCGGTGAGTTCTGATCGGAATCCTCTGTTGGTCTCATTAGGCATGGTGCTAAGCAATGCTGCTATTAGTTTATCTGATACTTATGAAGCCATCTTGTCTGGTTTGTTTTGAGCTATCGTAGTTCAACCCCGGAAGGCTGTTCTCCTATTGTCATACAGCTGGAAAAAATTGCAAATAACCATGTATATGTATATTTAAGCTGTATAGGAAACTCCACAAGCCATATCTTGGCCCTCCTAAGCATATCTTGCAGGCCTATAGGTACGTAGTATTCAATCCAAAGTATTGATGGAATGACTTTCACCGATCTGCAAGCGAGCATATGGGTGATTCCGTTTTGCCTTGGAGAGAGAATCGAGAGCAATGAATAAACAGTGTTCGAGAAGCGTTACAGAAAGAGACAGAGGAGGCTGAAATTATCATCGCTGACATTTTTTCATTGGAAAATAGCCATTTCCCAATCCTCGGGTACGATGACACTCGACCCGCATTAACGTACGCTGGTGTTTACGGCAGAAACTGACGAATATAATTTTATTGCTTGAATTTCGAGAACTGACAAGCCCTCTTGGGAATCAGCTCAAGCGTTTTCTGCTTGCGTGTGTCTTGTGCTCACAGTCTTCCGTAAAAAGGCTCCAGTTGCGGGTGTCTCACACGATACCACGAAACCGAACAGAGGCATTTCGCGTTTGGAGCACTTTAATCTAGAAGGAAAAATTAAAGCAAAGCTGAAATTTACTTTGGCCTACCAACAATGTTCAACACTTGGCTATGTAGTGGTATAAACTATGCAGTTCTGCCTAGACTTGTTAATCTGCTCCTTAGTAGATCATCTGCACAAAAGTTTCTACCATTTTCTATCAGGAGGACTCTAAGCGGTCGTCGCTTGCTTAGTCAATTTATGCGAGTGAGTGCCGCCAAGTTCTTTAGCTGCGAGCTACTTAGTCTGGAAGTTGACGTTACAATCTGTGTGTCTTGTACAGTCCTTTATGATTATCTGCACTTGAAACTCAGTTGCCTGTATCCATTTTGGGAGGGTATTTTTCACCCCAGTAAAGCACGCAGCAATACTTAGTTTCACTGAGTTTTTATGTACGGTATTGCTCTAGCAGAACGTTTTTTTTTTTTTCAGACGACTATCAACTGACGGCTGCAATGGCCGCCATCAAATGGGCGTGCAATTATTACCAACAACCACGTCAACCCAAGAAGCGAATTCAACGCCCCAACATGAGAGAGACTGACGATGACACGTCCACTTATGGTTAGCTTTAACTATTGTAGCTGTTGGAATGTTTCTTTTTAGCATTGATCAGCCATTTACCAATACTTTATCGCTACAAGAGACACTCAAGCTAGTATTTGACTCCACCTCCTAATTCCACGCTATTTCACTCCCTTGGGGGTAGGGCTCTGGAAATGCGTCCTTATTAAATACCCTCTAAGGGTTTATCTCCTTTTCAGGAAACATACTTAGTTCAAGGTTAAGCGGGGACTCAAAACGAACTGTCATGTGCCAAAAAGTGAGAACTTATCCCGTCTTCCTGGCCCATTTTATTCATAATCCGGTTCTTTCGCCTTCTCTATTAGAATCCTTCTACTTATATTAGCCTCACTATCAGTCTGTCAACGTGAGCGACACCGTCCACCAGTCGTTCAGCACAATGAAATAGAGGTGATGAAACGTGCTTCTGATCACACTCGCCTAGGGAATGTTTATCCTTCCTGAAGAAGGCTGTTTACCTCTAAGACTATTTCGGTCCTCTTTCGGGCTGTAATAAACTTCGTCCGCATCGAACTGGATCAGTCCTGCTAATGTCGTTTAGTCTTTATGCTCAAGATTCGCTAAAAGAGTTGCTTCGTTTATGGATCACCAATCTGCATATTTGTGCTGTGCGTGACAGGGTGGTGATTTGTGGGATAAGTAGAAATGTACAGACTGTGACCATTTCGGCAAAGGATTCTATGGGTTATCGCATTGCGAATCATTGCATTGGGCTCTTTTGTTCAAAGCTGGTTTAAATTCACTGTGCCCAGACTCCCTCCCTCCTCTATGCCTGCTTTGGTCAATTTCTGAACTGAGCGTAGCCAGCCAGACCCGACCGTAGCTTTAGTAATATCATCTTTCTGATGCCCACTTTAAGTTCTTTCGTTTCCTCCCATACATCAAATTAAAAATCTGTTTTCCAGCTAGCTTGCCTTTAAGCCCAGCTATGAAGCTTGAACCTAGTTGTTGGGATTTATTCTGGAAAACTCAGTTTGCTGGCCGGCAATACCACCAGCAAATGAGAACTTTACAAAAAATCTGAATAATTCCAAGCTCATAGACGGACTTTAATCCTGGTTTGCAAATGCAAATACAATAGCATAAAACTAGTCGGATTAAATGTACTTGTTACAAGTGTGTATACGGATGAATGCTTTTCACAGTGCCTCTTTTGCTCTAGGCTTTAAAAGTTGATTTTTTTAAAAAATCATGCAGGACACTTCAGATAAGGATTTCTGTTCAGATCACGTGTCATGTGGAAAAATCAAATAAATATCAAATCTCTAAAATTCTGTTTGCTCACAAAATGATGTATTCTCCCGGACCTTCACGCCCTTTAAATCATTGTTAGCAATTCCACGTCCAGGAGCGCTGCTATCAACCAATCCCGGTAGTTTGCCTCTAGGCACGATTCTTTTGTTCATCGATGATTATTTCGTTCACTAAATAAGAATAATTTGATTTCAAGCAAATTACGAGGGGCACTATTTTCTAATTCCGGGAAAAATGAAATTTGTGCCTTTGACAAAAGAGGGTGAAACTAAAAGATCGATGTTCAGCACGCATACACAACACTGATTTTAAGTTCATTATCTCAAGCCTATCTGGTAGAAAATTGGCAGAATGTGGCTGGAGTTTAAAGAATCTAAAAACCCGTGTTTGAATGAGGTCAGTGGGTAGCTGTTATATGAATTGTATCAATGGGAGCGTGTAGTTCGGTCACTTAAAACAGGCAGCTCAAACACTTATTTATTTTATCTTTCCTGCTATGTCGACAATGAAAGGTAAGATTGAAAAGTCAGATTGGCAAACATATGTTTTCAGTCATCCTTCATCAGGTTGGTAAAATAACATGGGGAATAAACTCGTGGGTTATGGACCCTCGGGGGAGGGGGTAGGCAGACGCTTCGTTTCCACGCCACCTGCATGACTGAGTTGGTGCCCTGAGGCCGTTGGGGTAGGGGAGGGATTCAGAGTATGCTTTAATATTAAGTAGTGAAATGTGCATATGTGCAATCCACACTCATTCAAAAGCGACAGTTCTTGTTTTCAGACGGTCGGTTGCTCAGATGGCACAGTCGGTGGAAACACTGCCAATTTTCCAGTCAGATTTAATGGTTTCTTCTAGGAGAGTATTGCAGAATGCCAGATGAGCTGTCAAATTTTTGTTTAACACTCTTTATTATACCTGTTACCATGTAAGAAGTTTGTACTCTGGATAAGAGCAGAGTTTTTCGGCAAAAATGGTTGTTTTCCTTAAACAGAAAAATAAACAAACTGGGGATTTCTTAACTGATAGGAAAAATAATGACGAAGAGCACAAAATGAAATCAAAAGTAATGTTGAAGATATTGAGGTAGAGAATGACGAGGAAGTCTATGATACCAATGTGTCAATGTGTTGAGAAGTAGTGCAGGAAACTTTGTATCGAAGGCTTCAAGGCGAATGGTCAACAAGTATATTTTTAAGAATAAGCCAGCTATGGTCTCTATTGGTCCTGTTTTGGAATGACCAAATGCAACGCACTTAATCACAATAATTAAGCCTTTAGCGCAAGATGTGTGCTGTCTAAAAAAGCATGTTTTAAATAGCAAACAAAAATATTGGCACAGAAATTACTCTGGAAGAAATTCTTAGTGTATTTTCTCAAACCCACTTTATGGAGTTTATCGAATTCGAGCGTGAGGAATTCGCAAGTTAGCTGGGAGTTGAATTCTGGGGTTTGCAGTCTTTTAAAGTTAATCCAGTCGTCAGCTGATCAAAAAATAATTATAGATTTGAACTCTAGTATAGGACGCTGAGGATTACTTATTCCTTAATTCTAGTTCATCCATAAAAATTACATCGATTTTCAACCCTGTTTATCTACGAGTTCACTTTCAGATTTCCGTAGAATTAGCAAACTGTTCTGCATTTTTAACACTTTTATTCTTTACCTCTCTCAGTTGTCAAGCCTCACAGCGGGCATTACCTTGGTAGGGGGTGACTAACGCGAATGTTGAAGGTTCAGCACAAAAGCACTAGCCTACTTGAAACTGGCTCTTTCGTTGTGCGCAAAGTAAATGAGATAATATATTAATAACTGAAAAAAATCGGTCCTTCGAAAAAATTATTTTTTAACTCGGGATGGTTTTGTGTTCTTCAACCCATTCATAGCGCCAATGGGCCCTTTTTCACACAAATACCCGTAATTTTCAGGTGCACATAGATTAGCAATCTAGAAGTGTCCGCCTGTGTTTCGACCGATTAACCTCTCGTGTACATCATAACATGTTGGCTTTGTGGGTTATGTCTAGTTGCATGTGAGATTGAAACGGAGCAGTCTCCTAGTAAGTCATCTTAAAGCTATTTTTATTAATATGGCCACTTTGTACTGAAATTATTATCATAAAATTGGACTTCAAATTGAGGGAAAGTAACAAAATTAGTCCAAATAAAAGGCAAAATTGTTTTATTTTGTTCAAAATAGGTCGTTATTATCAGTCTTAGGAGTGCATATACGGACAAACTGCTTCAAAGTTTTCCCTTCCGCAATAAATGATGATCTTCCCATCTATCTTCCATTTACACCAGAAAATGTATTCCAGTAGATTCTTTAGTTGGAGCAAAAGCGTATTCATTGCCAGCCTTCGTCGTGAAAGCCTGTTTACTGCGGTTTGTCGGTTTCTTGTTTAGACGAACGTTCATCTATGACCCAAACCATCATGTTTAGGAGAACGACCTTCTCAAAAAACTGCATAGATAAGCCTCTTTGGAAACTGTTTAACTTTTAAGGGTTCATGAATAAATCGAGTAAGAACAACGCTAATTACATACTTTTTATTAGTGCTTGAAGAACGCCTTAAGACTTGGTCGACTGTAGCACCTCAGAAATCGTACAATAATTCTGCAGAAGAAAAAATTATCCTAAATTGTTTGCCTATAATAGCAGCATTTAACTGCTTCCGAACTTCTCACTCACTGACCAGCTTCTCTATACGTGACCATAAAAAATTATTTCCGAGACATCCCGTAGAAAAAACAAAGGCAGTTTTGCCCAGTCAATCACCTCTTTAGCTATGCAATTTGAAAAGCCGTTCCTGAAATGCTTGCTCGTGATTTTGAACAATTTTCCTAAATGTCAAGGAGGTTAAGAAGCAAATTTATTTAATTTGTTAATTATATTTAGTCCAAGGTTAATCTAAATGTTTTATCAGCATTTTCTCGCTAAGGCTGTTTTTAATAAGATTTTTGTGAGCATGTATCAGGTGCCCACTCAAATTTATTTTTTTACTTTTCCGGTTTTTTCATTTTTCTTAAACTGTTTATACTGTCTACTTAATGTCGTTATTTTAACGTGGATGTGTTGGACGGTATATTCGTGTCATTTTCCGCGGTATTCCAGTTTTCTTTAATTTTGGTTCATCTCAGGAATTAAATCGTTTACTTTTCATCGAATGTTGTTATGGATGCTTTAGAGGTTGTCTATTTACGACTACTTTTAGTAATTTTGGTGGTGGAAGTTTGAATAATTATTAAAATCTTTGTGAGAAAACTTGACCTTCGTTGCAGATCCTCAGGTTTGGAACTCCCAGTGTGAGGGTTCAGTCAGTGACTCGTCTTCCGGAACAATATCTGCAACGAAGGCTATTACCATGGCATTGCGTTGCTGCGATTGGTACTTAAGGTCAATGCGTCACGAAGATCTGGACGAAAGTTCAGTGAGTTCAAACTTCTTACAACATTTTATGTCCTTCAAACGCGACATCTATTTCTTGTAGCAGGATCCCCAAATTTTTCTTTTGTCCTGAGTTCATTTCTACTTTTCTCCTAGAATGACCTCCTTGTAGATACTTTTCCGTTGACCAGGGTCAATTTGAACGAAGCGTCACGTCCATACCTCCGACTGTGCATCTTTTAGTTGTCCCTCTGCCAAATTGTCAGTGTTTGAGCAGTTAAGTTCGTGGGCTTACGAAGTGCATACTACTTTGCTAGTCGGCTATAATTTATTTGGTATTTGTGCCTGTTGCTATCTAATCTGATGAGTTTAAAACATAAACCATAAACTTTGTGCGAATAAATTTCATGCCGCAGCAATCGAGTATGCTTTCAAAATTCGAAGGTGTATCCCGTCGTAAAAATATTGTCGTGGGAAGACCTCTCGGCTAGGCGATGCTAGTGTCAGTTCAATATTCTAGCTTGGTGATATAGTCACTCTAAGTTGTTTTGCTTGCCAACACTTTCAGCTAATTTATTAATCTGGCCAACGCTGGTGTGCCTCCAAAAGACTAGGAGACTAGCTGGTAATTAGTGAGTAGTCGCGTGGACATGGTCTGTCACTATTATGAGACCTTTCTCGGAAGCCCTCTCAGATCTTGATGCCAGCGCTCTGATAAGGTAATGGCAGTGTCTCTGTCTAGGAGCTGACCATCGTTTTCACATTCACAAACGCTGCCGTAGCCACTAAGTATCATTTCGTTACACTGTGTCTCTTCTCAGGCATGGTAGGAAGATGCCACTTGATGGCCGATTTAACGTACTGGTCGTAGACTGGGCGGGACTTATGTGAGGAAGGTAGATTTTACACGCTCAACTGCATCTACAGTCTAGACGGAGCCAAGCTTTTTAAGTAATTTCCAAGATATAGAGTCTAGATCATTAGTTCACTTTGGGAGCAAACCAGATTCCGTACTTTTATATGGCTCCCAAATTAGGGTAAGACCTTGGAAATTGCCCAAACATTCACTTATTTTGATCATGGATGTCCAAACATTTGTGGATAAACTAGAAGGAGATTGGGTTTTGTACCATCAGCCATTTTCTCGGTTGGCTACATTTAGTTTGGATTAGATTTGGTCAAAAAATGGGTATGGTAAACACTGGCCCTTTCAGATGTAATCTTAAGCTGCCCCCACTTTAAACGAGTATAGTTTTCGTCACCATTTGGAATATTGGCGACGAAGCGGGATTAAATTCCGAAGTGAAACAGTATGGCCGATGACTGCCAACCCAGCGCTCCAACGAGCAAATTACCTTGAGCTCAGAACTTCTGATTCCATGTACCTCTGGTGTCAGTGTTCGAGGATCTCCCCATTGACTTTTTACGTTTCTTTGTCTGTTTTGATTGTAGTTTTGACTCGCAGGCCTATCTTATAATCCGCAATTCTGATCTTAATTTCAAGCAGTGAGAAAGGATATATCGAATTATAATCAAAGTAAAATAAAGTTCGACATCAGCTAGATCCATATATATAGTTCATTTTTAACGAACAATATTAGAAATATTTTTGGCAATTATTTAATGTTCTACTGGAAAACTGGGTTTTCGGTGGGCTTTCAAGATCAACTTTCCTTTATGCCAGATGTATTCAAGCAAAATTCGATAACTTCATTTCGGAAATGGAAACTTTATGTCCGAGTGTAAAAAACGTTAACCATCGTTAGGAATCGAAAGATGATCATCGCTAACTTAGGAAACAGCTGTAAACTTGAGGGATGACACTTTTACATTAGTTGGCATCTCCGAGTGCAGTTTTTTTGTGGCATCTGTGATGAGAGTACGGGTTCATGCTCTGAGATGTAATCCACCTTTTTCACTGTTTGTGCATTAAAAAAGTCCTCCTTGTGATGCCTAAGGCTTATTTAGACGGTATAATGTATAATTTTAACTCCATCGTACAAAATGCACTTGATTTTTAATTTTGGTTTAAAACTGCTTATAAATGCTCAAGAGCTAAAACCTCTTCGAGTTATCCTCGGCAAGTGATGATTTCATTTGTTTTGATCAACACTTTTCATAGTTTTTTGCAAAACTACAGTCAATTAAAATGTATCGGAAACACCGCCATCGTTTAGTGTCCTTCCTTTCGTCTCATAAATTTTGTAATCTCATTGGGTTTTGAGCAATTCTTCTCGTATTATGGAGGCCTTAACAACAACCATGTTATTTCAACAAGCATTTCTGTAGATTAAATTACTTTGCCCTTTATTTTCATGGGGTTAGTTGTATGACCGCAAATTAAGGCCTCACGCTAGTAGTGAACTGACACTGCCTGTTGCTTACCTTGTTTATCCCCTTCGGGCTGTTTTCTGTACCTGAACAGTTAAATGCCTGCACCAGAAACGCTTGACGTTGGAAAATATATATATATATATATATATATATATATATATATATATATATATATATATATATATATATATGACAAAAGACGTTATACCGTACTTCCGACATAGATACTAGCTAAAAGCCCAGACACGTGTTTCGCCGATGTTTCTGCTGCTGTGTGACACAGCAACGAGGGGTTCGGCTCCTCAGTGGGTCCCCCAGCGTTCTCTATGCGGTTTCTGGTATATGGACTCCAGAGAATAATCGGGTAAAATAATTTCTGAAATTATTAAGCGCAGGACATGGAGTCGGTGCTTCGGACATGACTTTTTAGGGTCAGACCCGAAATTTCAATGAACATTTGGGTCGAAGACAACCACTGTGGAATAACCACGTAATGCCCATTCTACAAACAAGTAGTACTACAAGTAGTATGAATCTTATATGACAAAGACGTTATACCGTACTTCCGACATAGATACTAGCTAAAAGCCCAGACACGTGTTTTTCGCCGATGTTTCTGCTGCTGTGTGACACAGCAACGAGGGGTTCGGCTCCTCAGTGGGTCCCCCAGCGTTCTCTATGCGGTTTCTGGTATATGGAGAGAACGCTGGGGGACCCACTGAGGAGCCGAACCCCTCGTTGCTGTGTCACACAGCAGCAGAAACATCGGCGAAACACGTGTCTGGGCTTTTAGCTAGTATCTATGTCGGAAGTACGGTATAACGTCTTTGTCATATAAGATTCATACTACTTGTAGTACTACTTGTTTGTAGAATGGGCATTACGTGGTTATTCCACAGTGGTTGATTGTGTTCGACACAAATGTTCATTGAAATTTCGGTCTGACCCTAAAAAGTCATGTCCGAAGCACCTGACTCCATGTCCTGCGCTTAATAATTTCAGAAATTATTTACCCGATATATATATATATATATATATATATATATATATATATATATATATATATATATATATATATATATATATGAATATTGTTTGACGGACGCTTTAACGATCGGTTACGGGACTCACTCGTCCCCCTCTCCCTTCGGGCTCATTCTTGAGCCCCACTAGCAGCCTCACAGTGGCAGATTAACATAGCCGAAAATGACAAGGGTGACTGAAATGGCCATTTCTGGCTTATTAGTTGCCACCAATCGGTCATACCCAACCCCATGCGGTGCCCCATCCGAGACTCGAACCCGCGGCCTGTTGATCAGAATTCCAACGCTCTAACCATTGAGCCACGGGTACTAGTTGTGCAAATTATTTGATGCAGGACAGGGGGTTAAGTGGTCGTGACATTATTCTTTAGGGGCAGATACAAAATTTCAATGAACATTTGTGTCGAAGACCATTAACTAATGTGGAATACCCACCAAATGGTCATTCTACAAACAATACGTACGGCGAGTATTGTGAATTTTATATGGCAAAGAGGTTATACCGCACTCCCGACATAGGTATTAATTAAAAGCCCAGACACATGTTTCATGACGCAACAGCAAGGGGTTCTGCATTTAAGTTCAATTGTCATTACAGTGACTGCGCCGCAGGTTTTGTATGCCCCTCAATGTAAAAAGTTCAATGCCAGCCCCACTTCTGTTGTAGACGTCGACTTTTTCGCAGACTGAGTGGAATCAGTTTATTCAGTTCTTCTACGGAACAGCCAAGTACGTCTGTTAAAACTTCAGATCTTTTATTATTCCCCCGACCATGCCGCTAACCATGGAATGCCATCATTTGGGGCTGCGAGTTTCAGCTTGGAAAAGTGGATCTTCAGACAAAGACAAACCTACAGTACATTGCCAGGACATTTATGATGGTAGTAGGATACATATTTTAAGTTGTTAATTGTGTTTTTTGTACTGTTTTGAGGTGCATAATGTTGCCTACTAAGGAGGAGTTCATATCAAATCTGTTTATTCAAGGCACAACTGGGCAAAACGAGGGCCAAATCTGATGGTTGTTAATTTTCAGTTGCTTTCCTACGTTATTGCACATTCTGCACCAAACCTTCTTGTTAATGTACGTTGTACTACAAACGAATATTACTATTAGCTGGAAATTGTTTTACTATGTCCCTTCAGATAACGGAAAATTGTATCTTGCATTGATGTAAATAAGGTAAACGGAGCTATGAGAAATCGCATTGTTTTCGGGAAAACAAGTGTGGAGTTAGGTTTAAAAATTCACTTTTGCAAATTTCATAACTTATGCCAAAAACTCGGTAAGAAACTTGTGTGAGTTTATTTTTTTGCTACACCGATAATTGGGACTGTAAACAAGCATATAGACGAAACGCCGCCACATGCGATCATTTTTCTCTGTCACGACGTACGCGAAAGATATCCAGAAAATATCTATCCGCAGTTGACCATGAATTAATATGGAAAATTGAAACGAAAACGCAGAAAATTGAAATTTCTTCTCAAAATCTTAGTATATATAAGCCGCTTGGTTGTGCATGGGCAATCTGAGAACTGGGTGGAAAAGTCAACAAGAATAGTGAAAAACGCTCCAATAGAAAGAAATAAGTGAGTTCTTTCATTTTCAGCAGATATTGTATCCCTTATTTTTAGCGAAGTCGAAAAACTGGTCGAACGTTCCCACTTTTTTCGTAACTTGATCTTGGAAAACGGCTGAGTAAGCAGACATTCCACAATTAAATATCTAATTAAAGTGTTTTTAAGAGTTAACTTATTATAAGAATTTTTAAAAATTGAGCTTAGTCATATTTTTTGCCAAATTATGTTTTGGGCTTTTATTCTTCTCTGCAAAAAAGTTTTCATGTTTGTGTGAGTCTACAAATATGACACAAACGGCCATCTGCATTTGAAAGGCTGTTTCAGAACTCACTTTTTCGGTAAATGCCTTTAAGAAATATCTTATTTTCAAGGGTTTTATAAGCATATAAAACAGAAGCTACATTAATGGGCAATAGACAGAAAACATAGGAAAAGGTAAAGTATTTACAATTATTTCAAGAACGATCTGAAACTCATCGTAATCTAACACCCAAAATAATTATGAGGAAATTTAACAAAAGGAAAGTCCTCTTAATATGCATAACATGGTACGTTTACGATTTCACATAAGAATTCTATTTAAATTTATTAGTCACTGACCGGCCTACCAGCATGTCAGCTAATGAAATATTTTATTCCTGTGGCGTCCATACCAGCGCAATCAAGCGAAGATCTGTTTGCCTTAGTCAAACGCATCTTAAGCAATGTATAAACGGAAGAAGAGACCACTTATTCCCCCGAAACCGTGTTGGGATATATACTCCAGATTTCATGAGGTAGGGCACGTACTGTATGTGAATATTTAATAAAGCAAAAAAATAGTAAACACTGATGAGGTTAAGCGTAACGGAATCCTTGACCTCCAATTCTGCTAAGCGTTGTTCCTCTAGACAAACTCAAGGCATCTTGATTTTATCCAAAAGGGGTTTGGGGTTTGTTAAGTTACAAACAATTATTTTAAACATACACAAACCCAGGTTCAGATCACGAGAGCATATCTCTGAGACCTTAATTGATAAAATGCGATCCCAGTTAACAACTATTCTCAAATTTCGGCGTTGCGACTTTATGAGTTCCATGCACCTACCTTACAGTGATCATTGACATCTAAGATAGTGGGCCGAACTTGCGTTTTGCCCAATGCATCAGCAGAATAGTCGACCTTCCTCAGCTAAATTTTCGGATTTTGACTATTCGTATAGTATTTTTGGCATGCTGTAACTTTTTGCTACCAAAAGTTAAATGGTTCATCTCTCAATGATTCCAATAGTATGGTGGAACCTAGAGCGCCAAGAAACCGACCTTAAGCCTAGGAGGAGCTCTAAACCGGACAAAACTTTGTTCACTCTCCATAGTAACAATGTCCACTATTTTGTGTACCTCGTAAGGACATCAACACCAGCAAATGTTTTACCCTGGTACCACTAGCACGTTGCAAGGCTCTTTCCTATTAGCCGGTTATTTACCAACATCAGTTTAGCAAGAGCAAGCAGAAGGGAACGGAAATTGAGCGTTATCTTTGGAGATGGAATGCGTAACTTCTGTTCCTGGTCAGGTTATCATGGATAAAGTCTTCGCTTTTCACTAACCTCGGTCAAACGAATAGTCCCATGCACATAGTGGCGCATAGCTAGGATGGTTCCAGTTCACCAAGTGAGCTTTTTCCGCCCGGAAGATTGCGCATCACGGTCCCCTTGGAATTCTACTTCTCTAGCCCTGCAGAAAACATGAATATTAAAACTTTTTAAATAATTTACCATACTGGCAGTATAGGCACTATCCAGCACCTGTGCTGACAGTATAGTAAATTATTTAATAAGTTATACTGCTGACTACCTGCTCGCAGTCTGTGAATAATATGCGGTTATTCCGCAGTGACTGATGGACTTCGGCCTAAATATTCCTATCAAATTTGGGTCTGTGCCTATAGCCCTTGAATAAACTGATTTGTTCCAGGATACTTATTAATTTCTATATCAATTGAAAAGCTGAAATAATATTTACAAGATACCTTTAAACGGGATAGCCCAGTTTCAGTTGGTTGTCCGTCGCGGTGGCATTCACTAGCCTTCTTTGCATCGTTCGTATTGCAGGGATCCTAGCCCTTTCGAGGAAGGAGAGCCCATCTACCAAAGGTGCCAATTCCTATGTGACAAAATCAACTCTGTGAATCCCCAATTTGAGCTCGATGGCTGTCGAAATATTTGGATTGTGAAGCCTGGAGCCAAATCACGTGGACGTGGTGCGTTTCCATTTTGTTGTCACTGTAAGGAGGCATGAAGACGCTTACTGATATTGATGCCGCGTGTTACCTTGTAGGAATCACTTGTCATCGTAAGCTTGACTCCATTCTGGCACTCCTCTCCAACAACATCTCCAGCCTCGATAATCGGTTTGTGGTGCAGAAGTATATTGAAAAGCCGCTGCTCATTTTCAAAACAAAATTTGATATTCGGCAGTGGTTCCTCGTCACGGACTGGAATCCACTCACAGTATGGTGGTATCAGGATTGCTACCTACGATTCTGTTCCCATGAATTCACACTTGATCACTTTAGTGAGTGAGTGAAGCATATAATTCCTTCTTCCTTCCCACAATCGCCCCTTTCCTATATCTTGTCCTGCTCTGCATTTAAGTTAAAGTCTTTTAGAGAGCATATCCACGAACTTTTGGGATGTCAGAAATAAAATAAATCATACCAACACTCTGTGGGTGAAGATATTGCAGTTTCAAGATGTTGGAACTCCTTGATAAGGTTCAAGAATCCGTCAAAGTGGTCTCTATTGCATTCTAAGATGTTGATATGCAGTCTGATCTTTTATCATGGTCTATCTTTCTCTTTCGATTACATAGCTCACTTACGCAGTTATAAACTGTCTATATTGTTAAGTAATAACTTGTTGATTCGATCCCCACGATACGGCAGACGTCTGTTACCCCAACAACTGAATAGTGTGGCCTTCCTACGATTAATATATTTTGCACAGCTGAACACAACCCTGCTACGTTTCATCCACAGTAGGTTATCTTAAAATTCGTGCAGCTCATTTTTTATGTCTTCAGTGAAAGCTGCTAAGAAATCTTCCTCTCTTCATTAAAGAAAATCAGTAAAGGAGTTACATCGGTCTACAGCCCTGTGTTGATACATTCCTGTTCTTCCCAGTTTAAGATCTCGGTGGCCGTTTTAGATCTGTTTGTTGCAAAATTTACTGCATATTTTATGCGCAATAGTCTGGGTTTCCGTCAAGCACTGGTTTACAGTTGTCCGGTTTGGAGTACTCGGGGAGCTTGACACAAAACTAGGCATTTTTCATGCAGAGGACTAATTACGACGCATGCTCACCAGAAGCACATTCTACATGCCAAACATAAAGTTTCTGATTTCAACGGTGTGTGTGTGCACGGGTAACACTGGGAGAACCTATCGCTTCGGTCATCAGCGTCAGGTCCGATAAGTTCATCTCTTCTGTTGCGAGCTATTTGCACGCGAATGAAATATAAGTATGGTCAGGGGCACCCATAGATCGTTAACGGAAGTCATTCGTCCCGTTCTGCCTTGGGAATGACTCTCAAGCCGCGCCAGTAGCCGCAAACCTGTAAGTATCATAATCAGAATGACTTTACCGGTAGTTTTATTCTGAAAAAATAACTGACATTTCAAGACAAGCAGGTTGAAAACTGGGAAATAAAAACGGAAATAAAAACTGATGATAGCTAGTGAGTATTACGCGGTCAGTCCTCAGTAGCTGGGGGATTTCTGTTCAAATATCCATATTTACTTTCGGACAATCCCTGTAAATGTTCGTTCTGAAGGATTTAATACAAGTTCGGGCATTAATTTTCTTGGAAATTAAGCAAGGCATCATTTACCGTAATTAAGTTAAGGTAAAGGAAATTTGTTTCTGTTATTGAGGTCTCAGCTCTGAACGATCTTTAGACTTATCAACTGCATACTGGTTTGTGCGTTATATACATAAATCCTTGCTAAAAAACCATCTGTTGAAGGAACTGCAGTTCATAATTGGGCAAAATGTCTATATTTGAAAGTAGCTTAAGTCTGCTCCAATTTATTCCATATCTGGTAAATTAAGATTACCAAGCTCTTCTTTGTGTAATGGTATTTTTCCACGTCATTTACGTAGTAAAGCCTTAACTAAAAAATGTCAACATCTAACGTTACCTAACTGCTGTCAGCACGAGACATGTAGGCAGTGAATGGCAATTGCGCAATATCTGCCTTATCGATATTCTGTCTTGTTTCTCTCGAGCTCTTCACTGAAGTGTGCCTACAAGGATATTCGTGGTTAAGTCCTGCTATTAATTCAGAGTTGAAAAGTGCATAATCAGGGAAAATACTTGCTAGAATGCGTGAGATTTTCAGTGTATCCTTCCTTCCTGCCAAAAGAATGCTTATTTTTCAGATGAAATTGCCATTGATCAGCAATTTATTAGAAATATGGGTTTTTGTCTCTGAAACCTATTTCAGATTTTTCAAGTAAAGCCCGCAAAAGATGTCTTCGTTCGATATAACATTTTTTAAAAAGCCTTCTTCTCAGGAAGTTGCCTTCCTTTCTCAATATCTTATTTTTATGAATTACTTATAGTATACAGCAGGATTTATTGGTACCAACAAATTTCTTGACGGCTTATCAACTGCAACCTGTCTTTGCATAACACAGATAACGAATGAAAGTGGACAGCAGTTTGAATTTACAGAAAATCAATACATAAGAGCAAGGGTTAGAGAACAACGTAAGGAATAATTAGGTCAACGCGTTAGCTTAAAACTTCAGAGGAAAGAAAATGTGGGGGGAGGAGCTAAGACAACTACAGCCATGAAACATCTAGGGTGAAAATCACCAGGCCAATTTTAGATTGACCACGTGGTCTTGTTGCTTGCAAAGGTTGGGTTTCTCCCTACGTATATACGCCGCTTCCAAGTAGCGCAAAGTCGAAGTTGTTCATGCCCAAACAAGTATTTGGAAAGCTGTTTTGAGGTCAACATAGTGACCACTGTCTAATAGATGTTTAGTAATCGAAGAACGTGGTACTTTATTTTCGTCTTTAAACAACCAATTAGGCAAATTTTCAGCGGTCCTGGTTGCCAATTGCCTTTGCGTTCGCCCAGTGTACTTGTATCCAAAAGTGCACGTGAACTCAAACACAAGTTGGGATGGCGTGCAACGGCAAAGCATCCTTTGGATGGTTGATTGGCAGGCTTCTCGTAGGATTGATAAAGATTAGCTCAGCTGCATTATATGTTCTTCCAATGGTACAGCGTAATTGTCACTTGATTGTAGTAGAAATATTGTCACCGTTAAAGGGTAAATATATGATAACGGGCTTTTTCGGAACTGAATGTTCCGTCACTTTTGGCCTAAATGGGTTGCTGTATTTTTGAATGAAGCATGCAGGATATCCACAGATAAGTAGGGCTGACTTGATGCAGGCAATTTCTGTATCTAGAGTTTCAGTAGAGCAAATATTTCTCGCCCTTTGAAAAGAATATGTACCAAATTTCGCTTCCATTGTACTGGTACAAAGCTTTTAAAGTGCAAGTATTGCCCTTTCCAAGTATTTTTGTGGAAGACAGAGCGCCTTATTGAGCCATCATCCTCTCTGAACATGAAGGTGTCTACGAAAGATAGCATGTTGCACTGTTCCATTTCCATTTTATCAAAGGGTAAGAAATATTTGCTCTATTGAAACTCTAGATACAGAAATTGCCTGCATCAAGTCAGCCCTACTTATCTGTGGATATCCTGCATGCTTCATTCAAAAATACAGCAACCCCTTACGGCCAAAAGTGACGGAACATTCAGTTCCGAAAAAGCCCGTAATCATATATTTACTCTTTAAGGGTGACAATATTTCTACTACAATCAAGCGACGATTACACTGTACCATCGGAAGAACATACAATGCAGCTGAGCTCATCTTTATCAATCCTACTAGAAGCCTGCCAATCAACCATCCAAATGATGCCCTGCCGTTGCACGCCACCCCAAATTGTGGTTATGAATTCACGTGCATTTGTGGATGCAAGTAAATTGGGCCCACGCAAAGGCAATTGGCAACCAGGACCGCTGAAAATTTGCCTAATTGGTTGTTTAAAGACGAAAATAAAGTACCACGTTCTTCGATTACTAAACATCTATTAGACAGTGGTCACTATGTTGACCTCAAAACAGCTTTCCAAATACTTGTTTGGGCATGAACAACTTCGACTTTGCGCTACTTGGAAGTGGCGTATATACGTAGGGAGAAACCCAACCTTTGCAAGCAACTAGACCATGTGGTCAATCTACAATTGGCCTGGTGATTTTCACCCTAGATGTTTCATGGCTGTAGTTGTCTTAGCTCCTCCCCCACATTTTCTTTCCTCTGAAGTTTTAAGCTAACGCGTTGACCTAATTATTCCTTACGTTGTTCTCTAACCCTTGCTCTTATGTATTGATTTTCTGTAAATTCAAACTGCTGTCCACTTTCATTCGTTATCTGTGTTATGCAAAGACGGGCTGCAGTTGATAAGCCGTCAAGAAATTTGTTGGTACCAATAAATCCTGCTGTATACGCTTGTTTGAAATTCAAACTTGGGAAAAAATGCTTAATTACTAATAGGATTTTAATAAGTCTATCTAGAAATGCTAGTCATTATACCTTCTGTAAACTCATTTTCGAATACGTAACATAAAGAACTACTCAAATGTTTTAAGTAGTGCTAAAGTGTTCGTTTAATAAAAACAAGTCGCTTGACCTTGGTGCTGCCGATCAGCAAATAAGCTTGCACCAAATTACTGAAAGCATGGAATAGACCTAGACAGGCGACGTACGTGCGTTTATGGATGAAATTCAGGTATGAATTCAACCTTGTTTTCAAACAACCTAGCTTGATATGACTGTTTCTAATGCAGACGTTGAACTTGTCATTGCAACAGGCTTATCACCACCAGGGTTCGCCACTGTCTTAATTCGTTTTTTTAAAAAATTTTAACAAGAGTTACGCTTTGAACCTTGCTCAAGCACTATATAAAGGCACTGCCGTTTTTTACTTTAATGAGCAACCTATGTTCCATGGATTTTGTTAATATTTGTCATCTGGTCCGGGTTTTGTTGCATTTAGGGCCGCTCATCTATCCAACAATGCTATCTCACACAAATATACAAATGGACCACGTTCCCCACTACTTCCTTCGGAAAACATGTGGTATCTTGACGAGTTCAAGCAATACCTTCTGTGAGTGTTTAAGCCAAAACGGCTTCGTAACTTAAACATTTACATTCACTTGCGTATATACTATGTTTAGCGACTGAAATAGTCAACTTGGACATATTCGTAAATTAATCATCTAATCAGCTGATATTATCTTATCAAGCCGTTTGTTAATACCCTAAATTTTCCCGCGAGCTAAATTGAAATCGACATTTCGTGTCATGCGTCGCAGTCAGATATGGGCTGTTGAATATCTGCACCATTCACTGGCCTCGATGTAAAACACGAAGTTCTAAATTAATTTGTATCCCAAAGATACCCTGGTAAGATATTTCCGTTTCGTATAGATCCACTGAAACGAATCGCTTAAAGGTATGTTTTGCCAGCGAAGGAATTCAAGAACCAATAGCGGACGAGTGAAAGGTCAAACAGGATAAAAAAACTATCGGTGATAATTTATGAAGATGGTTCATTAGCATTTCAATGACCCAAATGGTTGCTTACATGTCTTTAATCGTGAAAAAGGTGAATTAAATTAAATTTGGTCTCAAAAATACCTTTTCCATGCCTGCTCACTACTATCAATCATGGAGATGTCGCAATGGGAGTTCCGTCTTGTACGAGGTTCTAGAGCATGTTCGCGTGAGAAGCTGTGAAGACGTTAAGCCACTTTTCAATCTACTTATTCTAGCATACGCGGGGAATACTGATCCGTGGAGTGGTCCTCTCAGTTGATATTGTATCAGGTTGTCAGAACGCAAACCATTCACTGAATGGTAGGTTGGTTACCGCATAACAGATCGCAAGCAAGCGATGACATGTGCCATTCAAGCTTGTAGTAATGTTGTCCATATACCTGTCTGTTTTGGCCCCAACTGTACCGCAACCTGCCTCCCTAGCGTGTTATTGGATGTTTCCATACTGTGCTTTCCCTTCTACTCCTCCTCCCAGTTCGTCGATTCTCTTATTTTCGTCCCTGCTCCTTTATGACAAGTTCTTGCTACGAACAGGGGGAAACAGGTAGAGGTGATGTTCTTTGTACACGCGTCCTGCAAAAGGTGTCTTCACTTCTTTCTTTCCCGTCTTCCCTTTGCTTCTACTTTCATTTAGTGCCAACGGACATGGCAAGACTTGGGAGCGTGATATCTTGCCTGGAATGAGAAAAGCAATTATCAACGCCCTTCTTTGTGCCCAGGAGTCGATTGATCCTCGAAAGGCAAGCCACTCAAAGATTTAATTTTCCTTTGATTCCGACCTCCCATCCCACCCCCACCACCAGCCCTGTCTTTTTCTCTTTGCTTTGCCTGTGCGTTCCCCATAGGACGTTCAGACATTTCAGTATATGTGGTTAACTGCTTGCTGGACACAGGTAACCATTTCGCTGTGAGTCACATGCCTCTGCCGTCCTCGGGGTACTACTCCGGTGCTGTCGTTTTTGTTGGTCTTCCTTGCCCTCAACTTAAGGCGATTAGGCAGTTTGAGGATCCGGTGATTCTTGTGGCATTTCCCAACCTTTTAACTAGTTAACATTTTATCCTCCGCCCGGATGTTTGCCATTGTTCTCATTGTTTTACGAAACCGAAGGGGACTTGTCTGCAAAGCGTTCAATTACTTGAACCTTAATGAGAAAGAGAGTGATACGCATTATATTCTAAGTAAAATTCCAAAACTTTCAGTGTGAATAAGATTGCGCACATAAACCACATGACACCGGAAGCTCACAAACTAATGACCAAAGACTGTAGCGGTGCCAGCGTCGTGCGCTGATAACCTCATTATTGTAGTTCGCACAAACTACGGGGGTTAAAATTCGGTATTTAATGGGCAAAATAGGCTAACTGACGTGCATATAAGAAGATTCACATACCAATGGAGAGTGGAAAAAATGGCGGCTCGATTTCAAAAGCCCGCGTATCCAAAATGTAAGTATGGCGGTAAAAGTTCGAGTTTCGTCCTATGCGCGAATATTAGAGTGCAGCTCTCACCCGGATAAAGCGAAAAATTAACAAATTAGTCCTTCTCATACCTTTTGATCAGTTGAATTCCGAAGCTGTAATGTCCAGCGCAGAAGTATTGGTGTTCAGCTCTGCGAATGGGCGCTAAGGCGGTTGTTTTGGCAAAGCCTACCTCCACTTTATAAGCCTCCAACTTCAATCAATTTGGCCGGCATTGCATTTTGAATTAGGGCTTGCTTAAAATTCCGTTTAACAATGTTGACATTGTCTTATTCTCCCCTATCAGCAGTGTTTTCTGATCCCGTTTTTTTACTTTCAACTATTTGGTTATGTCACACTAGCTTTTAAACTCCACTCTTTTTACTCCTCCAGCACTGTTTTGAACTCTATGGTGCTGACTTCATGATCAGCGAAGATGACTTACGGCCATGGTTGATTGAAATAAATGCAAGTCCTTGCATGGCACCTAGCACATCAGTAACTATGGATCTGGCTGCCAAGGTACTGGAGGACACACTGAAAGGTATCTCGTATTAACGTGGATCTTCTTATGTTCCCCAACTTTGCGTATTCACCAACAAAATTAGAATATATTCCGCGACTGCTACAGGTCACCCCTTACTTAGAGCACTGTTCAATGCGGCAAGTAACATTTCTTTTATCCTCCCTCCCTCCCTCTCTCTCTTTCTCACCAATTTTTCATTATTTGGGTCAAAATTCTGCAACAAACTGGTACGTATACAATACATTTTAGTCTTGATTTTCAAGCTGCTGTCAGTACTTTATACGGTAGGGATGCCTTGTATGGCCACCTAAACCGGACACGGGAATAGGAACCGCTAGGTTCAGTTAAAATAGTTCGCCTTACAATAACTTTCAGGAAAGACGCATATACCCGTGTCTTCACCCTAACACTAACATAAAACTAAACTGTCTCCTTGATCTTAACTCCAGCCCTACCCTAAACCTATGCCCCATAGTTAATACGATAATAACCTTAACCCTTAGCCTAATCATGGCCATACCTCCAACTCTGACATTTACCTCAAATTTACACCTCACCTTAATTCTAAAAATAATTTCCCTGGAATCTAGCGCAATGCCACATGTATTGTGGGTGGTTCTTTTTCCCGTGGCCGTACAAGGCATCCTTACACTTTATACTCGCTGGTGGGCTAATTGCCCACTTCAGTAACTGGTTATTCGTATATCCCAAATCCCCTATGTATTTGCATATTTCTTTGTGGGTTCACCTTGATCTCTGGCATGTTGAGCTATTTTTGCCTATTTTAAGCTCACCTCGTTGGGAATGAGTGCTTTTCCCGCTCTGAACTCTATCCCCTATGTCGAGGTCATCTCGAGGTTCTCGGCATGGAAACGAGCTTCCTGCTACTCCACCCCCCCCCACTCCGACTCTACAAATCAAAAGTGTGGTTGCTGCGCGCTTTAGAGATTATTTTGAAAATGTTAATGAATACCCTCCATTTCTTAGCATCGTTGGTGGATACGACTGTCAGTAGCTCCTGAATGCATGGGCGGTCGTATTTAATACAAAATGCAAACTGTTCTCAGGAAAGAAGCAAAGGGCCGTCTGTTCAAAGCGGCTCTCTGCCACGGTCACTGGGTATACTTAGAATGAAGTAGTCTGCAGTAAATTCATTTTCATAGCATCTACTTCACCGACTCCTTATATATCCATCCTATTTCATTGAAGTGACGAGGTCAGGATGTATGAAGCTTTGTTGAAGTTCACGCGCTAACGAGACAAAACTCTCAGTTACGTCCGACGCACACATGTTAATTCCCACGCGAAAGCAAAACAGTCTTCATTAAGTAGACTAGAGTCTCGCATCGGAGGGATATTTTATTCAGATCGCACTAAATGTAGCCACTGCAATCTAACACTCGGTTCGGAGATCGACTGATTTATGCCACTGGTTTGCGACCTTCCAAAATACCAGTATACTTGCGTCGCATGGCTTAAAAGTGTATCTGACTTAATTTAGAAGGAACAGTGAAGTTTAGGCCTGCACAAGGCTTTGCCTCTCCCTTTCATCATACCAGGAACAAGTGCAACTCAAGCTGATGTAAAATATTGAGATCGGATGTGGTGGCAGAGTTGGTGTAAGGTTTCCGTCCAAGAGTTCGACCATCATTGCCGACCGTGTCCATCGTATGTCCCCCATGAAGATGAGCGTAGGGACGGTGACCTGTGTGTGAATTAGTTTGCAGTGATCGTATGCTTGCACAGCGTCTATCGCACTCTCTCTTCTATCACCCTCCCCCCACGTCCGAGGTCCAGAGGACGGGTGGTGCGGTCAGGCGCAGGTGACTGGCGCTACTGGAGCCAGCCTACGCGTGCCACCATACCCGCATGTCCGCAGTAACCCCTGTGGGCCCGGAGATGGTCTCGTGTTGGTGCAGCAAACCTCCCGCGTGGCCCATTGTTGGGACAAGGCCTCCCTCCAATACATTTCACACTCTCACACCCGATTTCGTGCCCATCACCATCACCGTTGATAAAATTCGCCGCATTATTGACATATAAACGATGGTGGATAGTTAAGTCATTTTTATCCCGTCGCCACCGGCCTTTTGACTTGGTCATGACACCGAGCCGAGGCGGAAGAGGATGAGAGAGTGCAGTCTTCGTCGCCGTCTTCGCGCCCACCCCACTGTGGGGCACATGGTTGAAATCGTCGGAAACAACAGGCGAACTATCCTAAGTGTGCCCGTTCGGCACGTTAGGGTAGCTGCTGTCCGCTTTAGGCATTTCATCGTGTCCGACACATTTACTGTCGATTGAGGTTTGGCGAATTATTTTAAACTCCTGGGATTGTCTTTAACTGAAAACTGTGGCTCTGTGACTAGTGAACAACGTTATCTCTCTGTGAATAAAGGTACATTTATAGGAAGCTCCTCAGGTTCCTCACACTAAGTTTCTATGTGGTGCCTTTGAAAATTCAGCTGGTGCTCAATACATTTATGAGCGAACCTTGTTGGGCTGGGAAAGTGCTTCCACATTGTAACTATTGAGAGTTTTTCGTATGTGTGGTTTCCATCTTCCGTTTTGCCTCCCTGTGGTTTTATTTCCTGTGGCTGCTTGTCATAGGTTTCTGAAGACGCCATCTTTATGCGCCAAAATCAATACTTTGTTTTGAATCAAGGAAAGTCCCGTCTTCATCGGCCGGACGCTTTTAGAGGCATTCCCAAATTTTGTGACTTCTTACCGCCGTCGTATGCAAACCCAAAGGGATATTTCTATCCTTTTTATAGGAATTTAGGAAACCCGCCAAAAAGATAAGCAAGTTTTTTTATTGTCACAGTTACACAATTTTATCAATCTTAAAATAAAACTAGCAAGTAGACAGGGACAAGTGGGGACCCTTCGCACCTACAATATTGCTTCTCGGAAGAATCCTGGAGTTTGGTTTTGATAAAGCCCAGAGACAATTATTGGCTTGACAAACGGAAGAAAATAGTCCGATGCTCTTTCTCGAGGGCTACAAACAACCCTACGGCATATTCGATAACAGTTATTCGTACTGGATTGAATGTGGAAGTTCTAATACCAAAGCCATCGTTGAACAGCCTTGGACGCAGGAGTCAGTGCACTGGAAAGCAGCCCCAGAAATACGAGAAGCACATTCGGCTCAGAGTTAAGGTAGGACCTCTGTGGAAGAAGAAATGCATGTGATAGCGACCGCCAATTCAGAGGAAACCCGACAAAGGGGACCTCCTTGTTTCCATTGTTGCTGCTGTTTCAGTGGACCAGACCAGGGCCATACTGACTTCGTGGAGAACGTTGGTTGAGCTGTGCTGAATCTGCGCGAGTCTAGTCACTGCATCCATTTCTATCACCAGGCCGTCGAAAGCCTCACACAGGCTTCTGGTGTGAGAGCGAGCGAGAGAGAAAGAGAGAGAGAAGTGCAAGAGCGTTGGATAGCCTCCCTTATGGCGTATTGCACACTAAAGCAAACACAAAACCTTGGAGTCTACCAGGACGTGCTAAAGCTTTTGAACTATATGGTTGCCAGTAGGCCAAAGAACGGGGGGTTCCGATTGTAAGAATGTCAGGCTACATAACCTATCTCCGTCTTTACGACGTCAGTTGCGCCTGTGCGTGTCATACGTCTGACGGTGGCCTTGAGTCACTCCATCCAGCCGGCTTCCCGAAGACAGTTCGACCGTCGTATCCGACACGTTCTACCTTGTGCTTCACAGCATGGTGGCGTAGGAACGGTGACTAGCACGTGGCTTAATTTTAAGTGAGAGCAGACTTGTGCTTCATCTACCTCTCTCTCTCTCTCTCTCTCTCTCTCTCTCTCTCTCTCTCTCTCTCTCTCTCTCTCTCTCTCTCTCTCTCTCTCTCTCTCTCTCTCTCTCTCTTCGCTCACCTACCTGTGCCCGTTGCCAAGAGAGAGTCAAGAAGAGCAGAGCTGTGATCGGATGCAAGCGGCTGATGTGGCATGGCATGAGCCTGCACCTACGCGTGCCATCACGCCTCCCCCCCCCCCCACCCCATCACCACCACCATTATGGGAGCGCACCCGAATAACACTTACCATGCCCTTCAAGTGTTGGTCCACTGCATCTAAAACGCGGCCCATTTAGGGGGGTATCAGCTTACAGTAAACGATCTAATGGCACACGAAAAGAAATTGGCATCGGTCTCACTCGGCTCCAACGCTTAAGTTTCTCACTCAAAGTAAAACAAAAAGACTTATAAAATATCTCCACTGGGTCTGAATAAGAATTTACTTGCTCCCCTATCTCTCTCTTTCCCCCAAAAAATGTATTGTCAGGCTAAAATGGCTACTTTTTAATCCTATCTCCGAGGGCAAATTCAGGTGGGAAGCTTGTGTGGTGCACGCGTAAATGTTAATATTGCTGGCCAGTTACTGCGCATACGCCCATATCCGTCTCTCCTGACTTTTTTCTTGTTTTTTGGTCTATGATAGGGCGGAAATAGTAGGTGAAGTCGATGCTGTGCAAGTCTATTTCATCAGTAAAACATGCGAATGCATACTACCACTCAATCCATCCCGGGGGAAATTACTGAACTTCCTCGTTTGTAGCAGTCCAATTTTCATAGGAAAACTAGTTCGATTGGCAGATACAAGTGCTGGTGATCTGGTGGCCATGCGTTATAAAACTTCGCGTTTTATGAGGATACATGGTTGCTTATCAAGTATTAAAAGGATAGGTGCTTGCAAACAGTTCCTTCTCCAGTTTGTTTACCATCGTTCTCGAGATACAATCCTTCCTCAGTAAAGTAGCAGTGTCGTTTTATTTTATTTGCCATCAGTGGTCCTGGATCGAAGGACGGATAAGAATTGCGATACTGGTCGGTTCGAGATGATTTATAAGCAGCAGCTGCCGCCGAAGACGATCTTCAACGGTGTTGACCTGAGGGTATCGGGAACCCGAATGGGCTCCATCACCTCCGCTGAGAGCTCTCAGCCAACAACGCGGGCTCCCAGTGTACGTCGACAGCACACTCCCTCCGCAAACTTCACAGATCCGAGACCAGTGGATGCAGCGAGTCCTTTTACAGCGTCCGTGTAAGTTGTATATGCTGTGAAGGCTGTGGAAGTTCAATAGGTGAGGTCTCGTGTTCCCCATAAATGTTGGCAGTTGCCTCGTTTATTGTGACAGGATTTGGTGAATCAATCAGGCGTTTGAGATTTTGATTAGTTGAAAGGCTGGGTTACACACACGAACACTGAAAAATACTACTACGTTTTGAACTCGTGTCGGCCAATGAAATTATCGGGCTGGATCTTGTAGAAACGATATAAAGTACACGTCAAGGTGATCACGCGTCAGTGAACTGTCATAAGAAATGCGTTGTAGCGAAGATAAAGTCAGTGGCTGTTATCTTTCAATTGGAACTGCTTGTCTGCAAACATTAAACCGCCCCTTCCATGCTTAATTCAGCAGCCCTCTGGGATTTGCCGCAAGTGATCGATCAAATTGTATTGGTTTCTGTGTTGTGTGGGAAATATAAATACGTAGAAATAAACGCCATAATAGGGTACCAATGTTTTCTGAAACTTAGTCATTGTTTAAAAAGTTACTACACGACTAGTCCTATCATTGTTTCCCACTTCTGGGAGAAACGATATCTTGAAAACGGAATTTCTAAAACATTTTTTAATATGGCTCTTTTAACATTTTAAATATGGCTCTATGAAATTCCTTATCCCTTTCTTTAAAGAAATTGATTCTTACTTTTGAATTATCATCGTCTTTCAATAATCTAAGATGGATGTTAGATGCAAATAATTTGAAGCCGTTGAACCACACTCCGGAGAGGTAAGGTGAGTCTGTGTATAGCGGGTGCAATAACCGAAATTTTTTATTACATCGTACCGTTCATTAATAGTTTCAGGGTCCAGAAGTCCTGACTGAGCCAAAGGCATTTTCGAAAAATTTCAGAAGATCAAACTTTGAACTTCCATTTGCATGTCTTTTGAGGGACTTCAGGTACAAACTTGTAAACTGTACCAAAGAGTAAATTAACATATGCATGAATTGTAAGAAATTTAAATAGACTGCTCAGCAGAATTGGCTGTGGCCTTCAATTACAAGTAAAAACATTTAAAAGAAAATTTTCCAAACCCTGTTTAAAACAGGTTCGTCTTAATATAAAGTCTTTATTTTTTTCCTGCCTTTTAAGTCTGACACTGGAAATACCTGTCAGCCACTAGCGTTAGTACAGAATATCATAAAGTAGAATAGGCCCCCTCTGTTTAGAGTGCTGTGAGTTAAGTCTTTCATCCGAGCATAGGAATTAAAGGACTGTATTTGTCCCAGTTGTGACTCGGTAGGAGTTACTTATTCTTTTGCAACCGCCTGACTTCTGTTAAAGTGCTGCAATAACCGGCCGTTACTTTTATCCGGCATGCTTTTAAATAGCTTA
The DNA here is from genome assembly GCA_017591395.1 of Schistocephalus solidus. Taxonomy (NCBI): domain Eukaryota; kingdom Metazoa; phylum Platyhelminthes; class Cestoda; order Diphyllobothriidea; family Diphyllobothriidae; genus Schistocephalus; species Schistocephalus solidus. The sequence goes on along the minus strand of WEDG01000242.1, from coordinate 548,793 downwards.
TATCGTATGGCGTTTTTAAAGGAAACAAATGCACTTCCCTAAACTTGTGCAAAATAAACAGAGAACACACATTACTGCTCTAGTGCAGGGACTTGCATGCGATACTCTCCGCTACCCCCCGTGCGTGACAGCATTCAGGTGCTGAATGTAACACAAAAGTTTTGGCAAGGACGAGGAGATAGAAACTCCTCAGTCAGACACTTGCCTCTTCACTTCAAGGGTTTAAATCAGTCAAAACCGTACGAAAAGGAAACTTAGATCACATGGGCCAAATTCAACAACAGAAGCTCATATTTTTTAACTTTTCCTGACTCTTAAGTTTTGTTGGAAATATCCTTTTTTTCAGAAAATGGTTTTAACCTGAATGCGAGATTGCATGCGTCTATTTCATAACTTCGTTGTAAATGAGCGAAAAGAATGTCATTCGAAATTTTATGAAGCAATGTTTTTAAGGTAGGAAGGTACATGTACGCGAAACTCTCCTTTAACGTTACTTGATCCGGCTTTAACAATAGATTGAGGAAAATTACGTTAATGAATAAACTAAAATGAATTGCAACAGAGATTTACTTTTTGTATCCAATTTCAGAACTGAGATGGAAAAAAAAACAATAAATAAAACTAGACCTGACTTTAGAGAAGAAGTAGTTTTATGTTATGAGGTGTTGTTTTGCTCGGATTTGATTCATTTGTATCTGATAGGCACGAAGGAAAGGCGCCCATACCTCTCGTTGTGGGTCAACGTACACCACAGAAATATACCAACTCCCCACCGCCAAGGATCACAGGTAGTTCTACGGCTTACCAGAAGGCAGCTACTGGAATACAGGAGCAACAACACATGTCAGGAGGATCTGCGGTGGTCCATCGGTCTCCACAACCTGCAGTTTCTCTGCACCGTGAATCAACCGCTTCTGAGGATCGCCTGAAGAGTTGGGGTATTGGCAGGGGTTCAACTGATTCACGGAAACCGGGACTCCTGTGTAAGGGCAAGACCGTCACTCAGGCAAAGCAGATGGCCACCTACGCCAGCTCGACCTCTCGGGATGAGAAGCGAGTCCTGCCGAGGCACGTCACCTGTCAGCCGAAGTGCGTTAGCACTATGACTAGGACAGGGCAAGCTGGTGACAACAATGAGATTTCAGTGGCACGTGTTCCCCCGATGTCAATGCTGCAACCCGTTTTACCTCCCAGCACTGGTTATCGCTCTCCGGCTGGCGTAGAACTTCGAGTTCAAAAGGCCGAAAACTTAATGCGCTCCTTCGTCGATTTCCATAAGACAAACTACCAGCGAGCCTGTGAGTCTGACAGCCCGGTTCTTTGTCTTAATCGTCATAACTCAGGTGCTAGTAATTCAGAAAGGTCTAGCCCGAAGCAGCCAGAAGAAGATGCACCAAGTCAAGTGCCTGTTGTTTGCGCTAGAGGAAGTGGTGAAGATAGTGTTGGTTCGAATTCGGTACACCAGGATCTGGTCTCCCTGGGCTTTGCTGTCATCAAGAGTCCATTACAGTCACTCCCGGTCGGCAACGCCGCTAGTGGTAAGAAGCGCCTTCCAAAGACCCTTCCGAAGAAACCAACGCCTAAGAAGTTCGACAACACGTCGCCAGCATCAAACAAAGTCTTGAAGGTGCGCCCTCCAGCAGTAGTTGCCGAGATGTCAACCATCCGTCATGCGGCTCTTCGACTTCGGGCTAAGTGATCTGGCCTCCCCACTTTGTCCTGCCATTTCCTGACAGAGTTTACGTGGAGGCTGCGGTGGTTATGACTATGGGGACTACTTTAGCATTTACTATCTGCCAGCAGTATTTGCAATTTAGTTTGTTCCCTTGCGTTGACTCGGTCTACTCCTGCAACAGTAGTACTCGTTTTGCGCCTTTTCAAACTCCTCCTGCGCACTCACTTTCTCCGTTTTAAGTAGAATTACGCGTGTATATGTATATGCCTTTGAGCTGGTCGATGTCATTGCATTCTCGTTTACCCTGAGACTCGGTGCATTTGCAAGTGCTGTGGGTCTTTTGAATTAGCTTTGCTGGTTTATTTAGCGTCTTGCTGTGCTTCTTATACAGTGACGTCTGCCCAGCTCCCTGTGACTCCTCCCTCTCTATCCCCCTCAGTACAATCTCCTCTAAACCATCCTTACGGCCACTCTCTCCATCGGGATCAACTACTGGCTCCAGCAAAGAATGCTTCTCTGCGGCGACAGTCCATTCCTGGTTCGAGAAGGACGCATTATGGCTATGGGCTCCCATGAGGATAGAAGTAGCTGCGTTGCCTACCATTCCGCACGTGACAGTCCAAGAGTACAAAAGAGCAAACTGTGGTTTCTGTTATCTCCCACCTCACTAACTCCATCAGCGTGCCAACCTATTTGCGGAGAAAAAAAGTTAGCGTGAATGTTTTAATGATCATGACACAGAAAAGATTATTTTTTCCTAGAGAGAAAAAATGAGTCCCACAAATACCTCCTGCCACCCATTTCCTCCATTCCTAACTGCCGCCGGGGTCTTGTAGTCCTATCCCAAACTATCTGTATTTGTTAATTTCCTTTCTGTGCATAAGACTCAGAATGACAACGGGAAAATGTACCCTATTCCGTTCCACATCCCATTCCGGTTCTTCGTCCCTTGGTCTGCGGATTAGCTACATGGACTGAGATGGCCTGTTATTTTTCAACTTTCAACTTTCCCAAAAACCCAGAGAGGGGGGAACATTCGGAGATAGATCCACAAAGAGGGGGCCTAGAATTCTTTGAAATTTTCACGAAAATGGCTGTTGCCACTGCCATTAACTTAACCCTCTTTTATCCTACCTTTTTATTTACACCCTGATGTGCCTGTCAAAATGCACATTTGAAATGAAGCTCCTGGCTTATCTTGTTGGTTTCTGTACCGCATTTCTGCTTGTTGGGAGTGGAACCTTCCATGTGTTGGCAGTGGTGATGTGTGGTGTGTGTGTGTGTGTGTGTGTGTGTGTGTGAGTGATGATGATGATGTGTGTGTGTGTGTGTGTGTAGTGATGATGATGATGTGTGTGTGATGTGTGTGATGATGATGATGATGATGTGTGTGTGTGTGTGTGTGTGTGTGTGTGTGTGTGTGTGTGTGATGATGATGATGATGATGATGTGATGTGATGTGTGTGTGTGTGTGATGATGATGTGTGTGTGTGTGTGTGATGATGTGTGTGTGTGTGTGATGTGTGATGATGTGTGATGGTGATGTGTGTGTGTGATGTGTGTGTGTGTGTGTGTGTGTGTGTGTGTGTGTGTGTGTGTGTGATGATGTTGATGATGATGTGTGTGTGATGATGATGTGTGTGTGTGTGTGTGTGTGATGTGTGATGATGGTGTGTGTGTGTGTGTGTGTGTGTGTGTGTGTGTGTGTGTGTGTGTGTGATGTGTGTGTGATGTGTGTGGTGATGTGATGTGATGGTAATGTGTGTGTGTGTGTGTGTGTGATGTGTGTGTGTGTGATGATGATGATGGTAATGTGTGTGTGTGTGTGTGTGTGTGTGTGTGTGTGTGTGTGATGATGTGTGTGTGTGTGTGTGTGTGTGGTGATGTGTGTGTGTGTGTGTGATGTGATGATGTGTGTGTGTGTATGTGTGTGTGTGTGTGTGTGTGTGTGTGTGTGATGGTAATGTGTGTGTGATGATGATGTGTGTGGTGGTGTGTGTGATGATGATGATGATGATGATTAGATGATAATGTGTGATGTGATGATGATGTGATGTGTGTGTGTGTGTGATGTAATGTGTGTGTGTGTGTGATGATGATGATGAAGTGATGATGATGTAATGATGATGTGTGATGTGTGGTGGTGGATGATGTGAAATGATGGTGGTAGTGATGATGATGTGTGTGTGTGATGATGATGAGTGATGATGATGATGTGTAGTGATGATGTGTGGTGTGTGTGTGTGATGATGATGTATGTAGTAATGATGTGTGATGATAATGATGATGATGATGATGATGATGATGGTGATGATGATGATGATGATGATAGTGATGATGTGATGTGTGATGATGTGTGATGATGTGATGTGTGTTGATGATGATGATGGTGATGATGATGATGATGATGATGATGATGTGATGATGATGATGATGTGTGATGATGATGATGATGATGATGATGATGATGATGATGATGTGTGTGTGTGATGATGATGATGATGATGATGATGATGATGATGATGATGATGATGATGATGATGATGATGATGATGATGATGATGATGATGATGATGATGATGATGATGATGATGATGATGATGATGATGATGATGATGATGATGATGATGATGATGATGATGATGATGATGATGATGATGATGATGATGATGATGATGATGATGATGATGATGATGATGATGATGATGATGATGATGATGATGATGATGATGATGATGATGATGATGATGATGGTGATGATGATGATGATGATGATGATGATGATGATGATGATGATGATGATGATGATGATGATGATGATGATGATGATGATGATGATGATGATGATGCCCAGGGTGTGGTTAATCAACTCCGTTCATCCTTGCACATGCATACATGCATGCAATTAATAAACAGCCATTAATATGTTTATTGTACTTGCCTGCTTATGTATAGAAATAAGCATATGTACAGTGAAAACGCTCCGTTCTGCCTTTGGCGTCTTCCTCGAGTATCATTGTAAGTGAATTGCACACCCCTCTGTGGCAGAGTGCCGTCTTCCGAGTGTGAGGAAAGCCGGTTGCTTGCCTGTTTTCCGTTCCTTGCATCATTCGATCAAAAGTCCCTTCCTAATTACGTCAATCAAACCCTCACAGGATGCGGAAAGTCAGGAACAGGAAATGGTTCTAAAGAGGACGCGGGAATGGGAACTGCCCACAATACATGAGGTTTTGAGGAACTTAGATTCGGGATTAAGGGGAGGGTTAGGGCTACATTTAGGGTTTTTCAAGGTTATGATTAAGTTTGGTGTTAGGGTTTGTGTTTTTTTATGACATGGGAACATTTCAACTTCTTGAAATTTATCGCATGGCCACCTACTTTAAGTAGACAGGGTGTTTTCCATTTTCATGTCCTCTTTAGACGACCGTAGCTCTACTCAGAAAACTACTCGAGGTGGAATATGTGATGACTCAGTTGAACAGCACATCCGTCCTCTGTGAAGCAATCTGTGGAGATGCCTGTTCTGTCTCGTTTAACCTCTCCAAGTCTACAATAAGAGTAACCTCTAGTGACGTATTCAGCAGAAGAGAGTCTGAGTCTGCATCACTAGGTAAATTTTACCGGAATATTTGGCTGACAGCAATCCGTAGAACTGAGAGTGTTCGGGTATTCACTTATATCACTCACTTGAGAGAATCTCCCGTTTTAACAGCAGCATAGTAATGACACCGTCCAGGTGCTTGGCAACTTGCCATTGAACCGTTTGCATCTTGAATTCAGCCAGGAATAATAACTATTTAGAAGGACACTGGGATGTCTTGTAATAATTCACCTTCTTCTATTACATTATACTGTAATATCCAGACAGACAGCATGTTGCTCTGAGCTTTGAAAAGGTAGATCAATATCAATTATTTAGTATCCAGCAATTTAGTAAGAATTCTGTTTACTTACTTCATCTACTAAATCCATGCTTCGAAATTGACGTATTTCAAATAGGATGTTAAAGTAGAATAACACTTACCCTTTTCGTCAAAGCAACTGCAGTGTTTTGTAGTTCTTATCCTACTTTTTAGACTATTAACACAGGTCCTAGACTGGGAAAGCAAGAGTAGCAGATCTTGTACAGTCTACTGTAAAGTAAACAAATTCACGCGCAAGCCACCGTCCTACATCCACTAGGTGGAGCCCATAGTAGACGTTGTCAATTATGACGGTTGAACTGACATTTCATGGTTAAAAGCAATCGCAGTGACCTTCAGAGAGTGAAAGGAGGTACAAAATGAAGTTCCGGCACATGTGAGCAACCTGCAATGCCATAAAGAACGAATCCAACCTGTAAGACAACCTGCACAGGGGATTCTATAACAATAAAAACTGTGTGTGCTTTACGCAGACCGATACAAGAGGGATACCGCATGAGTCGACAAAACGCCTACTGAAACCTCTTCTTTAGGACATATATGTAGAGTGATTTGGGTTGACTCATGTCTCTGTCTGGTTTCTCTAGCAACTTCGACCGGCATTGATTATAGCCCCCCCCCCCCCCCCCCCAGACAGGACACGGGAATTGGAAAGCCCCAGTCCTACGTAATATAGGTGGCTTTGTGCTAAATTTCAGGAACGCACAAAGAACAAGCACGTTCCCTATCCTGATCGGTAAGCGCCCATCTGGTATAATTCGTGTTTACGATCACAAATGGCAGGAAAACAGGCCCATGGCTCCTTGCTAGAGCGTTAGACTCAATGACCAACTATGTCGACTTCGATTCCAAGGTGCTCTACATAATGAGTCGGTATGGCTGGCTGATGAGGGCTAATATGCCGAAATGGTCATTCCTATCTCTCTTATCCTTTTTCGATACCACCCTATCTACCCGACCCTACCCTTTACCGCAACCCTAACTTTGAACTTAATTTCCCTGAACTTTAGTGCAAAGCCACCTCTATTATGAGCGGTTCCTGTTTCCATGTCCTGTCGACGGGGGGAGGCATATTTGAGTTCACTGCCGAACATGTAAGAAAACTTTACAATTATCGAAATATGCGTTTATTGGTATCTTCAATAAATTAAGTGAAAGGCCACTTGTAACACGGGGTTTACTTATTCTCTTGTCTAACCCATAAAGTTGGCAAAATATTGCCCTACGCAAATAGTGCTGAGAAGAATATGAGTGGGGAAGTCTTTAATGTGATGACTTAAGGTTCCGGTATGTAAATTAACGTGACATCTCTTGTCGCGTAAAAATGACATTCATGAGAAGGGTCACGCTTTTTCCTTCTTACAAACACACTAGCGGTTGTGCAAAAGAATACTCGCGATTGCAACAAACAGAGCGCGAGTCAGCGGCTCACCCGACGGAATGTTCGATGACAAAGTGGGCACGAAATCAACTTTAAGGTGTTTCTGGCTTGCGTTTGGGTATGACTGGCTAAATAGGGCAAATGAGCAAGAAATGACCATTCCAGTTTCCCTACTATTTATCGGTACAGTTATCCCTCCCTACTTCGTGGTTTGCTTTTCGTGGACTTGATACTCCACGGGTTTTCTCCTTGGACTCGTTCCGCGGATTTCCGATATTTTACGGGATGTTTATATTCTTATTATATTCTTGTGTATATTTAAGAGTGTACAGGAAGGACAGGACAGGAAGGATTTATAGGAGCGTTGGAGAGACTAGTGTTTGAAGTATTTATTAAGCTTTAAAATGCCTTTAACAAATTATAGGTGTATTTCGCTTTAATATATATGGTGGAGATAAAATTTCGTTTTTTTGAGATTCGTCATTATTGGAAGGCCTGGCTGTACTACCGTTCTGGCAGGCTAATTCATCACAGGCATTCCTCTCAGGTGCTGTTGTATGCCGAAATCAAGAGATTGTCAGGGAATAATCTCTGTCAATAACAATTGCCATAGTGCAGCTAAATATTAGCACTCAGTAGGTTTTACTGTCAAACCAGCTGAAGTTAGCGCGAAGAGCAGACAGATTTTCACCAAGTGCTCGAACATCTCTTTAGCTAAAGCCAGCACCACGCTGCTCGTCAGTTTGTTCAAGTAAGCAGCGCTCTATACATATTGTCTCGTAAGTTAAACCCAGTGTCTCCTGTGCACTGATCTTACCAAATTGTTGTTGCACACATGTTTGAGAAAAAGTACAGTCAGTTTCTGAGCTCACGTAATTTATAAAATGCATTTGAGATTAGGAATAACTGCGTACGTGGTACTAAACTCACAGCTCCCGGTGGGGCCTCGTAGTTCAAGTGGCTAGACTGTTGGCTGTATTAAAGTGTTTCCCTTGCTCTCGTGGGTTCGAATCCCACCGGGGTTACCGAATTGTTCACAATTGAGGCAAATGAAGTATTCAAAACTCCTAATATCTACTATTTTGGAGATAAATCTCAGATATTTTCAACACATCAGGATACAGGCTTTTGAAATAATATCTTTTCAGCCTCGGAAATACCTCACTTGATCAAAAAAATAAGTACATAAGTATTGTGTATTTTTTATAGAATTTCGATAGACTTTTATATTTCAATATAATTTATAGAAAACATGAGCAAAAAATAAGCTTTCTTTTGCTCATTTGCTAGCAACTCACGTCTTCAAATCATTTACTCGAAGAAGGGATGCCTTTTGATTTGAAAAAGTTTCTAGTTGCGAACTATTTTCCATTCAAATAGCATCGTGTCCCTTATAAATGCCCTGTTGTAAAAATGCATTAGCCTTACCTACTATCGCCCTAACGGCCTACGACAATGCATGATATTCCTTCCACGGAGGACATATGTAATCTAAACTGAAAATGCAAATACAGTGGCAGGTCGGACTCTAAATCAATCGGCAATTGGACAACTTTTTAAAAAAAACTACGCATAACCTTCCTTTAAGTGCCAAATTTCAAGAAAAAGTAAGAAACTGACCACTGAGTAAAAAGAAAAATATGTGTCGGACTTTTTCCTATCACCCGCATTATCAGTGTGGCAAATTAATTAGGTATTTATATAGTACTGACTGCTGTTTGCCAGCCTGTGAATATAACGCAATTATTGCTCAGTAACTAATAGAGTTCAGCTCAAATAATTGCCTCAACTTTCCGACCGACCCTATAAAGCTTCCTTTTAAAGGATTTACTTCAATTTCATGCATTAATTTTCGGGGAAAATTAATAAAGGCAGCATTTTAACTGGAATTCGTCTTACAAATAGTGGTAATCTATGTCGAGGCAACTGAAGAACGCTGGGAGACCCACTGAACTCCTCCTGGGTGCGTCAGATGAAACACATGTGTGAGCATCGGACTGTCTTCTTCCGTTTGTCAAGCCGATAATTGTCCGTGGGCTTTATCAAAATCAAACTCAATACATATGAAAAACTCGCAATATTTACCATGTGGAAGCACTTTCCTAGCCCAACAGTAGACTTGCTTATTCATTAAATATCATGACTTTGATACAAAACTTCCTGTTACGCAAACTCTTCCCCCCAAACAAAAAAGCCGCAAAAAACGACCTTTCTTAAAAAATAAGACATTTTTGATTTGTAACTTACTATTTACTGACGTAAAAATAATAAATAATGGTAGGTGTGCTCTCGATCTCCGTCAGCAGCTGTTCAATAGCTTGTGGGCAGCGTAACACGAGCGATGAGTGTCCGGCAGCTTGACGTGACTGAACTACCTTGTGAGTAGGCTGCACGATGATCAGTATTAAAACCTTAAATAAATTGTTCGAACCGAAAACACCTTTCAGAATTTCGGTTGAAATTGCATGAGATAAGAGAGCCACTGGATATGCCCTCTCTTAAAAAATTGCCATGTTTTTTTCGATCAACGTAGATGGCTGTATATGAGAAAATGAAGAACTACACATACAGATGATAACGTGCCTTTTTCGTCTGTCTGAAAAACCGGAGCATTTGATGGCAGTGCATAGGTTTCAGCAGCCGGGAGTGCATGTGAGAAGACTGACTTCAGTGCTCTGTTTATAACTCGCTTACGGGTTTGCCTTGGAAAGGGGATTTTGATGGTAAAGTCACAGTTGTTGCCTGGTCATTTACCCGTCACTAACGCTCATTCAAAGCTGTCAAATTGGGAAATCTGCTTTGTTTTGTTAACTATCACGAGTAACGACTTTAGAGAAACAGGTGCGAATGCTTCAATAAAAGGCCTCGCTCGGTGTTCCTTTGCATTATTTGATCAAAAAGGCCATATTCAATTGCTTTCTGGGCTGTTTAAATCTCCCTTAGTCCTGCATCCGTGAGTCCTGTTGCGGTCAAGTAACTAGGGAGAATAAAACATATGGAATCGATTCACCTTCTGCGGCGTCGTCATAAGTCAATGTCATGCAAGACTTTGTGTTCTACTAAAATTTTGCTAATAGTAATTAGGAGGGAGGTGTACCAAGCAAGAGCTGAAATAAAATTGAAACTTTTGGGTCACAAATTGCAGCAAGCTTCGCCCCCACTAGCCAGCATCGCCTCCAGCCTCTTGCTCATTCAAACAGTCGTGCGGTCGCTGGTTCTGTACATTTCGCCAGCCTTCGCGTGCACAAGTGTTAATAGATTATAGCCCTCTCCAAAACCCTAGTCGTGCGACGCCTACACGCAGTCCCTGTTGGGATAAATCCGTCTCCGCTCGCTGCCTCTAACGAAATTAGGGGCTCGAGCAGCGTGCTGGTGCTGCTGTAGCAACTAGCGCGCGACGTTGCGCAACCCACGCGACAGCACTGGCCTCTCACCGTGCTCCCCTCCATCCCACGGCCAACGCGTTGTTTTCAGCTCCGGGTGATTATGGGTTGAGGACGGGAAAAAGTCGCCTAATTGCGCACCCGTTAGACCGCAATTAACGGTAGCCGGGGTGGCAACTGCGGTGGCGGGTGGAGGTAATCAGGACTACCCCAGCTGTAGCCGACGCCGTGCTCAGTTGCGCTAACCCAAATCGCCCCGCCCCCCTCGCGTTGCGCTGTGCCCCGGCTCCGGCATGGTGGGCCCGCGGTCAGTATCCTATCCGTAACTAACTGGGGGTGAGGAGGGGCTCCGTTGTTAAAACAATTTTTTGCGCTAGCAACTGTACGCCATGTGGGTTGTACTGATGACGGTTACACAACATCTGCCATCCAAACTACCCTAACCAACCGGGTATCCTGGATCTCTGCGACTAAACAATGTAGCAGAGGGATTTTCTCTATTCGCCAACGGGCGGTTATCTTCCTGAGTCAGGGGAGGTAAAATGAGCTTCACCGGCTGAGCCAGTTCGACACCGTACTATCTAGTCACATCTGCTGGACTTCTTTATCTTCCAACAGCTTCAGCTGCTCAAGCCCGCAAAATCACTGCCCTCATGGACAGTGGATGCTGTGCGACGACTCCATTCTGCTTTTTCCATCTTCGTTATGCGGACAGCTTATCAGCATTCCCACAGCCAGTAGCTTTTCCTTTCCTGTATAAGTCTCTGTAGGGAGCTATCTTTTTAGGTTCTGCGCACACACTGTCCACTGTAAGAGCTTGTCATTTGCTTTCTGGTGACAATACAGTCTGGCCCAGTGATCATTCACGCCATAAGGAGCGACAAGGTCACAGGGATCGAAGCAGTCACTACTGGCAAAATTTAGCAATGTTGTAGGATTTAGGCTAATGTAAAGAACCGGAGAAAAATGCACAGTCTAATTAAACTGCCCTGTTAACGTCCCCGAATTTGAGTTTATGCTAATAGCAAATGTGGCATGAACATTTAGAAAATAAACGTAACTGGTTACGCCATAAAACTGTTCTTACCGATAGTTTCTTTAGGATTCATGTCTTCAACGTCAAAGGCCGTACCTACTATTCTAATGGATCTCATCTCGGATTCGAGGGCTTTGGTCTAGTAAACAAAAGTGAGGCTCAGATTCGCGTCCAGATTTCTACTTGCAAGTTTCATATGGATCACTAACCAACCGGTATTGGGCTCAATTCACAGGAGAGAAAGAGAGCTGAGGAAAAGAGTCTAGGAATAAATTCATGCCTTCCGATAGGACATCGTAGCTCAGGCGGTTAGAGCACTAGTTTCATTCAAGCCCTATACTTGCGGTCGTGAGTTCAAACCCCACTAAAACTGCTGAGTTTTCCAAATTGACCAAATGAGAGAAAGGTGTGCTGATTGACATCTATAATACCACAACATCGGGTACCCTTAGACTTACTGACTTAGACATTGGGTTATATACACTGAAATTAAAATTGCAACATCATATACTGATAAAAGGTTCAGACTTATTGTTGCTGGCACCTGCGAAACTCTTTGCCCATGGGCTTTTGAAATTGAGGCGCCATCTTTTCTGCTGTCCATTTGCATGTGAACCCTCTTATATGTACGTCGATTGACATATTTCAACCATTATATACTTGAATTTTAACACTATTTGTTTATTCGAACAACGAATTGAGGTCATCAGCGCACGACGCTGGCACCATTTGGAAGGAAGGCCAAATTGATCGATATTTTGAGACGCATTCAAGGACGATTCTTCACGGTGAATGGAGGACCTTTTTTGCTGAATGTTTTGGAATTTATCTTTCAAAATAAAGCGTAGCTCTCTCTCTCTTCACTGTTCACGTGGTGATGTTAAGGACTTTTGACAGTGAGCCACCCACATCCACACCCTCTCGTGCCGTTAATTTGAGCGCGCAAATCTATTGTTTATTTGTAAGGATAATTATGGCATGCTAATAAGAAGTAATTTTAACAGGGGCTAGGAGTTTATCTCTGATCTAGAACTCTATAGCCAGTGAGAGATGAGCAGTTTTCGGTTATTTCAAGGGCTCGTCGGACGAGTGGTTGTGTGATGTGGCCCTATTTAATGTCTCAGTTCCGCCGTTTCTTGGCAAACGAGTAAGTGCCGACTTGAGAATTGGTCATGTTAATTTCGTATTTTCAGATGTTGTTCCGTTCGCTCCAGTAGTTTTTACGCCTTTTAGGCTACGGTGGAGAGTTGTGTCCCACGGAGGATCTATGTTGTGGTTTTGTTGACTGCAGTAGAGTGCTCACTTAATGTTTGTGTGACGAACGTAGTTATGCACAGTCACTGATGCTATTATTTCCCTTTGATTGGCTTTGCAACTTTGATCAGAAAGTTGTTTTATCACACTTTCAACGCACGTGAAGGCCGGATGTCGGGGTTTGTCCGGTTTTGAGATAACTTGACTTTCCAAAATGAACATAGCTTCAAATTCGCTCATTAATTTCAGAGGAAATGACAAAGTCATCACAGTTAGTCTTATCAGCGACAAATCCCATTTTCATACAGAAGTTCGAATTGTTCACAAGCAACGCCAGCAGAAAACTCACAGCTCTACATCTGCTTGTCTAGCAGGAGTGCGTGCTTAAGCCGAGGCTGACTTAAGTCACTTAGAGGAACGCAGCTCATTGATTGGTCACCTAGCGTTGAAAGCAATTAACTTCAGCAAATTAACTACGTACTTCTCAGGTGCCCCAAAAACGGATTTTGGGTAAGAATGACTGACGACGGCCAGCCCCATCTCCCTTGTCTTTGTCAGTCCATGCTACTAGCCACTGTGCGACTGCCCCTGAGGCTCTAGATCCAGCTGAAAACCGCAACGAGATGAGCGTGTCCGGCAACTCCATCGCTGAACGCACTTCCAGCATGAACAATCAGTATAATATTCCCAGTGTATCTGCGAGAGAAAGTTCAACCATATTGAAAACCGATTTTGCTATTCCTCGAGTTTTTGGCAGTTTTATTTCGAAGTTGACTTTCAGTAATCGGTGACTTCAAATGATGGGTACCCACAGGTAATTAGGCTGACCTCTACATTTGTATTCAGATATCGACGGACTCTGTAGAGTAAAACTTGCATTTATCTTCGGTGAAGCCACATGATAGGGACATTTGGTCCTGCTGTTTGCATTATCTGCGTTTTTGGAACAAGAATTTGGTAGGCTGGTTGACATCCGAACCAAATAAAATTCCGAAGAGTGCGTAGTAACGCGGTGACCCTGAGTGGTCATTAAATAGGTTCACATTTTACAGCTGTCATGCAACCAGTTTTCAATCAGCCAATGCTATATATGTATATATATATATATATATATATATATATATATATATATATATATATATATATATATATATACAATGGTAGTTGGGTGCTCACCGATCGGTTACATTACTCACTTGTCCCGTTGTGCTTTGGGACTAACTCTCGAGCCCCGCCAGCAGCCGCAAGGCAGCTAAGGATATAGGCAGAATAAGATGACTGACAAAGACAAGGGAGACTGGAATGGCCATTTCTGGCTTATAAGCCGTCATCAGCCAGCCTAATGACGGCAACCATTATTGAAGGAGTAAGGATTTTACGAATCTACCTAGGAAGAGGTAGATTTTACTTAGGTTTCTCTGAAAGATCAACGAATACCAACTAAATATTAACGATTTTACCCTTTATCTTGCTCTTCCGAAAAAGTACGAAGTCGATGACATAAGACGCGATTAACCCTGTATGCTGTGCGCTGACAGTTAGTGAGTTGATCATGGTTCTGATGATGAGTTCCGAGCGTGAATCCGGTACGATAGGCGAATAAAGCTCTTTTCCTAACGATCGCATCTGCTTCTTCTCAGATATTGACCTGCTAACTGGTTCAGAGCCCCTTAACATTACAGTCAGCCTTACAAAGATGGAAGGTCCTGCGTACTGTATGTTTACTCGAATTCGATACTCTTCAATAAAGGTTCGAAGTCTGGCAAGTGCTTTTACTACTGAAATGCAACGTACATTTTGAAAAAAAATACAAAAATGTGTTAACGATAAGGGCAAGAGAGGCTGAGATTGACTCTTCCGATTTATGTGCCCACGTCAGCCAGCCACGCGCCAGCCACAGGATGGGAAGACTCGAGGTTCTTCGAGCAATAAACGGTAAGTAAAGTTATCTATCACTGAATCACCAGCTCGCGTCCTGTCGATTGTGTCCGAGATTGTCCAGAGGGGAATCCATCCATTCGTCGCGATTGCTGGATGGAATACAGACGTGTCGGTTTCCATGACACTTCTGCCTAGAGTCATGCAGGCAGCTGCAAGACTGCGAGCAATTACTAATCGACGAATCGAAAGGCCATTTAAGACATAGTTGCAAACGACCGTCAAATTTAAACACCAGATCTCGAAGATCTCTGGCCCGAAAATGACTCGCTGGACCACTAATTAGATCATTCGATCGTTTTTTTTTCTGGAGGCACACCTTTTCGCAAAGCTCCACTCCGGATTTTTACTAACCTGCAGCATTACGATTGCCCATTTCCATCACCCAACTTATCAAGAGCAGACCGCCACCTTTTTAGCATTGTCTGTCCCCACTTGCAGAAACGACGGTTTGGTAGGCAGATGGAGAAAGTAAAATTTAATGGGACTCACCAGGCAATAGAACACCAAGAACTTGCAAAATGCTATAGTTGTCGACAAAAAGCCCCGCTACTCTCCTCAATTTAAGTTTCTGTCGGATGGACTCCTTTTTGCGTGTTTCTATTACCAAGGTTCAAAAAGTAGGAAAACATACCAGCTAATTTATATAGATATCAAGGGTGCATTAATACACGTGAACAGGGATGCACTTGTAAAAGAAAGACCACCTGGCCGAATAGGCAGTACTAGCAAGGAATCCAAATTATCTTAATTATTTCGAGCTTAGTTCGCTATCCCTGTACTTCAGTAGGCAGTTATGGTAGATATTTGCCTCCACTGTAACCGTAGTTGCCTAATAAACTCGAAAGAAAAACCCCAATCTGTTCTGTAAGCGCTGGCGTTTTTGTGAATTGGTACCTTTTGACGTTATAGCGGACTAGGGTGCTTGATCGTCTGCTAGGAATACCAGCTTGTGAGGATGAGCTCCATTCTTCGCGTGACTAAATAACCATATATTAATATGAACTTCTGGTGGTACAGCACACTTTGGGCGCCCGACCGAATTTAGAGAGGCGGATTTGTACTCACCAACGAACTGCGAAGTGGGTAATGAGTATGGCTGATTATGAATGGATAAACTTAAATTTGAGACACACGCCGACGTATGGCCAATGAGCCCGTGTGTCTTGCCTGACAGACAAGAATCGCAGGGACATTCGGTCTCCATCCACTGCTAATCCGGTGGTAGGTTAGGCGGGCTAAATGTGGTTTCGACGGTTAATGACACTCCCACAGATGGGATGTCTTGTCCTGATCTATCCTGTTCGTAGGGCGGTAATGGACTATCTCGGCTCCGCTTTGAATTTCAGAGTCTAGAACCTAATGGTTCTGTCGCGTAGTTGTGCGCGAGCAAATATTAAGAAACAGTCCCGACGGAGACCAGAAATGCCAGATTTATTTATGCCCTTCGCTCCCTCCCGTGTGCCCTTACCTGCTCCTGATATCAACCGATAGAGCCTAGACCCAGAAAATTAAGTGGAAGAGCGTTTCACTTACAAACACCAGATGACCAACTGATTCAATTTCTTATGAAATTATTTACCGGTATTAGCTAAAGGCCCAGATACGTGTTTCACCGATATTCTGCCGCTGCATGGTACAGCTGTGAGGGGTTCGGCTCATCAGTGAGTCTCCAGCCTTCCCCGTGTGCTTTCTGATAGATACTTCAGTTTGAACAATTTCAAACTTTTTAATTTCCTCAGAAATTGATAGATAACATGTAGCAGATCAGTACACTCCAGGGTCTACAGACGCAAACCGAAATGTGATAGGAATATATGGGCCGATGCCCATCAGCTAGCTGTTGGCTAGCTGTGTCTGGACTTTTAGCTAGTACCTTTGCTACCAGTATAGTAAATAATTTCAGAGGTGTATGATAGTAATAGCAATTCAATTAATACCGCGTGGTTATCCTGCAGCAGCTGATGTACTTCGCACCAAGTGTTCACAGCACATTTCGGTCTGCACCTGTAGACCCTCGAATATAGTGATCTGCTCTAAGCTAGAAATGCATTCCTGGCGGCGCCTACAGTTGTGTGGTTGATGATGGCAAATATACCCAATGAGACTACACTGGGTCATTTGGTCTGGTTTAAAAGGTTTAGCGATATGTGATCTACGGCATCTAAGCTCCTTAAGCGGGTAGGTCGTTAGGCCCTTAACAGTTGGAACAGTACAGTGAATATTGGTTAATTTTACATTTTCAGTAGCGTTCTGTGTTGGTTTCTTACGGAACTGATTGATTGCCATTCCAGCAAATACTTAGAAGAGGTTAGTTTAGTTAGGAAATAAAGGATGTCACCAATGACTTTTACCACCAAACGCGAGTAAAGACGTTTTGTCTAAAAACTGACGGAGTAGGTGAAGTGCCATCCACTTACTCTCTAGACTGAAATAACCTCTTTACATTACAGTAAGAGGCGCTTATCTACCACATACTTATCTATTTTCTATTAGGTCATGCAGCGAAATAGCAACAAATCTCCTGAAATAATCTCTCTCGGAAGTTTGTGGAAAGTTAATTATCGCACAGATTTCTCTCTTCAAATCGAAAGCTGGTAAGTTTCTCAACAACGCCTTTTCCCTATAGGTGATATCGAATTATGCCTCAAAAGTTTAGTGGGATTCAGTCAAATATTTTTTTGTATCAAACTGGACGAGTGAAGGGGTATGGTAAGCAAAAGGCTGGGGGGGGGGAGATTAGCGTCGCGCTTCCTCCTTCGCCAAAGGAAATGTGTTCCACGATGTAGGTGCTTTAGTATGCTACAAAAATCGGAGGACGCATAGGAGAACCTAACTATCTTATAGGAAAGCAGGTATTCTTGTATCAGAATGTTCACGAGCGTGACACTTTTATACGCGAAGGTTTGCCTTTCGAAGACGTTCTAAACAGTTGGACTGTTTGTAGGTACATGGACATCCAGCTGCCATGTCATTCTTCTGAAATGTACAAACTATCTGAAAGAGCTTTTTTTTCGGGTTTTTAAGCACTGTAGCTTTTATTTCTATAGTTTTTTTTAAAAAATGGACACGTTGTAAGCATAGGATCAAAATGCTACTGATCCAAAAATTAAGATCTTTTACACCTAATCCGCTGCAAACCTTTCGGTTTGTTTACTTAGACATTCAGTAGGGAAATATATTACGCAGTCAATTTTCGGAGCATGGATTTTTTGGCAAATATGTATCTGAAACCGTTTGCAAACATTCATTAATTAATTATTTTACCGTACACATATAAATCCCACGAGTTTGCTTCTAAACCTCTTTTAGAAGCACATTTTTTCGAGCTTCACGAAACGCCACTTAACCATGAATTAATACATACCCTTCGTCGGAGACTGTTTCATGCGTCAATCATGTTTTGGAGAAAAAAAACCTTTAACCCGTGAACCTATTTGGCTTAACAAAGTTAGGGACTGTTATAAAGCCCGAATTTCGCATAAATTGTGCCCAAAACTCTAGAAGTCAGCGAAAGCCATACCGACCTCGTCTCATCTCAAAATATCACTACTGATTAATTTGCATAAATGGGTTTACCTCGCCAGCGTACTACTTTCCAACAAAAGTAGAACTTGTCTGACTGGAATTTCACTGCTGGTGGTGGCGTTCCGTTAGCCTTGGTGTTCGCGGCCTACAGTGATAGGTGCGGCCCTCGTAATTTATAATTGGCTAATAAAAATCGGGCCGACACCTGTGAATATACACATGGTCGTATGTGGGCGTGTGGCAGCAGGCGACAGAGGGTTCTGATTGGTCGTCGTTGTGTCTGCACTGACGGGCGAGGCGGCTGCTGGGACCAATTATATTACGCAGCCTCCTGTGCGCACTCCAGTACGTAGCATGTGGCAGTAGAGGAAAATACGCGCAGAGCTGTCACCAGTGCTGAACCAAGGCAAAAGCGAGCAGCAGCAGAAGTGAATCAATAGAGTAGAAAGAGAAGTCGAGGCCAGGTGACGCCCACTGCATACTAGACGACGGACACTCGGTTTTCGCGGCCTCCTCCCACGCCCTTCGCACTAGCTCTGTCATTAACTACCTTCCTGTCACGAACACCATCGCGCGAGCGCACAACGCCCATCAAAAGGCCTCGTATGCGTTCTAGGGGTCGTAATGCCAATTGTAAGTGTGAGCTCTTTGGTTTTAATCAGCACCTGCCCCATTCATGTTACTTTATAATTATATTTTGACACCCATCAAAATCATTCTTTTTGAATTCTATGTCATATGATCTATTTTTGATAATTACAAGGTACTTGTTTATAAACGTGGCCGCCTACCACAGTGAAATTTCGTTTCCGAGTGTCTCTTCTCTTTCAGATAATTTGAGGGCAACAGCGATGTATTCCTGTCATGGTAGAGGAAAGTGTGCATTCAAAGCTCTAGTCCCTTGGGAGGAGGAACCATACTGTTCTGATCTAATCATGTTAAACTTTTCCTGAATAGGTGACAACAGTGTATGTACGTTGCTGAAAATGTGCAAAGTTTTAGTTCGAACAAAATCGCTTGTGCCGCATGGCAATAATATTCATCTTTTTGAAGATTGGCGTACTGCAATTCGCTGGTGGATTCTCTTACCATAAAATGTTAATTTTAGGCATGATATTTCATCTTTTAAATGTGATTCAATCCTTGGTTATGGTGTGTTTTCAGTCAGGTCATTGATCCTAAAAGAGTGGTGTCCTGTGAAATAGAGGAAAACAGGCTAGAGGAAACCTAACACAACCACTGCATGGCCTTGTGACCCAGGCCGGATAATCTGACTGAGTAGTAAGCTTAACTACTCACTTGCACATGTCTAATTGGCCTTAGGATTAAATTATAGCTAGAAACCATACGCCAACAGTAAACTTCCGATCACGCTCAGCGACGATTTTTAACTGACCGGACAATGAACAATTTATGCCTTAAAACTAAAGAATTTGAACGTCCTTGGTTTTTGGTGGGCTATTTCCCTTCTCAATGTCTTAGTCTGGTTAAGTTTATACTGTCAAAATTCAGTAGGGAAGTAGAGCAAGCACATATCGCGTACCTTAAAAATTCCTTCTAACGGCCAAAATAATGGACAACTTTAAACAGTGTTTTTTTAATAAGGTTGGTAGATCTGAATATTTAATTTGAACCAGTTTTGAAAAACTCGGCGACATTGGTGGGATTTGGGCCTAGGACAGCAAAGGAAAGGTTTTAGTAAAGTAAATGCTCTAGACACCTGAGCTACGAGACCCACCGGTAGTTGGGTGTTTGATCATCAGTAGATGCTTAATCCTATTTACCGTATACCGACTGATCCAGAACGCAATTAGCCTCACCATGGCGTCCGGTCCCTATCTGTTCGAATTTAGCCATATACGACACGCGGAGCAAGGTGTTGCTTGCGGTTTTCTGGCTGTTCCTTATCCAGCTGGTTTATAAGAGGTAAATTAACAACCGGGAAATAGCAAAATTCTATGAATTATAGTTACTTTCGTTTCTGGATCTTGTGCCCATCGTACTACCAGGGGGCTACAGTTATGTGCGTGTAAGTTTCACCGACTTACCTTGAATGCATTCTTACAGGTTTACTTTGAGCTACGGGCCTACAGCCTGTGGAGATGATCGCATGGTCACCAGACATTGGTAGTCCAGAATTTTTATAAACAGGGAAAAGTGAGACTGGAATGGCAACTTCGGGTTCAAATAGCATGATAAGTTACTGGTCACCCAACCCAAGGACATACATCCTAGGTTTAAAATTCCGATTATTTGGTTGTTGGGTCGTATACTTTTATCTACAGGTTCACGTTCTATTGTTGGAAAGTCGAAATGTTCTGCGAGACATGGGAGTGGCGTTCACTGATTGCGAGATTAACGATAGTCAACAGCGTCGGATGGTGGCAACCAGGCCATAAATTATCCCTCCCGTGTCGCTTGCCTCCTTCTGTGACTTACTCATTCTTAGGCTCCATCAATCATCCCTACTTTAGACCTTGGGCCGTCGGCAGGCCCACATTCTGGATCTGCCCCTTGGTACCTAAACTCTTCACCAATTTCCGCCAGCCTGCTAGCCGATTTCCTAAAATTACCGCCACGTGACTCGAACATAAAGGCCGTCAGATTCCCAAGTGTTGTTGTAGCCTAGTCGTCCCCCCCCCCCCCCCCCACTCTTCCCGCCCATATAACCTTGGATAAATTTACTAAGAGATCTCCAGTTAACGAGTTGTGATCCTGCCTTCTCATTGCAGCTATCTTTCGTCATCTATAGGTTATTCGTTAGGACACCTATGAGGTTCAAAGTGTAAATTGTTCTTCTTTCCGTAGGTTTAGGTGATAGAACGACGAGTCCCTTATTCGCACTCACCTACTTAGTGAGACCTGGGGTAGTGGTGGGAGGGCGGAATAATCCAGGTCATTGCTACAGGGTTCTCCTCGATGCCTCATCTTGACCATCACACTCGGGGTGCGAACGGTCTGCCGGGCTGCTCAAAAGGATTTACGCGTCGTTGACGCGAGGATCTGCCCTTCTTGGTTCATGGCCTCAACCGGCCCATGATAGCAGATCGATATACCTTCTAGCTAGGAGCTAACTGATGTCGCTTCTGTCTGGTGCTCATAAGCCTTGGTTTGGATCTTAGTAAAAGCAAAAAATATCATTTTTAGTTCCTATTATATGATACTTTGACTTCAATTTCCACTAAGCACAAAAGAAGGACACCGTAACTTTTTACTAGAGAGTGCAGTAAAATCTATTCTTGTTGCCTTCTCAACCTTCTCATACCGCTAGCATCTTTCGGAGTTGGCCCTCGTAAAATCTCACCGTTGAGTCCGAGACAAAAATGGCCGATCGAATTCGTGGTAGGTGCAGCCTAAAATAAATATTGACTGGGTCGGTGTGGACGTGCTTGTAAACTAATCACTTCCATCCAAACTGGCCCTCTGACGTCCCAGTTCCCAAAAAAGACCTGTATTAGATTATTCCGCCAAACCAAATATCTGCGTGGATATGGGCTATTAATAAATTATCGGAAACAGTAGTGCTTCCATCAGAAGTACTTTACGTCACTAAAGTGCCAACACCTACTTAGTTAATCTGTCTCAACACTACAACAATAACAATAGCATCCCTAGTTTGCTAACCTCAAAATTTCTCGCATCGTTCATCATAATATTATTAGTGACTGCTTTTTAGTTAAAAAATTCAACAAAACCATTGAAAGGTCAGTACTAAGCTTACTACTCTGGCTCAAACGGAGGAATCGACCTCGCAAATGAGAGAGAGAGAGAGAGAGAGAGAGAGAGAGAGAGAGAGAGAGAGAGAGAGAGAGAGAGAGAGAGAGAGAGAGAGAGAGAGAGAGAGAGAGAGAGAGAGAGAGAGAGAGAGAGAGAGAGAGAGAGAGAGAGAGAGAGAGAGAGAGAGAGAGAGAGAGAGAGAGAGAGAGTATGACTGCGGCTGTGGTGAGCATGGAGCCCGAAACGGAGGGACCTTGGTTCCGCTCCATTTGCTCCCTGCGACAACGCCCGACTGTACCCTCCCCACCCCTCCCCCCTCAGTGAACTCAGATTTGTCCGCCGCGTGTCATTCTCGTCACTGTCTCTCGTTGGCTTGCCATCGTTGGTTCGGTCAGGCGGAATCTGACGGTGTTATTGCCATCGGCTAATTGGACCCGGGGAGAGAGGAGGAAAGACTCTGGGATAAAGGACACGCGCTATCGGAATCACGCCCCTGGCTAATCAATCTGTCACCTGGCTAGGCTGCGCAACCGCGCGGCAGCAACTGTAGCCATGGTCACTCAGAACCGGTGAATTTCGCAGAGGTCGAGTGATCCCACCGGTCTGCAGGGAGGGGCGAAAAATGCCCACGGACATCCGCTTGTGAACTAAAGACGCTTGCGAAATCTCGATTTCATAATCGCTGTAGATAACCATGAGGGATCAGGGACACTGACAGGCACATTGCTAGACGACTTCTGATTTGTCACCATGAAAGGACACATGGTTTTCTTCCTTCCTTTTGCAGTCTTTCGAAAGGCTAAAAGAGAGCATGGTGACAAGAATATATGGGAATGTATGCCATGTGGGTTTTTCAAACAGAATTCAATAAATACGCCTGCTGTACATGCAACGTTTCGGTTGGGGTTAAGGTAATAAGAATGTTCGGGACACTTTTGTCACTGTAAAATTTTCGTAATTTACGCCATTTTGCATTTCCACTTGTTAGAGTCATTTGAACGTCGTTCCTCAATAGAGGCATTGCAATTGGGGCGGTGGCTTCTATTGTCACGTATATTTTCCAAATCACGAGCGAATTGAACTCATCTGCCATTTGGCCCCTTGTACCTCGCGGAACAAAATGACATCCAATATCATTCTGAATTCCCGCTGCAGGGAGAAAATCGGGGAATCCGCTTTGAGCGTCAATTTTCCGTCGCCATATGAATAGGGATTCGAGGTGGTGGAACCGTCCTAGGGGTTGATTTTCAAGCGTGGGGGGGAATGCAAATAAAGCCCTCAGGGGTGCAACATTGTGTTCGTTATGAAAGGTCAGCACGTTTTGGTTCTCAGTAATACTTTCTAACCCATTATACACACTGGCCAGATTTGAGTCATGTCCCTTCTAAAGATCTTTTTTTCTTTTAAAATAATTTGGTCGTCACTAATACCCAATCGGAGGGTATTGCAGGTCAAGAGGGCGATGACAGGATACTCCATGCCTGTCCATTTTATACCTCAGCCTCCTCATTGGTTAGATAATAACTCCAGCTTAGCGTTATCTGGAACATTGACACGTTCTGTGCGGCAAACTGATTTGCTCAAAATTCGGGAGTTGTAAGGCTCGTACCAATTGAGCATTGCTGCCGGTGTTGCAGGTAGAAGCCTAGCCATCTCGGATCTCCTCCCCTTTTCCGTGTCGGTACATCTATCAAACTAATCGATTATTGATGACGGATGTTTGACCGCAGATGCTAAATAGCCCCATCGAAGAAACACTGCCCTCCATCCCGTACTCGAGGCAGCTTATTATATGCACATACTAAAATCTCCGGTTTTGTGGCCTGAGTTCGGCTGTTCAAGTCAGGAACTGCCATTTTGGTGACGGTTACTAAATTCACCAGGGATTGCTTATGTGCTCCCCGGCAGGAGATGGATAAAGGAACCACCTGCAAGCACTAAATTCCCCGGAAATACGGGGTAAGGTTGTGGTTTGGTTTAAGGGTGGGGTTAGGGGTAAAATTATAGGTACGGTTGAGATTTGGGTTAGCGTTAATTTTAGCGTTATGACATGGGCGTATTTGGACTTGTTGTTATTTAACGAAAACCCACCTACCTTACCTGTGTAAAGCGTTCCTTCTCCTGTCTCCTGTTTGGGTGGCTATATAAGCAGTTCTCAACCTGGAGTGAATTTAAATCCCTATTACTGGTGTTTTTGGATTCTTCTTTCAAATGAACTAGCCGATCCTACCCATGGTTGTGACATCGGAAAGGCCAGCAAGGATTGAGAACCGAGTTAAATTATGAATTAGTGCTTTGGGGAGTTTGAACATAATAACAAAATCGCTAAACATGACAAGTTTACTAGCCTCCAAAGGTTGAAGCTGCGTCTTTAGCTACTCAATTTCAGCTCGCTAAACACTATCCCTATACTTGAACCATATCTGGATTTTCGGATCATCTTTTTAGATTTTCCTAAATGATTGGAAGTTGTGATTTCGCTAATCGGACCCACCGTTTATGCGGAGACACCATTCCGGCAGGGAATCGAGTGCATCATCGAGTCTGTTGGGGACGGTAGGCGGGAGGGGGGGAGGGGACCAAATGCTGTTAAACGTTACAAATTTGTCTGATTTATCTTGCTTCCCTGATCTAGTCCCGATGGTTACCCACTTCATCCTTAAGTGTGGTTTCAGGAAGCTGGTACTCGCATTTTGCTCTCTAGCTGCAGGGTCAGTTCATTCATGTAAAGTTACGTGCCTCATTGTCCGTGAGGTCCCAAAGGTAGCAAAAAAGTGCTTGCGTCGAAAACACTCAGAAAATAGAACGTTTATACTACTTGATTACCAGGCTAAAGATGATCAGAACTGTGAACGAAAATATCAAAGCAGATCTGCATCAAGTAACCGCAAGTAAAAGGTTTTTTTTCCACCTGACAATGTTTTACTCCACTAAAATTAAAGCCAGACAGAAGGGTCAGTAAAGTATATTAGTGTTGTAGTTGGCTCGCCTTACAAGTCAGAAAATATGGAATTCCGCTGGGCAGCTCAGGCGGAAGAACATTAGACCACAACTTACGATCCTCAGGCCAATAACGAGCGTTTTCTGCCCATGAATGTCTCATCCTCAAATAGGCCGCAGCAGAATCCAAAAATTACTGCCACTGAGGTATTAGAATTCGTAGTCGGATTTACTTAACCGCGTCTTTTTTATTAACCTTGGCCAGTACGCTGTCAAGCCACGTTTATCGGTTAAGTTAAATTCCAGTGAGGTTTTTATTATCTGAATTAGCGCCATCTTCGAACAGCCGAGGGTCTGTTAGGCACTTCTAGGATCTTTTTAGAGGAAAGCACCGTCAACAAGCTACTTCCTGTGAAGGTTAAGCAACACTGAAGCATTCTAACGCCGAAGCAGGCCTCACAGTTAAACTGAAGGAAACTTTTGGCATTTTTTTCTCTTCTTCCCCGCAGTAGCTACTTTTTAGAGCTCTTATACGGGTGTCATTTAGCACCGACGCCTTGCAGAGGTTAAGTCGGGGCCTCAAAGACGCACACGCCGTTTTTTCAGCAATTGTATTCTCCTTGTGCCACTTTTGTCTCGATTTTTTTGCAGAACTTAAACCCAAGAAGGAAGGGAAGAAATCTAGTAATGACCCTGTTGAGCGCTCATATATGAATCCCAGGTCGCCTCAAATGTGAGTGAATTTCGAACGCTGGCCAATGTGTGTAGAGACCTCCGACGTCGGGGGTCTAGGAACTATCTACCCTGGGCCCCACGACCCGCTCCTTTAAAAGATTCCAATCGGTAGAATACATTTATATGCCATGGGTTCGAATCTCACCGTGGCTGTCGAGTTTTTTGCAACTACGTCAAATTACTTACGCAAATCCTCTGGTAGTCATCTGGTGGATTCCATATGCTGCATTTGGCTGGGTGGCTTACTTGACCCAAGGGTTATTAAACTCCCAGATCCCGATGGGGCCTCCTAGCAGAAGTGGCTCGAGCGTTGGCTGTTCTAAAGCCTTCCTCGTGTTGTCATGGGTTCAAGTCCCAACGCGGCGCCCAGTTTTTAACAACTGGGTCAACTTAATTTACGCTTTTTTTCTGCATAATATGAAGATCAAGAAGCTGCCAGAACATACAAGACCATGAGCTAAGAAATTCTGCTGCTGCTGCTTTCGTTCGCCTCGGCAGCTGGCCAATCGTAAGACCGGAGTCTGTACCACTAAGTCGTTTCCACTTCAACCGAAGTATAACGTCCCTCTTGTGGTTTGCTGCCGCAAAGTTCATGCCACATGAAATCGAGGTTCGACTATATGGACGAAATGAATAATTGATGGAGTTGATGGCATGTTCCCGCAGTGTTTGCAACCCATAGTACAATGGTTTAATTCTTATCAAGTTGATTCGCTACACAGCTCCTTGACTGCGACAACAACTAAAGTAAAAAGCATTCTCCTACTGCCTCTAGTCTGGATTGATGAACCACATTGACCTTTTATGTTAAATGTCCAACTTTGGAAAGTTAGCTTCGACTGCTGTTCAGACCACGTCTGAAACTGGAGCCAACCGTAGAGGGCAGGAGTAGGACCTGGTTGTTCGATGGCAGTCGGTTACTTTGACTGTGGTAGATGGGATCTGAGGTCCAGGGTTCTCCGCTGCGACGTCATGCGGCCCAGGATAACTCAGGTATTAGTTGCATTCTGTCGCCAGCACAGGATGAAGGGGTAGTTGTGGGCTATATCTTCTCCTGGAAAGTGATGCCACCCGTTGGTCAATGTGAGTGAAGTAGCAGGTGGCTTAGCGTCCTTTTCCCTCCCCCCTCATTTTATCACACCTCCCCCGCACATGCCGGCATGAAAACATGACAAAAGTAATTAGGCCAACTTCGGGCCACTAAGAGGGTGGGGACGGTGAATGCCAGTGGTCAACCGAGGTGTCCCTATTGACAGGTGGCTCTACGTGTATTTTCAATTTCCCGCCCATCTTGCAGCCAGTTCCAGATGGCCGACAGGGGCGTTGGTTAGGCAGTTCTCTAAGCCAGAGGTAGCCAGACCTGTCTTTAGACTGTCCTTTGAGAGGCGTCAGACAGAAGGGTCTGGGGGAGGGATAAACATGGAAAAGCAGTATTGGACATGATAGCCGTGGGGTGATTATCACAGAAGCCAGATGTCACGACAGAACAACATGCTTCCATGAGACAGGCAGATGTGGGCGGGGGAGGGGGTTTGCAAAATGGATAGAATGAGGACAGGAAAGGGGTCCAAAGCCATTTCAGAAACTGGATAGTGCCCAGTTCGTTTTTATGTGTGTCATCAAAACGGGCAACGTTGCTTCAGGTCTGTGAAACGAGACCACTATCCTATTATTGGATAGGTGTCCGAGTGAAGCCTTCTACTCATCGCTTAAAGAGCCGTGAGTTTGTGGTTTACGACAGTCTGGCTGATCACATAACTCTTTGGAGTATCTAGAGGTTTTCCCAACAGCTCCTCTCCCACAGATGGTGATAAAAAGGGATAAATCTAAAAGTAAGTAAAGCATGTTTTCCAGTTAAGGTGGAAACTTTCGATCAGGGATCCTCGCACCTTTTCGTAAGCAGGCAGACGCATCTGGGTCGTCAGTAAAATGGGACTTTTCGTTGCATTTGGTTGGTTGTATTCATGTCTCACGGATTTTTCCTAACCTGTATGCGGTTAACTAAAGACAGTGGCATGCCGCTGCTTCTGGATGAGATTAAACCTTCTTGTGACAACAAAAAGATTTTTTCAATCACAAGTGTGGGAACAGAATTAGTATTTACCGTTTCAGTCAAAATTTCTCACCGACACCAAACTCCCACGCGGTAATCCAAACATATATTAGAAAGCCAACCTCTGGCTCAATGGCAGAATTTTTGACTTCATGTTCATGGACCAAGAAACCCGTCTTTAAGCTTTAGGTCTTCCTGACCTGGCTGACGACTGATCTCATCCATAAAATAATAGTATAAGTAGTACTGGCGACGTAACTCAAATTGCAAATAACTGCTGTCTTTTTTTCTAGGAGACTAGGGTAACAAAGCCCTTCATCGCCCCCAGCTCTGACTCACTGAACATGCTAGAGGCCCATTGTCAAAGCATTGGGCATTCCCCCCAAGGGGTTTTGCTGCCATCGGCGGAACGTGAGGTGGCCTGTCCTCGTAGCGCCGGCTTCGGCAGGCCTCTGTTCTCCACTAACACGGACTTCTACGCGGATGCCTGTCCAACCAACCGCTCCCGCCTCCCTGCAACACACTCCACATTTTACGACTTGCTTTCCTCTCCACAGTTTGGGTCCACCTACCCCTCGACGACTTATCAATCAGAGCAGACCCGCAGCCCATCTCCACCAGCACCGGCGCAGCCCTCGAAATTGACCCCAGATATTGCAGCTAGGGCCGCCGTTGCAGCCTTCGCCGCTATGGCTGGCGCCCAGACTCCGAGCTCCTGCATGGCCGAGAACAAGTTTCACTACCAAGCTGCATCCTCCAGTCTGAGAGGGGCTGAAGTAGAGAAGGAAACCGTACGAACTTGTGACCATCCATTTCCGTCTACCCAACAGAGCTGGTCTTCGAGCCTCTGCACGCAAAATGAATGCGTTCAGCCAGAGCACCAACAGCATCAACATCTCGGTCCCACCTCCACGTACAGTGCCAGTTATCAGCAGGCACAGCCCTGCTACCTTCCGCCAGATCTCCCCCTAATAGACGTGTCCCGAGAGCAAACAGTATGGGATCAGCTGCAACGTCCCCTTCAGATGGAACCCGAGGTGTTGGCCAGTCGGGGTCATTCTGGCAATCTGGCACCCAGCTGGCTGTCTGGCATTTATGGTGACATTCCTGCCAGCTTTCTTTCGCCCTGGTCAAACTGGCCCCAGTACCAGCATCACCAGCAGAATCAGGCCAGTCTTGAGAGAAATTCTTCCGCAATAACCACCAGTGCCTCACTGGACCTTGTCAATGATATCCACCCCTTCGTTGGCCTTGCGGGGGTATCTGTTGCTGCTGAAAGTGATTCGTCTGCTGGCCACCTTTCTGAGGTGATCACACAGCTGCCCAGTAAGACCGCCGCCTCTTTCCTCACTTCCGATTCCTACAGCTACTTTCTAGCTGCCGCGGCTGCTGCCCAGGGGTGCTCCCCTGTTGGTTATCTGGCACCAAAGAAGGAGTGCTTCAGTCCGGCCGTCAGTCTTAACGACAGCGATTCGCGGGGCCCTGAGACAAACACTGGTCCTGCGTCCTATCTCACTACCTCCATGGCCCGCGAACCGACTCTCCGACTGCCTCTACCCCAGGCCCGCCCCCCGGTATCACGCGGCAGCGCAAATACCACCAATGGAAGCTCTCGACGCTACGTAGGTCGTACCAGTTGTGACTGCCCTAACTGCGCGCAGGCGGACCACGCTGCATTGACCAATCCGGAGTTGGCTGCGGAACTGCGTCGTCACAATCTGCACAGTTGTCACGTGCCCGGCTGTGGAAAAGTCTATAACAAGACCAGTCACCTGAAGGCGCATTTGCGTTGGCACACGGGAGAGCGACCGTTTGTCTGTAATTGGCTGCTATGCGGCAAGAGGTTTACCCGCTCCGATGAACTCCAGCGACACCTAAGAACTCATACCGGAGAGAAACGCTTCATCTGTCCCTTCTGCCACAAGCGGTTCCTCAGAAGTGATCACTTAAACAAACACGTGAGAACTCATTGCGAAGACGACGAGGGGCGAGTTAACACCGAAGACGAGGATGACGAGGAGACACGAGGTGTGGCGACGAAGGGGACCGAGACCACAGAACGTCGGACAGACACCGGGGACCCGATGGAGAGCCCCGGACGAAATACTAGCAGCAGCAGCAGCAACGTTTGGATTGACCGCCTAGCCGAGCATGGCATAAAACGTGAGATAACGGCTGTTTCGCCGTTTATTGGCGAAGACACGGGAAAAGAGGAGAGTTGTAAGCGAATTAAAGTGCACGCCGACGAGTCTGACCGATCGCCGGCATCCTATTGCTCAACAGCGATTACGGAGGCGACGGGAGATAAGTCCGCCACTGAGGACCGGTGCAGTTACGTCTTTCCATCACCACAGTTCCGCCCAAGCCGATGAAGATACTCGCTATAATATAGTCCCCTTCTTTGCCTCACCCCTGCTTCACTCCAGCTACCCCGCTTCCCGACGCGCTCATGTGCTTCTTCTTGAGGTCGATTTTTCCAGTTTTCGTTGAAAAAATAACAGTGAAATTTGATCTCATCTTCTTCGTTTATCGATGTAAAATAGTGACGATGGGTGATCGGTGGTCACCTTCGACCTTTTTAACCCTTCTACGAGTGACTTCCAAGGAGTAATTCCTAGGGCAGCACTTTGACGTGCTCGGCCAATAGAAATCTGTTCGACTTGGTATTTCGATGGGTGACAGGGTTTCAAGTTGCCTAGAAGAAGAAAAAGAGATATTAGTTACAGATTTAATTATCTCGCCCGGCCTAGTCTTCTTGTTCCTCGAGATCCTTCCACCCGCTCCATTGGAGAGGCGGTACTCTTGTCTCCAAACTATAACTTAGTGCCCCAACGTAGATCTGAAGGATGTCACCGGGCCAAGGTCATAGAGGCGCGTAAAATGCAACTGTGGAGATATTACACATCTGTATGACTATGGCATACGACCAGTCCGGGGCACCATTGTTTCCCATGTAGGTTTAAATCTCAATCCAACTTCCCAGCTTAGTTATGTAAACGTTTTGTTAATTTCTGGAAATCCTGTAAATTGATTACCAGCTCCAAACGCGAGCTAACTCTCTGAGTGGCATTAATTGAGCTTAGTCGTTTTTCTCCGATCGGCGTGCGCTGGGTGGTCTATGACCTGTCTGCGAACCACAAGGGTTTTGCTGTGCGGAAGCGATACGGAAAGGAAGACAGCCGGTAGTACGACCGTGGTATAATGGAAAACTTACTGCCTAAATTACCACATAAGAACTCATGGGTTAGAAGCTAACAAAAACTGTTCGTTTAATGAAGTAAGCCATTCTTTAACCAGCAGCTTCGAAGCTACAAATTAAATTTTATTCGTCTTGCCTCCAATCGGACGTTCCCTCATATTTTCCATTTGCTAAAGTAGCCTAAAAACGTTAAGTATGATTGTGTTAGCTACCCCCTGTCTGCTATTAAAATGGCTGGGATAGGTTTAAGGAAACTTGGTTCTAAAATGTTCGACAAAACAGAAGGAACAACACCGCAGAGGTTTGCAGATGGGATCTGAACCGAGCTTTATTTTTTGATAAGTGTTTTCAGATGTGTTGATGGTGATGATTAGATGCGTGGCCTCACATAGTCTTTACTTCCATTAAATGCTTGTGTTAGTTTGGAAGGCCTAGTTTAAATCCCTCAACTTTCCCTCCTTCAAGTGATACAAATCGGAGTAGCGTTTGGTTTGGGATTAGAGGTAAGTTCTGGGGTTAGGTTTTAGACGTAGTCGGACCATAACGAGAGTTGGATTTAACCATATATTCCTCTCACTTTCTCCGTCAATGTAATTGGTAATCACGGACCTGGGTTCAGTTTGTCTGGAAAATCTGACCAAATCCCTCAATTTTAGTTTTCCGCACATTTACAGCTCCAATTTTGAAGTTTTGTGCTCCAATTTTTCCGCTTTATTGGTGTAAATGCAAGTTGCTTTCACTGTCTGCAACTAGCTATCTTTCAGTTTCATTTGCCTTACCCATAAAACCGCATTTGCGACCATTCCTGTCTTATAAGAGTCCTAGCCTGTCGTTTTCTCAGCAGGGCCACATATCTTATCGTCACCGTATTGAATTTCACATGACGTCATACAAAAAAGCTGAAATTTCCAAACTGGTGTATCTACCAGAAACCACACAGCGGACCCACTGCTGAGTCGAACTCCTCGCAGCTGTGTCATGCAGTGGTAGAATATCGGCGACACATGTGTCAGGGCTTTTAGTTAATACCCGTACCTTTGCTGTCTCCACAAACGTCCCCGTCGTTCACCCTACACCAACCCCATGTTGGGCAAGTGCGACCCCATGCTCGGCATTTGTAATGGGACCACATCCAAAATAACACCTGTCGTACCCTGATTTGACCCCCGTGTTGGTCCAGCGCATCTACCATGTGACCCGTTTCGGAGGCCTCACCAATAGCAGTGTGGTCTCGCCCCAACCTAATCACATTGCTACCGTACTTTCACCTCACATATCGGCCTGGTCGGTCACTTCCGAATCCATGGCACCGAGATCGGTGGACCAGTGTCAGGAGCCCCAGCATACACTCGAAGCACCGGTCTCGGCTGTCCACACTGACCACGTGCATTCAGTCACCGCACGGGACTAAATGATCACATAAGCATCCAAGAAAACCTGCAGTAAAATACTTCCGGCAAACCGTCTCACCAGAACTCTCACCAGCACAAACATGACCTATTAATCTGCCCAACGTCACCCACAAAAGACACGGAGTCGGCACCTCTCATGTAAAAGGGAGTCACGTTCTTTGGCTTCTTCTCCATCTGATCTCTATAGCAGTCACATATGGGAGTTCCGATTCGCCCAGTCCATTTTAGGTTAAATCCTGTTGTAGCGTGTAGGGAACACATCGTGTGTGTTTGTACTGGGCAAACGGGTTGCTTAGCTTTGTCAGTCACTTCGCCATCTAAGCGAAAATGCGAGTCCCAGGAAGTAATTGAGAAGAAGAAGTAGATGCGATCGCTAGGACAAGAGCTTTATTCGCCTGACGTTCAGATTCTAACTCTGACCCATCATTAGAGACAGGATCAGATACGGGTTCGAGTTGGAATCCGAAACTTCATGCGAATAAAGCTCTTGTCCCAGCGATCGCATCTACTTCTCACTTCGCCATCTCTCAGCATCTGTTGGAAGACCTCCTCAGACTACTGGCTATTACATGGTAAAGGTAAAGTGGGGGGTGACTCGCAGCGGATAATCCTCACTAAAAAATCTGTCGGGCTTGCATCCATCCCAATGAAGGCGGTGTAATTCGGACTTCGCAGTCAGCCCATGTGCAGTGGCCGACTGATGAACTGAAGTTCCGGCTGTAATGTCTTCTTCTTAATGTGGCTTTCAGGATACTCTTCCTCTCTCTCTCTCTCTCTCTCTCTCTCTCTCACATTGGTATCTGTGCCATCTCTCTTCTCGTTTTATGATATCCTGTTCCACTGTATGCGTACCTGGGGATCCGGTGGCATGCCTAGGCGCAGGTTTACGGCATGCCCAATTCTGCCTCTGGTCTTCTCGACTCTCGCTCTTGACACCAGGCCCAGGTGGAGCAGGAAGGAGGGAGTAGGATAGACGATGTGCAAGTCTAATATCAATACCATTACCACTATCACTAATGTCATTCTGCCTATATCACTAGCCACTACGGCACATAAGGACGAGTGAGTCCGGTAATCGATCGGTGAGCACCCATCTACCATTATCACTACCAACTCATCCGCGCGCGAGTCACCGTCCCCGCGCCCACCACTCCGCGGGGCACACGGTGAACCGCGTCCGACTCGATGAGCAAATTAAAAAGCTGAAATTTCAAAACTGGACTATCTACCAGAAACCACACATGGAATACAGGGGGACCCACTTATGAGTCGAACCTCTCGCAGTTATGCCGTGCAGTGACAGAATACAGGCGAAACACGTGACTGTCCAGGATCTGTGCTGTCAGTATGGTAAATAATTTAATAACTGCTCCTTTTTCTGGCTCACTAACAATATTCTGCGCCTTTTTCCCCTGAGCGATACTTATGTATGCTGGACGTTCAGTGAACCCAACACACAAAGCCCCACGATTAAGAGACCGCATTTAGCAAAATAGTCGAGATCACATCTGAACTAATCGAGAACAATAGAAATGCTATAAATAAGTTCGTGCACCCCAGGGCGGGACATGTTTTACCGCTGTTTAGCGAACCGGGTATGCTCTAATGTGCGTTAGAAACCATCTGTTCGGTAGGTTCTGTAGGTCATTTTTTGCAGGCGGTCGACCGAAATTATCGTCACAAGGTAAGTGCTGCCAGCAAAGGGTTCGCTCCTTCAAGAGGTTCAGCTGACCCCTGTTGGGAGTAGGGAAGGGGACGGAGGTCCCCCAGCGATCAATGACGCAGGTCGCCTGCAAACAACGGCACAAGAGTCTTTGGCCTGACCAATACACGTCCTCAAACTTGTCGTCGGCCCTCCACAGCCCTTTGCCTCTTGTCTCCCCCACCCCCTGAAAGGTCATTATCGCCCTTATGTGTCCGTGTGATCAGTCTAGATGGGCCGGGGGGCCCTTCCCTCATCAAGGTGGGATTCAGGGGGAGGGAAGCGGGTGGAAGAATGGGCGAGTGGCGGGCCTCCGAAATTCAACGGGCGCTGATCTCGAGGGGCTGTTGTCCGTGGCCCTAAAAGACTTGATGAGGGAAGACAACAGTCAGCAGTCGATTAAGCCCCAAGTTCTGCTCTTTAACAAAATTTCAGCGATTGATGCACTGTACACATCAGCTAAGAGCGCAAATGTGCACTAGCGTCAGCAGGCGGTTTCCATAACCATTACACACACAGTTAACTGCGACAGAGATAACCATTTGCGGCATACTTTCCATTTTCATCTTCAAAACAATGAGAGGAACTGTCTAAAATGCCCGTTGTCGCCTTACTCATTAAGCCACGGACTTCTGCTCTGCAGGCTGCCATTGGGAATATTTAAAGTCACGGAAGTAACACTCGGGACTTGCCTGATTGCAGAGAGATTTAAAGGCTAGCGTATTGCCACGAACAGCCTAAGTCTAGAACCCTCACAGGCAGCCACACAGCATTAAGGGAATACG
Organism: Schistocephalus solidus; assembly: GCA_017591395.1. Classification (NCBI taxonomy): domain Eukaryota; kingdom Metazoa; phylum Platyhelminthes; class Cestoda; order Diphyllobothriidea; family Diphyllobothriidae; genus Schistocephalus; species Schistocephalus solidus. The sequence continues at coordinate 514,132 of WEDG01000242.1, read as the reverse complement.
GGATGGAACAACTACCACCTATTTACTTGTAAATTGGACTAGGTAATGTGTAGCTGGACGTCCTGAATGCCCCTTCGCTCACATTTTAAATAAGACAATGCTGATCTGTGTTATTCAGTATAATAAACCCTCATTATAAATCCTGCCAGAAAATTGCCAAGGACAATCACCTAACACAGCAGCAAGTTAAACTCGGTACTTTGTCAACAGCATCAAACATTTCCGACATGTTTTCATCATTTTTGGAGGCTGTTCAACATCACTGGGAAGGTGGTGGCAAGCTAGGATGAAGAAGTACACAGAAGGTCTTTTGGGAAACGCTGTTTGCATGAATAAGGTGTAGACGTATGTAGGCCACTTCTTATGTTTATAGCATTGTGGACCACTAGAAGAGGCACTTTACATCGCGATGATGAAAAGAGGATCATCGAGGCAAAATATTTCGCCAAGATGGGGTTTTAATGGAATGTACCAACCCCAAACACTTAAAGCTGAAACTAAGATCCCAACGTTTCCATAGCACCCCCTGAGCGCAGACATACAAGCTGTCGATCGAAGCAAAGAGGTGAGTTTTAGGAAGCAGTTCAGAAGAAGAAGAAGAAGAAGAAGAAGAAGAAGAAGAAGAAGAAAGAAGAAGAAGAAAAAAAGATGAGATCGTTGGAAAATTAAGTTTATTACCCTGATGTTTCATCTCTGTCGATCGCGAAAATCCGAAACTTCAGGCTAATACCTTCATTTCCAGGCATCGTGCACAAGATGTCGTGCCGGAAACGGTCAGATATATGGCCCCACGCAGAAAACATAAGACACGGACTCATATGATATGGGAATGGCGGTACTTGGGGTGAGGTCCACGGAACTGACATATAACGGTTTTCAGGTACCTTTCAGTTTGTTTAAATAAACAAATAAAGAGTAAAAATGCAAGTGTGAACTTCAAATACTCAAGATCAGGCGTTATAAATGGACGGAGAACCAATTAATTGAGGGTATTGATTTGATATCTCAGGCGAGCTCGTGCAAACAAGGATAGAAAATCAAACTGAAAGAGACAGTAAAAGGAATATATCGTTAAATTCGATTGCCTTGATGGTCACGACTAAGGACATAATTAAAGTTGACAAGATTGAGAAATATACTCCAAACCCCTAAGCCTACGTATGAAACCGATTCATAACCGTAAACCCTTAAACCGAACCCCTAAGCCCAGAACTAACTTTAACGCTACTTCAATCCAACCATAAGCTTAACTCTTACGCTAAACCCACAAACCCAGTCTCTAACGCTAACCCTTAGTCCTAGCGCAAATACTCACCTCCAAACCTAAGCCAAACGTTAACCCTTATGGAAGCACTTAAAGGGTGCGTGACGGGAATGAGCAAAAGGAAAGGGCGGATAAACTTAAGCCTACAAATGGGACATAACTATGTGTTTTTTAGAAGCAAAGACTACATGGGGCCACATATGAGGTCGTTACAGTCTTGCCTGCATGGTTTACCATCTGAACCACATTTTTCTTCTTCTTCTTCTTCTTCTTCTTCTTCTTCTTCTTCCATGGCCTACCCACGAAACAGACGCTCCAGACAATGACGGGGGCCTGGATGAGGTGATTAAATAAATCCAGAAAACGAAACGCAAACAAATTGTTGACCTTCTGTCGTCAACAAAATAACCCACCGAGACCGTTCTTGTCTCCTTCCTGACACCTTATTACCCAGAACGCACTCTTACCACACTCTTATTGAAGGCAATCGTTTTAAATTATATTTGGTGATTTCAGCCATATTTTACGGCATAGGTGGTAGGTACGTAGCCGCTGTTTATGCCTGCTAGGAAGGGCGAATTCCTCTTCTTCAGAAATGCATGGCATAATTTTATTCAAGTTCGATTTGCAGCACATTTCGTACTTCCGCATTTGCGCTGAAAAAAAACCCAATGTCTCTTGGGCTTTAGAGGGCACCCATTCACTTCGTCATTGCTTCATTAGCAGCCTGTAAATGGAGTTAAGTTCATGTAGCCCGGTTAGTTCAACTTCACACCTCAGGCAAATTTTAGCCGATTTTGACTAATTAACGTAATTTGCACGCTTTCTGCGGCCTCGAGTTGCTAGGTTGTTATCTCATTTTTCTGTTAGAGCTCGTCACGCTGTGCATGGGGACGCAGTTAAACTGGCCCAAGCCCGCACACCATATCATCTGCTGGAGGCAGGGCGCACCGACAAGACTTCAAATGGAAGAGATGAGGAAACATGGAAGCTGAATATGAGCACGCGCAGGCTGTATGACTGAGGCGACTTCTTGAAGGCCTAACTTGCTTGTGTCTTCCTAGTCATGGGAGGAGTGAGTGTAGCTTCCGGTCAAGCATTATTAAGTGCCGATCCCACCCAAGAACCAATAAAAGTACTCATTCCAAACTACTTGCAAGGCTATTTTCATGGTCTATCAAAAGAAGTGCAGTCTAAATGACCCTACTATCAATTGCTTAACAGACAAAAGGCCGTTTGAATTACTATTTGCTCAGAGCACAGGGAACAATGTAGGATTTTGCAAAAAATTAAATTACTTTAACTGGACAGAAGATAATCCTAGTCATTATTATGAAATATTGCAAAAACATAGTTACTGTGAGATATTAGGCAAGAACCTCACCGAAGGCTGGCCAAATGTAACCTTCTCGACTAAGTATTGTAACTCTCGGTTTTGCTAAGGTTCCCTGAAACAGACACGTGGGAACAGAAATAGATGGCGTTACGTACGTTTCCAATCTCCAATCAGTTCTTCTGGGAGTTTTAGCAAGCTGCATTCAAGCCCCCACGCCTCACCAGAAGATGTATAAACAAGTGCATGCAAATAAAAACGGAAAATTGAAATCGGCGAACACGTGTTTTCGGTAACTCATCATCGGGCCGGTACAATTACATGGATAAGGAAAGCATGAAGAATTGACAGGGTTTATAAATTTCGTGAGGCTAAGAATCATCGTTCCTACGTTGGCCACATGACGAAATCGGTGTGTTGAGGTTACTTGGGCTGGGGGAAGGGGAAGGTAGGGTAGGATGTGAGCAATGTTCGGGGGGTCCAGTGCAGGGAATGAATATCACTGTCCAGTACGCGGGGTGAACGACTGTCATCAGGGGGTTTGTTAGTTTGTTTGTTTTTCTGGGTATCCAAAAATTAATTCTCCGAAATATTGGGTAGCTTTAATTTGTGCCATTTCGCTTTTATTCTTTTAGAGGGCACTGCTTTCATGTGCATAAAAACGGCAACTTATTTATTATAAGGAATTTAAACAAATTTGTCATATTTAGTTTATGACATTTGGTTAAGGTGTAAAAAGTAATATTTTTACTGTAGAGAAAAAAAAGATGGTTTGTGCCACATGAAAGCATTCGCAGAAACATTGCCTTTTGTTTTACTTTGAGTGAATTGCTGCTTAAATTTACCCTTGCCTAGTCTTGACTACCAAGGTTAATTCATAACACAGCTTTTTAAATTATCCGTCTTCATTAACCAATCAAACTGAGCGTGTGCTGGTGATTGAATTGCCGCCTTTCCAAAGCGATTTGAAAAGCCAGAAAGGCAAATAATAAACTGTATTCCCAGACTCAAACAGACACTTGAAGGGCTCGGTGAATGAGCTTAAAAAAACGAGTAGTGAGACTTTAAAGGAAATGTACAGTCTGAGTGATGTTGAACGGAGTGAAAGATTTGACTTTTAATGGCGGTCGGTTTGCATAGAGCTTCCTGGCTTGTTGGAAAGTGACTCTATAGCCTCATGAACGGTTCCTATAAAGATGTATTCACTGAGCTGTGGCAGACACGGGCACTTACCTGTTAAAGGGTAAAGATAAGGAGTGTACATAATGAGCGGATATACCACTGGCTCAACTCATTGAATATCATGCGTTTTTTGGCTAGCATCCAGGCGAAAGTGGAAACCAATATATTTTTGGGGACTCGGTTTCGGTGACAAGGCTGCTCAGGAATGGTAGGCAGGCCGCCCCATTTAACCCATAGAGTAAAGATATTCCTCTGCTCTTATTTACACAATGCGGTTAAGATAGAGAAGGCTTTTTGTTACCAAGACGCTTATCATATTTACTCGAGAACGAATGACTGAGGCACCCGTGTTTCCGGCCTGGGGCCTCGACTTAGAGTCTTGCTAAGCTGCGAGGTAGGTTGGTCTAAGAGAGAGGTGCGGTAGACCTATGAGGCAGTCAGATGAAATCCACCACATGTAGGTGTGTAGAGGGCAGAAATGATACGCAAACATGCTGAAGAAAAAGGTAAATTATTCAATTCTGGCCTTTGACACAGTTTCCATGCCCTTGATATCCGGGAAATTTGTAGACGACCATGTTTTAGAATTTTCTATTTCCCAGGAAGCCCCAGAATAATGAAGTTAAAGTTTCCCGGTGAAATGTCTGTGGGCTTTCTTAATCCAATGCAGAGAATAAACCAAACTATTGTAGCCTATAAGCACAATATCTTCTTTTCTTTGAGCCCTGAAGGGCAATTTTGTAATGTGGTATTGCATCGTGGACTAGAGCATGACCAGGCTCGGCTCATAGACAGTTGGTTAGCTCGTATCACTGTCACATTGTGAAAGCCAAAAATAAACATTCAAGTCTAAGTTCACAGCGTATTTGCAGGTTATTATGTTGAGCTACAAACTGGCTTCTGACGTTAGTCCTTGACTCTTGACTTCTTTCATAGGTTGACAGGCGACTACAGCCAACATTTTTTGTCTCTTTACTCCACCCTATAATACGACCAACATACTAACAACTGCATTTGTTGCATTGAAAGCCTTTCCTTTCTTTCGCTTTGCTATGGTCTGGCACTCCTATCTCTAGAAGCGATGCGCCAAACTTGACCATGCCGACAAATGGAGATTTTCCGCATTGTCGTATACCAGACTGCGGTCTCAGCAGCTCTACCTTTTCGCTCTCTCCCCTCCAGTCTTTGCCTGACCCTCTCCTGTCCAACCTCCCTCCCCCCGGCCTCCACACGCGTTTAACCTCGACGTCTTGGTGGATTGTTGCGTCGTCTATCGTTCACAACCCCTCCATCCCTCGCTTTCCATCGCACAACCTTAGCCTCTCGCCATTCCCTTTCCCCGAAATACAGAGAGAAAGAGCCTATTTGTGTTGTTGCCCTGCTTCATGAGGTTGTAATTATAGGCCTTGCTCATGACAATCCTCGCAATTATCTCCCCGCGCGTCTGCCGGACGGCTCTCCTTCAATGTCCCCTTCTGTTTCAGTCCTCGATGTCTTCCAGACACCGGTCCACACGTACGTACGCACGCAGAATTGTGCGCCTGTGCACGCGTGAACGATTGAGTAGCGGTCAGTGCGCGCGTGCACGCGTGTGTGTGCATCATGCATATAGCTCCCGCCGCCCCTTCCCCCGTCATCTGTGACTCCTTCTAACCTATTGGTCTCTTACCAAGCCGGACAGAGGAGATAGGTGAATAACGTTCACAAAAAGGTGGGGGAGAGGGGAGAGTGATTTTCATCCCACACCTTTACCTAGCACATTGCTCCCACTCTCTCTCTCTCTCTCTCTCTCTCTCTCGGCCTCCGTAGCATTGCCGCCGACGCCGGAGACTGACAACTTTATCGCCGCTTCTAACCGGCATGGGCAGGGGTGGTGGAGGTCGGTTCGCCAGAAGCGGCAGAAGAAACTGAGGTTGAAGAAAGGGCGGGCAGAAGCTCGACAGCACTCACGATGTCGTACAATGACGACCTCTGAATGAAGGCGGGCAATAAGCCTTCTTAGAAAGGGGAGGACAAGATAGGCAATTCTGATGGTAGAAACAACGCCTTTCTTATTTTATCTCCTCCCTCCCCTCCTATACCGTCTAAACCTGCCGTTGCTGTGAGTGAGGGGGAGGCCCGCTGAGCAGGTCTCTTCGACTGTTGGAGAGCATGCGAACTCCCAGAGCGCACAATAGGTAGACTTTTGGGCAGGCCGCTGTTGAGCGAAGGGGTGTGGACAATGACGCAACTGCCTCACGAGTAGAACGTTGTGCCACTCACCACAATCTCTATACTTTGTTGTCATTGTGGATAAGTTATGCTAAAATAACTAAAAACTATTGTTACATACCAGTTCCCCTGTGATGCAGATCTTATAGAAAAATGCCTGTGCACTCTAGGAGGTTGTGCCAAAGATTTCTGATGAGCTGGATGGGTGGAATGGATTTCAGGAAAAAGAATAGCGACTTTTGCATAACTCATCCTTCAGTTCATTGGTTGGTGTTCTGATTTCTGAATGACTGTTTATTTTTTCTGCACTTTACACCTCAGAAAAGAGCTGGAATTAGAATTTTTCAATCTTTTTCACTACCGAATGTTCTCACTTGTGAACTTCACGAAACAAACCGACAAATAACTGATGGCATTACTTACGACCACGTTTTTATGCACCAGTATTACCGACCCACATACTTATCCAGTTATATTTAAATACACATGATACCTCCATACAATTTCTAGGCCACTATATATTAATTTACTTAGCAAGTATCGGAGTAATAAAACTTTCCTTTCCATTGTTATTTCACTTCCCGATCGAACCACTTCGATTCTATGAAGCATGTAACTCCTAGATTATCGGGTTGAACTTCCAACAGGACCGAATACTGCGTGGACGAGCTTCACATCAGAATAAGAGACTTAATTTATAAGAAGGTTTTTAAATGTTTTAACAGGAAGACAGAAAGGTCACGCAAATACGACTGACTACTCTGAGGAACCTGCACTACGTACGTACGTAAACAGGATCATAGGTAAAATTATGGTCTTCAAATGCAGTTTCTTTTGAGGATCATTTCAAATACATAAGCATTATCTACTTCAACTTTAATAAAAACAACTTTCATAAAATCGATCAGGGAAAATTCTAATTTCTCTGTCAGTTCTCTGGAATTTGTACTGTGCGCGCTCTTTTGAGTCAAACAAAGCGTGTTGATTAAACTTCTGTGGGACTAGGAACCCCCGAAATCCATGTGGCCCTGTGCTACATTCCAGGAAGGATACCTATTTTCATCGTAACCTTAACCCTAGGTTTTACTCCTTGGAATTTGGTGGAGTTTGGTGGAAGTTCCTATTCCCCTGTGGTACACGACAGTGACGCAAAATAAATAATAATTTTTTATGTGGTATTGAAGAAATTACTCAGATATTCAGAAATATATACGGAAGATCATCCAGCTGTGGGCTAAAGCAAGCCTTAGAAAACTTCATCCCTTGACAGCAAAGTCAAAACTTTGGATTTATTCGCGTTCACAGATTAAAAAATATTTAAATGACAAACTTCTAAAAAATCGAAACGGTACATTTTTCCCGAATTGCAGTTGATTTGGAACACAGTTTCTTAACAATACTTTTAAGAAAAGGCTTGTTACTTATCACCCACATGAGGAGTACTTGAAATTAACCGATGGTCCGAAAAAACCGTAAACATGTGAGTATGACTGACTGTACTAAACGAGAATGAAAACAATCGAATTTTGAAATCGATCTTTTTCTGCATACAAACGTCGGTGTTCCTAACCCACTTAGACACTAAATTGTTTCGGATTATAATTAGGCGCGTCGCTCAACTTTCAGGGAGCTACAACCTCAAAGGTGAAGTGCGTTGTGTTGCAGAATAAAATAATAAAAGGGGAAATCACAGACCAAGGGTATGTTCACCATATTTTTAAGTTCCCCGGGGTTTCGGGTCTGAGTAGTCACCTCACCGGCTATATTAGGCTTCCAACTTTCAAAAAGATGCGTCCAGGTGCACACACGCTTAATTTATGAACAACATTCCCCGCTCGGTGCAAGTACTCTCCATCAAGTAGGCAGAGCGTGGACACATGACCCGATGCTTAGAGTTCTCAGCCTCTGTTCGCCTCGAAGCCCCCTGGCATGTACTTGTATTCCAGGTCTGCTCGGTCATAGGAGGCAGTCCGGTCTATTGAAGACCAAAAATAGATGAAGAACGATGAATTCGGCACCCCCCCCCCTCCCCGTCTTAGTTGATACATCTCTTTTAATCGAAAATCGCCAGTTGCCAGGCGGTTGCCTCTGCGACACTTGACCTACACTTCAGGACAGAAGGAAAAAAGGATTTCGCGGCTTGCATTATGACCAGACGTGCGAGCTGCACCATCCATGTGGAAGTAAAACCCGGCAAGCTGTCTGAAAATAAAACAGCATAATTCCAGAGACTGATCCATCTTCCAATAACCGAGTAGCACATTTAGGCCATGTGCTGCTTTCTACAACGAGAGAGAGAGAGAGAGATAGACTTTAGTTAGCATTTTAAGCGGAAAGATGTTTGAAGTTTACTATAAAACCAGGTCTTGAAGCCTCTTAGTAATTATAGTTAGACGTCGTTACTAATTAGTGAAAGTAATTTAAGGACTTCCTACACAGAGAGCTACTGTGTACGAAAATTACTTAGTTTTCTGCCACATCAACTTTATTATCACTATGTTATGTTTTAGGGCTCATACAAGGGACACAGATACCTCGTATTTCGGCGTTGAAATGAACCAAATTTAGCATATACCAGTTAGAATAGGAAATCCCGTGATTTCAGACTCACCTATAGCATCTTATCCTGAGGCAGATAAATAACAAGGTTTCATCACTAAGTAGTCTTGCGCCAATCCGACGTTTACTCAACCCCGGTTTCTAAGCCAGGATCACTGACTCGAGCATTGGCTGTACTAAACCCTTCCCCTTGCTGGCGTGGGCTCGAATTCCACCGAGTACACCGAATTTTTTACAACTGGGTCGACTGAATTATGAAAATCTGCCAAAATACTCTACTATGACATGAAAATGCAGATATCGATCGGGATCACTTGTGTATATGACCCCGCGGCAGGACAGAGAATTAGACACCGTCCTTATACAGGGGGTTTTGTGCCAAATTCCAGAGAAATAAGGGTTAAAGTTAAGGTTAGGGTCAGGGTTTAGCGTTAGCCCTTAGGACATGAGAATATTTACCTTTGCTGCAATTTAACACAAGGTCACCTACATTATGGGGGAGGGTGGGGCGCGTTCTTATTCCCATTTCGTATCACTAGGGGCTATACAAGTAATCCCGACCCAGAACTGTATTTTAAGGTGGAACTTAGCCCTGTCCTCCTACCTGACTCTCCGAATAATAAACGATGTGAAGCCTCCTTGAGTTCGATCGATGGCTATTAAACAAGACATGATTAATTGCTCCCCAAGCTACTGACGCTGTCAGTTCCAGAAATATCAGGCAAACCAATTTGACTTAACATGGAATGGAGGCAAGTAAACTACTTGCATATAGAGGAATAGGCCGGTCCCAGCTGTTCGTTGCAAAGAAGAGGCAAACGCGATCACCGGAACAGCAACGGTATTAGCTTGGACTTTCGGACAGGAGCCCATTGACAGAGATTAAGGGAGAGAATAAGTAGCTGACCAGTTTTATAGTCGGGTAATGAGGGGGGGGGGGCAGGGATAGTGACTGTGACTAGACTGGGCCCACGCCATCTAACTTAAGGTGGTCTCGAGGTGTGAGGAATGTGTGCGTACTCGGCAGAGAACTTTTTGCACCGTTGGACCGAGGTAACAGGAGTGTACGCCAACTTGTCTGTTTATGGGGATGGTTTCAGGCGCCCAGGCCTTCAGCAGTTCTCTCACAGTCCTTTTGTCGCCTCATATTATGAGACGCGTGCTCGCAAAGCCGAATTTGTGACCCTCCTCCGGGATAAGGGGATACCGACCCAGGAGAGCGGCTAGTATGTGCTCCAGTATTCGTGAGGTGATTCATCGTGCCGTCTGATCTGTATGAAGCCAGGGTGTGCCCCTAAACGGACCACGTAACAGATGCGCTGGAACAACCACGGGGACTAGATCAGGACACAGCCCGCTTTATTTGGGTTGCACCCCCGTAACAAATGCCAAACATGTGAGGGCGTGGTGGCACGCTTATGTGCAGGCTCACGCCGCACCAGCTACCCGTGGCCTTTATGGCATTCGCGTCTGCGCTAGACAACGCGTACGGTCTTCCTGACTCTGTCTTGACATTGGACACAGACGGGTGAGGGAAGAGAAAGTGTGGTAGCTGCAACGCAAGTCTACTGTCACTTAAAACTAGTTTACGCACAAGTCACCGTCCCTGCGTACCCCTCCCGTGGAGCACACGGTGGACCGCGTCGGTATCGGCGGTCAAACTGTCGCCAGGATGACAGGGACAGACGTCCCATGGGATTTGAAAAACCACACCCGATTGCTCATCTGCGCCTATTCGATCCTTCATCGAAGTGAAGCTGATACACAAGTACCTGCCGAAAGACGGGAAAAATCAACACCAAACTCCTTTTCAATGCGTTACGTTACCTCTGATACATATCAGCGGTGGTGACCCTTTTTCGTTCGTTCTCCATGGGTGTGTTTGGAGGCAGCGGCTGATGAAGTTCGTTGGGTAGCCATTCCTCTGTAATTGATCGATGGATGTCGCAGTTCTTGCACTGTTCCCTCCGGTTCGTGACAGTACGTTCTTACCCTTTGAAGGAGCATCCTAACAAAGTTACATCTGTGCACCATATTAGCATCATATTAGGCATCATATTAGCTTAGGGTGGTTGCTATGATAGTCAAGTACCTGACTTGTGTTATTCACCGGCCTAGACACCGTGGCGTTACGTTCACCATTGGATCCATGCTTCATGAGACAGTTTAGGGAGTACAAGCATCCGGCCTTCTTCCATTGTGAGTCGAAGATCAGAATTATTCATATGGCATTCCTCCCACTCTGACAGGACACGTGTGCGGGAACGTCTCCGCAATAGGGATGGTCTTAAGCTAAATTACAGGAGGTTAATATGAATATCCACGTGTCCTAACCTAAACGTTAAACGTAACCCTAACCTTAACTCTAATCCTTTCCTTAACCTGATCGCAACGTAAACCTTAACCTTTATTTGCCTGGAATTTAGCACAAAGCTACCTTTATTACGAGGGGTTCCTTTACCAACATCCTGCCGGGGGAGGCTTATAGGCGCCCCCCATCCACCAGATTTTCGTGGAGGGTGCCATTAAGCAGGTCTTGAAAGCCCAATAGACCACCCCTTGTTATTAAAGCGAACGTATTTTCTAAGTATCGGCACCAAAAGACGGTTCAGTGGTGTTAGAAAGCGACATTTTAGCTCTCGCAGGACCAAGTCTGCAAGTACACTGGCTGTTGAGGAGCTCATCGGCGTTCCTTTGACTTGTTAACATGTTCTGCAATTGAAAATTAAAAAAAGTTATTGGACGGAATATAAAGAGTATCATTAGATGCTCGATTTTTAGCGGCTCACTCATTTTGTGCTACTTATCTTCAAGCCACTTGCATAGAACATCGTGCGATAGGTCTGGTGGGAGTAGAGGAGAATAGTGAGACCAAGTCGACCGATATCACAATTGTGTCAGATGGGATAGTTTTTTTTCCCTGGATATTGGTGAGGAATTCGGAGACCGAAGTGATGGGAGTCCCTGAGGCCGCTCGAAGTGAGTTTAACTTCGAGCTTGTAAATGGAGCTGTCTTTCAGGATAAAGATTTGTCGAATGGGAAGGTTGGAACTGTGGAATTTGGATAAAATAGTCGTAAACAAAAGTGAGGCTATGTTGAGGTTGGGCAATGAACGGCACATGGCTTAGCCTTAGCCTGCCGCGATGAGATCCTCCCAAAATTCGACTGATTCGAGCAGGCGGACATTTTAGGATTCCTTTTCGAAATCGTTGGAGCACTACCCAGCACACATCTGTACTTCTCCTCCCAGAACACAGCCTTCGCCTGACCAGCACTCTCCCCCCACCCAATCCGCGAGCAGTCGATTTGGATGCATTCCCCTCTCGCGTCACTGATATCTACTGGATTACATCGTCATTTGGGCACGTGACCGCCGATGGCGCACCGCCTTCGCACCTCTATGATAAGCTCCTGGCCCCCTAAACGGGCCACGTGGTAGATGCGTTGGACGAACACGGGGGCCACATTAGGACACGGCATGCGTTATTCGGGTTGCGCTCCGCTAACAAATGCCGGACATGGGAGGTGTGGTGGCACACCTTGGGGCGGCTCGGATTTAGGGGACCCGGCCGCGCCAGCCACCTGCGTCCTCTCCCGCTTCCGGTCTTCTTGACTCGGTCTTGACACCGGGCTCAGGAGGGGGAGGAGGAGAGAGTGCGGTAGATGCAGCGCAAGTATACTATCAATTTAAACTAAATCACGCGCAAGTCACCGTCCCTGCTCCACTTTCCCATGGAGCATACGGTGGACATCGTCGGACTACGACGGTCGAACTGTCGTATGATAAGTTCCCGACTGCCACCACGCCAACGAAGACGACTTTGAACCTCCCATGACGTGCTAAGAGCCGTGGCTTAGAAGGCTGTCAACCGACATGATAATTCAGTCTGCAAAGAAGTATTTTTAGTGTTTGTAGAACCGAGAGTCAGGCTGCAATAGCCCCTGCTTACTGCGGCTTTTATGACAACTTCACGCAAGTGGTGAGACAGAAAGAGTGTAGTAGATGCTGCCCAATTCTGTCGCACTAGAAACCAGTTTGCGCGAAATCAATGGTGCTGTGCACACTGTGTGACACGCGGTGGACGTCGTCACTTGCGACAAGTAAACTGTCAAATAGCTATGTTGAAGTGGCGTTCATCGATGGAGTTACGGAACATGCTTGCCTCGCTTGGGGCTCAGTCTAGAGTCATCGCAGGTAGTCGCATACATCATCATATGCATATGTTACTAGTCGCTATGCGACTGCCTGTGAAGGCTCGATTAAAACCGACAGAACAATGAGCCCGTGGCTCATTGGTAGAGCATTGTACTCAATGCCCCAAGATCCCGAGGTTGAATCCCAGGTGGTCCACACTTGGGATTGGGTATGACTGGCTGATGACGGCTAATAAGCCAGAAATGGCCATTCCAGTCTCCCGTGTCGTTGTCAATACTACATCATATGTTAAATATATCTGCGGTGGTTTGCCTGTGTTTATTACCTAAAAGTGCGTGATTCGATTCGCTGTCAGAAGGGCGCGAGGTGCAATTTGCTTCTGGAGACTATTTGATTCAAATCTTCTGACAGCAGCTTCTTCCTAGTCAACTTGAATTTATTTAGGTTAGTGGTTTTAAAACCTACCTTTGACCTAAAACAGTAATTTTACATACAAACTCTCATTAATTTTCCATTCAATTAATGATGAACGACTCCTGAGGAAATAGTTAATAAAAATTCATTTTTTAGGTTTTTAATGCCCGCATGAGAAATATGAGATCGTAATGGTTCCATAGTAGACTGAGGCGGATGTCGTTTATTTCGCCTTCGAAAAACAACCTCAGTAAATAAAAGTAATTTTCCTGTGCGATGTAGTTTCAAGAACTGTTTCTCCATGACAGAACTTAAAAAGTCAAACATGCTACCATATGGATTATCTCCTCTGTTGTCACAAAAGCACAATATTCAGAACTTCCGGCTCTATTGAAATCGGCTTTATATTACTTCATACGGAGGCTTCCTAAAAATAAGAATGGCCTCTGGTAATGCACGTATAGGTAGCTGTGAAGATGTTCCTCAAAGGAACCCAGACATATTTTAGCTCCCGGAGAACGAGATACACGAAACCTGTTATACCTGTGGCCAAAATATGTAAGCCTCCATAACTCGCTGCTTTCGTCCAGGGTTATCTAGCGTATTGCATGCCCCAATTGACCGTGAAAAAACGTAGAATAAACCGAACGAAAAGTTGGAACGCTTGCATATGACCACGAAGGTGACATGCCACGGAGCAGCCCCAGCTGGCATAAATTGTCACACAAACGTTCAGACAAGCCATTCTTTTTCTGACTAACACCAAGGTAGTCAACCGACCAGAGTCAAGACAGACTGTGCGCTGATGGAAACCTGAAGCAACGATAAGACCTGAATGAACAGGCATACGGAATTCTCGCTTGACCCACTACCCTATATAACAATCTCGAGACTTTTAGCACCGACCTTTGATAGGCACCGACGTCCTCTAGACATGCACCGCTTTTGATCTTTTCTCAGTCTACCGATAACTCCTGTGAGAGTCCAAATGTCAGGACATATAGGGGGAGAGTTTTGACGTTCAATCGACATTCTTTACCTAAAATTGCAAATTTGCCTAAAAATACCTAAAGCGTGACTTAAATAAACGGGAGGTGGGTAACTAGTTTTAGCTATAGTTCCCATTGACCGACACATTTCTGCTTTGCGAAGCCGTCATGCACCTAAAAATAAACAAGCCACTCGAACAATAAAGTTATGCTCCCCATGTCCTAACTTAAGCACGAATAACTGAGTTTGACGTTTCCTAAGTAAATATTTAATGCTTGAGTGTAAGACTGATGTAGCATGTCTGACTGCGCACCAATTTGTCAAATACCTCGAAACCTCAGTCTCATCTGCCAACCAGACTTCAGGATATAACATGAAATGTCCTGATAAACAAAGTAATATTATCATGACAGGAAGACAAACCAGAACCTACTTTCATTGTAAAAATACGTAGCTTGGTATCCAGTTTATACACGCATCGTCCCATGGACTTGAACAAACTGGGATGGATGGGGCCACGGCCCAGTTGAAGGGCTTGTTCTTCTTCCACTTTAGCACAGGTAGCATGGATGCATCCCATATATATATATATATATATATATATATATATATATATATGGGTGCATTGTGGGCAGGAGAATTCGGTAGTGGCTGGGGGGATTTCATTCATGGACGTGGGGGTGGCAGTAGCGTTAAAAATGGCAGGAACGGAGGCTGTGCATGGTGTATCGGTGTTGTCGGCATTGCGGTGAATTCCACTGTCTTGGATGCGCATGGGACCGTATAGGCACATGCGATGAGTGAATGCGCGAGGACAGTAAGGGCAGTGGAGGCGGCGATCTCTGCTGTGTGCTGGTACTCTAGGCACTGGATCACCAGTCTTTGCACGGTGTTAACCATTTTGGCTAACGATCATGTATGCTACGATGTGCCCTAGAGCTCAATTTAGAGCCCTCGAAGGCAGTTGCATAGCAACTTGTACAATATGATGATAAGAAGGAAAGGATGAGGAGAAGGGATACCGGAATGACCATTTATGGCTTATTAGTCGTCATCAGCCAGTCATAACCGATGCCGGGTGCTGATCACCCGAGATTCAAACCCGTGACCGTAGATCATTGAATCCTGCACACTAATATTGGGCCACGTAACCGTAGTTCTGTCGGTTTGCGGTCGGGAATATGAATTATGATAGTAAGGTGTTAACGAATCCAGCTAAGAACAAGTAGGATCCGTTGTGCCCTGGAGCTCAATTTAGAGCCCTCACAGGCAGTCGCGTAGCAACTTGTACAACATGGCTTATTAGCCGCCATCAGCCAGTTATACCTAATCCGAATGTCGATCACCCGGGATTCAAATACGCGAACTTTGGTCATTGAGTGTAACACTACCATTGGGCCACGGAACCGTCGTTTCTTCTGTTTGCGAACGGGAATATGAATTATGATAATGCGGTGTTCACCGATCCGGCTATGGAAGATGTAGGTTGCGTTGTACACTGTAGCTCACTTTTGAGCCATCGTAAGCAGTCGCATATCAACTTGGTGAATATGATGATAAGGTGAAATTTACAAGGGCGAGGCAGACTGGAATGGCCATTCCTGGTTTATTAAACGAAATTGCCCAGTCATACCCGAACATTGCTGTGAATCACACGAAATTCATACCCGCAACCTTTGGTCATTGAGTGTTACACTCTAGCATTGAGAAACGGGTCCATTGTTTTCTCAGTTTGCGATCAGAAATAAGACTTTAGATAGAGAGCTGTTCACCGATCTGGCTTAGAAAAATGTATGTTGCGTTGTGCCCTGGTGTTCGCTGTAGAGCCCACTTAGGCTGTCGCAAAGCAACTTGGGGAATATGATCATAAGTTGAAACTGACAAAGACAAGGGAGACCGGAATGGCCATTTCTGGCTTATAAGCTGTAATAAGCCAGTCATACCCAATCCCGAGGGTGGATCACACGAAATTTGAACCCACGAACTTTGGTCCTTGAGTGTTACGCTCTAGCATTGAGCAACGGGCCCGATGAGTTGACGGTTTGCGATTGGGAATATGAACTATGATAGTGCTGTGTTCACCGATGTGGCTAAGGAACATTTATGTTCCGTTGTGCCCTGGAGCTCACTTTAGAGCCCTGGAAGACAGCCGCTTAGCAACTTGATTAATATGATGATGAGGCTGAACAAAAAAGTACAAAGCAGACGGGAATTTTCATTTCTGGCTTATTAGCCGTCCTCAGCCAATCATACCCAATCCCGGGTGGGAATAATCAGAGGTCCGATCCCGCGACATTTGGTCATTGAGTGTAACACTTTATTATTGAGCAACGGGCCAATTTTTTGTCCCTTTGCACTCAGCAATATGAATTATGATAGTCATACCTATAGCGATCTAGCTAAGGGATATTCATATCCCCTTGTGTCCTGGAATTCACTTTTCCGCCCTAGCAGGCATTTGTATCGCAACTTGGAGAGGACGATGATAAGGTGGAACGGACCGCAATGGCCACTTATGGCTTATTAGCCGTCATCAGCCAGTCAAACCCAATCACGTTTGTGGATAACCCGAGATTCGAACCCGTGACCTTTGTTCATTGAGTGTAACAATCTAGCATTGAGCAACAGGCCCGTTGTTTTGTGGTTTTGCGATCGAGAATATGAATTATGATAGTGAGGTGTTCACCGATATGGCTAAGGAACATGCATGTCCCGCGGTGCCCTGGATATTACTCTTTAGCCCTCGTAGGCATTCGCTTAGCCACTTGTGGAATTCGAATATATGGTGGAACGGAAAAAGACAAGGGAGAATGGAATGGCCATTTCTGGTTTATTAGCGTCATCAGCTAGTCATACCTAATCCCTAGTGTGGAGCACACGAGATTCGAAACCCTGACCAATGATCATTGAGTGTGAAAATCTAGCTTTGAGCAATGGGTTTGTAGTTTTATTTGTGTGTGATCGGGAATATGTATTATGATATTGAGGTGTTTATCGATGGGGCTAAGGAACGTGTATGTTCCGTTGCGCCCTGGAGCTCTCCTCAAAGCCCTCGCAGGCAGTAGCATAGCAACTTGGGGAATATGATGATAAGGTGGAGCAGACAATTACAAGAAGGACTGGTATGGCCATTTCTGGCTTATACGCCGTCCTCAGCCAGTCATACCTAATCCCGTCTCTGGATCTCTTGAGATTCAATATCGCGACGTTTGGGTATTGATTGTCACACTCTAGCATTGAGCAACGGGCCCATATTTTTGTCGGTTTGCGAACGGGAATATGTATTATTATAGTGATGTTTTCACTAATGTGGCTAAGGAACATGTATGTTCCATTGTATTCTGGAGCTCTCTTCAAAGCCCTAGCAGGCAGTTGCGCTGTCGCTCAAAAGTAAAAGGCAGGTGAAAAAGGCGATTACCACTAATATATCCGTGACGAAAGGTGCCTGTCAAATGGTAATAAATGCAAGGTCCATGGTGTCATCATTTTTGATCTCTGAGGGCCCACCCCCTATAATTAGGGTGATCAGATTGGCGATTGGTTTTTTTCTTCTCTATGAAATGAACTTTCGTAGATATGAATAAGAAAATATTTTGAAACCATACGGGACCTTAATCCATTAACAACTGGAATACGGAGTTCAGGCGTGTCACCGGTTACTGAAGAAGGATTATTAGTTATCTAAATGGGTTCTAAGGATTACAAGGAATGTCCCGAAGGGCCTACATTCTTAACCGTACAGTTACTAGGTTTATTGATAGGAAACTTGTGACTTAACTCATGAAACGCGATGACGGAAATTGAAATGATCAATTGTAAGCACCTAAAATTTTGTGAATTTAATTTTTTACCTAGTCTATTTCAGAAAATGTGGTCTTTGCATGCAAAATATGTTTAGAAATAATTTTATTGATCAAGATAATTCATCATAATTCAGTATATATAAGGCAGGCAGGGCCTTTGAAAACCCTGTTTACAGATTAACGCCGGCAAAATATGCAACGATTACTTAGCGATATGGGAATATTATATCAGTCATTGATGTCCACTAAATATATGACCAACAATTAAAATTTTATAAAGATTTCTTTTAAATGCCACAACGATTTCAACCAGAAAAAGCGAAGTGGGTAGGTTGTTAAAGTCTTCGATTGCCCGATGGAAGAAGTTGACCCACAGTTCAAGTTTGGCGTTGTTTTTCTGCAGTTTTTAATGGGTACCCTGGAGGGTTGTCGTTCTTGCTAATTCAAAAGAATTGGCCAGTTGAAAAGCACAGTATACTCCTCTGACGACTGTGGAGACCATGATACTATACCCCCTGTAGTGCCCCTAAGAGAAGGGAAATATTTTAAGGCTTCCTAGTTGACCCTCACATGATACGCACTCCAATCTGCTAACTAGTTTGAGCACCCTTTATTGAACTTAGCTTAATAGAGTGTAATCTGGCTACATCCAAGGGCACCACACCGTAACGCAGTATTTAAATACCGGCCAAACAAATTCTTAAAACACTTGACCAAAAAGCTTTTCTTCAAAACCAAGGAAGGATCTCATGATCGCTTCCAAGATACACATGGCCTACTTTGTTATTCTGGCCCAGTGCGACGATGGTTTGACAGTGGGTATCATTCACACACCTAGGCCCCTTAGCTCATTCACTTGGCCGAACTGGTGTCCTCTGACGAAGTTCTGATATTCAAATCTCATAAGTTTGTTGTGGTTAGATCATTGTCGGATGACGTGGCATTCGTTGAAATTGGGGTTAAGTATTCACTCATAAGACGTCTTTTTGTAAGATATTCAATTTATTTCGCAAGCTCAGTGCACTCCCCGGCTTTTCAATTGAATTCAATAACTCCAGATCATCAGCGAACATGGCTTTCTCGCAGGTGAAGCAATCAAGGCAGTCGTCAACATATATTAGAAACAGAATTGGACCCAGAAAGCTCCCCACGGAACCCCACTCAGAACGTTTTCCCACGCCGAGTTGACGTCACCAATACAAACATGCTGATGTTTGCCTGTGAGAAAGTCAGCCGACCATTGGAGTAGGTTATTGATCTCTGCTATTTATTTATTTATTGCCAGTTTAATGCAGCTTAAATATCAGCCATCTGTGTGGAACCATTTCACAAGCTTTGCTGAAGTCAATTTGGACTACACCGACTTGCTAACTCATTTCTAAGGAATTCGCACAGCTTTCCATTGATGTGAGCAAGTTAGTGGGGCATTATCGACGCTTCTAAATCGATTCTGATTCGCAATTATGAAGTTGTTCTCCTTAATATGCTTAATGGGGTCCATTTTGGATCGTTTCTCCATTATTTTGGAACAAATGTTTGTAAGACTCACTGGTATGAAGTTATTAGGCAAGGTTCTCTCTCCCCGTTCATAGAGTGGCTATGTTGGCTAGATAGTGCCCGGCCTCCATCGAACATTTGAAGATCTTGGAGAGTGAGGAGAACAGTTGGTCAATGAGTTAATTCATAAATTTTTTGAATATGCTGATCGAAAAAAGTAATTTAGTAGACTGTAGCTGTCCCAAAGTTTTCATTACTGCATCTGTCGTGAACAATACAGTTCTAATGGTATCTGTAGGCGTGGTAATAGGAGGGTGTACTTCCTTGCCAAAAGGCGGTTCCTCATTGTACAGGGGCATAAAGAAATTGGATAAGTGTTTCGTCTTATCTGAGTTATCAGTTAACTTGATTCCCCGATAGTCTTTTGGACGAATAATGGAGTCCCGATCGGGTTTCGCCTTATCCACGTACGAAACGAACCTTATCAAGTTTCTTAGTAGTCCTAAACTAGTTCCGACTCTAAGCCTGATCGTTCTTTCCTCAGAAGATATTGACATAGACTTCGTTGTTTCTTAAGGGTGGAGAAATGTTCAAGCTGTTGATATCTGGCATATGTTTTCCACAGCCTCCTTTTCGTCTTGAAATTCTTTTTTTAAATTTCCGATGTCACCCATTAGAATCAGGAGACGCCCCATTTCCTTTCAAGAGAGCAAAAGCTTTCTCTTCCAAATGCTGAATAAATAAATGCTGTTGGGTAAGATACGTGTGCAGGGTAGCAGTCTATCTTGTTAGATTAATACTTCCCTGCAAACTGGCAATAACAACAACAAAAATTATAATTAAACAGTTGTTTCCTTTTTTATAATTCTACTTGCATACATTTCTCCCCTCACTACTTAAATTTCGGGTACAGAAAAGTGACTGCATTCTCAAAAAAGAACGAAATGATCAATTAGACCAAGGGACGTGTGAGAGCAAAATCGAAGGATACACTTGTTATCTTTACTATTGATGAGATCTAAACAGCTTGACTACTGTCCACCTCGGAACCATGTGTCTATTGTGACGTGTTGAGCGATGAATTCGTCAGTTACCAACTGAAATAATTACTGTTCGAATGAAATTTCTTATCGTGAGCGGGGCGTCGATTTCCAGTTGATGTCTGGAGGCTTAGAATCTCGAAGTATTAAGACGTAATTGACACGGCAGATTTACTTTATCTGCATGATGAGTATATTGTCAGTGTCTGTCCACTGTCGTGGAGGTCTGCATACCAGGGTAAAATGATGGTTCGGTTGATTTCGTACTCTTAATTTACAACCAAGCATTTCGCAAAAAATGTTCCTATTTAGTGGGGACCCATCCGGGACCTAGTCAATGCCATCTCGTATGAACATTCCGATTACCAATACATACGTCAATTTTGATCCATGTGAATAAGCTGAAATTAACCCATCTTGACTTCTGCACTTGGTATCTGCTCATTTAACTATGTCTTAGTTAGAGCTATAAAGTCAGGTCGCAACTGTTCCAAGGCCAGTTTGCTTTCACCCATTTGCTGGATAGACTATGCACACTTGCATACATAATCATGTTTTGCTCACTCGATCTCTCGAAATTGTTCGTTGGTTCTTGCGCCTGAAAATTGTTGCTGGATATTTTGCATGACGTATCCAGTCCCCTGTCCAGGTTCAAATCTATAGGGCTAAATGACAGGTGTGGTTACCGTGGCTTTCACTGGATGATGCCATAAAACGAGCGCTCCAGTTTAATGGTTTCGTTTTCTTCTATTTCAGCTTCCTTTCTTCCTCGCTCTGATGTCTTTTCCACCCTGTTATCAGCGTTCGCATTTTTATCCAAGCGGTAGGAGAGTATTCAGTCTGAAAAAACACCACTAAGCTTGAGGTCCATGCTGAATAGCTTTTGGCTTTAAACCACCACAACGGACTTTTGAGTATCATTCAGTTAATTTGGGAATATCAAAATATCCTGTTTTAACCTCTCATTTTGGGTTTCACCAGTGGCTTCAGAGATCTCCTGAACAACAGCATAAAGTTTTCTTGCTGGGAAAAATCCAATGTCTGAATCCTGCCTTCTTTCATTGATGGGAAGTTGAATCGTAGACTTTCTTACTCCCTTAATTACTGCATTTAAAGTACTCTCTAATAGTGAGCCTGGTGGTTGATTTTCAAAAATCGCCCTGTATCTTAAAAAAAGAGCTTCTTCTTTTGACTCTCCATTCACTCGAATTGCTCCAGGAGAGTTCGATATTTGACTTGTGGCATCGAGGTCGGTTTATGAGATATGCACATATGTGGTAAACGCCTTTAAGCCCTCACTTCGCTGGCCTTCATGACTTGTTCCATTGTAGCCTGATGAACATGTATAGAGCGCGCTGCTGGTGCTCATTTGCAGAGCTGGTGATACGTTGTGATGGCTGTTCGTCTACTTTACAGAGGTCGGCAATCACTGATTTAGTTTTGTACATACGGACACCGTAGGCCCCAGATTTGCTGAACTTAGGGAAACGCAAATCCTAGTTTGCTTCCCGCCTGTTTGCACTTGAGGCGAGAATTTTACGAAATTGAACTTATCGTAGTTGAGAATTGACTTTTCCCAAGTAGGTCAGAGGAAGCAGGATGTAAACTAGCTGTTTGCGGTCAAAAAGGCCGCTATCTTATCAATTTTAAATTTCTGCGTTTCTAATCGATATGATTTCACCCTCTGACACAGTTATGTCTTTCCCAGCATTGCAGGTTTACTAAAAGCTGTTATTTCCAAACTTCAATTAAAGTTGTGCATTATTAATAGGAAGTTTTGGCCAGCAAATCTGAGCTCGTGTCGAACTACTTAGAGATTTGTAGCCAAATTAGGTACATTTCTGGCGTAGATAACAAATTGTACAAATGCGAAGGTAATGCTCTGTGCCTGTTCCCCCCTGAGGACAGGCAAGTTTGAGGATTCCTGCTTACTGACCACAACAACTAACTTACATGGGAATTTTCTTACACTTCGAGGAAGCTTATTTCACTTGGACCGTCATCGCCATTTGTTTGCGCAGAGAGTCTTTGCCACCTGAAAGGACTTCCTGCGGACATAATGATGGCATTTCACCATAAGCTGCAGGTGTTTCTAATTGCAAAATGCCACTCAAATGGAGAAGAATCTCTTACACACCAAATTACTGCTAGGCCTCTACCTAAAGATAATGCTGATGACTACTATTTCTCATTATCCGCGTCCCCTGACAGTGCATGGGTTCCATTTTCTTCTGTCAAATATTTGAAAATGCACATGTTACTAACCACTTCATAGTAAAAATTTAGGTTGATCTTAATGCTACATGTTCGATTATTTGTATATTGTGTATTCTGAAGGGTCACAGGCAATTAAATAGGTTTATTGATTTGGCACTGCTTGGGCGCCCTTTATAATCATATTAATGTAACTTTACTGTTGCATCTTTACAGTCAGTTTAAATTCGTCAACTTTTAAAAGGTGTTCGAGTCAAAACAGAATACAATTTCAAAACATTGTCGATTCTAAGGCAAAACAGTACTACAGGGTCCTCCTAGGCAATGTATATAACCCTTAAATATACGGAACTGTCCTGACTTTAAATGTTAAATGGAATATAATGGGTGTAGGAAAAAATAGTGAAGCAGTAGAAAGCACATACAGCATAGTGCACGCATGCAGTAATGGCCACGTGGGCATGACCGCGCGGGCTGTCGGTGTGTGAAAGAAAAGGGAACCAATGATTTAGTGTACGGTGCGATCATTTTATTCACAGACGTCTCAAAATAAGTCACTTTGCATGTAAAATCGATCATTGTAGGTTGTAATTACGGCAATCTACTTCTGAATGCATAGACTACCGATCAAATTTTCGAACCATCCTTCACATATTGCTACCTATTTTGCACACTTACTACAAGTCTGACGACGACCTGGGGTACCAGCGTTGAAAATTTACATAATAAAGTTCAGTATCAGTATATTTTAGGGAGATGTAGGTGAGTCACCTTTGAATGCCCTATTTGTACACGTGAGTTGTGGTATCAAAAAATAGTATCTCGATATGTTGGCGAGGCCAACATAGTTGAAAAAGAGCAGACAGTAAAAAAACGCCCGGTGATATTTAGGAGAAAAAAACTGTCGCTCTTGGGGGGAGTCCAAGGGGGGGCATTGCGGAGGTTACATGAATCAGCCAGATGCTCCCTTGCTGATTGCAGAGTCCGTTGAGGGATTTTAAAGGCGGAAATATATACCCAGATCATCCTCGGTCCATTGCGGTTCGAACCAAGGGAGAACGTTCATACACCTCATGGACGACAGCCGCCAGGTCCAGCTGATGCGAACACTCACGGTGTCACCAAGGTGTGCAAATAATTAAGCAGCCAAGATCTCGAGGACACCAGCATGGGAATTATGGGAGAGTGCAAGACCTCAAACGAAAATAACAAACATAACGAAATGTTACTTATATATAGTTAGTAGTATCATAAATACCTTATTTGCTGACGTAACTCTTGCAGCTTTCAGTTCGTGTTGTAGCTCACACCATTATATCGATCTAACTTTCGCTTAAAAACCTCCAAGGAGTCCAACATAAAGACATCCATAGGAAGATTATTCCAAGCTTCGACTACTCTTTTAGAGAAGAAGTACTTCCGAGTGTCTAGCCTTGCTCCAGTCATACGTAATTTGAGAGGATGACCTCTCAAGTTCGTTGTTCTGGCTAGCTCGAAGAAATCACCTGGGACGAGAAAACAGTCTTGGACGCGAAGTATGCGGTATGTTAATATCAGGTCCCCCCGAAGCTGTCTATAGCGCAAGGGAAAGAGATTAAGATTTGACAGCCGTGTTTCATAAGGCTGTGAGCTATGTCCAAGGACAAGTTTTGTTGCTCGCCTTTGGACCTTTTCGAGGATGTTGATGTCTTTCGCCGCCCAGGGTCTCCAAGCTTGTATAGCGGACTCCAACTGTGGCCGCACGAATGTTCCGAAGACTTTAGCGAAGCAGTCGGTAGTGAAGGCTGCGAAAGCTCGTTTAACGAGGTATAGAATCGACATGGCTGACCTCGCTACCTTTGCGCAATGTAGGGAGGGTTTCAGCGAGGGCGTGATCCAGACTCCCAGGTCCTTTGGGCATCCACTTCTTCCAATGGAATGCCATTCAGACTGTAAAACGTACGGTTTGAAGGATTGGTTTTCCCGACTCGTATGATGTTGCACTTGCTATCATTAAACGGCAAGAGCCAGTAATTTGACCATTTCTGGAGTCGATGTAAGTTTGCCTGCAAGTTCTCTTCGTCCGCCGCAGTTTGAATGACGCGCCAAAGTATGAGATCATCAGCAAACATGGCAATATCGCAGTCCAGTTCGTTGGCACAATCGTTTATGTAGACAATGAACAAAATAGGGCCGAGAACAGAGCCTTGGGGAACACCACTCTCAACCTCAACTTTGGTCGATTGTTTCTCGCTGATATGGACAGTTTGTGAGCGGCCAGTTAAGAAGTTTTCTATCCATGTCAGAAGTCTACCTCTTACGCCTATGTGGTTGAGTTTATAAAGAAGGCGGTGGTGCGGCACGCTATCAAAAGCCTTTTTGAAGTCGATATAGACTGCGTGCGCCGTTTTTCCTCTATCGACCGCTTCAGTCCAACGTTCTAAACAGTAGAGCGAATTTGCGACGCAGGATCTACCTCTACGGAAACTGTGCTGGACCTCGGATAGCAGATTGTTATGTTCTAGGAACTGCATTAGTTGTTGCTTAATTATTTTTTACATTATTTTGCAGCAAACTGAAGTTAGGCTGACCGGTCGATAATTGTTTGCAGAGACCCGGCTTCCAACTTTATAAAGCGGCGAAATCCATGCGGATTTCCAGTCGGCTCGTAGACTTCTGGTCTGGAAGGATGTTTGGAAAAGCGTAGAGAGTGGTTTTGCCAACTCTCTCGCTAACTCTTTCAACAGCTTGGCAGGTACTTCATCGGGACCCGGAGACATGGATTCCTTTAACCCCAAGAGTTCCTTGAGGATAGTAGTCTCGGTGAAATGAACAGTCTCAACTATTGTATCCACTTCGAAGCCATTGGTAGGGTAATCGTAACTCGTTTCCTTTGTGAAGACTGACTGGAAAAATTTCGAAAGATGATCAACCTTCGCACCGTCTTCAGTAAGGTCTATGCCCTCAGCGGTCCTCAGTAGGGGTATCGGATCCTTGTTCCGTGTATTCTGCCTGAGGTAACCGTAAAACAGTTTCGGGTTCACGGTGGACCGCTTCAGCAGGTCCACTTCGAAAGCCTGTCTTGTTCTTACAATAAGGCCCTTGACCCGATTTCTCTGCATTTTGTACGCATTTAGAGATGCAGGAGTTCCGTTCATAAGCGATTTTTTCCACAATCTCCGCTTTTTCTTAACTTAGAGTTTTAATGCATGCGTAAGCCATCGCGGTCTGTTCGTCAACCTTTTTCTCAAAATTGGACAGTGATTTTCCATGAGCCTGTTCAGTATGTCCCGAAACGTTTCCCAGTCCTCGGTTATGTTTCCAAAGAATAAAGGTTCCCACTGAGTGCACATGAGTTCGGCCCTCACTCCACCGAAATCGCCTTGCCATATATTCCTTCTGATTGTTGTGGGTCTTACTGGTATAGAAAATAATGAGTACTCCCATCGCAGTACCACATGGTCACTTTTACCTAGCGGCGGTAGACATGACACTTCGTCGATGCTGTCCTGCGACTTCGTGAGAACTAGGTCCAGGCAATTGGCCTGTTGTCCTTCGCACACCCTTGTTGGAAAAGTGACGTGCTGTGTGAGAAGTAGCTTTAACGTCGTGCTCAGAAGACAACCATCAAAGGCTAGGTCAGAACTATGTGCGCAGGTTGAGCTGCAGTCGATGTGAGGCGCATCGAAGTCACCCATGATCAGGATATCAAACCGTGTAGCAATCTTTTCAAGCTCCTCTAGCAGGTAAGCATCGGCTACGGGGTCTCTTCTCGGTGGGCGGTAGACTGTCAGGACATCTAGACTTGATGTACCTGGCACTTTTACGGATAGCCATATCGCCTCGGAAGTAGACGCGAGTTTATAAGTTTTGTCTAAAACTGTAAGTTCGATTTTCACGTATGTGAGTACGCCGCCGCCTTGACGCTCTTTCCTGTCTTTTCTAAAAAGTTTTAGCCAGCCATAGTTACCTCTCGGTCGTCCACGTGTTGGGACAACCAAGTTTCTGTTTCGGAAATTATATCTGGAGATAGATCGCAGACATTAATCTTAAGCTCTTCGAGCTTCGATGATATACTCTGTGCATTGGTGTACAGGAGTGTTAGTTTGCGGTTTGCTCGGAAAGTGCTAACAGTCGGGCACGAGCCCCTGTTGACTGGGCCAACTGCGTGGTAATCCGGAGCGGACCTCTCCATGGGGAGAAAAATGGACGATGGATCACTTGGTTGTTGTAAATAACCAAATTTGTTTCCCCCTCGCTGAGCCGCCGTCTTAGTTCGATGAAAAGTTGATGGCGTTTGTTCCGCTCCGCAGGTGAGAAGTCCTGTTGAAAAAAACTCCAGGGTTTGAGTTTTTTTAACTTAAAGCGCCTATACAGAATGAGAATGGCTTCCTGGATACTGGTCAAGATAACTTTCAGAGGCCTAGGGCGTGTTGATTCAGATTGGCTTTCGGGCCATTTTCCAAGGCGGAAGGCTTTTTCTAGTTCAATCGACGTATTAGGTTCCAGCATATTGTTCAGGAGTACATGAAAGCGGTTCATGTCTTCAGAATATCGGTCTACGGGAGTGGTTGCTGTTGATTCAGGTAGTCCCTGTGTTATGAAACTTTTTTTTCTGTCCGTGGCATTTTTTGTACCCATGACGCTGTCTTCCACTACCCGGTGGGAAGGTTTCACGTTGCGCACTGGTGACGATGGAGCGGATGCTGATTGGCTATGTGTTGGCTTTGATCACTTTTTTTGGTTTCGGCGAATTCCACGGGTTCAACGATTTTGAATCGCAGGTGATAGTTTCGTTTGGAGAATCAATGCCACTGCTTGTGCTTGGTGTGAGAATCTCAGTATTTCCTGTTGAGGACAAGGCAATGGTCAAAGCCCCGTGTTCGAGCTTTTTTGAGGAATCTCTCGAAGTCAGTTGTCCATTGGCTTTTTCCTTCTTGGTGTCAGTTGTGCGTTTTGGACGGTTTTTTTGTTTTAGGCGGACTGTTTTTTTCCTGCGCCATTGGTTCTTGTTGTTCGGTAGCCGTAGAGGCTGTCGAAGTTGTTGTTGGGATACCCTTTGAACGCGAATCAATGGTTTTACTCCTGGTAAGTCGCTCAGTGGACTTCTGAGTGGCATCTACTGCTTTAGAGGTGCCTTCTAGCGCAGATTTTATTTGCCTTCTCTCATCCTCGAGCTGGTTAAGCTTGATGGACAGTTTCTGACAGCCTCCACAAATGGCAGTGTCGTCAATAGCGTGCATATTAATTTGAGAGAGCGCCCGCCGCCGTGATGAGGTGGTCGAGTGGTTAGCGAGCGTCACCATCGCGTTGGTGGTCGCGGGTTCAATTCGGGCTTGCGGCATGACTTTTTGAATTCTTGTGTGGTGATTTAAGAATTAACGGGGGGCTAGGTGAAGGTTTACACAACCAGCGGTTTTGCACTAGCAGTATATAAATTATCTACTCCGTCTTTTTTGCAAATTAATGGAATCCCTCGAACGTTCTTAACTACGTCTGCTAGTGGACGTTGTTAAAAGTATTTGTTTTAACGAGTTACTCGATATAAATTTCACAATCAGTTACCTATTATTTCCCAAAGAACGTCTTTGCCTCGAAATATATATATATATATATATATAACTGGTAGTGTCAGACAGCGATGAATGTCATCTGGATTTAGTGTAACTAAAATTGACTATCGCATCTTGTCCGAGTTACTACTACCACTGCTCCAGGAGTCTTCTGTCAGAAGCTGTGTAGAAAATTCGCAAAGACATATTTTTCTTCATAGAAATAGGGATTACTATTCCCAAAGATACATTTTCAGATATCAATCAGGTTGTTTAAAACGGTATTGTAAACAGCGCGCAGTTTGCGCGTGGTGCATCCTCGCAAGCTAAATGTGCTACATAGACTTTTACGAAAAGAGTCGATTGCACATCCCACTCATGGTATTCAGTGCCTCCCTTATATTGTTGAGCTCACTTATGATCGCATTAGGAGTCGCCAGGGTCAGGGAAGACGTCTGGGTTGCAGGAATCCTGGTGGCAATTGTCGGTGGCCCCCTATTCTTATTTTCTTTGTTTATTTTTTGCACTCTTAATCGCCCTGGTCGCACGCCAGGTTACGAACAGGATTTTTCTGTCAGCAAGCTTTCTTTGCCTACGATTGCTAACGTCTACTATGGTCGTCGTCCATACTATCCTATAAAGGGCACCAACTACGACTATATTGGAGCTGCCTCGAGGAGTGGGCCGACTGCATCATCAATGCGAGTTTGAGCGGACTAATAAACTTTATTAACATACTCTTCGATCCAATAAATTTCAGCTGATCGCATGTGTATGCGCGTGCACCATCTAAGATTTTTCAAATGCAGATTCCCGATGAAAACATGCATACCTCCGACTGTTTTGATTACTAGTCTTCTCCGCCCCCCATTTCTTCTCCTCAGTTAGCAGGCATACTACCAGTACCTTCAGAAACAGGCCGGTGGGCCTCAGGCCTTGTCCCGCCGATTTTATTTAACGTAAACTGACGTAGATCTACAAAACAATGTACAACTATGCGCTAGTTTGACAAGGACATATGGATTTGAAAAAGTTCGGCAAGAGTGGTTTAAGCCATTCGGACACAACTCCGACAGCTGGAAACGATACTTTAAGGATCGGGGTGAACGAGCTCCGAGTAGTGTGTGGAGCTCTTGTTCAAGCAGACATGCGCAGAAACCAACCTGCCGGTTGCCTTGAGCGATTAATTATTGGCTTGATAGTAACATGCTATCAACTTAAGGTACCTGCGTTTAGTATCGCTTCTTTAAGTGTCATGTATGAAGAACAGCAGTGTCTTGGTAGCACAACCCGAGACATGTTCACGCATATAACCTGGGAAACGATAAGTAATAATAAAGCAAGTTTTGAGGAGGCCACTGACCGTTTTCCCGATGATACTGGATTCATTTGTCTCCTAATCATAGTAATTACAAGAAATCGGTTCTTTTTAGGCACTGTATCCAAACAGAATGCGGTACTGGGGTAAAGAGCCCGAGTTTCCACCCAACGCGGGAAGTAACCATCAGAAAAAAGTACGATCTAGCGCGGTTTATTTTAAATGACTGAGCCCGAAGCAATGGAGTAATGTTATTAAGAATTATACACTTGAAAGACTGTACAGAAATGATTCAAATCAGTTAATTCGTCGTCTTATACCCTAACTCATAATCCGAAACGCACCAACCCGTGTAGGGTTCCGTAAGGCCTTCTTCCGCAAGGCTTATAGATTTCCTGATCACTGCTCCGCCCAAACAAACATTTCGATGATATAAGGCTGCGTGCTGGCCCGATGCCACACACCGCATGGGTTTTTCGAGACAAATAGACAGGCCTGATGAATCAGATATCGGAGCGATCAGTGCGGGTACAGCGCGCCACTTGTTTTGCCACTGGAAGGCATAGTCCGATGATGGTAACTTGGGGGCATAACCTGACACCCAGATTGGGGGTTCAGTCAAGCATCGACGCATAAACAGAGCCGGGTGCGTAGCCCCACGAACCTGAAATAAAGAAAGTTTACATCTTCAAATTCGAAAAATGAGCGATGAAAAGTCCAAACTGAGAGCGTATAAGCTAAAAACAACAGTTCAAGTTAACTAGGCTAAAATGAGCTACTTTCCGTTTCGAATAACACAAACGCAAAAAAATTGAAGCTAAGAGGCTCGTTGATCGAAATTTGCAAAAAATTAGTGTACCACTAAATTTCCTGCGAAGAAGCAATCAATTTCGCGATGTAAAATGGGACTTGACCCTTCGTGATTCCAGGAACCCGCTGACCAAGGGTGAAGTGGTGCACACCTGAAAAGAAAGGCACACAAGAAGTTTATTTAAGGATATCAGAAAACGAAAAAAATCATAAACAAAAGAAGATACCGGAGTGTTCACCGAGGACTTCACCCGTCTCATAATCTTTGAAAATTCCGGGCCTGGGTTCAATATACTGTAAACGAATAAACGTCGATGAAATACAAATGCAAAGGATATTCTCACATTGTCGATGAAGTCACGAAACTTTCTTTTACCAATGAAACAAATTCCCATGCTCTGAAAGGAAAGAAGTTGAGAAAAGCGCTACTCTTCCGACAGGAATGACACCTAAATTTGATTAGACGAAAAGTGACAAGTAGCATGGAAATCAAACGAACTGAATTAGTATACTCAGTTTTAACATACCTCACGTCTCGCGACAATCTTATCCAGACCAATTTCTCTCGCGATTTCTTTGACCACAGGTTTTGTAAGCTTACCGACAGGAAACATGGCACACTGGAGATATTTGGCAGCAACCTATGGAAATCGAACAAGAGATAGACTGTAGGGTTAAGGAATTTCAAACATTTGGATCTAGTGCAAAGTGAAAACTGGCTAGGTGTTAAGGATAGTCAAAGCTTAAATTCGAGTGTTTTTAGACATGTCCGCCTTTCATAGTAACCGAACATTATGCAGTGGTCCTAGGAAAGACTATAAAATCACCAAACCCTAACGCCATTCTACACACGGCCAGTCATTTTGGGATCGATGAGGACAAATTCAGCCAATTTTTAGTGAACATGACTGGTTCCCAATGTGGTCGAACCTCTTTTCACATCCACGCACTCTTTCGCTACGTTCAAGTATCGGACCCAACGGGCTCTTAGTTTACGTGCGTCAGGTTGGGCAGCAGAACGATATCAGTCAGTGATTATGACATGCAATCCACTTCATCTATATGACTATGACCAGTAAAACAAGATAGTGGTCTGACGGAATAAAGAAAGACGCCGAGGTCACAACCATTTATACTCACTTAAAAACGCCATTGACGTTGTTCTCAGTCGAAAATCACTGGCTAAAGAGTGAGAAGTCAGGACAACGGGGAAATTCTTGTTCTGGAAATGGAAATTTCTCACGTATCAATCCCGGTCTGTGGGCATAGTTTAGGCAAAACGCTCCCCGTATTTGTTATGAATGTAGGTTAACGATGTCCGTTTCCTTATTTTAACTCGTTTTAGTTTATGTCAATTATGGTAGAAGAAAAACAGCCATAGTCGAATTTTCAAACACAAGGATGAAATCCGCGAAAAGTAAAACTTTAAGATAACACGGGTAGCTTGCATGAAGGCCCTAAACATCTTAAGAATTGTCTGCTAGGCGAACACTTAAGATGAGAACCCACTTTAGCTCAAATTGCAGAAAACAGCCACCAACGCTGGTATCCTAGTTCGACCGAAAGATCTAGCAAGATAGTCAACGCTCCAACCCCACTTTAGTAGTCCATTCTAATAAATAGCATAGTCCAAAGCTTCAGAAGATAAATTACCAACTATGATGAAAAGATAGGGAACCCGATGATAACGGACTGGTGAGTATTTTCAAGGAAATTGTCGAGAAGTTGAATGCCAGAAATCACGCCGTTGGGTGTCCGAAAACAAAAGAAATAGTCGGGTAAAACCGGCTTACTTTAACTGAAACTGGCGGAAAAAACATCCTCGTTATGCAATATATGGCACCGGTATAGTCACTAGGATACCGCTGAATGAGTCAGAATACTCTTGGCTGCATCGCAAATCAGCGACTCTACCTATGATGATTATTTATGCTTGGCCCTTTAAATTGAGCTGCAGAACGAGACCAGAACAATGACTGTGGTGGGTTGGCGTAATTTTAAGTAATAAAGGTGTCTTGCGGGGTCAATTTGAATGTGGATTCAAGTTTAACTTCCTGGCGTGCACGGACGACAAAATTATCTGATAAACAGGCATTATCAGCTTTGGCATCAGGCATTCATCTGCTACTATGCAGCCCGCTTTGAAAACATGAACTGATAAAATGGAGACAATTTGGCTGGCCATACGACCATCCTTAAAATGAAAAAGCAGCCAACGTTTGTAACGATGTCAAAAGCACGGGTTGGAGACAAAAGGTCAGTTCTCACAGGTTAAGTTCAACAACGTCAAATCCAGAATGACGTCTAAAGCAGTTAATAGGCTACTTTTGAAGAGTCGACCAGTCATTTCAGTCACTGGCAACAGCGTTGCATATCAAGGCGTGGAAGTTGTTAAACCAGTTCCTGGTCGCACTTTAGGCTGGCGCGTAGACAGAAAAGACAGGTGTTAGTAAGCAACCCGTCAGGCGTAAGTGTCCCAGTGGGCCATCACATGCGAGTCTGAATCTGGAATTCAGACTTCAGATAGGTGGCAGAGACCAAAATTGCACTGTTGAAGGATGCTACTTCAGACTAGGTGCAAGGGTTCATGAACTAACCTGTGGTTGAGTAATCTAAGTCAAAGATTGTTCGCCTGTACTACTGCATGACCAGGGTTGCGGAGCGCATCAGTTCCCATGTATGTCATAGCAGAGGTTGTATTAGTGTTCAGAATTTTGAGTGTAAGCTACCGAGTAGTTTGCTTGGTGTTGTCTGTTCTAGCATCTTGAGTCGATGAAAAATAAGCGCAAGGAAATGACAGCAGAGTTAGTTAATTGTTGCTTACGGTCTCAATGTCACAGAGACAGTCATCGTGCTAGACCTCAGCGCCCGTGCCCTAGTAGGACCGTGGTCACCGATCAGGTTCCGAGTGGTATAATTTCGCACCGACGGCCATCACCCGTGGACGCGTTTGGCGGTCAACAGCTATGATAAGGAACATACCAGTTTTTCGGCATTAATTTTGTCTAGCACTGTTAGTACTAAACCTAGTTTCATGTGACAACCATTTCTCACATACAACAAGGAAAAATTCAGTCGAATAAAACTACACTTAATAAGACACCACCTTCAAAAGATGTGGTTAGCAAAACAATGCCATAGTTAGCAAAAGAAGTCCAAGAAAATTAACTTAGAAATATTGTCGAAAAAGTGTGGCGAATTCCGTGGCGAAAACAGACTACTTGTGAAACGTTTATTGTTAGTCTCGTTTGTCGTGCAGTCGGTGAAGGCCTGCCAAGCATGTTAAAGATAAGCATAATTAGTAGAAAAATGGTGATACATACACAAAACACGTTGCGTTTCAATACTGCTAGTAAATGGCGTCCATTCTCATTGTGTGATGAGTGTATGTAGTTTAAACTATCAATAAAAATGTACCGAACCACCACCCCCCTAACATTAGGCGAGCAGTGGGATCGAACGGACACACTAAAATCCCGATTTTGCAATACAATTGAAAACATATTCCACTTCAGTAAAATTTGGAGTTGGTATGCAAAACGAAACACAGACCACTACAGCAAAGACTAACGGCAACTGACTGTTTGAGCACCTTGACGTACATAATTTATTTGAAAAACAGTGGACTTGGTCAATAAGAAGCGGAGCTGAAGTTGTATATTCAAGCAGTCGAAGGGAATCCTAACAAAAGTTTGACTCAACAAGAGACTTGTGAATGCAAAAATCAGCGACTTACGTGAAGACTTTTGTGTGCATTACAAGGACACATGAATTTGGATGAAAATATTAATTTTTAAATGAGAGCATATGGCTATCATGAAGTCGGCATTTAGAGCTCAGTACTCGTTAGCAATATCTCTGAATCATACAACAGAAGACCGATATAGACTTGTCATTTTCAGTTAGAATACCCATAGAATACGTATCCAGTACAATATTCTACATTTTCGAAGAAGCTATCCATAACAAGGGAGATACTTGAAGATAATTCAGTTTATTAAGTTAACCATACTCCGTTTAAGACGAAAATGCCCTCGGAAAGGTAAATAACACCGCATATGAGTAAGAAAATAGCAGAACGACCTGCAAAGCAATATAAGTTTCTGAAAAGGATGTACGAGGGCCGGTAGGTAGGATAAGCCTGAACGATGCGGAAAAGGCAATAGTAACTCTGTGATTCACGTCACAAAAGTTCGCGAATGCTCAAAATTAACGGTCCTGTGACTACCACTTATAACTCTACACACAGTCCTCACATCTGACAGCCCATCGTAAACTCGAGCTCTTTATGATTGTGAGAGAAATAGCGAGAGAGCCAGCTCTATTCAAGATCGAAAGAGCTTTTACGAACTTCTATTTAGTATTCCTATAATTCTTGCGACCTCGAAGGAGAATGCAGGCGAAGATACCTGCCTAAGTGTGGTGAGCCCTTAACTTGCCAAATTTCAATAAGGCTTTATTGCATCCTTTAATTGTAAAAACATCTTCAACGACGATATTAATTAGCTGCCCTCAATCTTCCAGTACCTTTATAAGAGTACTTTTACAAAAGCAGTGTTTAACCCCGAGATTCTTCGTAAGTTCTTGCAATCATAATTTCACGGTAAATGCAAGACTTAGTTTTATCGATCAATTTTGATTTTTCTTCTACAAGAACTACTTCTCATATGAAAAGCTAGTATTGACGTCAATGCGCACGATCTATTCGCACTACATGACTATAAATACGGTTGACGTAGTGGACTGGCACAAGTAGCCGAATTTCACAAGAGCCAGAGCACTCTTGGGGCCGATCTACGCCAAAGCCATTGATATTAGCCCCTTCCTAAGCCATCAAGTGTATGCTTCCATATAACCTATCCCGCCTTGATGGCCTCAGCAATAGCTTCATAGAGCACGTCTTTGGCACGTAGTCTCTTAAAGCTGACCAGTCAGCATGACTGAGATTCGTACACGACAGTTATCCCACTTTATTTAACTTCTGGTCCACAGAACATCTCGAAGTGCAAAAAGTAAACTATCATATACTTCAAGTCCTCCTCAATGAACATGGGATAATCACCAGTCTCATTAACAGGAAGTGCTACTAACAAATGAAGTAAGCTAGTAGTTTTAGTTCATCAACACTCGGCCACGATAAACGTGGACCCCAGCGAGGTAAACCTACTGTTCATGCAAAATCAGACTAGACAGTAGTCGCACGACGAAGTCGTGGTTAAAGATAGTTTTAAAGGATAGCAGGACACTCACGGTGCAAAGCCAAAAGGTCTGGTCTTTTACTGGATCAGCGGACCTCAGAAGCAGTGGCATCTCAGACTCGGGTCGAGATAGTCTCCGTTCAAGGAAATTACCGAAAGAGTTTTGTGCGTAATGGCCGGTCGCAAACGCATCCGCGTCAACCGAGGTTATCCCCAGCGAGTCACTTGAGAATACTGAACGTAATTCCGGCTTGAGTGTTGTTTTGGCAAGCATTTGAAACTTAACAAAACTATTGCATAAAATGTCCGGATTCGGCGTAAGTCCGCGTGTGTACGCGTCAACTAAAGGCCTAGTCACACCTTATGAGCGCTGGATACATCCTACATGAAAACTCTTTGCCAATATTCTTTCACGAAGTTAAGTTCACAGAATTCAATGCCCAACTTATGGCAAATGAACTTGGCGTCTTCCCTGTCGGCGTCTGATGAGCAGTGCAGTGTCTCATCATGTTGATCCCAGTTCCTCATAAACACACCAACAACGTTAAAGCCTGCAAATAAGTGATTCAAGTGGACAAAATACCCCGCTGTTTGAGTAAAAATGCCGAAACAGCACTGTCAACTCCTCCAGAAACCGCACATGCTACACGATACACCGGCAGGCGGAAAGCGGACATTTCAAGAGCATTTCATGATATTAAAATTCCACAAAATTAGAAGAAGATTAAAACGATTCAGCCCGCTGGTTGGTTCATGTTTTTCTATGTAGAAGATCGCTGTGAGTCTGTCCAAGACATGTACAAAGAGCTTTAAAAAGAGCTCGAAGATCACCCTCTGAGAGTGCAAGGGGTAACCAAAGCCATGCATGAGCATGTTGCGTTCAAGTTCCAGTCAAAAATTAGGACTTTATTGACACAAAGAAGTCTTCTATATTTGAACAGCTTTACCCTGGAATAACCTCAGGCGTGAAGCGCAGGCTGATTATACGGATAAATAGCCAAAATGCCAAGCGGATTTCGTATAGTTTGATCAGCAGCATTAAAATTGCATGGTCGCATGCTAAGGCAGAGAAATCTCTAGTGGAAAACCGAAAAAATGCTGAGCAAACGAAACCCGAGAGATGATAAAGGAAGCATCAACATAAACCTCTGACATAATTACAACCCAAAAGCATAATTGTGACTGACCACATAAATTAATAAACGAGCATATGACTAGGAAATGCTTTGAGTTTGTTAAAGTGCCTGCCAGGTATTTGATTACTTCCAACGATCTTCGGCTTCAGCTACACTAGCTGAAGTGATCGAAAGTAGCACTGAGCACTTCTTTGCCGCGAACAGGTGCGGATGTCATCGGGTCCGAAATTTATGTCTTCGTGCCGGCAGCCTTTTTCTCTTGCTTCGAGATTTTAACCTCCTACTGAAACAGTATAGAAACTGGCGGTAAATTTTAACCATGCCAAGAAAATGGTTCAAATAATGTTTGGCTGTTGTTGGGGTGAAATCACGGATTACTTCGATCTTGGAGGGTGGAGGAAACAAAATATTGGAATCAACATGTGAAGGGCTATTTCAGGTACTCTTGATCACTAACAAGGCCTTTTAAACCAGAAAACGGGGCACAGAGGATTGAAACATTGTTAACCGGTCAAGGCTTTTCTTCCATATGAACAACGGGAACTACCCCAGCGACAAATGTGTGCTGACTCCCTTATCCATTTTCCTTCCCCTCCCCTTAACTCGGTTCCTCCATTCTACCTGCTTCCTACCCCAAAATGTTTGCAGCCTCTAACGGTAGTCTCATCACCCTCCGCTGACCCTCACTGCAGCAGATAATTATCATTACCGGTGCCCAGGTGTAGGGCACATGATGTGGACGTCATGTTCACTTTCTGACTGATTTATAACTGGGGATTTTTGACTTGAATAATTTATCTGACGTACCTACACGCCACTTTCGGTCTAGTTGGAGTGATCTGGGGCAGAAGTCTGACATTGTCTTCAACACCACCGCTGACGTAAGCGACGTTTGGTCCGCCTAGAATGTCGGTCAGTATTTGAGTATGCGCGCATGCCTCAAATTTGCCCCCCCCCCAAAAAAAGCCGAGAAACCAATTTACGTGTCTTTTTTCCGCGATTGTTTCGCAGACAAGAGAAGCTGAGGTACATTCACTTCGACTGTCACTTGTCTGACGAGAACGCTGACTGTGAGAGCTTGCTGAGCTAGTTGTGTACTCTCTCGCCTGAATAAAGATGGTCCAACTACGGCTACTTCCTCATTAGTTGGAACTCTCGAGTTTTCAACCATGGTACCTCCATAATAGGTTTCAAGTGTATAATATGGTATTAGAATACCGAATCTATCGGCCAGGGCGAACATCGATTTTTGTAGCATGCAAATTATTGCACCCTTGGTCTCTGAAGCGTCAGGTCAAATATTGCACACAATAATTATCGCAGTTTATTCGGATTAGAAACTCGAAAATTCTGGAAGAATAGGTCAGCAATTTATTTCTGAGTTTCGTTTTCAACAAGAAAGGAAAGTGTCCTAACAAGAGCTTAATCGTCGTGTGTCTTTTATTACTGTAAATTGTTTACTTTTGCTGCGAAGGAAGACCCCTTACTACTACAGGTATTTATTACAAAGGATTTACTGCAGTCGCGGGTAAGGTAGGTTTACACAATCTCACTTTGTGGAATTGTGAGACGGCAAGCAATTCAAACTAATAACACCAATTCGACAATATGATTGGCTGTTCAATACTGTCACCGATCATTGATACATTTGCCAAAAAACCCAGAAACATTAAAAATAGCCCAGGAAAATTATGCTGTTTCCTGTAAGCACCTTATTCCGGAAAAAGCAGTCTATCCTTAGAATATAGAATAACCTTGTCTACGGACCATAATGACAAATGTGTTCTTCCACCAGCGGTCTCAGTTAACGACACAAAATGAAGTAAATAAAACAGCATGCATGCAATGTGATAAATATATTGCGCTCAAAAGTTGAGTCAGAATATAAGGAGGAAATATCAATCTTCTTGCGTGAAAGCAGCAGCGCTTACAGACCACAAAAAGCTTAGGCTCCCATAACACCATTTAATGACTTCAAAAGCGTTGAGAATCCAATCCATGCGTACAAAAATAGGAAATCGCTGTTTATCCGATTATGGCAAGAAATCCGAAGAGACACATGATGAAGAAGCTAGAAACAAACCCCAACTGGGCCTAACCCTGCTAAAGGACTGGAGGTGAGGCAAAACCATGAAGCCATATTCACGGGGCTGCTGGCAAAAAAATAAATAAGCGGGGCGTCTGATAGACAGGATACAACAATTCACCAGAATTGTTGATGCTAATCTATTGAAAGTCATATAATATTCATTTAAACCTATTGGGATAGTCTATGACTGCTGCAAATGCGACGGTTAGTTACCCAAACGAAAACCCGAGCATTGGTGATTTTGATACTTAAAACCCAACATCGTACTCATTAATTACCAATGAAACGAATGAATCAATAAATAATCATGATTCTAAATGAAGACCCGATACAAAAATAGAGGACATGCATAATGGCAGACAAACTATACAGATTAAAAGCACCCCAAAATGCACATTTATAAGCCCCATGGATAAGGTAAATTATGAGCAATACAGCCCTCATCTGTACCCGCAGGCCTGGCTGAAAGGTCACAAATCATCTGTCATTCGCAACGAACTTCAATATGGACAAATCAGTAGAAATATAGTTTACACCTTATATTGGTATCATTATTTTTACAGTGCTCTATTGACACTTGAAATAAAAATTCATTTACTTATACACATAATCGGATCTTGGTTATGTGCTCAAATTTCTGCTCATTTCTGCCCTCAGGACCACATAAATAGGTGTGTTGGCTGCCTTCCTATTGTTAGATCTCCCTTAAAATACATTGCACACGACACTAACGCCCATTTCCTTATCTGAAAATGTTGGTTTCGCATCTATTATTTGCTTACCGTATAAGGAGTCGATTCCTGTTTGCATCTAAAATCCTCCTAGTTTGTCACCCAGTTGTAAATCACAAATGCGCAATGACACTATATAAACTTTTGAATCGGCCTTTGACGTAAGATTAATCAATGATGATTATACATTTTCCAAAATGGATTGCTTTTAAAAATTCGGCCCGCCTAGATTTCGACCTTTACAAGATATTATTGTTCACAAGTGGGTTCAGCTGCTTCGTTCATGAAAACGAGATAACCACGTGGTGGATCTGAATTTTTTCCAATTATATCACTCCTTTTTTCGGATGCTTCAAGTAGGACCTTTTTAAAAGTGATCACGTACTAATTCACCACTGCCTCTCGCTTGTGTTTTCAAAAAATGAGTACCATTCAAGGATACCCTTTGCATTACGCAGTAATCTAAAGATGATCTTGCGAGATTCTGCAATTTCTTCTTTGTTTTTCAGTAGACTAAAAATTTTGGAAAGCGGTTGCAAGACGTGTCCAATAATTCACTATAATTTCATCTGAGAAACAAACAAACTATCGAATTAGCCTCAAAAAATGGTCAGGCGTTTGACTGGCAGAGAAATTCCCTCGTGTTAATTTTTTCAGTGCTAGCTCGATCCAGATGGTATAATTATTTAGAAATTAATGCTACACCCCGTGAAACTTGTTACACAAATATTTCATCAGCGATCCTCGTTTTTGAAAGAAAAGTGGAAATTCTAATTTTCACAGGATTTTCTCATCCCCAGCTGAAATTATTAGCTGATTTTTGGCTAAAAATTTCAATTATTACTACTTTATCACCTGCTTATACCTGTGGTACTCGTTCTCTCCAACAGGCGGGAATCTTTAGTGTCGAACTCTTTCACCCGACATTGCCTCACTATTAGTCAAATGGATCTGTTATACTAACTCAAGCACGCATATAGGTCGTCAGTTAAATTTTCGAAAAAAAATTTGATTTCCATTAATAACAGGCAGGAAATTTATATTGCAGAACTTACCCTTTGTAGCCACATTTTTAGCGTTTTATCAGTGTATTTCTTTCCCATACCATTTCTCATTTGCTTGTTTTGTTTAAGAAATATCCTCTTATTTAAAAATAAGTGTAATATATTACATAAAACAAAAAAATGTGAACGAAATCTCAGCTCGTCGGAAGCTCTCAGCAGTTTTACCGAAGCGTTGCTTGGTTGCATCTAGTGGTCACAGCATTGCTATGCATATGCAACCAGTTGTTAAAGCTAAGCAGCTTGATTTGCCTGCTTTGCAAAATTGTTATGACTTAATATTAAAATTTGGATTAGTTCTCTCTATACTGGGGAGCATATTCGACGGTGATCTCTCTGATATCTGATATCTGCTATTCCCTCGTAGCAATGTCAGCTTCTCGACTCTCTCATCCATTTGGTTGCCAGTGAAATATTAGACTCATGCAGCTTCAACTACAAAATAGCAGAGGCCAAATGCCTCTCCTCAAGAAGCAAAATCTACCTATATTAGTCACTATTTTTTCATCAATCGAGGTGGAATACATCTTTGCACAATGAGGTCACATTTCTCGTTATCTAAAAGTTGCAACATTTTTTCCTTCGTCGGATCGTACACCGATGGAGCGAAGAAATGGGTCTCCCCTTTCGGATAGGTCTTCAACCTCTCATTCTATTATCCATAAGTCTGGTCATGGCTATGCAAACCACAATGAGGCGCTAAATCAATCTCTTCTGTTGTCCGGTTCAAAAAACCCCTTAACTTCACCTGCCACTTTTCTTCCAATGAATCCATTAACGCCTCCTACCTCACGAATAGGAATTTCAAACTCAGTAGCCTTCAACAATGTCGTAAGCCCATCTTTAATACAAATGATTCCGTCTAAAGTGCCAAGACCGACTGCTTCTCCATTTCAAAGTAATTTTCCTTGTATTCCTACTGGTGAATTAGTCCAAAAAACTGGGTTAAGTCCGCCTCCTTCCCATTTCACGACATCCACTCCGGTCTCAGCTGTTCAAGCTAGTAAGCAGGTCTTAGTGTGCTCCTTATTTAAGTTCCAAAAGGAAAAACGTCTTTACAGTTGGAAAAACTCCTAACTTTCCAGTATCTATACAAAATTTCCTTAGCAATTATCCCAACCCAACAACTTCTCAGGCTGTCTAAGTAATTAACTCTACCCCTAATGATAACTGTTTTCCAAAACCATTTGTTACATTTTCAAATCTGGTTTTGCCCCTCATATTATTCCAATATTCCTCACAATCATATTTTAAGGCCTTCTCCTATTTTCTATTGCGCAATAAATAGCCCTCCCTTCAATGTTTACCATCCAAATATGTTTTCCTAGAATAATCCTAATTTAGTTAACAGTAACAGCTTCGCAAATTGTAGAACGCAGCAATTTTACTTTCCACCAACACCTTCTTGCCAACCGTTTACTTCCCCTCCAACAAGTCTTCCTTTTTATGAACACTAATGAGCGTATCTCACGTTCCACAAATACGCTCAGTATAGTTTCACTTAACGCGAGTTCAGTCGTAAAAAGATGACTGAGCTAAGAACTGTAGCTTTTGAGTTTGACCCAGATATTATGTGAATTACAGAATCTTGGGCTAATGCTCTCATTTCAGACTCGATGCTCGTTTTAGATAAGTTAAGTTTATATTAAGAAGACCACGTTAAATAACGTGGCGGTGGTTGTCTTCTTTACATTAGATAATAACTTGTACATTCTCTCTATGATATTAGCATTTCTTTGTTTTCCGAAAATACTTGTTTCGTTTCAGTTATCCTCCCACACAAGAAAAAAGCCCTAATTAGCTGTATTTATAATCCTCCCTGATGTTCCAGCAATAAAAGCCAGCTCTGTGAGTTCCTTGAAAAAATTACAGAAGCTCCGTTTGATGCCAAGATGATCATACGAGATTTTAATTTGCCCGAAATCGACTGGCATGCAAGTACTTCACGGCCAAAAGTTGAGAACTTTTTGATCACGATTTACTTTTAAAACATGACTCAATTAATCTGCTCAGTGAATAGAAAAGAAAGTATTTAAGATTTATTTTTTACTAATTGCGCTCATCCTTTGCTTATGCATTTCCATCAAAACCTTTTTACAAGTGATCACGCATTAATTCATTGTTGTTTTCCAGTCTCCTCCTCTGTAAAGCCAGAAATAAAACGGATATATTTTGACTTTGCTCATGTCAACAAAGAATTATTAAAGAATTTTATTGGTCACTCGCATAAAGAGGTTTTTTTTCAACCGGACTACTCCCCTGCGGAAAGGCTGAAACGCCGGGAACTTGTCTTGGAACTACAATCAAGACTGAAGGCTGGCGAACACAATCTGGCTATTTTCAAGGGGAAGGTAGTTCAAAAGAATACGAATTTTCCATTGAACCAACCGATTGTTCTGAGGACAACGGCAGCCACCTCACTAACGCCAAAACCATCAGGGAACCCATTGCCCAAAGAGATGTCAGAACTGATTCCGTAACGCCCAGCGTTCTCACTAAAGAAACCAGAGTTACCGAAAATCATCACGAAACGGAAAAAAACATACGACCTTGACGTTAGAGGAGACGCAGTTGGGCCCATAAAATTGACAAACGCAACAGGAAATTTGGTTGGCGCAAAATTGAAGTGCTTGTATACAAATGCGCAAAGCCTTTTATCAAAACTTGATGAGTTAAAAATTTGCCTTGCCGAAGTATCTCCGGATGTGATAGCAGTAACCGAAACCTGGCTGTCGGGCAGTATTCTAGATAGCGAAATAACATTGTCTGGGTACCAAATATATCGGAGGGACAGAGAAAACCAACAGGGTGGTGGAATAATTGTGTATGTGAAAGACGTGTTAATAGTGTCTGACAAGACGAGCAAGTTTGCGTGCAGCACTGAAGCCATATGGTTGAACATCAAGGCTCTTGGCTCTCCATGTCTAGATGTCCTCATTGTCTATCGGCCACCTAGGATAGACCGAGTCGCGGACACCCACTTGTTGGAAAAATTAGAAAAGTTCTCCAGTAGACCTAATGTAATGATTATGGGTGACTTCAACGCACCAGGAATTAACTGGAGCACTGTTCAATCATCATGCCCGAAATCGACTTTTTGATTATGTTTTTCTGCAAAAGACCTTGAATGCACTCCTCACAGCATGTCCCTTTCCCCACCAGAACACGTGAAGGACAAAGGGCTAACTGTCTTGACCTCGTTTTCACGAAAACATCAGGCAGCATTGACGAGATTATTTCAATGCCTCCGCTCGGTCGTAGTGATCATGTGGTGCTTATGTGGGACTACTCCTTATTCTCCGTTGCGCCTGCTATAGAGGAAAAACGGCGTAACGTTTGGCGAGGAAACTTTCATCAGATGCGAGCAGATTTAACACACATTAACTGGACCGCAATGTTTTCGAGCACCGTAAACGAAGATTGGGAGTCCTTCCGAAATGTTCTTCTGCAACTTATTGACAACCACTGCCCGCTAACGAGTGTCCATCACAGCAAGCATCCTGGGTGGCTAGACAGTAACTTAAAAAGGGAAATAAACAGGAAGCACAAGTTGTGGAGAAAATATTGCGAGTCTAATCAAGTCGCCTATTTTAATAAGTATAAAGCGCAGAGAAACAAAATGAGAAGCCTTATTCTTAAAACGCGAAGAGAATTTGAGAAGACTTTGCTGCAAAAGGCAACGCAGAATCAAAGTTAGTCTACAGTTACCTCCGTAGATGTACAAGGGAATAAACATCAAATACCACTGATTAAGACTGCCGTGGGCGTCGAAATTTCTGAAAACAGAAAAAAAGCCGAGTACTTTTTCACAGTTCTACCGCTCAGTCTTCACAAACGAGGCAAGGTTCCTTCGTCCC
The DNA here is from genome assembly GCA_017591395.1 of Schistocephalus solidus. Lineage (NCBI taxonomy): Eukaryota > Metazoa > Platyhelminthes > Cestoda > Diphyllobothriidea > Diphyllobothriidae > Schistocephalus > Schistocephalus solidus. Next base: position 469,737 of record WEDG01000242.1, on the reverse strand, counting down.
TCAGTGGATAACCCGCCGACTGCTAGCATAAGCCACATACTATTCTCAGAATTTCTGATCCAAAAGGAATTAAAAGAACTAAAAGAGTCGAAATCCCCAGGACCAGACGAGCTTCCACCCAAGCTTCTGAAAAGAACTCGCCAATGAACTTTCCGCACCTTTGTCAGTGCTCTTTCAAAAGTCCTTTGACTCCGGAACACTTCCTTTCGATTGGAAGCTGGCACATATAACTCCCTTGTACAAAAAAGCGGTAGCCGGGCGTCAGTGACAAACTACAGGCCCATAAGCTTAACATGCATCCTTGGCAAGATTATGGAAAAGGATCATCAAGAGCGAATTGGTGAAATTCCTAGAGACTCATAATTTGTTATCAAGCTGTCAACACGGGTTCAGAAAAGGAAGATCATGCACAACGAATTTGCTGTATTCGCTCCAGAGGTGGACCCAAGCACTTGAAGATAGACACGCGGTTCACATTGCCTTCATTGACTTTCAAAAGGCCTTCGATACTGTGCCGCACGAGAGACTGCTTTACAAGCTAGAAAGAATTGGAATCAGAGGTAACCTCCTCAAGTGGATCGAAAACTTCCTCGTGGGTCGGCGCCAGGTTGTGTGCATCGGCCAAGAGAGGTCAAGTTCTGCTGCGGTCGAGAGTGGGGTTCCTCAGGGTTCAGTACTAGGGGCCAATACTGTTTTTAATATACGTGAACGATTGTGTCAGGAATCTCGACTGTGAAGCAGCAATGTTTTGCCGACGACATTAAAATCTGGAATGTAATCCAGAGCCCTGCTGACGAAGATAAACTGCAGATCAACCTAACTCGGTTGGAGGAGTGGTCGAATCATTGGCTTTTGCGGTTCAACGTCGATAAGTGTACAATACTTCGCTTAGGCAACCCGTCTGGATCTGCCGAAAGTAGAAGTTACTTTCTCAACGGTGAAGCCTTAAAGACGTGGAAACCCAAAAGGACCTTGGTGTGCTGATGACCACCACCTTAAAACCATCGTCTCACTGCTCGAAAGTGGCGAAGAGGGCAATTTCGGTGTTGCATGCCATCAGACGAGCCTTTTTGGATTTCGATGAAGATCTTTTTGCTAAGACCTTTGGAACATTCATTAGGCCACATTTGGAATATGCTATGCACGCCTGGAAACCCTGGACAGTTCAAGATCAGAACTGCCTCGAAAGAGTCCAGAGGAAAGCCACCAAAATGGTTAGAAGTCAAAGCTCCTTGCCATATCCAACCCGCCTAATGAATCTTAATCTGTTCCCTTTGAGTTATAGGCAAATGCGTGGTGATCTCCTGCAGACATTCCGCATTGTGAAGGGATTGGATTGTTGCCTGGAATTCTCGGACTTCTTTGAATTTGCCACCACGACCCATCTCCGAGGTCACCCATTGAAACTGCGTGCCCAGCAGGCGAGACTGGATGTGCGCAAGTTCTCCTTCTCTGTCAGAGTGGTTAAACCATGGAATGCCCTCCCTGAAGACGTTGTGATGTCACCATCGCTGGAAAGCTTTAAAAGAAACCTTGACAGTTTTATGTTCCGCAACGAGCCTGAGCGATGAGGCATTTATTTTAACCCTCGAGAGTCGTGCACCACTTGTCAAATTTTATGACCGCCTTTTGTACCTTTGCAACCCACACGGTTTCTCTGTATACCGCACTTAATTTTACGTTACAAATAGGGTACCCAAAGGCCCATGCCTATTTCCCTCAATAAATTGAATTGAATTGAATTGAATTGAATTGAATTAATCATAAACAAAGGTCTTAGTTAGGTCCTAATTTTCAGCGGAGACCCCTATTGTGAGCGGTGTCCTTCAAGGCACCGTGCTAGATCCTCTTTTTTTGCTTTACTTTGATGATATTTAATCCACTGTTAAACACTCTCGGTCTTTATTTATGTGGGCGATCTTAAATGCGTACATTCCTTCTGTAACTTTTCGGCTCAACGATGCTTGGAAAAAAATCCCTGAGGACTTACATGCTCTTTCCATGTGGAGCTCAACTTGTCAAATGGAATTCTCACCTTCTAAGTGTCGTTAAATTTGGTTTGGGTTTGTCAGTCTACCACAACCGGTTATTTCCCAAGACGACCGTATGACTGAATGTTACATCACCAAGGACTTAGGTTTAAGTAACACAAATAATTAAGCTCTGTCGCCTCATGCCGATAGAATTATGGCCAACGCTGCCCAGATTTGTGGCTTCATGTCTTATAACGTTTATCTTCCTGAAATCAAATTAATACTTTATAAAATGTTTTTCCTTCCCATACTTGAACATTGCTGCCCATTCTTTGGTTAACTGACCGAGTCTGCCCGTTCTTAAATGCAAAAGCTCCAAATACATTGTAGTCAGATACTCTTACCTCCAACACTTTCAACTACCTCCTATTCGATAAGGTGCTAGCTAACTAACTTAAAATTTCTATCGGTTCGGAGACAGGAAGCTGGCTTCTGCCTCCTTTATCACCTATATAATAGTTCAAATATTTTCCGAATTCCAGCCCTTACTTCCGTTAGTCGTCCATAAAACCTACGTAATTATTCACTGATTATACCACCTCCTATTTTCTCCACATCAACCGATTCAATTAACTTTTGATTTCACTCTTCCTCCCTGAGCAGCTTTCTCCATGACCCCCAGAAAAGACCATCCGGAAGTTAGAAGACCGTCTCCAAATTGTATCTTCCATGCATCGTTTTCTCCACGAACTAGGATGTCTTCATACCCCGTACCTCCGTAAAATGATCGCCAAACGATTATGTTATATTGTGCGCTCGTTTTAAAGCACCCGCATTTTGAATGCCGAAAAACATCATCCAAATTACAATCTGAATGCTGAGCCGGGCAGGTCTCAGATTCATTATCGATTATCATGCCAACTAGCACCTCTGAGCGCGTTATGTTGATTGTTTCTTAGTCAATTACCGGATCTCCCATTATCCTTTCTTTCTACGCTTAGGAGTAACATACCATGCTGCTTCTTACGCCCTGGCGGAGCAGTTTTGTTTCATTTTTTTAAAAAAGGCGATCTTCAGAGCCAGTTTTCATCCCCTCTTTATTTTGGCCATCATTTGGAAATATTAACGACTCCAATCGTTTCCTTTGTCTTCGCGGTTCTCCTCTTTCTTGACCCTTCACAAATGGCTACAGCCTCGTCCAACTTTGCATCTGCCGCGCCTTCAGGCGATGGTGTTTGCGGCCCTATCCTTCTCCCCGGTATTCACCCTACACGGATTGTTGACGATCTTTTTGGGTTCCATTCTCGGTGGTCTGAGAAATCAGCAACGAGAGTATCATGGTCGCTACTCTGGAAATTCTATCGTGACCTTCACAATCTCTACGGTCCTTTCCTCGTTCGACCATAAGTGTGAGGATGATGCCTGTGAAGGTTTCCCCTGTCTAGCATCCTTAACAGTTATGCTTATAGCTAGTCGATAGGCATTGTGATCACACCTGTGGTGGTGAAAAGTAGCCCCTGTCGTTAAATGATGTCTCCCACGATGAGAAGCGTTTTAAACGCTTATACGCTCTCAACAGCATGTCAGTCCTACCTAATGCGTATGTTTTTCTCCCAGGAGCGAGTTATTTCTCCTTAAAAACCAATAACCTAAATTAACCATATGCCTTTTCCGTAAAAATTCACAAGGAGTTTTTTTCACTGGCTGCTCTTTTATCTAATTTTTTGACCACACTGTTTTTTGTCATAGGTCATCGCCAAGAAGCTGACCTACTATTCATAAAGTAACCGTACACGATTTCAGGCTCGTTTTAATTAAAAAAAATTCCGATGACAGTGCCCTTCCGGGTTTTCAAATAAAAATATATTCATCTATCTCTTCTGACCGCGGTCCCTAAACTCTCCCTCTGCGAAATAACAGAAAGGGATTTTTCATCGATGCTAGCGACAAAGCCGATTTGTTTCTGCATTTTTGCCACAAATCTTATGTCTTATTCCGAAATAACGTTTTTGTTTCCTTCCACCTTCAAGTAGCATTCCCAATAATTTTGATGTCTCCTCAAAGCTAATTCAGTGACAAAAAATTCGTTAAAACACAAACAATCCTCAGAAGAGGATAGTCTTCCAAACTCAATAATAAACTTATTAGATATCCTCTTATTACCTCGCCACTTATTCTTAGTCTGATTCTCAAGCAAATTATTATTTGAAGCATAAAAGACATCCAGTTAACTTACAGCATTTAAATCAGGAATATTGGACGTTTTTAATAAATATCGGAACATGCATAATACTCCACCCCTGAACACATCCCAAAAAGATAATTGTCACTCAACTCAGTGATTTTTGTATAGCCGATTAGTTTCTGAATTCTATTTAACCTGAATATTTATCTGAAAGTTGTAACGAAACTTGTATGTGAGCCTTTCTAAGCCTTTTATTTTATTTACCCGATAAGCAGCAAGCAATGCTTTGTTTATACTTCGACTTTAGTTGGACATTCTACAAGGTGCCTCACAGACGTCAAGGTCAAGGTCGAAGGCGGTTGGTTCAAATTTGAAGATAAGTGAATTCTCGAATTTTAAACCGATTTCTTCGTTTCCTGTTGAAAATATTAGCTTAATTACTGACAATTTATTGTATTTCTACCTCATTATCAGCTGCACACACTTGCAGTTATTGCAATTGCAAAAGGGTAAAATATAAAGTTTTTAAACTTTTTCACCCTACATAGCCTCATTAAAGTTCTCGCAGATTTACGTCAAAAGGACGGAATATAAAGGTTAATTCTAGAAATAAAGTTGAAATTTTGTAAGTTTACCTTATTTCCAGCGAAGAATAATTTGCAGTTACTGGTATACCAGTTGATATATTTTTCACCCTGCATAGCCTCTTCGCTAATTCTATTTTCAGTTTAAACTCGTTACCTAGCAGATATTTGCTTGCAGTGCCTTGCTTAAGACACATATTTCAAATATTACATCTTTTATTCCGCAAAACGTCACTAGTGACAATTTTCCTTTCGTATTATCGAATTGAAAAAAATACTTATATTTTAAAATCAATATGAAACCCCAGTCAGTGCTTAGACGCAAACATCCTCTTCACGTAAAACGTCCACTAGAGCAACCCTCCTTAAGCATGAAGAAATTAGACCTTGACGCCCTGGAAAACTTTAATACCTTTATGTCTAAATATGGTTCTCTCTTCACGATCCTTGGTACTATTTTTGAGGAGAAGTTGTCTTCACTCACTTCTCAACAATGCGTGAAACTAGAGCCTTTTATAAACATGGTCAGTACCGAGTCAATTGACCGACATAAGAGGAGTTTCAATTTTCTTTTAAAAAACGTCCCCAAGAGTAAAATCCCCCTGGACGTTGCATTTCATTTCCTTTACTCATGCGGCTTTTAACTTTAAAGTCGCTGAAGCTAAAAGGTTGTCTTCCCGTAGCAAAAACCCGCCAGTTCTGGTCAAACTTTTTCAGCGATTGAAGTTGACCTTATTTTCTCTAAGCATGAGCGCTCAGCTCAATATTTGAAAAAAACAAGTTGTTTATCTGTAGGGATAAAACCCCAATGGAACGTCGGGTTTCACCCTCATTAGCAAACAAGAAGCCTTCGTCTACACCTTCAATATCAAAAGTTATCTCAGAGGTTTGTCCTGTAGCTAATGAAAGCCCACGGCCCTCCGGATCGACAGGAATTTCGATTCCAGTTGAATCTTCACCCGTTAACCTTGTTCCTGGTTTGAGTGAAATTGTGTCAAAGCCACTTCTTTCTCATCCCAAGCAAACTATGCCTGCTATAGCTGCCAAATCTACTAAACCTAAGCAAACTCCTAGTAAATCTGAATCATTGGCTAATCCAGGCATTAAAATCAGTAATGTCATTACCGATGGGAAACCTGCTAACCCCTCAGCATCTACAACAGCTGCGAACGCTAATGTTAGCATCCTTCCCAACCCAAAAGGTGGCCGAAATCCCCAAATAATTAACGCTTCTAATTATGTTACCAGTTTTTCGAAATCATTTATTCCTTTTTCAAATGCACGTTTTCCGCCAATTTATGCTAACTTTCCCTCAAAATCTCATTTCTATGCCACCCCTATCTTTCAAATGCCACAATATAGCCTTCCTTTACAAGGTTTTCATCCAAATATGCCGTTGTACAATAATCTCAGTTCTCTTAACAGTAACATTTCGACAAATTGTAGACCAGAGCAATTTTGTTTCCCACCTTTCGTTTCTTCTTTTCCAGTTTTCTTCTCCGCCACCAAATTATCCTTTTTATAAATACTGATGAGCGTAACCTGCAGCTCAGGAATACGCTCAGCTTAAGTTTCACTCAATGCGAGATCAGTTGTAAATAAGATGGCTGAGCTTAGAACAGTAGCCTTTGAGCTTGATCCAGATGTGCTGTGCATCACTGAATCCTGGGCTCACTCTCTTATTTCTGACTCAACGCTTGCTATAGATAATTTCAATTTGTACCGACAAGACCGCGCTGAAAAACGTGGCGGTGGTTGCCTCCTTTATATTAAGTCATCCTTTGTACATTTCCCTTTTCAGCTGGCCATTTCGTCCTTTTCTGGAAATGTATGCTTTGCTTCAGTCATCCTCCCTCACAATAAAAAAGCGTTAATTGGCTGTGTCTATAATCCTCCGTGTTATTCTGGCAATGAAAGCGAGCTCTGTGAACTATTTGAAAAAGTTGCAGACACTCAATTTGATGTCAAAATAATCGTAGGCGATTTCAATCTGCCAGACGTTGACTGGCAGGCAAATTCCTCTCCGCCTAAACATCAGAAATTGGTCGATACTATTAACTTTTCAAACATGTCCCAACTGGTCAGATCAGTTACTAGAAATGACAACATTTTAGATTTAATTTTTACAAATGATGTCCACCCTCTCTTTATGAATTTTCATCATGATCTTTTCACAAGTGATCACGCAATAATTCACTGTTGTTTTCCAGTCCCCTTCTTACGAAGCCTGAGGTTAAATGCAATAACCTCGACTTTGCTAATACAAACCATGAAATGATAAATAATTTCGTAAGCACTCTAGATTGGCATAGCATATTCGCAATCAACGATCCAAACTTTTTCCGTGAGCTATTGCAGAGCCTCACAGAACAAATCCAGGCTTTAATCCCGTTTAAGATTTTTAATTCAAATGCCGCTTCTTCTACTGTTCCGCATTTTCTCCAGAACAGACTTAAAAAATTACGAAAACAACTTAAAGATTCATCTAAAAGCTCTTTGTCAGTTCATTTAAGGATTGCACAAATATTTGAATTAGCATCGAAAATTAGGCTCGCGAGAGATAAGCGTAGGGAGTCTCGGGCACTAAGTGATGGCAATTCATCCAAATCTGTTGCTCTTATCTTCCATGTTCGATCATCGGCTAAGCGTCTGAATGTAACTCCGCCCTTACTCGACTGTAACAAAAATTTGTTACAGACGATTTGGGCAAAGCAGAATTGTTAAATTCGTTTTTGCCAACCACTTTACCACTGAAACTAGCCCCACTCCCACAATTCCTCTGCTTTCAAATTCGCTTCTAACAACCATTAATTTCTCGCCTTCATGTATTCAAAAGGAAATAGCTCACCTAAAAATTCACATTCGGTTGGAACTGATAACATTCCAAACTCACTTATTAAACAGTTAAGGGATTTTCCACCTTTACTAAGCAAGTTATTCTCAGTATTTCTCGAAAATGGTTTCTTCCCCGATTACTGGAAAACTTCTATTATAATACCAGTTTTTAAATCTGGTTCCCGCTCGGACATTCATAACTATCGCGGTGTTCATAAAACGCCCTCTCTTGCTAAACTCTTCGAAAAACTAATTGCAAAAACAAATCACAGATTTTTGCATAAGCAATCAAATTATCAACTTTTCCCAACACGGCTTCTTACCGGACCGCTCTTGTGAAACCTGCCACATGTCTTTTCTAAATCTACTAACCTCTCTTCGTAATGATCATCTGTCTGTGGTAGTTATCTATTTTGATCTTAGTAAGGCATTCGATAAAGTGCCTCATAAACGACTTCTAGCTAAACTAGAAGCTATAGGATTTCGTAGTCCCCTTACTGACTTTATTAGATCATACCTAAATGATCGAAAGCAAAAGTTTTAGTAGGGTCCTCGTACTCAAGTGCTACCCCGATTGTTAGTGGTGTCCTTCAAGGTACCGTATTAGGTCCTTTGTTGTTCTTACTGTATATAAATGATATTTCATCGATAGTTAAACATTCTCAATCTTTTATTTATGCTGATGACCTCAAATGCGTGTATTCCTTCTCTAACTCTACGACCGAACGGTGCCTAGAACAAATTCATTCAGACTTAGACGCTCTTTCGGCCTGGAGCTCCACATGGCTAATGGAGTTCTCACCTACTAAGTGTCGCTTCATGATTTTTGGGCCTGTAAGGCTGCCGCAACCTCTTATTTTTGAAGGTTGCCCTATGATTGAATGTTCCTCCATCAAGGACTTGGGCTTAAGCTACACCAATAAATTAGATCTTTCACCTCATGCCGATAGAATTACGGCCAAAACTGCTCAGATTTGCGGCTTTATTTCTTATAATTTCTACCTTCCTGAAATTAAATTAAGACTTTATCGTATGTTTGTACTTCCCATTCTTGAATTTTGCTGTCCTTTCTTCGGTTTAATGAACGAATCTAGCCGTTCAAAAATTGAAAATGTCCAAAGACATTTCACAAAAAAACTCCTATTTCCGACTCTTTCAACGACTTCCTACTCAACAAGATGCCAGCTAATGAAGCTAAAATTTCTTTGGGTCAGGAGACTTGAAGCAGGCTTTTGTCTCCTTTTCCGACAAAATAATAGTTCAACTCTCCCCAAGCTTTCTGTCATTACCCCTGTTAGTCTTCCTTATAACCTAAGAAATTCTGCACTAATTATACCTCCCCCTGCATCCTCCACGTGTAAACGCTCTCTCTTCTTTGCTTCTAGGTATAGTTTTCTTTGGAATAACTTGCCAATTGAAATTAGGTCGTTAACTAGTCTATCTGCATTCAAGCGAAGACTGCACATTTATCTTAACACTGATTCTATTAACCTTTTTTTCTCATCTTTTCCCAGTAGCTTTCCCCATGACTCGGAGAAAGGACCATCGGGAATTTAAATGACCCTCTTGAAACTATATTTTCGCTACCTCGGGTCGCTCATGAACTATGATGTCTCCTTATATCACCTGTCATCAAAACAATGACGTCATTCGGACGTACACATTCGGTGGTCCACAGTATAAAATGCTACCGTTTCTTTGGATACTAACCATCATCAGAATTCAATTCTGGATCCTGAAGATGCTGAGGACTTAAGTTCATTGACGCATTTTCGTGAGATTTTGTTTCATACGCCTAAGTGATCAAGAACGAATCACCTCGACGTTTCATTATCTCATTCTGAAATGCTACTACAGTATTACCCTACTCTACCACCTGACAATTTTTTCCGAAGCAGTTTTTTTCTACTACCTTCTATTGAAAAATGAAGGCCTTTTAAACTCTGCCTCCATTTTTATGGTAGGAGTTTTTTTCACTGCCTATTTTTTTCTAGTTCACCATTAATTTTAAAACATCGCTAACTGTTGACATAGCAGGACAAGTTATGTATTTGTACATTTTATCTGCACACATTGTCATGACTTTATTTCGTTACCAATGTTTGCTTAGATAGTGCCTTGCCGGTGCTAACCAAATATAAATTCTAAATTCTAGATAGCGTCTTGTGACATTCGAAACAATCGGCATCCAGCATCCTCTACTCAACTTCAGTGGATCCTACTTATCGAACCCCTGTCAGAAGGTCAGACTTAGTAATTGCCGCTCGACAACTAACATTACCATGAGTGGCGTACTTTAAGGCACTGTTATGATCCGCTACATCTCCTTCTTTACGCTAAGCACATTTCAATGAACAGAAGATAGTTTCGAACGCTCATTTATGCTCATGACCTTAAGTGGGTTCACACATTTTTTAAATGACTACGCAAAGGTCTACCTTAAAAAACTGAAATTCTGTCTGCTTTTTACGTGGAAATCGAGCGTTAATTGGAAAATGGAGTTTTCCTCGTTCATTTGCTGTTCAATATGTTTCGACTTCCTCATACTTCCAGTCGTCATAATCCGTTAAAATGATATCCTCGCAAACTGCTCCACCAAACAGGATCTCGGTTTCACATATGCGAATAAGCTAGCTTAATCACATCTTACGGAGCTAGTTTTAACAAAGACCATGCCTACATGTGGCTTCATAGGATAAAATTTACGTGATTTCCCTGATTAAATGATGCCAAACATATTTCAGTGGTCCGAGCTTATCAAAATCAAACGTACACCTATATTTTAGAATTTGGCATGTAAAAACAGACCTTACAGAAGCTTTATATATAAACCGAAAAATCCCTAAAATTATATCATAAAATTGTGTTTCTGATAAAGCGGAAGCCTGATATAAAAGTCATGATTTGACGTATGGTAGTAGTCTTCCTATATAATGTTTGCTTTAATCGACTTGTAAGCTACAGATGGCCTAGGACGCGTTCAAATTGCAATAGCTTATTAGTCTTCGCCTGCGCTGGGAACTTGATGTCTTAGAAAACATTTTCAGGGCTAGATGGAGAACTGGCATTAGTTTCCACTTAATAAGAACGTCTATGTCAAAGACCGCGTCACAGGTCTTAAAATGGGGGCCAGCAAATCTGACGGAGGAGACAGGGAATAAACAAATTTGATGTGACCATTTAGATTTTCTTGGGTTTTGGAAAATAAAGACGTACTGAATCACTAGAACTATTAAGAAGAAAAAATACAGCACGCGAAATGACCGCAACACCGAGCATTAATTCTTGGCATCGGGGATAACAGAATACCGCATAATCCAAAAAAATTTCACAGGATAATAATTATACCATGTGACCCACAGTGCAGTGATAGGAACGTGCGCATGACTTATTTTATAGTGATGGTGGACATGGAAAGCATCTAACATCATCTCTCCCATCCCACCAGAGCTCGATGTCAAAACAGAATAGACGCCCAGAGGTGAGATCAGGCGAAGTCTAGCACGTTAGAGCTACCTGAGTTAGCCTGGGTCACCTGCGAGCTTGCATTTCACTCTCTCCATATGACTTTTGCAGTGGAAGGGTGGAAGGTTCTCAGAAGGGCAGCAGAGTTATCCGGGTGTGTGAACAGACATAAAACCGGCTCTTCTCATTATGTTTAGCTTGACAGTCGAGGCGGCTACCAGGTTGTGGCCCCTAGGCCGAGCATAACTTCATGGAACCACATGACGGTTGGGTTCCAGCTAAGGGCTGAAAGGAGCAGTCACCGCCTACTATAACGACCAGTTGGCCAAGGTTTGGCGGACATTTTGAAATTACCAACTAAGTTTATATTTCGCTCTACTAGTTACGGTTACCTCCATCTCCAAGACACCGGTTGATCCTTTTGACAACTCTGTAGACCTGGCTCAATGTCAGTCTTCTATCACACGGCCCACTTCCTCTCATTAACTTTCTATTTCACATTTATCAGCTTCCAGTGTTAATGTTCAATTATATTCCTACTCTCGCATTCAATAAACTTTTTAAATAGATACTCTATGCTCTGACTCCGGCAAACTGAACACTCACCTTGAAATGTGTCACTTGAACAAACTACTTAAACATTCCATTAAGGAAACACTTCTATAAATAATTGAGTAATTGACTCTGCAAATTCAGCCAAACTGAAAAATAGCAGCCTTCCTCCCGACGATATCAGTCTAAGTCTAATTAAGCGCCGCACTACATAAGAGAATGATGCACTTGTAGGCATTCGCATCTGCTTGGAAGAAATGGACAATCAAATAGCACGCAATCGACTCTACCCCTGTCGAATGAACACTCGAAAATCCATAAGTGACAGATTATGTTAAAAAATGTGTTTTAAATTGATTTCATATTATAAGCCTCGGACCCTACGTGGTTTTATGTCTCTACCTTAATGTAGAAGACACGTATATCTGAAATAGCTGACGGTGAACTGCATATTCTCCGACCTTTGGAAATATCTGTTTGGATTGAGGTAACCCCTTGGCTTCATCATATTACTAAACTGTTGATTATACCGCGCTCTGGAGGCTATCCCAGCGTGAAGACCAAGCTTTGACATTCACTTGCTCCAACAAACAACATCGATACCTCTTGAATCTGCTCGCAACAGTGGGAGGACTCGTTACAAAAAGGCTGAGTCGCTTCATTGCTGAAAGTTTGACTGTTTTAAGACATTGAGCAAACACACCTCTTCCTAATATATTTGTTTCATTGGAATAGGTTAAATGCAGGCTTATAAGTACATGTAGTCTCACATAGACACCAGAGGCATGGACAACGTAAGCGTGTACGATCCAACTCTACAGGAGGAAAAAATGTTCGTCCCGGCCAGATTCGCACCGTCGACCTCACCCTTAATAGCTGAGCGTCATGACCACTCGCCATCGTGCAATGTCAAGTACGCCAAGCCGTTAATTTATTCTCTAAGGAGAATGGCCCTGGTAACTTAAAGAAACTGCTCACTACTTCCTTCGAGCAAGTTCTTCCAGAAATATTACAATCGCTTTAAGTAGCACCTAGCAAAATCTGGGTCACCAGTCACGAAAAATGTTTGAGTCTTTCACCAACTGCTTCAGAACAGAACACTTATGAAGTAACTCCGCTTGTGCATGCACTCTAAGATGGGTGTCTTGATCTTGCCACGCGAGTAAGACGTTTAGAGGGAAGTCTTGACTTTTTCTCAGAGATAAAAGCAGTGCTCATAAAGCACAACAAGATAATGCCACCAGATGCCGAGTTTACAAAGGGCACGGAAACAATTGAGAAATTGGTCTACACACACCTGAATAAATGTAAAAATATCACTGAACACAACCTCGTGCGGAACCCAAAGAGATAGAGAACAAATTCATTACAAAAAACTCCAGACTTGTCAGGAGTACAGTCTAAAGGCCGGCAGACCCAGAATATTGCAGCAAAACCATGTATCTCAATACCTTTAACAAAACCAGAGTCTAACAATGCCATGTGCAAGCACATACATCAGAAAATAGTCCGCTGCCAAGCAACCTACTAAAGGCTGACATTAAGTCTCAGTTATACCACACGACAGCCATGTGAGCACACCATGTCAAACGCAAACATAGCCAGCAAATCCAGAGGGAGACTTCTAACGAAACGGCGGCTGGATTGAGCAACGGGCAACACAGTGAAGTATAATAACATTTAACCAACACACGGGTTCAGAATATTTAGACTTTGCGAACTATTTGACCAGTTTGTCCAGAGTAAGTGAAATGAGTCAACTGGGGACGAGAGTTCTGTCAGTTGAAATATATGATACGAAAACAACAGGCGCTCGGTTAAATTGCAAAAGAAAAAAAATTTAAAAAGGGGTTCCAGAATCAACGTCAGCAATTCCCAGGGAGAAAGTTGAACATGACCTAGGTCATCTTCAAGAGCATTTTAAAGCATTTTTAAGAAATGGTGAGTCAACTAACATTCTACAAGCATATCAGATAGGGAACGCTCAGCCGTCAATTGGTTCAAACCCTCGGTTACGACCCCGAAAAATCATTTTAGAAACCAAAGCGCAGGCGCAGCTCTTGGTACAAAGAAAGTCGTCTCTGCGGGATATGACGATGAATCAACTGATAAAAGAACTGAAAGAGCAGATGAGCAATGGTGAAAAACACCTACAAATCAGAGAAAGGCACATAATTCACGTAAAAAGAGAATTTTTTTGACCAAAAGCAGTCAGACTGACAGCTTAACCAATATCAAATGCCTGCTTTCGAGGATGATATAAGCACTAATGGCTGTTGTCTCGAAATATACTAGCATAACTACCAGATTCTGTTCAAAAAACTCGATGAGCTTAAATCCCTGGCCTCTGAGCAAAAAACCTACAGCATTGCATTAACAGAGACGTGGTTAACTGAAAAAATAGGCCTTAATGAAGTCAGTATCAGGAGCTACCACATGCTCTGTTATGATAGATTTCAATATAGAGGGGGAGGCGCGGCTTTTATATATCCCAGGATTTATCTCCCTTTCAGAGGGAAATTTTCGACATAGTACTACGAAGGTTTGAAATAATTTCTTGAAAAATTAGAATCAAACAATTGTCGAAGCTTAACCTATGCGTTCTTTACCAGCCCCCTTGCTCGAACGAAACCAATGATGTGAAACTTCTTAGCTCGTTTAAATTAATATGCCAGCAGGATAATTTATTACTCCTGAGTTACTTCAACGCACCTGGCATAGATTGGAAAAGCTCCACATAAAAGGCTGCAGCAACTACCGGCTGACTATAAACTACTACAACTTACCCTGGATGAATACCTCACCCAGCACATAGAGTTCAGAATTAAGCTGAAGGTTAATTTAGTATATTGATTTTACCTGCGTGTGTTCTCTCCTATCTCTACAGCCGCAAACAAAATGACGCAGAAACATTTGTAAAGGGGATCTGAACGCAATTAGACGTGATGCTGCCGCTGAAACCTAATTATTCAATAAGATCGATAGCGACGAAACCTGGCAGCATTTCCAAGGGATTATAGAAGGCCTAATTGAAGTCAATTGCCCAATGAAAATAATAAGACCATATGCCTGACCTCCGTGGATCAATCCGACGATACAAATAAACATAAAGAAGAAATATAGACTGTGGAAAAAGCGGTTTCATCTTCAAGATCCCATATCATTTGCCGAATATAAAGAGCAAAGAAATGAATGTAGTAGTGAAATACAGATTGCTCGAACTACCTTCGACCATCAACTGACAACAGAAGTCATAAAATGCCCTAAAAGGTTTATGGGTACATCCGCAGTCAACGGAAGCCCCGGGACGAAATTTCGAGTCAAAAGGATGACCTGGGGTACGTATTTACTGACGGATTGCAGAAAGTCCAGCTATTGTCCCGGTTTTTAGATTTTTGTTTAAGGTGGAATTATCTGATGAGAATCCAGAGCTTGCGATGGGTGAAGATACGGCTGTCATTGAAATCGTAGCCTTTTCAGTCGACGAAGTCAGATGGGTCCTCAACCAAATCAAGCCGGACAAGTTTCCTGGTTCGGATGGGATCCCTGTAATGATACTAAAAGAACTATCGACTGAGCTAGCAATGCCTCTTTCATACCTATTAGAGCTGTTAATGAGAAAAGGGAGCTTGCCTTCGCTGTGGAAGACAGCCAATATCGTTCCCTTATATAAGGGAGGTAGCAAGATGGCAGAAAACAGCTTTAGGCCTATAAGCTTGACTTGCCTTCCTTTAAAACAATAAAAGTCCTTGTAAAGCGAGCTATAGTAAAATTTTGTGATGAACCTGACATCCTACAGAATTTTCAGCATGGTTTTTGGCGAGGGCGCTCCTAACTTTCAAACCTACTGACTTCTCTCGAAGTCGGGGACTTCAAAGTAACTCTAGTGTTCATCAATTTCCGCAACGCCTTTGAAATCGTGCCCCATCAACGCCTTTTACATAAACTGAGCGTTCTTGACATCAAAAGATGCTTTTGGACTGGAGAAATTCATTTCTGATTGGTGGAAATCAGCAAATATTTATCGGAGAGGATAAATCAGACTGGGTGAACGTGATTAATGGCGTTATTCAAGGCTCCGTTCTTGGTCCTCTACTTTTCATCCTTTATGTAAATGACAGCCTTCAGGAACTGAACTGCGGTAAGATCATGTTTGCCGATGACGTTAAGCCGTCGCAAGTCATTGAAGACCCGAGCGAACAGAATGTTCTGCAAAATACTGTACGCAGACGGCAAACATGGTCAAAGAAATGGCTCCAAATTTAAATGTGCAAAAGTGTGCCGTTCTCCGCCGGCGACCAACCAATAATCTGCCAACGGCCAAATTGAGGGCATATCACCTGAACGACACGCAAACTCCCATTGAATCTTCACCGAAAGACCTTGGTGATTGGATACAGAGCAATCTTAAGCCATCATTGCAATGCGTAAAAACTGCAAACACCACCATGCAAGTATTGCAAGCTATCAAAGGGGCGTTTGCATCTTTCAACGAAGAACACTTTGGTAAAGTCTACGGTACCTTCATTCGACCTCACTTATAATATGGCATGCAGGCGGGGTGGCCATGGCTCGTAAAAAACAAAATATGTCTCGAGTAAGTGCAACATCATGCAAGAAAGCTAGTAAGAGGTCTAAAATAACACACGTATAAAGAGAGACTGGAATGCCTAAATCTACTCCCTCTGTGTTACAGGCAGCAATGAGGTGATCTTATCTTAGTTATAAATATAAGACGTGGCCTTGAGCAAGGTTTGCGCTCTGAGGACTGTTTCAGTGGCACCTATTGCCTCATCTTCGTGGACACAAAATGAAGTTTCACACGAAAATTTCCAGGCTAAACCTCTGCTCTGAATACTTCCCGAAGTGGGTGGTAAAACAGTGGAATGATCTCCCGCAATCAGTCGTGGAGGGGACATCCCTACAGCTTTTCAAGGATCACTTGGATAATAATATGTTTCCCTTGTTTTCCCTCGACGATCTTTAAACGAAGTAATATCACGTCAACTCCAGACATGAGGTACTTGTAAAAACAATGCTTCTTGTATTTTTTTGAATACTATATGCATAGCGTACATTAGTAAGAGTACGTACACAGATGCATATGACACATTGGAATGTAAACAAAAGGGTTTTCAGAAGCATTTACTACCACCCTCACCAAATAAACTAAAACCGAAACATTAATTCCTATACCGCATAGTTATTTATGTTCATGTTTTTCTATTACTATGCCTTTGAAGACAGTTTTTTTATCTTAAACTAAATTGGCATAAGAGGAATGCTACTGACATGGATCGCAGACTTTCTTACAGGTAGATTGCAAACTGTGTTCGTCGATACCCCGAAGTCAACACCTACTCCGGTTCTAAGTGGTGTCCCCCAAGGCTCAGTATTAGGGCCGTTACTCTTCTTAGTGAACATCAACGACTGTGTCGACGACCTGGATTGCAGCGCCATCATGTTTGCAGATGATGTTAAATTGTGAAGTGTCATCAGCTCTGATTCCGATAGGCACGCACTTCAAGAGGATCTCAACCGTCTTAGCAGCTGGTCTGCTCGTTGGCTCTTAAATTTTAACGTTGGGAAGTGTGTGGTCCTAAGACTGCGTACCAGAAGGACCAGTAAGGAGGATGATTCCTACCAATACATTCTCAATGGGCAGTCCCTTTCAATTGTTGAGGACCAAGAAGACCTCGGTGTTCTAATAAACTCCTCACTTAAACCATCTTCACAGTGTTTAAAGACAGCTAAACGCGCAAAACAGGTCTTATTTGTGCTCAGACGTGGATTTGTGCAGATTGATAAGGAACTCTTCCGAAAAACCTACGGGGTATTTGTTCGATCTCACTTGGAGTATGCCGTCCAGGCCTGGCGTCCGTGGTTTAAGAAGGATTATCTACAGCTGGAACGAGTGCAGGCGAGGGATACGAAGATGGTCAAGAATCTTAGTCATCTGCCTTATGAAGCCAGACTGGTTGAACTTGATTTGTTTCCTCTAAATTACAGAAAACTACGCAGTGACTTCATACAAACCTACCGGATTGTAAGAGGCCGCAAGTGCGCCCTAGAATTTGCTGACTTCTTCGAATTGGCTGGGACGGAACATCTGCGGGGTCATCCCTTTAAACTGCAGAGGAAGTTTGTCCACACGGAATTCCGTCGAAACGCCTTTTCGCAGAGGGTCGTTGGAGCATGGAACGGACTCCCTGACGAGGTGGTCCTTTCAGAACCTGTTGACACATTTAAATTCAAACTAGATACTCGTTTTCTGAGAAACTATTGTAAATATAATGAAGCTTGTGTAAACAGTGGCAGGTTGCGCCTGACCCACACATATCGATAACCCTACATTTTCATTTGTCAGATTTATCACTGTAAACGTTTGTACTTTTGACATTTTTGCATGTGAATAGGGAGCTCAAGGGCGAAAGCCTACTTCCCTCAATAAAGTGACTTAAAGTGACTAAAACCAATGCAAAGCTGAAGTTGCAGCAGAAAAATGAGTTTGCTTTAGGTTATTTCCGTTTTCGAAGTTAACTGACGGCACCCAAGGTGTAATATATCAATAAACCTATTATTGTAAACAGGACGTAACACTACTATTATTCTCAGGCTCGATTTCCTCACTAGACACCCCTAGGGGTGGACCGTTGATTTTTAGAGGCTGAACATTTGACGGTCGGATGCGAGACTGTGGAGAGCAGCAATCCATATCCAACCGATACCTGGCACAGATGGTAAAAACCATGAATACGGAAGCTGAATTCAATGGACTTATCCTATAGAATTTATGAAACATGTTCTGACAGCAGAATATGAATGCTAAAGAAAGGAAATCATCCGGAATTGAAGAATGGAAGGGATTAAGAAAAAATCTGATAGAGAAGAACATTGAGCATTCAGAAGAAGAGGAAGAAGAAGAAGAAGAAGAAGAAATCATCAATATAAAATGGCGTTTATTGGTCTGGAGTTTTGGAATCTCTCTCAAGCCCATCGCAGAGACAGTTACTGTTTTGAATAACCTACAAGATCGAATCAAGGACTTCATATTATCCTGCCTGTATTAAAAGAAGACTGCACCTTTTTCTTAAAATTGACACAGTGAATTTTCAACTTCCATCAATTTTTCCCAGCAACAGTCTTCATGATTTTGGGAACGTAAAATTGGGAATTCAGGATTGAAGTACTTACAATTATTGATTACATCAGTATTATTGATACACTGCATGCTATTATAACTTTATAACTAGATAAAGATATCTAAAGCTGTCTTGTCACCCGCATCTATCACAACGTGTTTTGTTGAGCCTCTCACGATATTTCATCCACAGTTGATTTTTATCAGTCAGTATATCATGACCTTCACGAAAAACAATGTTCTCCCTGAAACACCTTATTGACAAACGGTTCATCTTTTTGTGTGCAACACGTGTTATGACGCCATCTTGCAGCCCGCTTCCCATCTATTCCGGCGACTGGAGTGTCTTGGCCTCTTTCCCAGGTCAGACGCACCTTAGACTTGCCGTAACCTATAAAAATTCTGCGAACTTATTTTGCTGCTCCTACCTTGCTCCGTGCTCTAACATTAACATGAGGAGGGCCTGATCCTTCTTGTCTCATGTTCAAAAACGAAACGCATAATTTTTGAATTAGAATAAAAAATTCTAATGCAATCGGAAATTTTACTGATATTTGACATGTAACAGCAAAACTGGATGTTTATGATGATTTTTTCAAATAATCACTAAAATGAATTCCCTGATGCTGACGAGTGAAGCATAAAACATTCAAATGGAGAGAACTGACCCAGTTTCCTATTTCAAATAGTTAGTTAGGTAGAAATTTAACGTTTTTTGCCTTTTCCGATCCTTTATAACGACTGTATTGCTACGACTAACAAAGAAGGAATTGGTACAAATGCTCCGTTATGGTTGTTGGTGACGAGCATCAGAACTTAATGTGCCTGAAGTTGTTAAAGATATCACATCACTGCGCCCTGATTGTCTAGAGCGCACGCAGAGCTACCGGGTTTATCCTCTAAAATATTAAAACTATCGATATCATTATTCGCCTTTATAAAATGTACGTTAGGCCCGGCATGGAATAGTGCTCGTTTCTAGTTAGCATTATGCACGCTAGTTGACAATGTTGGGTATTGGGAGGCAAACTTCTTACATGGATCGAGCATTTTCTCGTTGGCCGTTCCCAAGTGGTCTGTGTAGGTGGAGCGCGATCAAAGTGCACAGTCATCGAGAATGGAGTCCCGCAAGGTTCCGTGCTCAACCGATCCTATTTCTCTTGTTCATAAATGATTGTGTCCAGGATTTGACTGTGACTTTTCTATGTTTTTCGGATGATATATAAATTTGGAAAGTCATCCACAATGCTACCTAGAGAGACAATTTCCAAGACAATCTTCGTCGATTGGACGAGTGGTCCCGCAGATGGCTCTTGTACTTCAACTCAAACAAATGCGCCTTGCTACGTCTGGGAAATCGCAATTAGGTCACTGATAAGCAACCCTTCTATCTGAATGGCATGCCACTCTGAGAAGCAGAAGCCCAGAAGTATATCGCGCGTTCGAATGACAGACAACCTGAAGCCTTCTACGCAATGTTGTAGGGCAACTAAATCTGCCAATTCAATGCTGTAGGCCATCCAGCGGAAATAGAAAGTTTTCGATGAAGACTGCTTTTCTTAAGCCTTTGGTTCGTTTGTAAGTCCACATCTTGAATATGTGATCCAAGACTAGCAACCGCGGACCCAGCGGAACTACAACTTGCTCGAAAGGGTGCATCGGCGAGCCAAAAAATTAGTAAGAGAGCAAGGGGAGTTTACATATGAGATCCGCCTAAATAATCTAAAGCTCTATCCTCTGAGTTACGGGCAGTTGCACGGAGACTTGATACAAACCTTCCTTATCGTGCGTGGCATGGATTGCGCCCTCATGTGCGATGACATTTTCCAACTTGCCACTACGACTAATCTCCGAGATCATCCATTCAAACTACGTGTGACCCAAGGATGATTGGATGTGAGGAAGTATTTTTTCCCCAATTGTGTCGCGGAACCATTGAATAACCTACCTGAGGCGATTGTAATGTCCCACTCGGTAGATACATTCAAACATCGGCTTGACATACATATGGTGCAGCAGCATGAAGACTATGTGACTACTTAACCTTAAAATTACCAGTGCACTACGTAAATCTTCCTGCATTCACTTGAATGTTACTTCTTTACATTGCTTCTAATTCTTCCGATTTTTATGTAAAAAATAGGGAGTTCAAAGACGCAAGCCTATTTTCCTCAAATACACTAAACTGAACTGAACTCACGTAACTACTTATTCTTTCGAATTTCCAATTCATATTTGGAAAGCACTGGCAAGGCACTGTCTAAAAAAATTATTAACGAAATAAAGTCATGACAATGTGTGCAGATAAAAAGTACAAATACTAAATAATATAGACGGAACACGTCCTGCTAGGTCAACAGTTCGCGATGTTTTGAGATTAATAGCGAACTAGAAAGATAGGCAGTGAAAAAAACTCCTTCCTAAAAAATGGAGGCAGAGTTCAATAGGCCTTCACGTTCGAATAGATAGTATATGAAAAAAACTGCTCAGGAAAATAAGGTCAGGTGGTAGAGTAGGGTAATACTGCAGTAGCATTTCAGAATAAGATAAGGAAACATCGAGATGGTTCGTTCTTGATCACTTAGGCGTATGAAACAAAATCTCTTGAAAATGCGTCAATAAACTTGAGGCCTCAGCATTTAAGGATGCAAAATTGAATTCTGGTGATGGTCAGTGTCCTACGAAACGTCAGCATTTTAGACTGTGGACAACTGAACGTGTACGTCCGAATGACTTCATCGTTTGGATGACTGGTGATATAAGGAGACATCATGGTTCATGGGGGACTCAAGGTAGAGAAAATATAGTTTCAAGAGGGTAACTTAAATTCCCGATGGTCCTTTCTCCGAGTCATGGGGAAAGCTACTGGGAAAGCTACTTATTACGGCCAGTTTTGAGGTATTCAAACCCTATGTGGTTTTTATCCTTCATTTCATTTTTTATGTCCTTTCTTTGTTGTAGCGATATAAACAGTCACACATCTATCTGCTTGTTGTCCCTCTGAAGTTCATGTTTTTCGGAATTTTCAGTGATTACTTAAAACCAGCCTTTTAAAATCTTTCGGGCTCTAATTTTGACTCAAACATTTTTAAATGTACACCATTTTATATTGACTGTACACATGAAATGATACCTTGACATTAATAGGGTCATCAAGGGCAATGCCGTAACCCTTCAAAATATACAAATATAAAAAATATAAAACATAGGTGCGTAGTTTGTGCAACATCCGGAAATCGTTAAAAAAGGATTATACTACACAAAAGTTTGAGAGTTAGGGAGGTTCATACTGAATCACAGACATTAAAGGTTAATGTGTAAAGGATTTGATTAAATGAAGTTGCTCAACCAGGCATAGTTGTTTAAGGTAGTCAACTAACTTGACTGATTAGTTGCGGCATATTCGGGTTTCCTTTTACATTCCTCTGTCATTTTGCGTACGTCCTTTTAACTTTGATTAAATGATGCTTAAATACAAACCTGACATGTTTTAGAACAGTGAGACTTGGGATAATTTTTCTTTCGAGTCTTTTTTACAAACTTCACGCTTACAGGCGTCCCCAAAGCATACGAAAATTCGCTCCAGATTCAAGGTTTATGTATCATAGTTAATGATGGCGATTGATAACTGCGTGGATTATTCCTCCAGACCAGTCGATGAAATGACACCAATTACTTAACCACTCGCAGGCTAACAGCAGGGACTCGCCCTCGTGGTTGGAATATTATGAGGGATTTTAATTGATTTTTTTCAATTTTCACTTGCTCTTGCGTTTTATTTTTTGTTGTATCGAAAGGCAGTTGAATCCTTTTAGTTTTATAAAATCGGTGAACGCGATATTTTACGCCTGTGCACGCACGTTAGATATGTGCACACCTCTCAGATAGTTTTTAAAATTAAAAACCAGTATAGAACAATGACTCCATCTACATTTTAAAGATTTTTCCGATTCTGCGCATGCATTTTCGAAAAAACGGGTTTTCCGCTCAAAAGAGAACCAATTAATCGGGCGCATTTGTATCCACTCAGAGATATTTGAAAGCTCCTCATAACTAGTATAAAAGTACATTCAAACGTTTTCCTAACTCCAGTGTTTCCACTTTCACTATTTTTTGTGTCCCGTTTGAATGTTTGCTTCCATTCCGGGACTTTTAAGAAGTAATGTTTTTTGCATTCTCAAAGAAGTGCCGTCGGTTTCTGGCCCCTTTTGTAACTGCCTCTTTGACTTTGTATGCGAAATTAAGTCCACGTCACCAGCGGACCCAATATACTACGGTTGTGTTAGTTTAAACTGTTGGTAGATAAACTTGCCATTCTTCCATTTATTTGTTTACAAGGCGAGAGAGGGCAAACATTTGAGTAAATAATCCTAATAAAAAGTACGAATGCGTTTATTTACGTAGCTAATGACCTTAAAAACACGTTCTCGAGTGATTTGCCCCGAAAATTACCACTGCGCCCCTAGAAACTGATTGATTCAAACACGTGCAGTTTCAGTCTGGCTGCCTATGCTCCCATTAACTTTGCCCAGGTTAGTTTATTTGACATGGGAGAGAGAAAGGGAAGTAGGGATGAAGCGAGCGAAAAGTGAAGTTTGTTTTCAAACAAACGTTCTCAAATCCTTGGCAAACACAGTCTCCAGTTACCAACTGAGTAAATTCTGTGATAGCAAGCCTAGCCTCATTTTCTGTATTCTAGTGTCATTAAATGTCAGAAATCGTGTAAATGTTGATAAAACTGATCGCTGGTACGGAGACCGGCATGAGGTATGGCAGAAGCCACAGTGGATTTTGACGGAGTGATTTCTTGCAATAAGGCCAGACTTAAAGAAAGATAGGCAATTGACCGACAATTCGATTAAAAACTGCACACCTATTGTAGTGTTTGGCTATGACAACGAGCTCGTGGCGCAGTGAGTAGAGCGTTGGACTTCTGCCCGACAGGTCGCGAGTTCGAGCCTCAGGTGCCGCAGCGCCTGAGGTTGGGTATGGCTGACTGATGACGGCTAATAAGCCAGAAATGACCACTCCAGTCTCCCTTGTTTGTCGGTAATACCATTCTGCATATATATATATATAGTGATTATATGCTTTTTAATAAAATAGGAACAATGACAGTAAAACCGTAAGGCACAAGAGGACGACTTCAGACACATATTACTCATCAGATTGATGACTGAATAACCGTAAAGTCGTGTTTGTCTGCTAAGTAGAGGAATGTTTTCTGATGACGTTATTGAAACGTAACAAGACTCTTCTTGAACATTTGACATCAATATATCATTTTGGCAAAGTGGCCGGCGCAAATTTCACAATCGCACTGATCACGAAAATGACCGATTCCTGACCCCAGACCACTGTTGTAAAACGGAAAGAGGTTAGTGGGGGGATAGGATTATATCTTGACGCGTCTCGCTACTGCTGGTAGAAGAATGCATTTGTCCCTGTTAGACTAGGCAAATTGAGTTAAAGGGAAGAAACGGCCTGCAGGCCAAGGCAAAATGCAACCTGTAGATCTGAAATGGGATATCTTGTTTAGGAGAGGAACAGCTTTGAATGCAAAGAAATAATCAATAACTTGCTCTTGCACACTTAAAACAGGCCTTGCTTAATCCTTAAATCAGAGTGGACCACCGGAGCATCAGTTGCTTAATATGCAAATTTTATTTTGCTATGTGAATAGCAGGGAATTACGGTGTTAATAGGACAATTCGTTCAGTGAGTTTCATATTAATGGAAGAACAGATGTAAGAATTTCGAACTAAAGGACGGGTGGTAATTAAATCAGTCGAACAACACCTAACGTAATGAGTTATAAGAAACCGTAAGGTCTATCATGTTTTGAATCGTGGACCTTTTGGAAATGCTTCTTAGCCACTTACAGGGACACCGAACAGAAGGCACATGAATGTGACGATAAGTCACCTGAAAGAAAATAAAACTCACCGGCATGTTGTTTAATTATACTGGATTGTTAATATGCCTTAATTTTCACGTTTTTACAATCGTGGTTTTCGACGATACGCTACACCAGTTTTGCAGTTTTCAAGAAATCTTTATGCCCATGCTACACTTAGAGGCACATTTGTCCTATTAAAATCTAGCAGACACTTATCTTAACAATACACACTGGAGATTGGTGTTAAAAATTGAGCAGCTCTTTAAAATTTCAGAATTTACTCGTAATTCCTCGGACTCTTAACATGATCTTTTTGAAAATTTATGTGTGGGTGTGTAAGGGTAGAAATAGAAATCCTTTGCTAAGAACATAAAGAGTCAGAGATCCCATTAAAATTGTAGGAGCAACGACTTTGCGATATAATTTCAATAGAGTCCGAGGGCTTGGTAGGGGGCTAGTTTAAATCAGCGACCTTTTGGTTTATTCCTTAAGCTTAACTCTGTTGCCAAAGCAAAGATGCTCACTTCCTGTTTTTCTCCCCCATATAGGTGTTTTATTCGTGATTCGGCGCGAGTTTAAACCTTAGTGGCGTGTTAACCGCCGGTTAACAGGATGTCAAATGTGTCAACTACCTGCCAGTCAACGGACAGCTCGCTCGAGCCTGCTCCATCTCTTAAATCCTTCGTAGGCGGTTTTCCCGAAAAACAATCATCCAATCGCTCCAGCAATCCAACGCTTTCAGACATTCCCGTCAGCAGTCGCACAATGGACAAAGTAAAGATAGCAAAAGTAACACTGGAAAACTACTATGCTAATCTTGCAGCTCAGTTCCAAGATAGACAGAACCGGTAAGTATAAATCACACGGATTCTCACGGAACAGACAACGTTCTTCTGGACAGTAAATTCGTTAATCTATATTTTAAAACAAACACCTTAGTGTCATTGGGAGTTTTATTTCGGCACTTCCAAACACGCACTTTATGCCCGTTTTTTTCGCTCGAAATGGGAATAAGTTTTTTGCAATTAACATAAACTGTTATGGTCCGTAGGGGTCAGCGCGCGTATAGCGGGCCAGTCATTTAGCAATTTTGAGAGGGGAGAGCGAGAGAGTAGATGCTGCGGAAATCTAACCTGTTCTAATTAGGTTCACGTGCAGGTCGGTAGATGCCTCTGTGCATTTATATAAAAAGCACATCCTTTTGGCATCCCCGTAACCCGTTGTAGTGTGGAAAAACATAATCGTGATTCAACATTGATAATACAACGAAACTCCACTAATCGCACTTACTGCGACATTTCCATCAGCCTTTGTACTCACTATGTCTTCAAGTATTTTCACGCTTGATCTTACTTTCCGTGAATCATAGGTACACGCTGTTGGAGTGCCTCATGGAGGCTGAGGGTTTGACTGAAGACCAGGTACGTTCCGTGTCTCCATCGTTTAATTTGCTTTCGTTCGCATATCGTTGTAACATTTTTTTTACACAAACCTATAGACGAGTAACGCAGGTCCTTATTCGTAAACAACTCAGTCGACAGAATGAAAATACCCCGTACCCACGGAGTTTCCAAAACCACAATGCGTTACAGGTGCTCTAAAAGTATAGGGCCTGCAAGAGCTTTTGATATACGTCAGTATACTACGCTTGTTATGTACCTTTATTTACTTCTCTTACGTACAGATCGAAGGAATAGGTTTAATCTGAAGTAGTGCCATTTAATGAATCTTCCTCATATTTTTTCTCTGGAGACTACTTCGTTGTCTATCAGTTATTCTGAAATATTTTATTAGTTCATGGGTAATTCTCTATATCCACGAAGATGGAACACACCTTCTTTTCTATCGTATAGACTGAGCGGGTGCGCAACCATCACCACTTTTTAAACCGAATACACGCAGTTTAAGTATTTTCGCTATTTCTAACGCCGTCAACGCGCCTCTTCCCTCAATAACTCTATTGTCTGCTCGGGTTCTCTCTTCCTCTTCACTTACGACCCGATGTTTGGACGTACTGCATCATCATCAAACTGTTATCTGTTTAATAGGCTTGAAAAAATTGAGTTTCGAAAGCTTACCCAATCGAGCCCTTGTTCTTTCTCATCTGCTACTCAGCTCGTGATAATGACTCGAGTTCTGCGCAATCCACTCTGTCTGTCTTAGTCCGTCCAACATTCATCGCTGTCAGTATCTAGTAAGTATTAATTCCGTGCTTGCGGTTTCATGGGACACCAATCATCATTTTATCAAAATAGAAGCCACATCCAAACAAAATACACCTCCCGATTATATGGCTAGCGTCCTAAGGAATTTATATCTAATTTTGGCCTCAAAGTCGTTCACCAAACGAGGTTGGAGAGGCAATTATACCGTTTCTGTTGACACTTAATATGGAATCTTAAGATAGTTCCTTAAAAAGTTTGGTTACCCTTCTTGTTCCATATATACCAGAGCTATTCTGATGATTCCTATTTTGATATCAAAGCTTATTTTCCATGTACGTAGATGAAAACAACCGGTTTGAATTATGGTTCACTAGATAACTGCGATTTCTGAACTCGTCTTTTCAGATGGTTGGAAATGTCTCAAGGACCATGTTGTTGCCCGTCTTCTAGGCTCTAGGAGGTGGACTTACTAAGTGCCAATCAAAAGCCGTTTCATCATCTTTCCCCTGCTCCGTTTCTCATTTTACGGGGGAGGGGAGGGGAGGGGAGGGGAGGGATAGAGGTGCTAGTGTTTCATAAAATTGCACTTCATTGCACATATTTTTTCCCTCGGTTGGGTTGTTATCGTGTATAATATCCTCTCGACGCTGACTGAGTCCTACAGGAAAGTGTTTCAATGTTTTTTATATTGCTGTTGCCAGCCGTTGCAATAGTCTATGCAAGTAAATGCAGGCAAAGTTGCAGTTCTGGTGATTCAGAGATGATCGCTCAGTTATGCAAAAAATATGTGCCGCCGCTCTTCTCATTCATTATGACCATAGTGCCTGTCAGAGTGGTTAGTTAGGATTGTGAGGGAAGAGCAGTTTTTACCATGCTGCCTGTTATTGACATCAACCCATATCGCCTGTTGTCCCTGCACAACCTAAAAATTTTGCGGATGCTCTGCTCGAACAATGACTGCAAGTCTCCCATCGCTTTTAAAAGTGGCTTATCAGAGGTGCTGGAGTCCTCCAAGGGCAAAAAAGATGTCAGTGTTCTGCCTAATGATGCGATGTACGACCCTGTTAATATCATATTGGAACGATTTTCCCAGATTTTTCATCCGAAGTTAGTAAACAGAATTTATTAAAGTATAGCTTCTTTTTACTACTAATGCAGCAAAAAAAGTAAATTCAGAACGCCCACAATCTGTATGTTTTATCTCAAATAACGCGTAGAAGGTAGTTTTATCGCTCGAGGAACGGGGTTTTTCCTGTCGGGCGAACCAAGGAAAGTAAAACCTAAGGGACTTTCTGCAAAACAACTTGATGAGATTTTTACGGACAAATCCTTTCTTTGCATGCAGCGAAATTGGATAACATTTCAACGTCAGCCAGTAAACTGCCGTTCGTTAACTAGGAAGGATAGGAAAAAGTGTCAGTGCATGAAATGTTGCGTCTTGCCTGAAGACAGTCATCAACAACGTGTTAACTGTTGTTAGCCTTTTTACACAAAAACTTTAAAAATCCATTTTAGAATTGGGAGGTTATTGGTAACTAGAAATAGATCTTCTACCATTGCGCTAACAGTAGCTGTCAGTCGTGGGGACCGACCACTTCAAAACACAAGAGGAAGCATCCATTCTTGACAATGTTGGTAATGCTGTGTGGTAGGGTATTCAAGACCGCATTCATACTGAGCTGTCGGAGGATAATAAAACAATTGATATTGATGTATACTGCGAGAAACTTCGCGCTTTGAAAGCTGCTCTAGGGGAAAACCCATATTTAGTAAAAAGGAAGGCAGTCATCTACCGCCTGACAGTTCGATCGTCGGTTTGTCTACCGTATGTTCCACAGTATGGTGGTGCAGGGACACTGACTGGCGCGTGGATTAATTTTGAGGGATAGTTGACTTTCGCTGTATCTACCGCTCTCTCTCTCTCTCTCTCTCTCTCTCTCTCTCTCTCTCTCTCTCTCTCTCTCTCTCTCTCTCTCTCTCTCTCTCTCTCTCTCTCTCTCTCTCTCTCTCTCTCTCTCTCTCTCTCTCTCTCTCTCTCTCTCTCTCTCTCTCTCTCTCTCTCTCTCTCTCTCTCTCTCTCTCTCTCTCTCTCTCTCTCTCTCTCTCTCTCTCTCTCTCTCTCTCTCTCTCTCTCTCTCTCTGCTCATCTCTCTGCATCTCTATACGTGCCCTATACTGCATTGTTACCTGTGCACCTCATTGGTAATTAGGGGATCTGTTTTTAGGAATTTGCTCCAATGGATTATTTGTTTAGGAGTGTACAAAATTATTCTAAAGAAATAAGTTTGAAATTAACAGAAGAGGTTAAACTTGAGAAAATTTGCAAGCGAGGCACCAGTCAACTCGTCGAAAGAAGGTGTTATTCAGAGCACTAGAAGTTGTGTGAATACTCAGCATTAATTCCTATTTCTCCGTGTATATGGAAAAAATGGAACATTTGTTTAATTCCACCGAGATTTTAAAAACCCGTGGAGACAGCTGTTTTCCACTTGTCCCGTAGTATGTTTATTCCAAAACCATCCATGTCTGGTGTTTGTAAGTTTGATTAGACTAGTTTTTTTTCTATGTTTCGCGCGTGAGCGGAAATAACTTCATACATCCTATTGCCTTATTCCCTGCAGAAGAATCAGAAGCGATGCCAACATGCACTAAAGGAGAGCGAATTTCTTCGCCTTAAGCGGGCCAGATTAACTGTGGACGATTTCACTCCCCTAAAAATTATTGGAAAAGGGGCATTTGGTGAGGTAAGTACGATAAGCATGCAATCATACACACAATCATTTTCGAAGCTTCAGGTAGTCTATTGTGGAGGAGACTCATCAAGACTAGGCCTTAATTTAGCTAGTTTATATCATGCGTCCTGCTTCCTTTGCTCGTATTCCTGAGGTACTGATTATGCTTCTAGTTTTTTTCTACACTCACCTTCCAATATACTGTCCTAATTTGCTCAAAGAAACCATGGGAAACCAAATTAATCCCCCCATCTTCTCCCAATTTGACACGCCGTCTTATTTTTATCGACCGTCGTGGGAACTGTTGCCGGCTAGAACTGGGATGGCTAGAGTGAGCATATCGAACTTATTTGCCATCAGCATAATTATACTTCACCCATCCAGTCAGCCACATCCAAACGGAAATCCGTAAACACGGAGCTCTGAAACTGCACTTTTTGATTATTGTAAGTTTGCCTTAATCGTTCTACTGTTAAGCAACTGACTCGCCTCCTGTCAACTACGATCGGGCACACTTAAGCACATTTGACTAACCCCCTTTTGGCAGGATGGCATACGAGCCATTTCGTTTATATTGGAGCTTCTGTCTAGAACCCTCGGTCTGAATACTGTAGCCTTATGGTAGAACGCCTGTTTCGAAGGCTCGATCGCCAAGTAATATTCTCGTGGGCCTCTGATGTTCCGGCCTGCCTTTCGGCATGGCTGGTTGGTTAAGTTTAAAAAAATAAAAGTGATCATTCCGTTCTCTACTGTCTCAGTCGATAGTAGTTTTCGATCGTCGCTATGCGGTCGCCTGGAGCTCAAAGGCAAAATGGTATCCCTGCTCCGTCCTGCACTCCGGATGGATCGATAAGCATCTTGCAAATGTGACTAAGCCATATTTGTCTGCGTGCGCACTTTCATCTATGTTTCTCTTCTGTGCGTTAAGTGCATAGCTAATGACGCAAAGCGAGGCGATTGTTGTTGCTAAATTATTCAACACTTGTGTCATCACACTATGCAAATATGGACTGTCGAAGAACAACCGATGTTTTCGGTTCACACGAGGGCAGATAGGTGGGGTAACTGTCTTGCACTGTCTTCCACCCCTCATTTTTGTGCCTGCATTTTTCATATTTAAACGGTCCGTATATTTTCCTTGCCTGTGCAAGTGTTTGAAGACTTAAAAACGACAGATTCTCTTATGTCAAGCGTGAAATTATGCTATCTAGAGTCATTTGAAAGTTGCAATTAACCGAAATAGCTTTAGAAAAGAACATACGCAATCTCTTTTCCTCTGGAATTCAAATATTAAGCCCTTGTGGTTTGTATAACGACAAGCACTTCTCCAACTTTTACACTCATTGGGTACTGAGATTGATTTCTCATACTTTCACCAAGACCGAAAATTTCTCAGTACATGATCATTGCTTCCCAAAAACGTCCCTCCTAAAGATGCTTTTCTTCTAAATCCTGGACGTTTTTTAAAGAACTCTTTCGAATATACCGAGCTCTGCTAGACTTCCTATGCTTTTGTTTTGTTAATTTACTATTTTTTCTGCGTATATACCTGCAAGCCTGCGTGTAATTTGGACCTCGGCGCTTTTTCGCACCTTACTTGGTCGGTTCGTAATACACGGTTTTTGTGCCAGCGTGTAGTTCATTTGCCATCTTGCGTACAGGTGGGTGCGATTGTCCCTAGGTGTGCACAGACGTTTCTCCGCCTCTACCTGCGTGTGCGCAAATGTTTTCCGTCTCTCTCTCTCTCTCTCTTTCTGCCTATGTGTCCCGACTTCACCTTTTTCCACGGTAATTCGCTCTGATTTTCTGCCGTGTGAGAAGCGTGCGGGAGGTATTTCATGTGTCTGCGGCTGGGCTGACAATAGTATGTCGGATCTTCATGCTATGACAGAATAGTTCTCACCCGGCGATTGGGCGCCATCCCTGTTTGGGCGAAAGAACGCAGGCGAAAGTGACGAAGATATTCACCTCCCTCTTCATGCCTTATCTTCCTCGGATACTTTCTGCTGGCAACGACGCAGTGCGCCAATTATTTGGTGCCATTTGTCATATGCGTTAAGCCGGCACACCTTGACCCTGACAATATAACCAGCCAGCCGCCACTTTTATTTTCTTATCGGAATCTATTTCTTATAACCAAAGTGGTCGATCGTTTCCATTTTTTCAAGCGCTTGCGCTTCCAACAGCTAGTGCTGCGCATTAAGATGGCGATGTCAGTGATGAGCTTTTGTTGCTTACCATAAGAATAGAAGGCCCATGAATCACCTTCGCGTGAACTTTGTTGCTTGCCTGATGGCAAATACTTCGTCACCCTGCCTGCTAATATGCTTACAACTAATGTCAAAATACCAAGTTTAGTTTCCAAGCGTTCTGTGGAAACTACTATCGGTTGTATCTGCCTAGCTTCCCCTGTCGGGTCTCAAATAGTATGCAAGTTTTTATCTTTTCCGTTCTTAACACAAAGCCGCGTGCATAGTGTCTCATTGACACATTACTCAGGCACCTTCTTAAATCGCTTTTCTAGCCTCTTGTGTGATATGTTCCTTGTCTATTATGCGCTGTCGATTTCTTCAACCCTCTCCACATTTGGTCATTGAAGGTTGGCTATGCAAACAGATTTAGCCAAGTTTCAGCGGTAGTGACCAGTGTTAAGGCTCTAAATAGGGGTTAGGCATGTAAACAGGGACAAAAAGGAATTTCACGCAGTGTATACCCAGACGCAATGCATTTTAGCCATATTTTATCAAGATCTTGATTGCCACAAGTCTGAACTGGAGGTCAGCCTCATGCTTTCACTCACTTGAGTGTTGGGAATGGAAGGCTAATTGAAGGTGCCGGCAAGGCCAGACTATATCTAAACCTCAGACAACCCTATATACCCACCATTTGGAAACTTGCCAAGCATTTTTTTCTGAGGTTGGAGACGTCTTGTGTTGCCAGTACTCCAGTCACCCCCTTGGCGTCGTCTGGCATTGAGCAATATGCAATAGGAACATGTATTTCCCTGTTTTACACCTCGCCTCCTTTTTCCTTACCCACTGAAGAGATCTCACTACACGCACTAGGTAAACACTTGGAGGGCAATGACTGCCGGGGGTGGGGGGTGGAAATACACGTTGCACCGCTTCTGAAACTTGTCCGAGACAGAAATTCGGCCATTGCACTTCCTCGCTTTCGTCTGCAGACAGTGACCAACATTAAAGGTTTTTTCTTCGGGTTTTATGGCCAAGTTTTGCGTGACTAATGCTACTTGTCCCTTTATGTCATTCGGGACAGCTAGGTCGGTAAACAGTTACCTTTTGCCAGTGGTCGCCCAGAGCGTTCATTTCGCCGTACGCCGCGGCAAATTTATTAGTAATGCCCATGTAGGGGGAGATGCATTTCGTCCTAGTGGATTTTTTGTTGACCGCGTTCTGCGTTGTCACTCTCGCCGATGTCGTTTCCTTACCGACCGGGTTATAGGACGATCGTTTATGTGGCATTTTTCCTCCCATTTTTCGTTGGTTTGATCTTATGTTACTTACAATATGTGGTCTAACTCATGAAGTGTACTTAAATTGACGAAAATTCATTACTCATACAATCTGAAACCAATCCGAGCGCATCCACCGAAACACCAAAGTCATAATAAACAACGCGAAATAATTCATTCAAGCACTATTTTGTTCATTGGATATAAAAAATTTCTCAAGACAAGCTGAAGTTCGGAAAACATGAAAATTCGTGTCAACCGAGTAGACGCGAGTTTCATAAGTACGTAATGCTTATTCATGCAAATGCATCACGAAATAAAATGGAATAAGCACGGTAACGTTTAAAAGTTAATTGTTACACGTTTTCATCAAATATCCTTCAAGAGTTAGTGTTATATGAGGTCTGGCCCAAGGTCAAGTGCGTAGTCTCTAGTCATGTGTTTCGTGATCTTGCTGTGCGAGATCCATGCAAATCTCCCGGTTTTATATTGTTAAGTTGCAGTGATAGGAACGTCACAGAAATAAAGAAATTTCGAAGTTTACATTTTGACGGGTCAGACACTGGCTAATAAACTTGAGTAGAGTTAGCAGGTGCAATCATAAGCAGACCAATTTCCGTGTATCCAAAGGTAGAAGTTTGCTGAATTTTAGACCGCCCTTGAAATGTCAGTAAATACTTTGAGGTTTTTAGTGGTCTCAATCGACTGCCCTGAATAATAGGTCCTGTGCTACGTGTTTATCAAAATCTTACAAGTAAGATATTTATTAAAAACATCCACCAAAATAGTGAGTTCTTTGGCATTACTTTGTACACAGATGGCCGTTTGGGTCACATATGAAGACCCATCCAAAAAGAAACCTCATTGTCGAAGAAGGTGTAGGTCGACAATGAAAGTTAGTGATAAATATGTTCGTGATTGACTAAGAGACCTTCCTATCAAGTTATCTCTTTAAAAACGCTTTAACGGTATTTACCCGACAGATCTCTACGTATTTGACCATTTCCTTAGGTAAAGTAAAAATGGAATTTTTTGGCCGAACTTTTCGCTTCCTTAAAAATACTAAAAATGTTTCTTTTACTGCAGACTCAAGAGTTCACTTTTTTCTTTTGGAGCCATTTGGTTACCTTTGGATCCCGTTTTACGCTTATGGGTGCACAGAAGAGGTGCCATATAAATAGTAACATAGATCTCAAACAAATAGTGCTCCATTCGTTCCGTTTCTAAATTACATATTAGCCAACACGAGGCCGCACAAAAACTGTCTTACCAAATGTTCAAACTTTAAAGTGACCACTGGAAGATGGGCCCTTTCCCGGTTAATCATGATGTATGCGCAAATAGCAGGACGGTATCGGCATAGTTAAACAAAGGATAACATGTTGTCGTTGCTACTGCTGCTACTTGGAGCCCGAAATTACGTCAGATGGTAACGGTAGGTTATTTACAGCACCAAGAATGCGAGGAACCCCAGGTTGTAATAGGGGTTTTACAGATGGGACCTTCCAGCGGGTAATATAAAGTTCATGCGGTCCCTGAAAAATTGCATTTGTTTGTTATTCTCTTTGATTTTACGAAGTCTATAGTGCGCATCTGCTATAAAGGCTCGAAGAACTTGTCATATACATAGCGGATAGCGGCTTGAAAGCGCTGGGATGACTTCATTGCCAGTTTCACCCGCACAGAGGACGGTGTAAAAAAGATATTTGTTCGAGCGTGAATCAATCACAAAGTGCATACTTGTCCACCGTCCAGTTTAAAGCAGAACACGTGCCTGCGGTTTCTGGCATTCTTGATGCCCTACATAATCTACCGTTAACTACGCAGATTAACATACGTGAATTAATAAGATTGACAACACGTCAGATTTTCTGAAAAAATAGTGTGTTTGTTCACACCCTGCTTCACCTGACTTGGGCGAAAACAAACCATTTTCTAGGCGCGGAACGTTTTTAATGTAAAAATATCGGGGACGCATTACTTTCCTTCAAAGAAAAAACAGGCTCGGATGTGCCAACTAAGTTTAAGACAGCTATCAACACAGATTCCCACTCAAAATTCTAAACATTTTAATTTCTAAGATTACCTAGACACACCATGCACGAAAAAGGGCCGTTTTCTTGAAGAGGCTACGTAAATAAGCAAAATGCGCAACTTTTTAGAAGCTGAAACCTGATCATCTGGGTTTAAATAATCGCATTTGCTGAGTTAGGTCGCATACTGTGCATAATCGCCCATGCGACCTGACAAACAGCTGCCTATTCGTGGGCCCCACTGAGACAGAGACAGTTCGACCGTCGATTTCAACGATGTCCACCGTATGCTCCATACCAGGTGGTGCAGGGACGGTGACTTGCGCGTGAATTAGTTTTAAGTGATAGTAGCCTTGCGCTGTAGCTACCGCACTCTCTCCTCCTCCCCAACCCGGTGTCAAGACAGAGTCAAGAAGACCGGAGATGGGTGAGGGCGCAGGTGGCTGGCGCGGCCGGAGCCGCCCCTGGGTGTACCACCACACCTGACTCGTATCCCACGGAGTGGGAGTGCCCTAAAGGCCACATTAAGAAATAGACATTGCAGCCTGACTCTCAGTCCGCCAGTCAACCACTCCACACAAAACACACATTAGACTGACCACGCGGTCCGAGTTATCCCGTCAGTTGGCAACCTTCCAAACCACGGCTTTTAGCGCACCGTGATAGTTTCAAGTGCGTCAGATTGTTTATAGTGAGGAAAATGCTCTGAGCTGTTGACCTCACTCTCCCCCACCCCACAATCAGACCACCATCCGAGCCAGTCAGTTGTTTGATGTGGGAGTGGGCGCATTGGCTGACGGGTCGGCGTACCCGTCTTCGTGCGCCACAGCACGACTTGGCCCCCATAACGCACACACCACGATTCACTAAATCAGAGGATATAGAGGACCCATCGCTGTCTGACTCCCAGTCCACTGGTCAGCCACTCGACCTACACAGCACATACACTGGGCCGATGGCGTGGTCTGGTTTAAGCGTCGGATTGGCTGCTTTCCAGGCCACGGTTTCTAGGAGACCGTGATATACTCTGGTAAATGGTGATTGTGAGGGTGTTGTCGATGCATTGGTGTAGGTAGTGTGTGCTGATGTAGCTTAGCCTCCGGTGGTTTACCTGAGGTTGTCGTGGAGGCCCATGTGTCCTAATAGGCCCATGCGGTGTGTAAATGTGCGGGAGCAGTGACGGCAGTGGAGGCGGGCGCGGCGACTGTATGTTGGAGCCCAAGGCACTGGTTCACCAGCCTCCGTGCGATGGATTCGCAGGTTACCGACCAGGCCGATGCGTGAGTTAAAGTTGCGGGCGCATTGTGGGCAGGAGAAATCGGTAGAGGCTGGGGGGATGTCATTCATGGTAGTGGGGGTGGCAGTGGCGGTAAGAATGGCAGGAACGGAGGGTGTGCATGATGTATCGGTGTTGTCGGCATTGCGGTGAATTCCGCTATCATGGATGCGCATGTGACCGTATAGGCCCATGCGATGAGTGAATGCGCGAGGACAGTGAGGATAGTGGAGGCGACGATCTTTGCTGTGTGTTGTTGTTCCAGGCACTGGTTCACCAGTCTCTGTACGATGGATTCTCAAGTGACCTACCAGGCCGATGCGTGAGGTGAATGTGCGGTCGCTTCGAGAACAGTTTATGAGAGAGTCCCCATCGCTAAAGGTGGTGGTAGTGAAGGCGAAGGCGTTGGTGGTTGTGTGGTGGGGGTACCAGGCGATGAATAGAGGGCTGTGGTCTCTATGGTGGTGGGAGTAATGCAATTGATGCCACGAGTGAGGGTGTGGGAGTCTGAAGGAGGGTTAAGAGAATTTGACGTAGAAATTGGAAGTGTCGGATTGTTGGTGCATTGCGTCCGAAGATGTCCAACCAGGCCGATTCGTGCGCGGAAGATGCCTTGACAGCGCGGGCATGTTGGCAGGGCCTGGACATCGACGATGTTGGTCCGGGGAGCTAGTGACTTTCGTGCCGCTCTTTTGGCCTTGGCGGCGGCGATCCGGTTGGCCTCATAGATTGCTGAACCAGTCTTCACTGATCTTCTCCATGCCGGTATATCCTGGGCGAGGTCCTCCCAGGTCGCCGAGTTGATTTGCAGTTGCTTCAGCGATTTCTTCAAAGTGTCCTTGTAGCGTCGTTTTTGACCTCCCTACTGGCGAGAACCCGTAGCGACATCTCCGTAGAAAGTCGTTTGGGTAGTCGCTCGTCATCCATTCTTACCAGATGGCCGCTCCATCACAGTTGCACTTGCCTCAGCATGGTATGGATGCTGAGGATTCCGGTCCGCTCCAGGACTTCCGTGTCCGGGATCCTGTCTTGCCATCTCAGCTTCAGTATTCTGCGGAGGCAGCTGAGATGAAAGTGATTCAGCTTCCTGGCTTGGTTCGAGTAGACGGTCCAGGTCTCCGCTCCGTAAAGGAGTGTCGTCAAGACGACGGCCTTGTACATCTTCAGTTTGGAGTTCAGGTGAATACGTGGCGATTCCTCGTGAAGGCCTGCAGCCGGCCGAACGTCTGACTAGCTTTGGAGATCCGTTGGGCAACCTCGTCATCGATTCTCGTGTGCTTCCTAGATAAGCGAAGGTTTCCACGTTTTTGAGTTGAGCACCGTTGACATTGATTCGGGGAACATTGTATTCCGTGCTGGGTGGCAGCTGGCGCATGACAACCGTTTTGGCTGTACTGATTGTTATTCCAAAATCGGCGCAGCCTTCGGCGAAGAGGTCCATGCTCCTTTTCATGTCCTCCTCCGTCACGGTGTTAAGGGCGCAGTCTTCCGCGAAGAGCAAGTCATGGACTGTAGTAGTAGACACGCGCGTTGAAGCCTACATACGCTGACTGTTGAGAAGGTGCCCGTCAGTTCTGTAGGCGATGCGGATCCCAGGCTGCTCATCACGGTAGGCGTCCATCAGCATGGCCGAGAACATGAGACTGAACAGGGTGGGAGCCAATACGCAGCCCTGCTTCACTCCGTTGGTCACTGCAAATGCTTCGGATACCGTCCCGTTGGCAGTGACGCTCGCCATCATCCCGTCATGAAGCTGACGCACCATGTACGTGAACCGCTCAGGACAGCCGAATTTCTGCATGACTTTCCACAGTCCGTCGCGATTCACCGTGTCAAAGGCTTTCGTCAGATCCACGAAGGTAGTGTATAGGTGAGTTCGTATCTCCTTGTAGCTGCAAAAACGATCTTATCTTCTCGGCGTCTAGTGATTGAACTTCCGTTTTAGAGGCTTTAGGTAGTCTTAAACGCTGGTCAAAGTTTTTCCATGGGCGGAACTTGATGTGATGCAATTTAACCTAAAAAAACATTGTTCTCTTTCTCCACTCATTTCTGCAACACTTGTTTCTGAGCGCTTAGGTTTCATCTAATTCGTTATCTCCCTCCTTTCCTCCGTTAACCGTCCATTACTTTTGTCATTGACGAGTATACTAAATCCATTTTTTTGCTCCTCTTCGGTGCCTTTCTCAAGAACACCGATATTAAAGCCTTCTCACACACGCATATGAAACTTGCTGTAGTCCGCAAGATTGTTTTCTTCATACGAAAAGATGCAGAAAGACAAAAAACTAACAGGACAATTCGACTGTTATCAGTAACTCGTTTTTTTGGCTGCTCTTCCGTTCACTTGGAAGAATGATGGGGTAAACCCCAGTTGTAATTACTGCGGAAAAACTCGTTCGATATTGTGGTATAAATCTTAGGTCCAGTCAGCTCTTTTTGATTTCTCGCAAAATCTTTGCATGACAGCGAATCTTATTTTTCTCTCTTCCTGTGTTTTAATTGCAATTTAAAAGCGCCTTCCTTGCCCTCACTGTACTCTAGTAAACACTTCTCTGTATACGACTTTCACCTTAAATATTTATTTCCCCACCCTCCTCCAACAAAGCACCTATCCCTTTATTCGACAAACGAATTGAAAAGGGTTTACTAGAAATTGAAAGAAGGTTCTCAGTAGTTGGAATTTTGCTATCACATTCACTTACTTGAGGACACGGTTGTTTTTGCTCCGTTCAAATTCGTAACGTTGTTGACGCAAGAGTCTAGCGCCCCGAATCTGCCAAAAATCACCCCAAGTTCATTAAAAGATGTCACACTTTTTTTCTTCATACGGCTTTTGCATTGTGGATTCCCCACTTTTCAGCGTTTCGTTGCTCGTCTAAATTTGTCAGTTTCCTGCCACGGACCTTAACTTTTTGTGCCTTTTCTCTACCCTGAAAATCACAATATCCTTCAGGTAAGGCTGGTACAGAAGCAGGACAATGGCTACATCTACGCGATGAAAATCCTCCGAAAGGCTGTCATGCGCGAAAAGGATCAGGTGAGTGTGTTCGCATCCTTTACGACCCTTATCTATGTTGGTTTGTGTACGTGTGTACGGGGGCCACATCAGGGCACGGCATGCGTTATTCGGGTTGCGCTCCGCTAACAAATGCCGAACATGGGAGGTGTGGTGGCACGCTGAGGGGCGGCTAGGACTTAGGGGACCCAGCCGCGCCAGCCACCTGCGTCCTCTACCGCCTCCAGTCTTCTTGGCTCTGTCTTGACACCGGGCTCAGGTGGGGGAGGAGCAGAGAGTGCGGTAGATGCAGCCCAAGTCTACTATCACTTTAAACTAATTCACGCGCAAGTCACAGTCCCTGCTCCACTTTCCCATTGAGCATACGGTGGACATCGTCGGACTACGATGGTCGAACTGTCGTGTGTGTCGCCCACTTCCGCATCAGACAACTGACCGGCTCGGACAGCGGTTGACTGTGGGGGTGGGGGAGAGAGAGTGAGGTCGACAGCTCAGCGCATGTTCCTCACTATAAACAATCTGACGCGCTTGAAACTATCACGGTGCGCTAAAAACCGTGGCTTGGAAGGTTGCCAACTGACGGGATAACTCGGACCGCGTGGTCAGCCCAATGTGTGTTTTATGTGGAGCGGCTGACTGGCGGACTGAGAGTCAGGCTGCAATGGCTCCTTCTTAATGTGGCCTTTATGGCACTCCCACTTCGTGGGATCCGAGCCAGGTGTGATGGTACGCCCAGGGGCGGCTCCGGCCGCGCCAGCCACCTGCGTCCTCTCCGGTCTTCTTGACTCTGTCATGACACCGGGTTCAGGTGGGTAGGAGGAGAGAGTGCGGTAGCTGCAGCGCAAGGATGCTATCACTTAAAACTAATTCACGCGCAAGTCACCGTTCCTGCACCACCCTTCCGTGGAGCATACGGTGGATATCGTCGAAATCGACGGTCGAACTATCTTGTGTGTGTGTGTGTGTGTGTGTGCAAGCGGGAAGGTCGTCCTGGCACTGGGTCCAAGTGTGGGGAATGGAACAGAGACTGAGGTAGATGCATTGTAAGTCTATTCTCGCTAATCCAGCGAGAGTCACCGTCCCTGCGCAACATATGGTGGACATTGTCGAACACGACGGTCGA
This sequence comes from Schistocephalus solidus, assembly GCA_017591395.1. Classification (NCBI taxonomy): domain Eukaryota; kingdom Metazoa; phylum Platyhelminthes; class Cestoda; order Diphyllobothriidea; family Diphyllobothriidae; genus Schistocephalus; species Schistocephalus solidus. Next base: position 429,286 of record WEDG01000242.1, on the reverse strand, counting down.
ACTTACGTGCAGGCGGCACTTGGCCTCAAGTAAACCCTTATTTTAACTTAACCGTGTGTGAGTTTTGCAAATTCAGGCCTTACAGTCCCCTCAGCCCTGCTTATCTTCTCCTCTTGTATGCAGTAGCGATGCATGCACCCCCTAGTGCTTGGCTGTTACGACACGGGCGTTCATCTCGGTCAACTGCAAAGCTCACGTCTAAAGAGGCCACAAGATGTCGATCGGGGGTTGTTTCTCACTGGCTGATGGACTAACTTCGCCTAATAGCCACAATTCTCCCTCTCTGACCTTCCGGTTGTGCTTTTCTCTCTGGGTGCACTTTATAGCCCCTGAAAATAAGGGGGTACCAGTCTCTATCTGTGAGAAGCCCTCCAGGTTACTACGACAGTCATTGCTTCGATTATGCACAGAGTGACCTCACAGCTTTTTCGCACACTTGCAGTCGCTTGGCGAAAAGGAGTAAGAGATGCATTTCTAGTCTGTTGGAATTTTATGTCACCCGTGCACTGTCTCAGATATTTGGACGACATGAGTCTTGAACAAAAGCTCCTATTTTCAGTTTTAGCTGCGTCGCAACTGTGCATTAATGAAATTGAGGTCGCTGCATGTTCGAAAACCTGACTGCTTTGGGTTTCGTGACTTGAAACACCAGCAGACTGAGCTTGGTTATGAGTAGGTAGCCAAATCCTTAATCTGCCCTCCTATTGTTGTACCGCTACCTTAGACCCGATTACTTCCCCGATTGACTATGTTAAGAAGGACAGATTTACGGCTGATCTCTTCATCGATAAACTGCTTTCCTCAGGATTGCTACGACATCCGAATATATGAAAGGGATAGTTTGTTTTGAAGAAAGAGTTTCACACATTTTGACGCGCAATTTTTCCCCAAATACCAGGGTTAAAACGCGCACCAAAACAGTTAGCGAAATTCAGATGTCACCATATACCATACTACGCAATTATTATGGCGACCAAGTCAGATCTCGAAATCTGAATTTCCGCCCATACGCGCGACGGAAAGTCAGAGAGAACAGGGTAGCGAAACAGTGAAGTATAAGAGGTTGATTCAAGCATCCATTCAGCGTTAAATTTACGACTGAGGAGTTTACTGTTAAATGTAGTCAAAATGTTCGAGTAACTTGTTAGAAAAAGTTCGGCCTCAAGGGAGAATGAAAGATGGGAAGACAGACAAACATTGAGGTAACTTGTACCACGTTGCCATATAACTGTACTGGTCCTACGATAATTTATCGAAGGCACGAATATGCTCGCCGACTAGTCTTCTGAATCCCCTGATGGGAATTTTCGCAACTGAGATAACTGTCAAGTGGAACCTCGCTGGGAGGTATATTAGAGTACATAGGATTAGGAGTCACCTTCTGACTCTCAATTAGGAGAGCATTTTTGGTTACGGTTTTGAGGCGTGACTCGAACTCAAGCGGTGGGATGTGGGGTAGGCTAGTACCTTAAATCGTTTCACAGCGCTTAGGGCAAAGAATGCATTTTCCACTATCAGGCTAGCCAAATTTAGTTAGGGATAAGACATAGTTTGCAGACCAAGATAAAATGCAGCCAGGGTCGCAATGCGATGTTGTCTTGTTAGAACGAGGAACAGCTCTTATTGCAACGAAGTAATCAACAAGTGTGCATTCGTTTGCGCAAGTAAGATAGACCGTTGTTTATTTCCTGAAGTTTCAAACTCATGTACGAGTCCCTTGCTATCGACGGCACTTACAACAGAACAAGTGACTGTACTATGAGGTATTAACCAATCAATGATCAATGGCGCACGTTTGGAGGTGACTGCACAGGGTCTGGTATGCCAGCGAGAGATCGAAACATCGATTTACTTATTCCTCATCAGGGATCCGGGCTTCAATCAGTTCTTGACTTGCCTTGCTTCCGGCATGGGCAATCATCTTGGTGTCTGCGAAATTAGACTCGTACCCCGTTTCATACAGTAAGGGACCGATCCCATGCAATGTTAACCGAAAGTTTAAAATTTGTTTTAGATTAGAAATGATTAATGAAGTTGAATTGCCTTTTTTTTATATCTTGGAACATAATCTAAAAATATTTCGGACCCAGCAGGATACCGGCTTTTGCATTAATGTCTTCAGGCTCCTGAAACAATCCCACTCAATAAAAATGGCTTCATGAGTAGTGTGTATGTTTCTATAGTTTTGCAAAGTCCTCACAATTGCAAATATATTTTATCAAATCACGCAAAGATACTTTTTTCTTGCACTCCTTCGATAGATAATCACATCTTCAAAATTTTCTCTCGAAGAAAGGCGGTATTTTGGTTTAAAAATAACTTTCTAATTGTTTACTTTTTAGACTGTACAATGTACTTTCAAATCACATCGTATGTATTCGTTTATTAAGGCCCCTCATGAAATATAAGGCATAATCCACATGCTTAACAAAATTTTATGAGCACTGTATGTTATCTTCTTAATGGCTAACTGTAATGTATGATACTCCTTCCGCGGAAGGCATATAGCTTGTAAACTAAAAACCGTAGATGCAAATGCAATGACTGATCGGGCTTTTAATTATACGAGAATTGGGAAACTTTTCAAAACCTAAACCTATCGTTCCTTTGAAGAAGTGATTTGCTATCAACTGAGCGCAACAAAAAATATTTTTCCCATCTTTTTATAACATATATATATGTATTTGTGAGGGTTTCGAAAATCTATAGGAAAATACAAACTACTTATGAAGCCATTTTTTTATCGAGTCGGATTGTTTCAGGAGACCGAAAAGACATCAATGCAAAAGCCGGTATCCTGCTGGGTCTGAAATATTTTGAGATTATGCTCCAAGATGTAAAAAAGTATTAAAATTCCATTTAAGTAATCATTCCTAATCTAAAATGCATTTCAAACTTCGGTTTACATTGCATGAGATCAGTCACTGACTGCAGGTGTGGGCAGCCACCTGTCATGATCCGTCACCCCGTCACACATTCAGCCTATGTTCGTGTGTGCCTTATTCGAACATGTGTTCTGTCTGATCTGTGCAGTTACAGTCATAGTCTCGGCGTGGAATACGATCCACTAGCCCAGACTGCTCTCTGGTATTTAATCATGACCTTGCTCCGCATATATGTGTGGAAGGTTCTTGCTGCACTGTTTCTGCGTAATGTTCTTCTCCTGACGATTTTGTCAACTTCATGGTGCCGAAAGATCGGTCCATGTTGGATAAAGACTATTTTTATAGCTGTCATCGGGCCAGTTCTGACGAGCCCGTTGAGGTTCCCATGATCTGGTAATAGGTTTTTCCTCAAAAAGGTCAAAACACTTAAGAAAAATGCAAACTGGCCCATAAGCTACCCTAGTGTGAACAGGCTCTGATTTTCGCCATTTGCCACCTTAAGTGTCACGCTAGACAACGTCCGCGTACTTCGATGGGATAGATGTAAATAGTGAAGTCACGTCAAACGAGACTGCAGTTTCATTTGATTGGATCCTCCAACCTCGGAGATCTACAAGAGACGGATCGGAATGAACGAATCGAATTGTGTACATCCAATTAGCCAAATTAACGTATGTGCGCTGTTTAGGGACGATTGGTCGCGGTGGGACATGTGATTTATGAATCTTTGGCAGACCCTGGAGTCGGACCAGAGCTGTGTGAATTGGGTTCATCGGCTGCTGTTAATTCGCCCTGATCAAATTTTGACACCAGTGTTTTCTAAGAAGTTTATTCAACCGATCTGCTACTACTTTGGTTTGTGAGTTCCGGGGTGGTTTCTAAAATTCCGTCATCAAGAAGAGCCTTGGATTTCTTTTTATAGTCCTTTCGGTGACAGTCATTTGTCCCTTTTAAGAGGGTGGAATGATCATTTTGTCGTCCCTTCCCAGTTCCTTCATATCACCTGACTCTCTGCGAAGTACATTGAGTTGGGCTGTGCGGATGAATCGCTTCATGTCATCGATTATAACTACACAGGTCAGACTGAACGCATGTTCGGATCGCGCATACACGAACCTAAGCTGGCTGTGTGATGTGGTGACCACTTATTGCAAGTGGCTGTTCACCCATTCGAAACGGGTCAAGAGTTCAACTACCCAGCCACGAAGATGATTGCTCACACTGGAGAATGCAAGACAAGTGAATTGGCTGTAACTTGGGCCTCCGATGAGAACTCAATCAATCGATGTGTCGATCTGTTGCTGGCATACGGAACCCTCCGCAGTCACCTCTGGATATTTGATTGGCTTATAACCCCTATGACTGTCGCTTATTTTGTTTCTGTTGCCATCTGCTCCTGCACGAGTCCGAAAGCTCGGAAAAATGAACTCATGTTTCCGGTGCTTGACCAGTCTTATTCTTTTTTACATATCAACCATCAGGAACTCGAGCATTCGTCTTAACTCCAGACCAGCACCTGTCCTACTTCTACAACCTCAAGGCTATTTCATCCATCTGAAACCAACTGAAGGAGGATAGTGTAGTGCAAAGTAGCAGTGTCGCCCAACCATGCCTTCCACAAACAAAGCACATCGTTGTTTTGACGAAAAAAGAGATCCATGTTTCGAGTCCCGTTAAAAGTGGAACAACGGTTCGTCGAATGAAATCCTGGAATGATTACCATGTTTATAGCTCATGCTTAAATGTGACTCGGCAAGTGGGTAAATGCTTTTATGGTGTAAAGCCGTTGGCTGATCGATGCGTATTGGAAGACCATAAAGTCAGCTTTATCGGCAGATGTCTTATGCTCATGTTTTAGATAATCCAGGACTGCTTCGCAGTTTATTGAAGTATTTACGTCCTTCCGAGTTGCGCTAGTGCAGTTTCTTGATGCCTTCACTATTATACTTCGAAGTCAGGATATGTCAAGTAGAATTGATAAAGTGAGACTAGACGCCAAACACAAGCAGTGATGAGTGGGCGGGGAGGGCAAGTTCAATTTCAAAGATCCATTAGCTACTTGAGCCAACTTCGAGTGAAGTCTTTTGTCAAACTGGGGGGTCAAAGGCGCCATAAATGGACCGTTTCAATCTACTTTCTAGAGTTCAACATAAGTCTACCTCCCGTCTTACGGAAACGAAGTGTAAGAGACAGTGTGGTAATAATTGGCGAACCAGTGGTCTATGCTCGATGATCAGACTGCTTTCGGTTATCAGCATGCGAATTAGGCTCTTTGTATTTCTGAAAAGCCCTTGCCCAATTTTCTAATTTCGAGTTAATTGACAGAATATTCTGCGTCCCCAACGCCTAGTTACGCTGGTTCTGCGTACATCGGATCTTATCCTTCAAGAAATACCATAATGTCTGGTCTGGGTACTTCCGGAGCCATCAGCAGAGGGCGTCTAGTTATTCACAACAAGATTTTTCAAACTGCTCATGGCTCACATAGGTGTTCGAGGGCCGTAGCAGAAAATTTTCCCAGATTATTTGTCTGTTGAACTTTGGAGGCGTAGTGTGGCATCGACAGAAATCACTTACCGGCTTCATTACAACCGCTGAACTTTAAATACGCCAATATACTTTTTCGTGTTCTCCCAAACTTTTGTCTTTGTCTTGCCAATGTCTGGCACAGACTATCCGAACAGTGCATTGAACTTTGAGTGGATTTTTTTCATATTTCATGCTGCTAAATCGCCTTAAATATCCGAAAGTCTTACATGCAATCGCATCTCCGCACGGTGTCACTATTAGCGAATAAATGAACAGCGGATGACTTTGCCCGCCGTCAGTCAAGTCATGTACTACACTTATTTAGCAATTCTCTTCCAGTTAGTCATGTCTTCTAAGACGAGTATCAATTGCGAGCAGGCACGGGGTGGTTAATTGAGATGGTATGACGACCGGATTTCGCCGTCAAACAGACTTAGCCATGACCATCTACCAGGCTGGAGCACCAGCAACCCATAAACACATTAACCTGAAACTGTATTCGACATGACGCCATAATGCAATTGGTGACACTGTTCTGGGAGCTGTGTGTACTAATCTTAGTAGCTCACTAGCTTTCTATGGCTGTTCGGCTGGACCTTTCCTGACCTTTTGCGGCAGGTCGGCCAGCTATCTAATTGAATGCTTGACAGTGAGTACAATGATGGGAGTGTCATGTCAGTTACTGCGCCAGGTCTCATCTTCAGTCTTCTTGAAATGGGTCGGCCAAACGCATGCAAGACATAGAGAGATACACTTTATTTTAAAAATATTATTTAAAAAAAAACTGTTGGCATCGCAAACGGTCGTCCGCGAATGAGTCGAAAAATTTGCGCCAGATTTTCTTCAAAACGGTGCCGGCATCGTTTGCAAGTGACCTCGTTATTGCAGTTAAAATAAGCAAAAAGTGGTGAATAGCAGCACCTAATAAGAAAAAATGGGCCAGCCTATGTACATATAAGAAAATTCACATGCGAATGGAGGAGAAAAAAAGGCAGCTCAGTTTCAAAGTTGGTTCGACCCAACCCGAATCCAACTCCTAAGTTCCCCCTTAGAGACACAAACATGGGACAAGCTGCGCGAGTCTTGGCTTGGATGATTGCCAGCTGACGGGGTAGCTTAATCCCGCTCATGCTTGAGGGCCAGGCCTCAACAGGTTCTTAATGTGGCCTTTACACTTCTCCAGTTAGTAGAAGGCCTTTGCGCAAGGCTTGAATGCCCTTGCAGTAATAGCGGTGCGCAGCCTGTTCGCCTTCGCGACGACCTGAACTCCAGAGACTTGCATCGTGAGACCGCGCGCTCTGTATATGATCAAAGTCAATTTCAGGGTAACACTGTCCACTTCTTCTTACGCTCTTTATTCGGGAATAGTGCAAGGAATATTGGGCCATTTTTTTTTATGATGGGCTTCCTCTGTAATCACTTTGTCTCAACAGTCCGAGCCTATCAAGGTGTCGTGGAAGGGACATTTTGGCAAGTTATAGAACACGCATAACTTGCCTCCCCCTTGCCTTCCAATGTGAAGACACTGTTGTCTGAGGTTACCTGCGATAGCAGCTCACTATCTACCGAGGGCGTAACCGAAGAACGACGGAGTACTAGATCAGGACCATCTATTAGTGGAAACCTGCACATACTTAGCGAGTGTATTAAATGTCTTTGCCCCCTAAACGGGCCACGTGGTAGATGCGTTGGACCAACACGGGGGCCACATTAGGGCATGGCATGCGTTATTCGGGTTGCGCTCCCATAACAAATGCCGAACATAGAGGTGTGGTGGCACGCCTAGGGGCGGCTAGGACTTAGGGGACCCGGCCGCGCCAGCCACCTGCGTCCTCTCCCGCCTCCGGTCTTCTTGACTCTGTCTTGACACCGGGCTCAGGTGGGGAAGGAGGAGAGAGTGCGGTAGATGCAGCGCAAGTCTACTATCACTTTAAACTAAATCACGCGCAAGTCACCGTCCCTGCTCAACTTTCCCATGAGCATACGGTGGACATCGTCGGACTACGACGGTCGAACTGTCGTATTAAATGTCTAATAACACGGCCATACCCGCATTTGGTAAACAAAGGCTGTATCTGCGGACCACAGCCAGGCCATCACTACCCAGATCATTTCAAAGACGAATGACGACTGTGTAAGAAGCACTGCGGCTTACGCTTCCTCGACATTTCCGCCCTAATCTTCGCAGTCGTTTCTTTTTGTGCTTCTTCGTGCTGACTCGTGCAGTGAAGCGTCCCGTGATTCGGCCAGGCCAGCCATTTTCAGTAAGAATATTCTATTCTGTCGACTGCTTACTAAGTTTCAGTCTGGAGTAGTTCGGTTAGGCGTGCAATGCCTGTCAATCTCAAGTGCTGGCCATGCTTACAACATTTTCCTGTTCCTAGGGATTCTCAAGGGTCCAGTACGACAGTAAAAAAGACAGGTCGCGTATTGCCAATATGGTGGGCTCTTTTTCGTTCAGTCGATAAAATTATATGACAAGCTCAAGATCAGAAATTGGAGATAAGTGTTGCGAACAAAGTTTTGATTGTCGAAAGTAATTTGAAGTCAAGTTTAACAGCGGTGTGCTAGTTTACTTGCTGTTCACCACTGCAGTTGCGCCCAGTCGCTACCTCTGCCCCCCTGCAAATATTAAAATGGATTTTTGAGCAGTCCCCTCATCGTCGTTTCGAAGTTCGTATTGTCCGAACTTTCTCTCCCCCCCCCCCCCTAGACCAAGGAACTGCTGCAACTTCACTACTTGACTTGGTGTCATTCTGCGCAGTTTCGCCTTTTCGAGAAAAAATCAGGCCAGGTCCCTCGGCCTCCACGTCTGTCGGTTTCTGGTGTAGAAATTCAGATGATCAGAAGACATAGGGTGGTCTGCTGCCAGGTATTTAGGTTTTCCTCAGCAGTACTTGCTAATTGACCTGATAGACGCATGGTGGCAGTCTGCAACCTCTCTCTTTTGCGAGTTTGGGTCTAAATAGCAGGTAGTTTTCCTGTTGGACAGTGCGTACGCTAAAAAACGCTACCGCTGTGCTGCCTGGTCTGCCATCGTACAACGAATTATAAGGTAAGCTCTTGGTTCTGCAATAATTACCTCGTACTTTTAAGCGAGCCATTTGGGAGAATTTTTCATAAGCACGTCACTGCAAAAGCAACGGCTACGGTCGTGTGTATAGGTTTGCAAAACTATCTATCTGTGCTATAAATTAGCAATGTCAGCGCAGTCTAAGCTGGTTAGACTTTGAATTTAGGTGAAAATGGGAAATCGGTAAATGCCAAGCCATAAACCGATTACTCGTCTTGCCTCCGGGTGAATGATAATATCAGGTGAAAACTTCCAAATACCATACTGGTATCCATTCACCTTTGTTGTGCGTTATAACGGCGTCCATAATAGCTGATGTCATAGCCTAACTGTCTCGCACTGATTCCTTGCTCTGCAGCTGCTCATTTGGACTCCTCGAGAAGCATACGTTTACGAGCTTTCAATTCAAAAAGACCGGGTTCCCAAGGTCGACAATCAGATAAAAATTTCAGCAAGAACGCAATATGTGACCACACTCAGGGCCAACAAAGGATAGATTTGCGTGTAATACGCGACCGTATTACACATCAACCTAACCCTAACTCTATCCATTGTGTTCTTTAGGGCTACTATTCGTTGCCGGGTTAGTAGGGTCACACCACATTTTTTCGGTCGTAGGGTCAAATGGTAAATTTCCAAGCGGCGACTGTTACAATGCCGCAGTAGTTTCAAACCGCATCAGTTTTTCTGTGGTAATGAAAGATCGTGCAGAGCCGGCCTCATTCTTGCTCCCATCGATGGTCCGTAAAAAGTGGGTCAGGTCAGCCAGAAATGGCATGACGCATAGTGATCGGCGTGACGTAAAGTCACCGGCTCTGTCAACCCGCACACGTGTCGGAGCAACAAATACTTGTGCTACCGGGCAGCGAATGCAACCCTAAAGAAACAATAGATGGGGTTAGGGTCAGATTGGCGTTCTCCTTTCCTTCATTTGGCCCCACCCACAAAACCCCCATTACCACTGGTCCCGTATTACTCGCTGACCCATAATTTATTCCCTGCACTCTTGCCAAAATTTCCTGCCTCAACCCTATGAGAACCATAACTATCCCGCGGAGGGTGTATTGGTGACGCGTGCGTGAATTTGTTTATAGTGCAACAGGCGTGGGCGAAATCTGCCTCATTCTCTTCTCTCACGCACCCTATTGTAATGAGAGGACAAAGTCGTGGCGTGGTTGTAGATAGGAGCACAATGCACGAGTTGAACAGCCCGTCTGTTCATGTCGCACATGTGCTGTGCACGGATTCCATACGAACGAGACTTTAGAGAAGGGTAGTCTTGGATCCCGCACGTGAGGAGTGTCCCATAGCTCATGTCAAGAAGTCGTTGCAGTCTCTCCTACTTTGGATAAGGGTCCCGTTATCTTGTTGTGTCACAAGCCACTGTGGTGTCCGTTCTTTGCCTGAGAAAAGCGTTATAGTCCACTTATAGCGCCAGCTAAAATTTGCAAACCTTGGCAGACGTCCAAGATAACTGGCTGTTTTTTTGCACTAGCACACGTTGCCTCTGTCGCTCGCCCGGGTCCTTATCACTTGTTTTAAATCTCCCTTCTGTCTCACGATCAGCATCAAGTCTCCTGTCGACTTACATGCGGTTGCCTCATCTGGTTAGCTGCACACATTCGCATTCGCTCTTGGCACATCTACCTAAACCATCTTTTTTTCTAATCTTATCGTTTTCCTGCCTCTTTTCTGACATGTAGGCTATTTTATCTTACCACAGATTGCTCACGTTCGCGCCGAGCGTGACATCCTCGTGAAAGCCAACAACCCATGGGTTGTCAAGATGTTCTACTCCTTTCAGGACTCTGTCAATCTTTACCTCGTAATGGAGTTTCTCCCCGGCGGTAAGTATAGCCTCAAAACTGCGAACATTTATTGTTGACTCTACATTTTATGCCCCTCCTTAATCTTCAGTAAATGGCGCAGTGGTCTGTGATGGACTAACTTCCAGTCTTTTTAGCATTATGGCCGAGTGAATGTGACTACTGAGGTCAAGAATTGGCTAGAGTACATGATGAGGCGTAGTGCAACCTGTAGTGCAAACATTTAAGACCTTAGGTCCCACAAGTCGTCGGCGTTCATCGCAAGCACGACATCACACCCTTATTCTATATCCTATGTACTCCATGAGAAAGTATTTGCGATCGCAACAAGGGAGACTAGAGTGACAACTTCTGTCAGTCGTCAGCTCTACGTTCGCGTGAACTGAGGTTTAGCATCGGCTGCATCTATTTTTTTAAGCTCTCCTATTGCGGACCCTTTGTGGATTGCGCTCAGCAATGTTCTAAAGCCACCCGATCGCATGACCCCTAGTTTCGTCTTAACACTGTGCAACCCTTCACCCCTATTTAATTGGTGATCTGTCCTAACAACAGTGGCCCGGTACGGTAGCGATTGTAACACCTCTTTACCACTTACATATTCACCCCCCCCCCCGCCTACCTTGTAATGCCTTAAGCGCTTCGGTGAATGACCTCTCGGGTTGCAGCATCAACAAAGAGGAGGAGGAGGATGCGTTTCGTTGCGATTTTCTCAACTGTAACTGCTCAGTGTTTTGCCAACTTGGTTCACTTATGCAGTAACTGCGAAACATTCCTTTGCGTTTACCCCTTCCCCATGGGACGTCATTTTTTTTCGCCTTATGTCACCCATCGATAACCTCTGCTGATGCAATCTAAGTTTTTTTTTCTGTGTTATATCTAAACGGATTGATCATAGAGGGGCACATGACTTGTTAAGTGGCCTGGGAAAATTCCGAGTAGTATCGTGCGCGAAAAACGAAAGTGTTGTTGCTTTTTTTGTTGGCAGGAACCCCACCTTCGCTGTGTGAGCATTCTGCGTGCGAGGAGTGCCACTGTAAAGCCCACATAGAATGATTCACTTTCAAACCTGCCATATTTGCTGTCAAAAATATTTATGTGCCGTTGTTGCAACTTTATTGTAATCGTGTATTTTATTCCCGGGGTTGTTTTTAACCGGCCAGATAGCTATTGGGGACTCCTCTTTAAAGTCGACGGATTTCATGGACTTGCAAGCCTCTTTTGTTGACACCACTGGCTATCTACAGCGCACCGTTCAGCATCCTTAACAGTCTATCCGCCATATGACTTCGAAGTCGCAATGCGCACACGGGCTCCGCACGCCTGTCGATTATTTCGAGGGCTGCTTTTAATTGCCCACCTCGCGTCTCACCCTGCCCTTCACGACATTTTCTTCCCACGCCTATTCATAATGGGACGCCTATACGTGATCTTGGACACTTCTGATTAATATCATATTTGCGTTATTAAGGACTAATTCATGTTGTTGTTGTTTTCAGCAGTTCATTATCAGATCGATGCGCTTACGCAGATGGGGAACTTGCCTGACTATAGCAGACCCCGTTTAGTCGATCCACACTAAGACAAAGCGTCCAGGTCCCGAATAATGGGGAGAGCCATTAACTAGGGGTTTTCTGACCACCTAGGTCCTTGTCCCTCGTTTCCCCTTTTTGGGTTTTCCCGTAGTAGCCTCCAAGCCTTGCCTTCTTCCCCATCACAGTTTATTTTTTGCCGTTGTTGGACTGTTAGCTTTTTATTTGTTTCAATAAGACAGTTTTGCCACCTATTTTGCAATCTTTCTTCTTTATGGTGGTTGTGTGTGATGACCAGACCGACTGATGGTGGCTTGGGCCAATCGGCTAAAGCCAAGTTAACGACGATTAGAAGGTTCTGCCTTCGCCCCCATCCCCCTCACCCCCCTCAACGCCTACCGCTGTACTTTCCCACGTTGCTCTAACCGTCACCAGTTGCCAGGCTGTCCCATCAGACGGCTCGTCGAAACAAATGCAGTATCATGTTACCGTTCTCATTTGGCTCTCTTCCTCTTTGCGCCACCTAATATATTATGCAAACCAATTGCCTGAATATCTTACCAGAAGGCCGTCTCCTTTCCCGTTTATTCAACATGCAGCCCTGCCACCCCGACATCGCGTTGGACAGTCGCCGGTTCGGTTTGGCAGGGCGATGCCCCTAATAATTGAAGTAATTATGTGGTAATATATATAATTCTATTGTTCATTATTTGACCTGAGCAGGCGGCAGAGCCAATTAACCGGTAGCCAACTTAACCAGACATCGCCGCGATGACTATTTCGCAAGCGATTAAGGTTAATATAAGCAGTTAAACTGATGAAGTCCTGCCGGAGGTAAGGGCTGCCATCCGTACTAGAGGGTGGTAGAGAGAGAGGGAGAGAGAGAGAGAATGGGGCTGATAAGGTTTACCACGGTAAATTTGATTATGCGGGCATCAGGTAGGGAAGGTTAGGACATGGTTGATGAGCAGTCTGTACGAGGTTCTACTATGTTCACAGGGCATAGTTTCGGTTCCTATAGTGGTTGCTTCTGTTGTCATCAGCGCGTGTTGTTTTAACCATTTGAAACAAGATACAGTATGTAGAAGGCCTTGTATGCATTCATCCGATGTTGTAAAATCGGGTGTGACTTGTTCCTTCTCCCGTAATTTTCGGATAGGACCAATAGGTGTTCTTGAATTCTCTTTGAAAACTGACGCGTGGTCCCTACGATGTGTCCCGATTCACAGATCCTGGTAAGGAACTGCACTCATGTGTACGTCTGAAAAAAAATGTGTTTCCGTGCCTCCCATTGGAAATACTTGAATGTCTGTGAAAGCATACGGACTTGATCGGCCGAAAAGATCGCGGCAAAGGGATGTTTCTGTTTTTGCGATCTGTTTTGGTCATCCCTTTTATGACCGTTTTGTAATTACTTCCCATGGAATTTCCGCAAAGATATTGAATGCTGCGCACAGCAACTTGGTGCCGAGTGAAGACTGTTTCCCCATGTTCAAACGATTTTTTAGTGTTTTAGCTTTTAGGCCAATCGGGCCATAAACCTTTAACCTCAATTGGTAGTTTCGGTGGTGGCATATGTCCCTGCAGTTTGAACAAATAGTGTCATAACTTTTTGAATCGGCGCTCGTTCCCGTGATTTTCTGCACTTAAATCAGAAACCTCGTTCAGGGCGTAAGCAAACATTTACTCAAAATGTGAAATTTTTGTGTTTCAACTACTGAAGGAGGATCTCTACACTTCGAGTACTTTCGTTAAATTTGCAGAACAGGGAAAATGTACATTAACGGAAACGCTGTGACACGCAGACCTAACCTTACTCTCCATGTACATATTTTCTGTTTTGTATGGGGTATGCCCACCAGAAGCCGTGATCTTGAAAAAATTTGATTATAAAAGTCCAATTTATTGTTTTAGTGGAATCTTGAGAACGGTGGGCGTGATTTTATCATGTAGCCTGTCTTAAATCTCCGCCAGTTACTCAAATAATCATAGTATGAGAAGTCAATAGGACACATTCCTTCTGTTGATTAGAGCTTTCGACAAGGGGACAGCCAACCGCCTAACAGTCAGACCACGGGTACTGGCGATATCCTGTAGATCGACGAAACAGGTCCTGTAGGTTGCGCAACGTATAAACCCTTGCCAACCGTTGGTGTCAAATAATTTATTGTGCATTAGAACAGTTGCGCTGCGGAGAACAGAAAGCCAGTGTACGAAAATGTGTTTTCACTGACTAGGGACATACTGCGGGACATTGGCCAAGATGCTTCTATTTCGCTTCCTCAAACGCACTCTCTGAACAAGTTATTTGTCCCTCTTCCTGTCGACCCCCGGATCTGAATGCTATTGGGCACGTCCAGGACTTAATTACTAGGTTCAAAGACTAAGCACTTTGACGCCACCCGGTCAGTAATTCGGAAATCTGCACTTCACGCAATGGTTCAATAGCTCGGCCGTCGCCAACGAGCAACACCGCCACTGTCCCTTAAATGACGCAGTGGTGACTTGCTTGTGAATTTTCGCTTTATCTCACTGACACCCTATCTTGCTCCGACGGAAGAAATTCCAATATGACTGGAGATTGGCGTTGCAAGAAGGACAAACAATTGACTAGGTCATGCACGACCTACTTCCACACAAATCGAGTTTCGGAAAAAAAGAAGAGGTGGAGTCTCGCAGGCAGTGTAGTCTACATCTCAGCCCTCTGCCTAGGCTAGTTATCCTGTCATGATTTTAGCGCATTGTGACGGTTTGAGGAGGCTAATAGTGAGGGATGTGCCGAGTGGCCACGAAAAGGCCTACCTCATAGTGTGAGCCTACTACACTCTGCTCTCTCCGATGCGTCAGTGACATACCTCTTCGAACTGCCAGACAACCGGCGATGCAATGACTGAAGTTGCTGAAGCCGAGCACGCCCAGTTATACGGCAATTTACGCAACAAATCTCGACCGTCGTTAGACATACACCAATGTGGCCTGCAAACGACTCACAAGCTTATTTTCCACATACTTAGATGCTTTTGGTGCTTCATTCTTAACATGCGCATTTATAACAATGACGACACCCACCCATGAGTACACTCCTCATCATCGGTGCGTGTGTTTTGGTCGTGGAGTGAGAATATTAGAAGTTCAGGGCTGGAGTATTATTTACGTGCTGCCATATTTTCGTGGATGGTTTCACTGTAGATAACGGTGGGATCCATTACGTTCTGCGGAGTCTATCAGGACAGTCTCAGGCAACTGAACTGTGCAAATCTACCGGACTGCGATAGCGTAGGATTTTCGGCGTTTTCAAGCTCTGTATTCGTTAAGTTTTCAGTGGACTGAAAACTTCTTTCAGTCATGTCTTTGACTATTTTAGTGAATGCGGGCCTGTTTTTGCTCTTTTTGAAGGCGATATGATGACCCTTCTGATGAAGTTGGATACCCTCACTGAATCTCAGACGCAGTTCTATGTCGCTGAGACCGTCCTGGCCATTGATTCCATCCACAAAATGAGCTTCATACACAGAGATATCAAGCCGGACAATCTCCTTCTGGACTCGAAGGTTTGTTCTTAATCCGAATCCTCTTCCGGACAGCGCTAGCTAGCTGTCCCCTGTTCTCAAATCTAAATGCCAATTGCCTTTCTGGTGATTTGTACCTCTGTTCGAACGAAACAAAAAGTACCGCCCAAAGACAGATTGTCAGCTGAAGTCCATAGGATCCGTTCTGAAGTTACTTTTCAATTTACCCAACTGCTTCAATATTTGCGACATACTGCATGCCGTTCTGTTTTCCTTAATAAAGGTTGGCAAATTGGTGTGCCCTAATTATAGAGGCGTCAGCCTAGTCGACATGTCCGCTGAATAATTTTGTAGAATTCCGAATCGATTTCCTTCCTGGCCATCTGTCCACCTTGCTACGAATCTTGTAACGACGCAGTTAATTCCAACAAATTTTTTGGCGGCTCTTCAACCGCAAGCCATCTCTGTATAACGTAGATAACGAATAGGAATCCACAATAGTTTGCATTTGCACAGAAAATCAATGCATATCAGCAAAATCATCGTTCTCTGATACGCCTTGTTGTTTACGCAATTGAGAAAATTCAATGTGTATATTTTCTTTCGTTCTTCTGCATCGTAATGGTAAAAGTTAATCCCCAGATCTAATTATACCCGAGGCTGTTGCTGTTTGAGAAATTTAAAGCCTTTTTCCTGGAGTGTATTTAAATCAGGCATGCACAGCAGGATTTATTGGTATCAACATATGGCCTTGCTGTTATGCGTTGATTTTCTATGCAAATTTAAACGCTTTTTATTTCTATTCGTTATGTACAGTCGGGTTACAGTTGCTGAGCCGTCACGAAATTTATTGGTGCTAATAAATCCTGCTGTATATGCCTGTTTTAAATTCATACTGGGAAAAAAGACGACGCCAATCTTAAAAAGTCAATTACCCCTTTTGAAAACCCGAGAATAGGTAGATGACTTGACTGTGGAATAATTGTTCACGGCCAGATTCTTATTTGCATGTGATTTCGAGGTTGATTAGCATGACACCCGCATTCAGATAAGAAAAATCGAATAGTGAACCTTTTTCTTCTGGCTTCTTTTTGTATTTTCCTCTCCTAGTCGATAGAAGTGCTTTCGGTAAGATCACGAGAACAAATTGTCGACCATGTGGTGAAGCGGATGAACACGCCATCGTAGGCTCTGGTTTCTAGCAAAAGTGTTCTTTCATTCGTCCTTCTCACCCATGCGGTCGAGGTAGTTTCGATTTTAGCCTTTCCCGAATCATCTGGCGTTCATCTCTGGGACGAAATCTCATGCCGAAAGTTGGCTACGCCGATGCTGCCTGTTTGGGTATTTTTTTCGGGCAAACCTTGGCCACGCAGTTGCCGCTCCCCGCAAATTAAGACTAAAAATGAACGCCGCGTGCCCGTAAATGTTGCTTGATGGTGAACTGTACCTGACTATTGATTGTTTTTGGCCATAGTCCCTCTATAATTCAAAAGTTAGCCTCTTGGCTCTGCCGAGAGTGAAGGTTCGCGTTTAACGCACTCGTCCGTCATCTGGGCGCAATGAGTCGTCGAAACGAGCCAATAGGTTTATTGTTTGCGCACGCCTCTGTCAATGTTCGCGGTAGCTGCTTAATCCACACCCAAGTCACCGTCCGTGTCAGCCTAGCTTACTCATGACTCACTTTGCAGGAGTTGCTTCTGGTTCAGCGCCACTGGTCTACTTTTACCTTCCTCCCCATTAGCAACCCTCCAAGGGGTGCGCAGCGGTTTAAAAACGGTAAATTTTAAGAGCAGTTAGCCAGACCTCTTCAATCGGTAGATCCTTTTGAGACTAGGCTACGAAGCGCACGTTGATCCTGGGTGCTAGTTATCGACAGTGACTACACCTGCTTGGACATGTTGGACATGGTTGGCTCTCTTTCCTACAGAATGTCATCTTTTGAATTCCTAGATTGTTGAACTACAGCTAACTCCACGGAGTTTGGGCGTTCCCGTCCTCCACCAATCATGCCGCGTCCTCGGTTTTAGGGATCGTAGCTGGACCTAAGCTCATTCGGTCGCAAATATCATATTGTCGGCTTTCCCGAACTATTATGGACTGCAACGCACCTGCTGCTGACACGTTCTACCAACGTAAACTGCGCAGAAATATCACAAATTTTAGTGCAGGATTGGATTAATCTGTGTTGGAATCATTTGCCAGTTCGGTAGGCCTTCAACAATAGCGCGCGTATGGCTTGTGGAATTGTCTCACGCACCCTTTTCAGCAAACTAGAAGCATGCCACTAGTAGGGAAAATGTGATTTTTGGGTTGGACATAGAGACCACCAGAAGCGTTCGTGGGGAACGTGTTAGGTTAGCACCTCCTCTGGAAGAATTTGTTTGCCATACATAGCCGAAAGAGAAGAAACAAAAAAATAATACAGCTGCACCCATTTCCCATCTTTAAGATGTCATTACCTCTAGCTGCCTCGCATCACTCCCCCCCCCATTGAATAAACGTGTGCTTCTGTTTGTACTTCGGTGCGTCTGTACGCATACAGGCTGACATTTAGGGACTCACACCAACGAACATAAGCTAGTCGTTCGCCGACGTGGCACCTTGTCACTCGTGTTTGCGCACTCCCTCGAGTGCGACCACCGCTTCAATAGGAACGGTACCGAAGTGGTCGCCATGACAAACACCAAGGGTTAAATACACGACTAACTAACGAGCGCCCACCCCCTAGCAACGACTACTAATCCTTGCAGCATTTCGATTTTCACTTTTAAACATCCCCGCCTCCCACACGGGGAACACCTCCAACCGACGCAGTGACCCCTACATCCAGCCTGGATCAACGACCGATAATCTAGCCGGCCATAGTTACTCGTCGCCCACCTCCCCCTCCAAAACAAGCAAACGTAATTGCTCTCCCCTCACCCCGTCCCAAAACATGCCCCAATTAAGTTTCCACCCACCCTACCCTCACACCAGCTGTTTGTTTGTCGCTATCTTTCCTGTAGCACCAACTGATCTACTTCGACCACCTCACTTTCTCCTCTGTCCATTCCGGTCTCCCTTGTCTTTGTCGGTTCCACCTTATCAATATATATATATATATATATATATATATAGCTAATAGAAGCGAAGATGCGCGTTCCCGGAAATAAATGAGAAGAAGAGGCGATCACGGGAACCATGGTTTTATTGTCCTGACGTTTCAAAATCAAACAAGATTTCATCGTCGGAGGTAAATATTGTACCGCACCTCACAGTATTTATAGGTGGTAACATTTCGGCTAATACGAGACTACTAAGGTTTTTGAATTTGCGTTGAGGAGGGGCCGGGTTGGGGGTGGAGATTCTCAGTCATCATGCTGCTTGATGAGCAGGGTGGTGTTTCATCCTTGGCGGTCATCCTTTGCCTGTTCACTGAGTCCGTGATGGACTGGGGGAGGGCGGGTGATGGCTTGTTCTCAAACTGGTCGGTGGCTGGGGTTCGCTCGTTGGCGGTAGTCGTCAGTACCCTCATCGACCGAAGCTGCCGCCCCAGGCTGTTAATCTTGGTTGCGATCGCACCTCCGTGTGTATTCGCACCTGCCGGATAAGTGGTTGAGCTGGCCGAGGCGATAACTGTTCCTTCGTCGGGTCTGGGTTGTGTTGCGATTGTGTGCGTGTCCGCCATGGACTCACCCATGTTCGGATGCACGTTAGGCCCATGTTCACGTTGGCTCTTTCGATCATTGAGCTGCGTCCGGAGGGCTTGGTAGGCCGTAGGAAGCGTCACACAACGATGATGGTTGTTCCCGGGTGCCAAGCCTCGATTGTTTCCCTTGCCACGCGGTCACTTCCCCGACCAAGAATTTCAGCATTCTGGGAGGCGAACGTGTGTCCAGGGTCTGCGCAATGGTCCGCCACCAAAGACAGCGGGTCCATTCTTCTTACCGTCCTCGTGTGTTCTCCGACCCGGGTTTGTAGACGTTTCCCGGTTTCTCCAATGTAGTTGACTGCGCAGAAATTGCATTGAACCCTGTGTTTCCAGGAGCCAGTGTTGGGTGCAACTGACACATCAACAACCACTTCGGCTAATGAGAGAACGTATCTGAGGATTTGCCGTGTTATATATTAACCCGAAGACGTTGTGTTGCTTTTGATTTTTGCTGATTCTTGTTGAGAAACCATCTATATACCTAAATTAGGTTTACTTCCGTGAGTGGACGGGCCATCGAACTAACCAATAGATAGTAACAGGGTGCTTGAATACAGTTTGATCAGCTGACACATTGTGCAACTTATACATTGTGCTTTAGGTTGTAGCCACAGACGCTATGCGTGCCGCCGAGTAGGTATGGTTAGAAGAGTTATTTTGACCGATGGATTGACGTTCCGCTGGCAGGCCTTTTGGCGTTTTTCGTTTCGCAACTGACAATGTACCTCCTGGTTCCGACGAAGGCTCATTTGGGCCCTTCTTTCGTCGTTTTCCGCCCTCTTTTAAAATCTAATGACCTAAGGATCGTCCACCAATTCAAGGTCCAGTAGTTTCTGCTCTACTACTGTTTTTCCTGACAGAATTATCTTCAAGGCGGCCCTGTTGGCCAGAGTTCTACTTGTTGACCAGTTCCCATTCGACTATGGACGCTTGCCGTCTCTTGAGAACCTGTTCTCCTTACCCATATTCTCAAATAATCTTTCCGTCTTGTGGTAATCCTGGTGCTGTTCACAACGGCGTGCGGTTAATAGTGATTTATATTTACCGGACGAAACCAACAACGTTGGGCTACCTGTAAACGGACTGGGTCTGTCACTGCACAGAAACCAATCTCACATATCATTAACCTTGTCTTGCCATTGAGAAGTGTACTTTCGATGCTGCGAGGTCTTCCTAACGAGCATAGTAGTATACCTTCTCGGAGTAGTGCTGATGCAATTCACGTCCAGCGAACGAGATTTCCGTTTCCTCTTAGAAGTGCTCGTTTGCCTCTCCCTTGCACTACCTCCGATGCACACAGCATATTCCCTATCTCATGAAATGTCAACTGAAATTCTCAATTGTGTTTATGATTCGAACAAACTTCTGTTCAATGGGGAATTTTTCACTAACGAGGGCTTAGAGGCTAAAAATAGTGCTAGCTTACGCAGGCTGTTAAATTTTTCCCCGTACCGAATTGAGACTGATTGTTACCTAGCAGGACTCTCCTTCTCTCTGAACAAAAGATTCCATATCTCAAAGTGTCAACCAAAATCCTTAAATTTGTTTTCGATTCAAACAAATCACTTTATTAAGGTTGTCGTACTGATTATCGGGGAGCATAATCCCGAGATATGCCAGTCACGGTAGGATACCGGCTTTTGAATGAACTTCTTTCTGACCGCCCAAAAAGTGTACTTTGTAAAAAATGGCTACTTAAATAGTATACAATTTTCTTCTTGAATTCCAATGCTCTTATTAAATTGAAGATAATTTACGGAAAACGCATACAAAAGTATTATTTATTGTACTCATTTGATAGCGAATAACATCTTCAAATTTGGTGAGATTTTAAAAGACCTTGAAATATTCATCCATAATACATCGCATCCGACAATTTATTAATGTCGCCTATACTACACGGCATGTAGTTTGGAAACTAAAAATTCAAGTGTAACAGCCCGTAGGTTTCAACATCATTCAGTCATTTCGAAACTTTTTAAACACTGAAAGGTACTCTTTCTTCAAGTATAACGTTTGAAGGGACGTAATTTGCTATCTAGTGAGTAAACGAAAGAATATTTTGTGTATGTATTCTATAAAATGTATTTGAATTTATAAAGACAGCGAAAATCATTGAAAAAATGCATAATAATTAAGTAGCCGTTTTTACAGTGCATACTTTGTGCCGGCCGCACGATAATCAGTACGGCAACCGCACTTGAGTAATTTGTTGGAATCTAAAACTCATTTCTAAATTTTGGTTGATATTTCATGAGATAGGCAATCTGCTGTCCATCTTTGCGCGCCTCTTCGAAGTAACGAACTAAAAATTACAGGATTTTCAATTAGAGCTGCTATTTTCCCCCTTCCATTCGTCCGCTAACACTTCACTATTCTAATGTAGGAGCTTAAATCTTTTTCTTCCAGTCAATGAACCAACTTAGCTGCTTTTCAGAGCTGGTTACTGATACCCAGCTGACAACAGTCGGCGCTTGCATAAAATAAAGGTAATCTTCGAAGTCTACATTATAAAGAGACGCGTCTCTGTCTGTCCAATAGGCCGTAGGGTTTGGCGGTTTCTTTTTTACGAAAAAAATATTGGTTAAAAATAGAGGTTAACTTTCGCTCTGTTGGTTTGAGACACTCGTCATACAACACAAGACTGCTAGTTTTCGACCTCAGGCGGATCTTTTAGATAGTAGTGGCAGGATCGCTTGAGTAACGTAAAAAAGTTAACGTTCATGCTAAGTTTGATATCCCATGTATCCCCGTAAAAAGGAACCTAAGGAATCATATGTGCTGATTCCTGTGTATCACAATGCTGTGGCTTTTAATTGCAGCTCACATTCCGAATTCCAACCAAGCGCACATTTGAAGTCACGCGTTGCAAGGGGTCTTAAAAATGATTCATATTAGAACACAAGCCTCGGTGTGAATGTCACGGTAGAGGGGTTAGTGGCGAGCTAAATCGACCAAACTTAACAGCTGCAGTGCCTCACACTTTCCATCCAAAGACAGGTCAATTTCCTTTCGGCATGTTTAATTTTGGTTTATCTTATAGGGTCACTTGAAGCTGAGTGACTTTGGCCTCTGCACGGGTCTGAAGAAGGCACATCGGACAGACTTCTACAAGAACCTCTCGCAAGCTGTGCCGAGTGACTTCGGTGAGCACTCATTGTGTGTTAACTTCTCCGTCCTTGATTTGCCTCTGAACGATCACTGTATGTGTCGTTGCAAGTATTATGCTCGATTTAGTGGAGAGCAAACTGGGCATCTTTGCCATGTTCACGCGCACAGAGCGAGAGAAAGATAGCACGACAATCGTCTTATTTAAATTTTGTGCGTGAAAGGAGGACGTTTTTAGACCAGGTCGATTATCGTATTTACTTTTTTAGTTTCTAAATTACGCATTGTGTATCTTTTATTTGCATAAAATCGTGTATCCAAATACGACGCTGGGAAGAGACCGGCTAGCGCTAGTAAGATTTTGGAATATGCGTGAACCACATATACTCCTAAGTAATATCAATAAACGCATAGATACTAGACTACCCGAATAACCATTTTACGGCCAAAAAACTTCCCGTTATTCCAACTTTCCTTTAAGGAAAAAAGTACACGACAAAACTTTAGTGCAAAATTGGCAGTAAAATGAATTTGCTGTACATGATTACGACGAAATATACTTGAGTTTTTACGTGCACTGAAAATCATTGGAAAAATGAGCACCATACAAGTTTTTTGGTCATTTGCAAGTGGTTGAAAATATGCACACAGATACTGACTCGAATTGACTTATTTTAAATATGCAATGGAATCAACAAATTCGTATCCCTAAATAGTGGACTCCATGATTTCGCAACGTCATGTAAATACGTCCCTTTTTCGCCATGATCGAGCCCTCTACTTCGGACTTGACTCTCCTGTTTGACGTTCTTAATGGCAGCTCATGATGACAATCTTGTTCCCCCATTTTGAAAATCAGATGAGTCGCCTCGGTTGTCTTGAGTACTCTAGCGAAGGGATCCAAACGTCAGTGCAATTTTCATCGGTAGTACCCGCCCACGCATAAACTTTTTTAACGAGGTTTCGTGGCCTTCGCAGTGCTGCCAGGCTTGTCATACACCAACACCCTTTTGAATAATGTTAATATGCCCCCTCGTCTCGTTGTGTTGCTAGCAGGCCATTTCAGTAAATATCCTTCCACATCCTTCCTATTATTAACCCTAACCCTTAATTCGGTTACCTTTTTTGCATCCTTTCCTGCCGTGCAAGCATTTGGAGCGCCAAACTGCTTCTGTACTTTGTGTGCAGCTAGTGGAAGAGATCCATTCTTTTCGCTGGTTCAAGGAGTCGCTGTCCCTAACCTATCAACGAACGACATCATGGTTGGCTAATTAGCTTAACTACATGCTTGTTGTCAGCTCGTCTAAATAAAAGCACGCACTGTTTGCTCGTTCCGTCTCGTAAGGCCACTTCACTCACCTCTTTTGCACCCAATGTACTCGCAGTCGCCTCACTGACTAATGAAATTACCGGAGACGAGCAGAACAGTCCGTCAGAATTTTATACGTGACCCCTCTGACTTGCCACTCGTGGGGCGGCTGGTCATTACTACATGCGAGTGTGCACGCCAGTTCAGGTCAACGCACTTACGCGACAGTTCGACCGTCGTAGTCCGACGATTTCCACTGTATGCTCCACAGGAGGGTGGTGCAGGGACGGTGACTTGCGCGTGGGTTACTTTTAAGTGATAGTGCGCTGCAGATACCGCATTCTCCTCCCCCACCTGAGCCCGGTGTCATGACAGAGAGGAGCCACATGGAGAAGAAACCGAGGATCATGCTTGCCACTTAATCAACTATGCAGACTGCGAGCATGTTTTTTTGCGGTGTTGCTTGTGATCATGTGAGGTGCATGGGCTGATGAAGAAAGCTGTAGTGTTGTGGTATACCCGGCGGTGTTCTACCGAGAGTTTTCACGGAGACGCATGTGACCTAATAGGCCCATGCGGCGTGTTAATGTGCATGGTGGCTGGGCTTGGACATTGCCGGTGTTGATCCGCGGTGCGTGTGACTTGTGAGCCACCCGTTTAGCCTTAGCAGCGGCGATCCGGTTAGCCTCATAGATTGCTGCACCAGTCTTCACGGAATTTCTCCAGGCCGGTGTATCCTGGGCGAGGTCCTCCTAATTTTCCGAGTTGGTTTGCAGTTGCTTCAGAGATTTCTTCAAAGTGTCTTTGTAGCATCGTTTTTGACCTCCCTATCGACGAGCACCCGTAGAAAAGTCGTTTGGGTAGTCGCTCGTCGTCCATTCTCACCAGGTGGCCGCTCCATCGCAGTTGCACTTGCTTCAACATGGCGTGGATGCTGAGGATTCCGGTCCGCTCCAGGACTTCTGTGTCCAGGATCCTGTATTGCCATCTCAGCTGAAGCTGAGATGGCAGAGATTCAGCTTCCTGGCTTGGCTCGGGTAGACGGTCCAGTTCTCCGCTCGGTAAAGCAGTGTCGTCAAGAAGATGGCCTTGTACATCTTCAGTTTGGTGTTCAGGTAAATACCGTGGCGATTCCACACGGAGGTCTGCAGCCGGCCGAAAACCCGACTGGCTTTGGAAATCCGTTGGGCAACGTCGTCATCGATTCTCGTGTTGCGTGACAGCGGGCTTCCCAAATAAGCAAAGGTTTCCAAATTATTGAGTGGAACGCCGTTGTCATTTTTTCGGGAAGCATTATATTCCGCGCTGGGTGACGGTTGGTGCATGACCACAGTTTTGGCTGTATAGATTGTTGATGCAAAATTGGCACAGCCGGCGACGAAGAGGTCCATGCTCCTTTGCATGTCCTCCTCCGTCACAGAGTTAAGGGCGCAGTCGTCCGTGAAGAGCAAGTCGTGGACTGTAGTCGTAGACTCATGCGTTGGGGTCTGCATGTACCGACTGTTGAGAAGGTGCCCGTCAGTTCTATAGGCGATGCGGATCCCAGGGGCGCTCATCACGGTAGGTGGCCATTAGCATGGTAGAGAACATGAGACTGAAGACGGTAGGCACAAGGACGCAGCCCTGCTTCATTTCGTCGGTCAATGCGAATGCTTCGGATACTCTCCCGTTGCCAGTTAAGCGCGCCATCAACTCGTCATGAAGCTGATGCACTATATGCGTGAACCGCTCAGGACAGCTGAATTTCTGCATGATGTTCCACAGTCCGTCGCGATTCACTGTGTCAAAGGCTTTCGTCAGCTCCACGGAGGTAGTGTAGAGGTGAGTCCGCATCTCCTGGCACTTCTCTCACAGCCGGCGAGCAGCAAAGATCATGTCGATTGTTCCTCGGTGTCGTCGGAAGCCACATAGGCTTTCCTGGAGCAGGTTTGTAGGAGAAGAAGACCGTAGTCATTGTAGCCAGCAAAACCATGGGGACCTAGCACTCCTATCCACGTGGCACTGTCTGTTCCGTTGCGGGCGTTAAAGTCACCAAGGACAATTAACCTATCCACCGTCGCCGAAAGAGTGTGTAGATCCTCATAGAATTTGTTCTATGTCTTGTCTAAGCTCGTCAGTGGGGGGCGCGTAGGCACTGATGATGGTGGTGAGCTTGTCTCCGTGAAGAGGCAGGCGAAGGCTCATCAGGCGATCGTTGCTGTCCTGTGGCAAACAGGGCAGACGTCCCACGATGTCCCTCCAAATGGCAAAGGCGACACCAGCGTCGCGTCGCTCTGCCTTTGGCCGGCCACTCCAGAAAAAGGTGTAGCCGGCATCCAACTCCTCCAGCTGACCCTGCTCGGAGAATCGGGTTTCGCTGAGAGCAACAATTTATACCTTGTAGCGCACTAGTTCCCGAGCGACTAGCGCCGTCCTCCGTTCCGGTTGGTTTCTCCTGCCATTGTCTAAAAGGGATTGCACATTCCAGGCTGCTAGAGTGAGCAAGCTCACTCGAGCAGTCTGAGGGCTACCCCGGAGGGTACGGTAGGGGGGGATTGGGAGAGGAGTTGTTGTTGATATTGTTTAGAGGTTTTTGACCGCACGGGATTGCGGTCTGTTAGCCACAGTCTGCTGCAGCTGTCGTGAGACCCAGCATTTGTTTAGGGCACGTTTTCTAGCCCCCTCCCCCACGAGGGGTAATCAGTGCTGTCCCTAAATAGGGCTGCTTAGTCATCCCAGGCGACTACCGAATTCCACTAGGGGTCACGAGTTGAGTTAGTGCGAGAATGATCAATTCGCCTGGACCACCTACGTGATTGCATGTCGCCCTCGCCGTATGATTTTTTTGACCGTGGGGGGGAGGGAAGAGGGAGAAATGGATTGTGGGAAGTAAGAGTAAGGAGGAGAGAGAGACGAGGGGGAAGAAGGTGAAGTTGGAGGGGAGAGAGGAGTGGGCTGGGAAGAGGAGAGAGGGGAAGGGCAGGGAGGACGGGGAATTAGAAAGGGAGTAGACGTACCGAATGTGGAGACACACAACACCGGAAACCCTCACCTAGTTTGGCCCGCCGGTCGTGGCGGTTGCCCAGGGCTTGGCCGCTGGGAAGAACTAGCTTCGAGGAGCCACAAGTGGGTTGGGTACCAGCTAGAGGTGGCCACAGGAGCATTCACTACCTATACGAGACAGATAGAGTGACCAAATACTACCTGTGTGATGCTACCCCTAACTAGTACCCCTCACACCCCATACATAGATGCACACCATTGATGAAGCAGCTATTTTCCTGTTCCATTATTTTGATCACTCCATAGCTTTCGTGGCTGGCGGTAATGTTCTAGTCATCATCCTTGTTCAACCCTGGTTTGAATTCACTTCCCGGGGCCCAGTTCGAAACCGGGTGCGTGTCTTCACCCTGCTGTTTTGCGCTCCCTTCCTCACTAAGAACCATTTTCTGTCGTGTTTTCTTCTCACTTTTGCGTGCATCGGAAGGTACTGGCTTGGGTCTGCCCTTCAGTAAGACGTACTGAAAGAAGCCGCTTAGTTCAGGTAATGCAAGCATAATCAGCCCCCCTTGCCAAACCAACGTAAATTCTTTGAACGAGTTTCCTTCTTCCTATTATTAGCATTTGTCACGTTTTTGTTCACAGCCGACTCGCACAGCCGAGCGGAGAGCTGGAAGAAGAATCGACGGCATCTGGTAAGTCACAGTGTTTATCTATTAGCTGAATCCCTCTATACCGTGCTCTCATTCCGTAAGCCCGTGCAATGAATAGAGAACACCACCCCGTTAATTTTTGCACCTGTCTGCCACCCGCTCAACTGTATGCTGCGCAAGCCCAGGTATTGCCTATGCTTTGCTGCTCTCCTTGTTCTCTCCTTTTGGATATCTTCCGAGTTGAGTTAACGTGGAGCGTAGGATTATGAACTGACGTTCTTTCATTTTCCCTCTTGAAATAAGTGAAGTTGTGCATATGAGGCGACAAATCTGGGGACAATTTTTCGAACATTGGCCTTTCCGAACCTTGGGTGGCGGCGGTGGGGCAGCGATGAACTTCATTACGCTGGTGCCTGAACTCATCCACGTAGCGCTGAGATACTATCAGCTGGAGGTAGTACTTCGCGTGCACAGTTTGCACATCCTTATGACAGGGTTGCCCATTTACATCGGAGGGCAGTGGTCTACAAAATACTTTATACAGTTGTGACGAAGCCGATGCGTTTTTCTCGACCTGTGTACACGAGCACAAAAAATAAAGCGTGCATGCACTGAACACGTATTTGCCTCAGAAAGAACCAACACCGTTGACGCTGACCTAACATAGAAAGCCTGCAAATACGTAATTATTTGTCATACTGACAACGCAGGTACTAGCTAAAAGCGCAGGCACGCGTGTTTCGCCGACCTTGGGCCGCTGCATGACACTGCTGCGAGGCTTCTGTGCATCGGTGGGTCCCCCGGTTTGTTTTCTGGTATATGAACTCCAGTTTCCATCCTGTATTGTTTAATTTCCACGGAAATTAATTCGCTAACTTGGAGTTAACCTTTCGGAACCAATCTTTTCAGGCTCGGTTCCGAAAGTTGCTATAAATATTTGAGCTGACATCGATCAGCTTCTGCGCAATAGCCGCGTAATATTCACAAGCTACCAACAGGCAGGCAGTAGAATACGAGAGGTTTGTTAAGAAGGATTTACTTCAAATTCGTGCATTTATTCCCTTGGAAAGTAAGCGAGGCATAAAGGCCGTTGATGTGTGCAGGCAATAAACCCAAATGAGACATTCATTAATAAGGTGCTTAAAAGATCTTAAGGACACGCGGAGGCGAACTCAACCAATCCTGCCTGTGTGGTATGACGCAATGAAGTCTTCTTGCATGTTGTCCATACGGCTGACGGCGAGATGGGAAACCACTCTGCATGACGACCGCCTTTCTTTATCTATAAACGGACCGACACTGTTGGCCCACCCTACGTTTGCTTGAATAATTGTTCACTTCGCAATCAGATACAGTAGATTGCTAACTCATGAAATGTCTATATCAGAATTTGAGGTAGTAGCAGGGCAGGCATTTTAAGGTATTAGTTCTGTTTTCTTGTATTAAATTGATACACTAAAAGCTGTTTATTAATAAAGAGTTCACTTCAGATCGTTTTATTGATGGGAAAACGGGACTACATGGGGCAAAATCCGACGTTTCTTGCTATCCAGGAATTTTTCTACGCTATTAAAAGCTATGGATCGAAGGTCTTTATTTTTGTCTGCAGTACTATGAATCAAAATGAATATAAGCCGGGAAAATTTGGAATATATCCCTTCGGAGAACGGAAAAGTTTGTTTTGTTTTCATGAAAATCAGGTGAAGACAGGTTTCAGAGATCACATTGTTTTCGGAAAAATTAGGGCAGATTTAGTCTAAAAAATTAAGCTTTGCAAATTTATGCCTTTTTGTACCAAAAAATGCTGTAATAAACTTGTCTGAATATACGGTGTTTTACCACACCGATAATTAGGACCTTAAACGTGCATATATACCAGGGACGATGACACCGCCACTTTTCGCTGTCTCGGCGTACGCGAAGCTTGCCAAGACAATTTTGGTCCGCAGTTGACTATAAATGAATAAGGAAACTTGAAATGGAAGGGGCAGAAGGTTGACATGCTATCGAAAAATCTTAGTATCTATTCGGCCACTCTCTTGTGCGTTTGAAATCTTAGAACTGGACTGAGAAGTAAGCAAATATATCGAAAAACGCTCCAAAAGAAAGAGAGAAGTAAGTTCCTTAATTTTCAGCAGAAATTGTATCCCAGTCAAACTTTCCATATCTTCCCTTAACTTCTCCTTGGAAAACGTTAAGTACGCAGACATTCGACAGCGAAACATTAATTAAAGCGTTTTTTTTATAAAGGTTACTTATTATACAAAGTTTTTTTAAACTAATAATAGGCATATATTTTCCCGGCTTTTGTTGTGGACGTTCATTTTTCTCGGCAGCGAGTTTTCACGTTTGAGTGAGATTACAAATATGACCCGGACGGCCATCTGCATTAGGAAGAATGTCCAAAAAGTCACTACTTCGGTAAATGCTTTCAAGAAATATCTTATTTTGAAGGTTTTACTAAACACATCGAACGGAATCTACATTTATGGGCAGTCGAATAATGACACTGAAAATCGTAAAGAATTCACCACATTTTCAACGACTCTGAAACTCATCGCAGTAGAAACCCGAAATAGTTATAAAGAAATTTAACAATAGAAAAGTAATATTTATGTACACGAAATCGTACGTTTACGATTGTACCTGAAGATTTTATTTATATTTATTAGTCAGTGCCCGGCCTATGAGCATGTGAACTTATGAAATATTATATTCCTGTTACGTCCCTATCGGTGCAATCAAGGGAAAATCTGTTTGCCTTGGCCTAACGCATCTAAGACAATGTAGGGACGGAAGAAAAACTGTCAATTCTCGTGAAACGGTGTTGGCATATACACTCGCATTTTAGGCTGCTTGATGACGGCCATACTTTACGTCGCGCTTAATCTAGATGTATATGCATTTGCAAAACTCTGAAAAAGAATATTTTCAAAAGTACTTATACTTTTACGGCTTTATTCACTCGTTTAGTTGCATGGATAGGCTTACTATACATTTAAAACTTCAGTTTACTGAACTAGATTGATTTTGCACTTTTTCGTAATTTTTGTCTTTTCTTAAAAAATAGTATTTCTAGACAATGTAATATTAATTTGTAAACCACAATAAGCCTTATTTTCCCTAACGGTCGATTCTTTATTGATGTTAAAGTTCGGGAGACTCGGCGTGCGCTGATTTCGCGTAACGGGTCGTAACTGATGAATTCCATAAGCTTTCATGAGTTTGGACAGCTACTGTATGCAGTTGCAGATTTCGAGTTGCATGGCCATATGGCGACGCCAGTTTGCCGTGCCGAGTCTTGCCCATCATTCTAAAACTGCACTGCATTTTAATGATAATCTCCGCTATTTTTTACCAGGCGTACTCTACTGTGGGCACCCCTGACTACATTGCTCCCGAAGTCTTTCAACAAAAAGGTTACAATGCTTCATGTGATTGGTGGTCCTTGGGCGTCATCATGTACGAAATGCTGATTGGTGAGTGTCCTGCCCGCTCATATTTCCTCCTGCGATATTCAATTTCTGCAACCTCTACGGCAAGCAAATTTTTCTTGGGTGCTCTCTTTTAGCCCTTAGTTTGACCAGGTATCTCGCCATCTTTGAAATACGTAACCCATCTAAGACGAGCTTGTAAGTCACTATGGTCCTATGATTAAGTTGCTCAAGCCATAAAAAGTACGTTCCAAAAGGAGGTTCAGATTATTTTATCCTCGCACGTTTTTTTGTACTGGTTTAGCTCGCTTAGAGAAGTACCCGTTAGGATTAAGGAACTGAAAATGGTAAAATGTTTGTCCCTGTTTCATCTCTTCACAGGTCCGGGACTTGCATCCTTGCCTTTAGACGTAAGATTACATTTTCCGAAACCGAAACCTTACCAGGTGAATTTAATGGAATTAGGTAACGACTTCCAGGACGGCACTCGTATGGCGTTGTGTTAGCGCTCGAGGCTAACCAATTAATCTCCAAACTGAAATCTTTCCTTGCTCCAGCATTGGAGTCCCGGGTGATTGGCTTTTAGTCCACGTTTGTTTCTGTCAAGATCCGACTACCCTCTTATCATATTTTGTGGCCATTTCGAACATTCTTTCCTCTTTCTCAGGCTACCCACCCTTCTGTTCGCCCGACGCCCACGAGACCTACAGGAAGGTCATGAACTGGCAAGAGACCCTGGTTTTCCCTCCTGAGGTTCCGATCAGCGCAACAGCGCATAACCTCATTACCCTCTTTTGCACGGAAGCCGAGAAACGCCTGGGAGCTGTCGGTGGTTTGGAGGAGATTCGTAAACATCCCTTCTTCACTGGGGTGGACTGGGAGAACATTCGTGAGCGACCAGCAGCAATACCCGTGCAAATACGCTCTATCGATGACACGAGCAACTTTGACGAGTTCCCCAACGAGGACCTCAGTTGGCGTAAGTATACCCCCCCCCTCCACCCAAGTCTTGCTACTCAAAGTATTGTTCTGTGCATGAGCCAATGCCATTTTAACTGGAGATTAGCTTTCGAAGTCTCAGGAGGCATGTGCTAAAAATGGTGCTGAAGAAGTTATGAGAAGGAACTTTCTGTGTCCCCCGATTTTTTTAACTTTCTGTCGCGTCGCAGTTATTCCCCTTCTTTGCGAACGTTCCCAGCCGCACTGATCTGGGGGTCTGGTTAAATGCAACGTGGGCACAGCAACATGCATACGACACGACAGTTCGACCGTCGTCATGGGCGATTTCCACTGTATGCCCCACAAAATGGTGGGCGCAGGATGAATTGTGGCTGTTTTAAGTTGCAGACTTCCTCATCGCCTACCCCATTGTTCCCTCCCTCACCCACCTGAGCGTGATATCGTGACAGTTGGCAGGCGGGATCGCGTGCAGTAGCTAACAGAACTAAGCAGCACACATACGCATGCCACACGCGCCTTGTCCCTGGATGATGAACCCAGCTTTTGTGCTAGCCAGAAGGGAGCGGCCGTGATACCAAATGGGCGAGAATGCCAGAAAGGCCATATGGAGGAGGAACCACTGCGGTTCGACTACCCCTCTCGAGAGAACCGAGTTATCCTGTCATATGGCAGCCTTCCAAGCCACCAGTTTTCGCGCACCCTGAGAGATTCAAACGCGTCCGATCGTTTATAATGGGGTATATGCACTGAGTGGCGTGGGGATGCAGTCCCCAATCGATCTTGCCCGATTTCTACCCTCTCGCGGACACCAGACCACTCTCCGAACCGGTTGGACATTTTATGCGAGGATTTGGCGCAGGCGGCTGATGCGGCCTGAGCCTGCGCCTAGGCTTGCCACCACACCCATACATACAGGCAAGTGCGGAGACGCAAAACTCTTGAACTTGTTTCCACACACACTGAAAAAAGTAGCCCGCGTCGAAGACTCTTTATTTCTCTCAGGCATAACAGAAGAAAGTCAGGACAAGCAATGACTTACCAGCGTCCACTGTTGCCCGAAAAAACAGTTCATAGTTCTGGTAAGAATCAGTCCCTTATTCAGATTGCTGTGATGCTTATGACATACTGACTTCTTAATCGCTACAACTGCACTTGATCTGGTTGTGGTCATAACTGATCTAGCAGAAACCAATAGTTTCGTTTGCTATATCCTACGGCTTTGGATCTGGAGTGGTTGGTCCGCTCTGCTGCAGCGACAAGGGTGGAGAATCGAGATTCCAAGGACCGTGAAGAAGGAGACACGATCACTGGAACAAGAGCTTTACTAGCCTGACGTTTTGGATCATCTCGAACCCACCTCAGAAACAGTCGCACAAAAGGGTAATATGGGGCACAGTATCTGTAAGGCGTGGTTGCCAGGTCCCCACCCGTCTAACATATTTGGCAGTCCTCATGGTCCTCGCTGGGGTCGTAGTTGATGTGTTGTGAGGGCTTGTCAAATTGCCGAGTACTCGTCATCGCAAGGATCGGCAATGGTGATGAAATCACGACCATTAACGACTCGGGCGCGGACCGACGAGCAATTATCGCATCAACTACGACCCCCAGCGAGAATTGCCAAATATGGTAGGCGTGCAGTTGTCTGCCCACCACGCCTTTTAAATACTGCGCCCGTCATTCCCTATATTACCCTTTCGTACGACTGTCTATGAGGCTGGGTTCGAGAGAGAATCCGAAATGTCTGGCCAGTGATCGTGTCTCTGTCTTCACGACTACTTCCTAGAACTCGCTTCTTTTAGTTCCAAGGATCAACACTTCCTAAGCGACTCTTTGGAACCAGGTCTTAAGCTGACCTCTTCGTCGTCTCTACTTGACCGGCGGTGTCCGGTGAAGGATAAAAGCACTAAACTAGGGGGAACTATAAAACAGTGTCATTGAACAATACCAAAACTGATGAAACCTTTGCAAAAAATATAAAACTCGTAATTTTCTGTTCTTCCATCGTTGTCTTCCATCAAAAACAGCATTTTCCACAACTAAGCAACACTTAAACATCACACAGCTAAGATGCTACGAGTGCTTTGATTAAGAAGCGGGCTGGCCACGGGAATAGGTTGTCTCGAATGACAGACGGCCTTGTGCTAAATTCCCGGGGTGGTACGTATTTCGGTGTCCTAACCCAACCTTAGCCGTAGCCCCTAAACTTACTCCTTGAAATTTATCACAATTTATATGCGGGGCTTCCTTTCCATTCTTTCTTGCGTTGAACAAGTCTGTGATCGAATATGCTTCTTCCCACTTCATTGTTGCCTGCAGACACTGTTTTCGAACGTGGTAGGTCGTACTGACACTCGATTTTTTGGGTTTGACATCAGGAGCATGATTTGCGGGTCTCACACCACACATAGTCTGCATCGCGTTAGCAGTCTTTGTGTCTGCTTGAACAACCGGGTCGTCTGGCTGAGGTTACGATTAACCCTATTGATAATTCTCGGATTGCAATTTCTGTTCGTCTTGCATATCCTGATAATCTATCGCACTTAGATTTTTATTTTTTTGTCTACACAGCGAATGTCACCGATTCGAGCAAGTCATACAAGCCCGAGCTTGCCTTTATAAACTACACCTATAAGGCCTTCGATGGTTGGCCGAGCTGTGATCGAAGGCTCACTCGCCAAGTCAACCGACCTCAACGGCTCTATCCGCAGCACCCGGATGCACACTACTGTCCTCAGGTCCCACTTCAAGCCCACAACGGTGGCGAACGATGAGAGCAGGGAGTTGAAGAATAGCATTGTGCCTATGTAACCATCCTGGACACACGATTCCTGTGCTTGTGTTCAGTCATTCCTTTGCCGCTGAGCCCTCCTTCCACTCACGGCAAACCAATTTCCAACTGCCCTTTCATCATCACCAGATTCGAACCCTCCGCCACTCTCCCACCTCCAACCACGTGCCAGCTGGCTCGCCAAGTCACACCCCGCTCATCCTTACCCTTGACCCGATTAGCCTGGACAGGTTATGTGTGCGGGCTTGGCCGCTTGTCAGTCTTTAAATCGTTGTACCACAACATAATTTCCCTCAAGCATGGATTTCTTAACCACACTGCATATTTGCGTGCGTGTGCGTGGAGGTTGCCGTGTCATGTATCTCCCCTCTCCACCCCCCGCTCTTGACCGTTGCACCTTCACTCGCACGCCTCGCTGCTGCCTGTACAGTTAAGATTTTCGCTATCGCAGCGTGCTGTTGCTGGGTGTGCTTGTGTTTATCTTCTTCCACTCGTTTTCTCTACCCGAACTGGAGTTTCTTGTTGAGGTTCTTGGTTCCATAGTGCAAGTGTTGGCGCTGGCTGTCTTGTTTTTACTTGACTAGCTCCTTGTGTCTCCCCCCCCTTATTCTCTCCTTAATTGTGCTTTCACCTGAGGTTTGCGGGCCGCGTGAGCAGTGTACTTCCTCTTCCATAGTCACTCTTGTGCACAAAAAGTAGGTTCTCAGTCAAAGTTGCTCAACTCCTGCCTTGCCCCATTCTCACCTGCCCCTGACGACCAGCTCGACGCTCCTACCGTTTGCCGCTCTCTGCGCACATTTGGCTGTGTACTTACCCATTACTCCCATCCATCCCCTTCAGGATCTTTCCCGCCCACACCGGGTTCTACTTTGCTCGACTATTGCGCCTAGTGTTAACGTTTCGCCTTCCAGCCTGAAATGGCGCAGTGTGTTCGCCCACGCAGATTGCAATGGTTATTCCCGCTAACTGATTTCATCTTGTTACTCAACCTCTCCTATCGGCGGCCCACACATAGCCAGTCCCCCTATCTTTCCCAATTATTTTTCTATTATTACGCGTATTCATTTCTGCCCTTCTCTGTTAGTCCTCCTCTCCAGGTTTCTGGCCGCGGACATGATTCCCTCTATCTGGCTACCTCTTTCACGCGCATGCGCCCCCTTTAAAAAACGACCAAGTCTATGCGTTCTCGCTGCCTACTAGTTTACTTACTTTCTGATCTTTCTCTCACTCTCTTCAGCTGCGTTCCGTGTTCTGAGCATCATCCTGCCCCCGCCTACCTCCGGCCTACTTCTTTAAAAGCGCGAAGGCGCTATGATGTCTCTTGTTCTTTCATAGAGGACTCTGTGGTTTTTCCGCAAGAGGCGGCATTTGCTCATTATTTAAACTTTGTTAACGTCAATTACAGTCAGAGCGAGTATATACATATGAAGATGTGTATATTCTTACCGCATTATGCCGCAATTCCAGAAATCCGGAGAGGTCGGGGGAGATTCCGCAAACTGGATACTTCATCAATTGTCTGCACTGTGCTAGGAGCCGTTCATTTCCTTCTTTCTGCATGCCGAGTTGGAATAACATTATCTGCCAGGATCTTGGGCTGCAACTTACCTCGTGGTGACTAGCTCCTCTTCCGTTTCAAGGGGTTTTCAGCACGTGTCTCCAAGTTCGTGTATTTTTCTACCTACCCCATGCCGAAACAAACGCTAAATCGAATTTCCTGGGCTTGATAGTTACGCCTCAAATGGTGTTGGTTTTCAGTCGCAGTGCGTTAATGGCCTAGAAGGTCTGTGAAGCACCCAATTTATAATTTTCACGGGGGAAGACGACAGTGACTTTCAAATTGTTGCTAACGGCAATTCGACCGTCCTCTCCGACGCGGTCCGACATTAGCCTCGCAGCAAGGAGAGCGCAGTGACAGTGGATTCCGCCCGAGCTAGTTTATATTGATAGTAAACTTGCGTTACATCTACCGCACTCTCTTCGCTCAATGACATGGGTCCGATGCTATGAAGAGCATAGACGGAAACAGGCGCAGATGGTTGGCTCGGTGTAAGCTTGCACCTATGTGTACCACACACCCTCCATGTGTGGCGTTTGCTCTGGATGCTCATCCTCAATAACGCCCGCCATGCCCTGATCTGGCCCCTGCGTTTACCATCTTAGAGGCAGCAACTTTTACCGCCAATCAAGCATTAGACGGCATGGCTTGTAGAAATGGGGTTCGTAGGCAGGAGTGTGGGCCAGAAGCCACATCCACAGGTCAGTAGTTAACTTTCACTCCTCTCGATAGTAGTTTGTTGATGCCAGCAAAAATGGGAGTTCGAGTGAGTGATTAAGAGGCAGACGTCATCGCTGGAACTAGAATACCATTTACCTTTCGTTTAGGATTCACACACGAAACCCCTAATTACAGGTAGCACCTGCTAAGGGTGGTGGATGTACAGGGTTTGCAGTATCCAGCTGATGCAGTTGGTCTGCTAGACGAGGCAAATGAAACTTAGCGTCTCCCGCTTTCATCGCAGGTGGTTGCAGTTCGTGCGACGATGGCTTGGTTGCCCACAGCCGAGGCATTAATTATGGCCATTTCATCGCTGCCGTTAAGTATTGGCGCGACTATTACATGGCCATGTGGCTTGCCAACACTGGCACTCGAAAACGTGATTGGTCTGCGCGCTCATCGCTTGGCCAATTTCTCTGACCAGGCGGTAGATATGGAGGTGGGAGGTCGTTGGGCTGGGTACCGGAAACCATGACCCAGTCAGCAAGTTGCTCATGTGGTTTTCCTTTTCGATTTCGAATGTGGTCGTGTCAGGGTGAAGATCAAGTCAGGAGCTGGCATCTCTACCGCTGGGCGTTCCACCATCCGCGTCCGAAGTCATCCAGTTCATCCGACGTATTTGTTTTACCCGCAACTGAACCAGATCCAGTTGGCGACTCGAGACGTTAACTGCCGTCGAATCAGGTATTTCGATCCCACTACTTGCTGCCGATTGGTTGAATACAGTCTGTGTGCAACCCAAACCCATGGTAGTTGGAGGAGGCGGATAGCGGTATCCGATACGTTATCCAGGTACGACCGAGAGCGCTTAAATTTGTGGCCAATTCCATTTGGTCTCACCTCGTTTGCGCATGCTCCGGTTGGCGAAATTGCTCGGATAGCTATCCACTCTAAGCATCCATCCAAGGTATTGCAATCCAGCAAACTTGTCGTCCTATTTACTGAAGTGCGTATCAGCACATCGTTGAAGGGCTTTTATGTAATTTCGTTCGCCGCTTACAGGTTGGTTGATGTTGGAGATTCTTTGTCACTTTAAGCCTCCACAATCACTGCGATAGACGACGTCGTCAAGAAAGGCCAATTAATTGCTTACGTCCTCCGTCGTAAATTGCATGACCGAAAATATGGCGTACAAATGTTCCATCCTTGATCCCGTTCGATGCTGAATCTACGGTCAGAAATTAAGGACGTCAAATTAGCCGCTAGGCTATTTCGTATATTGAAGAGAGTTCGAGAGATACGAGGAGCTGGGGGAAGCGTCCTCCTTTTGCACACGTTGCATGTTGATTACTTGCCTATGTTCGCGTTTCGCCTTTCTCAAGTGGCAAGCCATATTTGCTGCATTTATGCGTGTTTAACTTAGCCACAAATGTTCAATCGCATCACCAGGCGCGGGTCATCGACTAGTGCAAAAGAGAGAGCGAGAGGGGGACCTAACCTGAGCAATCCATCGCCAGAGCAACATAATTTACGCGTAAGCCGACGCTGTGTCAACTCTCGTGGGAAGATGGTGGTAGAATTGTCGTCGATAGTCATACATGAGTTTGGAAGGGCTTAGCTTCCGACATCTAGCACTTGAATCGAAAACAGGTCAACAGGTAACTCAGGCGAGTCGAATGGCTTTCGGCAAAGGTACGCCGAACGACGAGGTGGGACAAGAATAGATTTCAAAGTTCAGATCTATAGATACCACAATCAGTATGCGACCCAATACTTTTAAACATGGTCTCTTACAGGAAATGACGGAAAATAAGCTTATGAAGACATCCTCGGATTTAGGGGAAGAGTTGGGACCTCCGTATAATTCGCGTCCGACGGGTTGATTATCGCGTGTTGCAGTATTAGTTAGCGATTCTGTTTATCCGTCCTCACTGGGAAGTAGGATCAGCAAGCTCAGTGGTTAGATCGGGTCGCATGTTCGAGCAGCTGGGATTGCAAAACTTAGCATTGGATACAACTGGCTGCTGACGGTTACTAGGGCAATAATAACCGTCTCAGGCTTCCTTGTCTTTGTCGGTATTGATACCCTGCCTAAAATACTACCCGCTGTACGGCTGCTAGCGAGGCCCGAGAGTGAGCCCCAAGGCACAAGGGGACCAGTGCGTCCCGTTATCATTCGGTGAGCATCCATCCACGAAAGACATATTTGGGAAACTTACTGACTCCTGACCTGATGCAGGAGCGCAAAATCACAATTTTCGCTACCAGCTTTATCGGAGCTGGCGAGTGTACAGTATTTACTCGCCTCATACTCCTCCTCTTCACCACCACTACTTTGACATTGCACAGCCTCTTGTTATCAAATAAAGCTTTCAAATGCGAACACATTTGTATCAGGACGGGGTACATGATGTACGAATTTCTCAAAAATTAAAAAAAACTCATTTAAATAGTCTCATCCATATGTTTACAAGTTCGTTCGGTATCTCTATGTACAATCGCAATATCTGCGATGTTAACAGAAATTAATCCACGTAAACCAAATGCCTCTAGCTGTCCTTGCCCCATCTTTTCTTGTAGGCCGGATGGGTAATGGGGATGAGGGGAGAGAGAAAGTATGGTAAATACCATGCAGGTCTGCCACACAACCGACTAATTCACGCACAGTCGCCGTTCTGCGCTCAGTCTGCCAAACACAGGCGGTGGACGTCATCGTTCGTGATGATCGAACTGTCACTATGCGCAAACTCTCTTGCTTTAACTACAAAGTCGCAGTTAGTAGGTGAAGCACGTGATGACGTCGTAGCCTAGCTTCTATTTTGGCTTCATGTATACGACGTGGGTTTTTGTCTCTAGTATATCCTAAACCGAGTAGGAAGAAGCTCAGGAGCATTGTCGAACCAGAACCCTAACCGTAGGTCAACTGCTTGAACAAACACATAAAAATATACTACGTTCTCAAAACGAAAGAAAACTTTTGCCCTCTCAGGTTAAAAGGTCAAAGATACTCCTAGTCAAAGCCGAAGACTGGGTTTAAAACTCGTACCACAGCTCATTGGTTGAGATAACAGTACAATAATAAAATGCCAAACAGCACCTGGCAGTCGTGAGTCCGGAGGTGTACAGGGGACGGGAGGGGGAGTTGAGAGACCGGTGGCTTCGATTCGCAGTGAAACTCCAGATTCCGATCAGTTCATGAACTGTATTGCAAACTTTCTGACTAACCTACTTTAGCCAGTAAGACACTGTAGTGGTATGAAGAACCGTTTAAAGCTGACCTTGAAATGGAAATCTGGCAAAAAGTTACTGTAAAGCAAGAGTTGAACACCCGAACGTCTAGCATAACAGGATCGGACCAATGTGAGCTTTATACAGGTTTATCATAAGGTTTAGGACAAAATACCGTGCAGATTCTCAGAAAATTCCTGGCCTGTGAATTCAAAAATGGCATATTTAATAAAGATGCTTTACTCAGATTGCGCGAAAGCTATGAACGCGGCTTGATCACGAAAGTCTTTTCTGGAGAAGCTGTTTTTCCCCTGGAAACGGATAATAAATTTGACACGCTTTCTACGGTCATGTCGCATTGGGTTGGAAACCATGTTACTTTATAATACGTCGAAATGTGGGGTTTTACAGCCGTTTCAATAAACAATCCTCGCAATCTTCTGTCTGCTTAAAAGTAATAAACATTAGAGTATTGCATTATGGTTCGATAGAACATTTTGATTGATTTCAGGTTCTTTTTAAAGAAATAAATACGGAACGCAGGAATCCTAGTCGATGGATGATGTAGAAGATGGACGCAGATGCCCATATATGTAAGACAGAAAACGGTTCCTTTGCGCAATTTGCAGCTAAACATCAAGCAATCGATGTTCTCAGACGAGTTTCAACAGTAATACTAATCGGATAGATATTTCATTGGCCATTTATTTATGCGTAATGTTATTTTTTTATCCGGATGGCCAGTGAGAGTTATTGTCACCCGATATTCTAAATGTGTAAAGATACGGATTACAAATTTTGCGTGGTCACCCAGAGCTTTTGAAATTGAGCCGCCATATTTTCTGCTCTCCATTCGCACGTGAATCCTCTTATATATAAGTCGGTTAGCCGATTTGACCCATTTTATACCGAATCTTAACCCTAGTTGTTTTTTCTAACAACAAAAATGAGGTTAATGGCGCACGACGCTGGCACCGTTTTGAAAGAAGTCCAATTTGATCGATATTTTGAGACGCATTCAAGGACAATTCTTCATGAGGTTTATGTGTGCATTCTTTGGCCATTTGTTTAGGATCTTCCGGTTTTGTGTGGCTTGTGTTCCCAACCTTATTCACGGTGAATGGAGGACATTTTTGCTGAAAGTTTTGGAATTTTACTTTCAAATAAAGCGTAGCTCTCTCTCTCTTCCCGACCTACCTTCTACCAAGTCAACAGTGGACCGCTACCATCAAGTTTCTCGCAGTTATTTGCATCAAAATGAAACTGATTCAATAGACAACATACCATACAATAAGATGCACGAATAAGAACCTCCGATAATACAGGGGACTTTGAGAAAAATTTTAGGAAGGGCAAATAATCCCGTGTCCCTTCCCTAACCTTAATCCTAACCTTGCCCTAAATGTAACCCTAATACTAACCTTAATTTC
This sequence comes from Schistocephalus solidus, assembly GCA_017591395.1. NCBI lineage: Eukaryota > Metazoa > Platyhelminthes > Cestoda > Diphyllobothriidea > Diphyllobothriidae > Schistocephalus > Schistocephalus solidus. The sequence goes on along the minus strand of WEDG01000242.1, from coordinate 388,137 downwards.
GCTGGAAATTTATACAAGGCTCGCCTTTTGTTGCCTATCAGTTTAGTATGTTTATTTTACTGCTTTGCTGACACCTCCAAGACTGGACTTAGGAGAGAAATCACTACGAACAAGCAGTTTGCCGAAACCTGACTACTTTTTCTGATTTCCAAAAAAGACAACGAAAACGAAGGTCGCAACTGCAGTTTGCGGATTAATATACCTTTTAGTAGAAGTATATAACCGAACAACAGGGCTTTTTTAGCTGGTGTCTTACTAAGCGTTGTCGAGACTTTAAGGAGCATTGCAGAATGAGGAGGCCAGATTTATATTTGGAGAATCCTGTTGGTAGAACTGGGGAGGATGTAATGCTGGTTTCATTAAATTTGATACAGAGACGTCCAGAGAGGGTAATCTTGGTCTCAAAAGTCAGACCAACTAAGTCATTCATATAGGATTCATTAGGTAGATAGTTACTGCAACTGAAAAGTAGATTATTTGATAGACTGTTGGGTAAATCCTAGTCATGCGCTTCTAGGGGCTGCACGCTGATAACCGTCACCCCCTCCTTCGATAGGGATACTGCCCAGTTTTCACTTCAGAACTAATGCGAAAGTACATTAAACAAAGTTACCTATTACTGTCCTAGAATACGTATGTTGTAGGACAATATCTTTGACCATGTGTACCCATTATATAATACATTCGAATAGAAATTGCTAGCGTAATGAATAAGTAATAAGGAAAATATTTCCCACTGACTGCTTTTTGGTATGCTCTGATTCTAAATAAAAGCAGTTTAGCCTTGTTAGCGTTGCGGCAATCAAAATCTGAGCAATCCAGTGTCAATGTTTTAAACAGCGTGGATGACTGATATTCCCAGTGGTGGCAGAAGGGATACTGACTTTAAGTAAACATACTCCCTTGCAAGGTCCTCAATGCAACTAGCAAACCTAAGTTTGCGAGTAACTCACCTCGGCGGAAAAAAATAGGCACGTCGGTGGTAACCCACTGGAAGGGCTGGCAACCAAACTTTACTGTACTCCTTTCGTTGTAATGCTACTCCAGTCGATGAGCCGAGTTAGTTCTTTCACCGCACCCCCGGCAGGAATAGGAACTTTCCCGCTACTCAGGCTAAGTTAAATTTCAGGGAGGGTACAGTAGATTGCCCAGCTAATTAAATTTAAAGCGGAATTCTGCACTCTTCTCGGTCCAAAAATGACTTAAGTGTAGTCGTTATATCAATTATCCCACAGAATAATCCCAAGATATTTCATTTACTTCATGGCGGTGGTCTTTGAATGAGCTTCCTTCCAGCCGCCTGCACCGTAAAAAAAGACTTCTTAGGGCGTTTGTATATTCTCAATCATTTTTGTTGCCCTTCTAAATTGAAATGTATTTTATAGAAAACATGCATCAAACTATTCTTTTTTACTCCTTTGGTAGCACATTATGTCTTCTTAAAATCGTATACTTGAAATATTTGTAATAAGCGGTTTTTAACAGTCTCTAATTATGAGATCTTTTAAGCCCGCTAAACGTCCATTCGTAAAGCATCGTACCTGCACATTCAAAAATGCTGCTTATAACATATACAACATGGCCCACATCCAACGCAAAATTTTAGGAGCAATATACTTCCTGATAACACAGAGAAATTGATGATATTTCATAGACGGAATGCATATTTAACATAAATTCGAAACCCTAAATACATGTGTAACGACAGCTCGGGATATAAATTATCGGGGAGTTGGAAAAGTTTTTAAAGCCACAAGATACACTTTCCTCAAACATAAAGCTCGAAGAAGACGTAATTTTCTAGCAAACGCGTGCAATAAATGATATTTTCGAGCAACGAGAAAAAGTATACTAATAAAGTTGTCGTTTTTACACAGTCACGTTTGAGACGTCAAGAACGAGGTTCGTTCAAAATTGGTATTCTGACGTCAATGAAATATCTTGGGATTGGGCTGCATGGAAGTAAATGTAGCAACTATACTTAAGACTTTTTTTAAATCAAAAGCTCATTTCTGAATTTTGGTTGACACTTCATTAAATGGGCAATTTACTGTACCTATTCTTCTGTCGCAATCCAAAACCCAAGCTGAACATCAATCATAGTCTTCCTAACTTCTTTGGAATTTAGTTCAAAAGAGTCTGTATTATGGGGCGTTCCTAGTCCCCTGTCTTGCCAGAGGGCCACAGTAACTATCAAGTTGAGTGCCAACAAAAGCCAAATGGGCATAACCAGGTCAATTACCATGCAATTTACATATCAGTCCCTCATCATTCCGTGTACAATACGCAGTAGTCCTGTGCCTGTGAGAACAATGAACAATACCATTCGCTTAACCGATAGGACATTCTGAACTGTGCTTTTTGGAAACCGTTTGAGGTGAGGATGCCTTGTGTGGCCGCCTAAACAGGACACGGGAATAGGAACCGCCTCGAGAGTCTTGTAGATACGGTGCGATATAGGCAACGAGGGGAACGACAAAGGCTGACGTGTGGCTAGTCAACACAAAGGAGGTCTGAACGCGCGTCCGTGACCTTGACCGTTCGCTCGCGCGCGTGTGGCGTGATGTCTACATAGTACGGGTGGCTTACATTGCACCCGGTGGACACGAATAATAAAAACAGGGTTTACTTGACGCATCAGCCTTCGAAAGCTACCTAACCGAAAGGGTCCCATAATGTTGGTTATGGACAAATGAATGAATTGCCAGCTCGGAAAAGAAAAGGAATTTTAAGGTCCTATCACCGGAGAATCCGCAGTTGACTCACGGGAAACCGCCATCCGGATCAGCCATAAGCAGGCTCAGCTGCTGAGTTGAACTATGTCAAGATGGAACACGTCTTTAGGGTAAGTGAAGACTTACCCACTTAAATTAGTGCATAAATGGTCTAAAACACGCAACGCGGAGCTTCCATCACACAATCCATGACAAAAACTGGAAACCAGGACCAGCCACAGGATTCGATGACGCCCGTCACGTTGACGGACCCTCATCACAAGTTTCGGTGATCAGCGCCTGCGTCAAGGCTTAAAACTGGGCTTGCAAGCTAAACAAAACCAGGTTAAGGACAATCTGTTTAAGATGCAAAAAAACACGTAGATACATTTCTGTCGAAAGGGATAAGATTCCATCGAAAAGCTACGCAGTGCCAGACTAATGTGTCAACCAATGTTATCTGCAGCGAATAGACTGCATCCGCTAGCTGTTCATCCAACTTTCCGCACCGTTGCTTTCAACACTACCTTAGATTCCGAATCCACCACGTCCCGTTGTTTCGGTCTCTGGGCAAAAATGGATAAATACCGCGGCAGACCACATGGACTAGGCGCAACAAAATTAAAAATGATGATCAAGGAAGTGATAGTACGATCCATCCAAGACGCGTTTAAAATTGCTTCAGTCCTATGAAATAGAAACCAGCAAGCGTTAAGAATAAATTAACTGTTACCGAGTGCGCCGTTCGGAAAACCATTCGAAGCCATTCTCAGTCAGGTTCCGGCAAGCGAACAAGTACTGAATGAATATGCCTAAGAGAGAGAGTGGCATTGGGAGGACTATTTCTCAAGGAGGAGGTTCATTTGTTCGACTTTGTTGATATCTCCTATTTCCCTCCTGTAACAATAAAATCACTGCTTATTTCTCCCCCAGAACCATCTGACGCACAGTGTACGTCGTTGATATTTCGGTATTCACCGTTATCGGCAGGTTCTTTCTGGTTTAAATACCCTCTAGCCTACCTGACAGCTTCTTTCACTGTAAGTTCCTGAGAAAAAGGAATATAATCGATTCGGCAGGACAAATGGAGTGAACCAAATCATATTTTTTGAGTACTAACACACTTTATTGAAATAGCGAGCATTGATATCCAGTCTCAGTAGCTTCAAACCGATGCCTATCAGACAAAAGAAGCTAATGCAAGGCTTTTCTCTTTATTTACGCAGAGCAAGAACCCATTCACTTAAAAGTCCGTGCTCGCTGTCGAGACAGAATTAAGAAGACCGGAGGCGGTATCGGGCACAGGTGGTTGGCACGGCAAAATCCAAAACTACCCATTCACTAGCAGTCTGTTGTTTACTGATTCAGAAGAACTAAGATCTTGGAAAGCGATAATCGTATTTTCGCAGCGTTCCCGAGCAGAAAAATGAAAACCAATAATAAAAAACGTCAGAATGGAACAAAGAAGAAGGCATCGGCGAGGTTTGATTGCAAAAGACGCTGACAGTACCAGGCGAGCGGGAGTTCAGCTACCTGGCCGTGAATTCCAGGCAATCCAGTAGATCACGAAGCCTTTGGCCTATAAAAGGGACAAATAAAGACAAGAAGAAACATCGTGAGAGCAAGCGCAAACGGCAAAATAGGTGGCGTAAACCTACAGATATGAAAACTATTTACGTGATGGACATGGTAGAAATACGACGAGTAGGTTACTAACTAGGACTGCGGGGAAGAGGCGCCATCCGGTACGATAAATTGGCAGGCAGTAGGAAAACAACGAAAGATGGCGGAAAAGTGAGTGGACATAAACAGAACGGCAATCGGTGGGAGTTCTTTAAGACCGGCTCGCCACCCTTTAGAACCTTTCGCTCACTGGCTGAGAATGCAGGAAAAGATGAGGGTTTTAAAGTTCTGGAAGATATAGTGGGGTGAAAATAATAATGAGTGGCTAAAACGGGCATTTAATTAGCCTGAAGTTTCAGATTCAGACTCTAACTCATCATCCTGAACGATTACAGAAGAATGCGCACTACGCATCCAACAAATTGGCTGCCAGGAGAAACAAACTGTCTGGTACTTAGTAAAAGTGACTGATAATGACAAAATCAGTTTATAAAATGGAGCGTATTCAGATGCACAACCTCAGTACATATGTGCTTAACTCCTTCTTGTAAGTTCCACGGCAGAAACTAATGTCAAAAAAATGCATTGTGTGCTTATCGTAAAGTACAATATGTTAAATTCTTCGACATTTTTGACTCCGAAATTCCTACAAGCGTGATTTATTCTTCAATTCATAAAATTACATTTGATTTAAGAAGGGCATTTGCTCAAGTTAAAAGGGCTTTAACTGAAACGGCAGAAATTAAAATATGTGTAGAAGGGGAGGAAACTGAAGAATCGTACACCCAAAAGCTTGACGCCATGGGTCCGGAGTATGCCGTTTGATTACTATCAAACGACATACTCCGGACACAGCAAAAAATTTGCAGTCGGACAACCTGGAGGAGGAAAAAAATCGTGAAGCGAACGTAAACCCTTCTCCAGGGAATAAAACTGTATCAGTCAAATTAGAATAGATCAAGCGATGAAATGACACTGATTTTACCCAAATAACCTTAGCTATTGTAAATTCGGGAAAACTCGCCTTTACAGTATGTAGCATTGTTAATATGGAAAAGAAACTAATTGACTGGCATACACAACCGACCTACGTCGCTGCCATAGCCCATTCACTGGACCAGTTGAGAGTGATTTTAGAAATAGGAGCTGGGTTACCTTCGTTTTCTCCTAAAGAATAATTCAAACAAAATAAGACTAAATTCCAAGGCCAAAGGGGTCTGCACTTCACACGCAAACGCACCAACACCTGGTTTTGACCTCATATCACCCAGAATATCACCAGATGCAGTGTCGGACATGCGTCATAAATTAACAGGCGAATCAGGGATGATAGAATGCGATAAACATTGCCAGCTCTCTTGAAAATGAATATTTTTTCTTCAAAGCGAAAGCAGGACTCCTGATGCAGAATTACAAGAAGACACTAACGTGAATGATTGGGACATCTTGTTACCGATGCGGAGAAAAGCGGTGTCTAAACTTCCGGGGCCATACAGTACACTACGACCTGATGATTAAACAGGAAGGCATGCATGTGGAAAGAGGGAGAATCACGTCCTCCCATCAAACGACATCGTATCTAATTTACCCTTTCTAAATTTAGGCGTAGTACTGTTGTTCGCAGGCAAATGAAAAACGCGGAACCCACAATTCAGTCTAGCTAGATAGAAAGCAGGCTTTGGATTTCGATGGTTTATCAAATATTTAAAGTTTAAACCTAACATAAACATCACAGTTCCCTAATGCAACGTTTGGATGACACTCTGCTCACAACCAAAATAAAACTTGGTAAGAGCTCTAAAGTCGAAAACAAAGACTGCAAAACGACTCTAGACATTTGAAGATGCTATCTGAGTCGATGTACAGCAGAATTCCAACTGGCCATCTAAAATGTTTCCAGAAAACCTATCACCGGGCTATCTGGAACTAATAAATTCGTATAATTTAATTTCCAGTGAGGTCGACCCTGAGGAATACTTCCTCATAACAAATTCCTGCGCTGTTACCTATAATAAAGTCTACACCTCCGAAATCACCGTGGTGCACAGAATATCGCAGCTAACAAGGCCTACGAGCTAACTATGGCAGGACTGCAATTGCCTATATGGCACCGCATACCTGTGAGAGGTCCGAGCGCTCGTTGCGAAAAGAGCCACACGGAAACTTCATCTCATGAATATTGCCGGCAAAGATAAGGGAGACTGGAATGACCAGTTCTGGCTTATTAGCCGTCGTCAGCCAGTCATACCAAACCCAGGGTGTTGCACCATCTGAGGATCGAACACGCGACCCGATGAGTAGAATTCCAACACTCATTATCTTGCTGGTTTATATCGTTAATATTGACTGCATTCGTTGATGAACGCTCACCGATCGCTAACGGAACTCACGCATTGCGTTCTGCCTTGAGGCTCACTCTCGAGCCCCGGCAGCAGCCACACAGCGGCTATTAGTAGAATAGGGAGATGAATATTGTCATCAAGGGAGGCTGAAATGAAAATTTCTGACTTATTAGCTGTCATCAGCCAGTCATACCCAACTCCAGGTGGTGCATCACCCAGCCGCTGTGCGGCTGCTGGCGGGGCTTGAGAGTCACCTTCAAGGCAGAACGAGACGAGTGAGTTCCATTACGATTGGTGAGCGTTCATGAACGAATGCACTTCATTTCATGTCAGTCGCCACGGAAAATACTAGTCCCAGTTGATTTGATTTAGACACTCCGTCCAGGTATGGGTGGAAGAATAGAGCAGGTGATGGGCTAAATCGGGCGCAATCAAAACTGACGTGGGATCCGTTACCCCCACGCATCCACCGAACGCAGCCTGTGAAGTTATAGATCAGGTCGTGGTCGGCACATTGTAACAGAGCCTTTACCTTGGTCAGTCACCCTAGTCCAAGTTCACCTTCGATCGTCTCGACGCTGTCTTGTAACGGGAATGCAGTAAGTGTGAGAGGAGGGATGGAAGTAGATTCATCCCTAGTCAACTTCATTACAAACAAATTTTCGAAAAAAAAACATGACCGAACCTCCTTCGGGAGGCAATGGTGGACCCCGTCGCTTGCGACGGTTAAACTAACAAAGTAAACTCGCCGACTGATTGCCAAACATCACTACAACAACCACCACCATCACCATCCTCATCATCATCACCACCATCACAACAGTCAATAGCGCCGATAGTGATCCTTACGCGTCACATTTAATGAGACTCAAAGAGCATTTTGCTTAACGGTAGATTTTAGAGTTTTCGTGAAATAGTAATCACCCCTAATCCGACATGTAGGGTCAGTAGTAAGCGTATGCGAGACACAGTCTCTCTTGAAAGCATTGACTGAGGTCAAAAAACAAGCTTCCCAAGTCTGATCTAATGCTTATGAACATATTCAAGATAAATATTGTCATTTTCCAAAGGCCTTTGAACTAAACCGCTGAAAGCTGCGTTTCAGTCGTAGACGCACGTACCTAAGATAAAAGAAAGTGGAACAACGGTCAGAGGTAACGCGAAGGTAGAGGACGGGTGAGCTTACGGTGAGAAAAAAGTACGACTTTTCGACTTTAGATATAGATTTTTTATTTCGAGACAATAATTAACCCCAGCACATCAACCAGAGGCTATCGAAACATGGGGAAGATGGGCCTTTCCCGTAAGAATAGTTGCGAGCTACCGGACTAACTCGAAATAAGCAGCTTCCCTGTTAGGACGAATGAGCATTTGCGAGCCACGCAACGATAATGCCGCAAGGAGTTGCTGGTCAATGTCCTGTCCAAACCATAACCTGCCCAAACTACCAGTATTACGATTTTTAGGATGACTCTCACAATCCGAGAAGTCACCACCCGGTGCCCCGTGCAATTCTGAAACTTGCAGCTAGATAGCCTGTAACCACCCCATTCAAGCCTACGAACTACATGTAAGCAAGCCCTTGAACAAGCCGCTACACTCGACCGTTCTGTAAGTCACGGACTGACGGGGTCACACTACAATCGGGCGGCCATGACCCGCTTGTAACGGTTGGACTTACTGATGGGCATTGGCGATAATTAGAGCAGTTTCCTGTTCAACAAAAACAACAGCAGCAACAACAATAACAGTCTTGGCATAGTAGTGCGTAGCGAGTTTACACGTGACGATGATGATGATGACGACGACGACGACGACGACGTCGACGATGATGATGATGATTATGAGGATGATGATGACGACGACGACGACGACGACGACGTCGACGATGATGATGATGATGATGATGACGACGACGACGACGTCGACGTCGACGATGATGATGATGATGATGATGAGGAGGAGGAGGAGGAGGATGAGGATGACGATGATAAGACTTGAGAACACTTATAACAGGATTGTTTTTGCGAGGGGTAAGCCTATGACACAATTAGCAAATCCCTGCGTCAAAGTAATTTCCCCACTTTCACAGCCGGCCATGCATGCTAGCAGACAGAAAAAGCACAAAGGAGAGCAGGACAAAAAAATCAGGACGCAAGTAAACCCACTTGGCGGTGGCGGATCAGAACTACGGGGCAGGTGACTGGCGTCACTGCCCGGTCGATACAACTTGACTGGCGACTGTCGCAGTTTGGGATGGTGTGGCCGACCGTCAGCAGAAGGCGGTGCAGCATTGGGATCGCAAAACTCCTCGTCATCGTTGGCCCCGTCGGCGAAAGTAGTCGTCATGGCAACAGCCTTGAGGGCTGCGCGCTCTAACTCGTAGACACTCAACTTCTGCTGAGTCAGGCGTTTTTCCGACTGGGATTTCTCCAGGCATGATTCGAGATTGTGCTTTTCGGTAGTAAGGGCTTCAAGTTCGCGTTTTGATGCTTTTGCCTGTTCACGCAGGTTCTCACAACTCTTTTTTAGGCTCGCTATTTGAAATTCCAGGCTCTTCACTTTCTGTATAAATTAAACAAAAGGGCACGCATATTTAATCAAGCGTAACATGGAAATATTCACAGAACTCTGATAATCCGAAATTATCGACTAAGGAGTAGTCCTAGTCGTCCTTTTGGTTGTGATCCGTGGTAAAAATATAAGGACATAAACTATCGAGGTGAATCCTGGAAGTTGACACAGGAAAGCATTCAAGAAGATTCTCAGTTTCCGCAACCAATACTTCACATATAATGATTTCCTCACAAGGTTTAGGTCCAACTTAAAAAGCCAGATGAATTGACTATAAACAGCAAGTAATAGCTGCACAAAGCAACCGCAACTCCGGTAAGCCAGTCGGTGAAATGCTGGTAAGAAGATAATGAAGGTAGTAGACTAAAAAAATAGAGAGTAAACTCTCTCATCTACTTTCATCTCGACCATAAGGTGACGCAGCTGGTTTTGCATTGAGGAACCGAGAGGACCTGAATGTCCTTGCTCGTATGAATAACCCTCTGACCTACAAGGAAAGACGGCCAGCCACTGATGAGATGATAATAAAATATCAGCTCCACTGATGTTTACAACCTCTAGGTCAGACTTCACGCGCGGGTAGCATCTTAGTGTAGTTAACTTCTCCCGGAGGCAAGCAGCCAGCATGACAATAGCTGACTATTTAAGGTGTGCATGAACAGCACCGAAGGGTCTTATTCTTAACTGCTGGATTATCTGCTTGACTCTAAATTTAAAGAAGGGGTTTAAGAAGACTGCTGACTCCCTGTGCGCGCAGAAATGATGGCACTGTTCTTAACATTACATGGCAGAAGACAGTGCAGTCGTTGAATAATTCAAAATAAATCACTCGCGCTTGACATCCACGTCTTGCAGTACACAGGACAAGAGGATGAGCATGGCGTCAAAGGGTACCGTGGAAGGGTGGGTAGTATTCTTGTGTTGGTCGAAGCCACAAATAAGGGAACGGGCTGGCAAATGAAGGCGTGAACTGCTGTGCCTGGGGACATATTTTCTATAGTCAGCATCACTCTCTCCCTTCTTCCAGGCACCAGTAGGCTGTTCGGGTGGATTAAGCAGATGGTGAGGGGGTGGGGTGCAGTGACTGATGCGGCGTCTAAGGTACGGCAGTAGGAATGGTCTCGTGTGGGCTCAGCACAGTCCGTTGTGGGGGACTTGGTCTAACCAACAAAAGTGAACTGACAAACCTCCAAGCATTCCTTTTTAAGGGCAAGAACAGGGCGAGGACTAGGCAAAAAGTGAAGGAAGGCTGCCCCTCGTGTGCTTAACGTTTCTTTCCAGTAGACTACTTATGTGTATATTTAAATAAATTTCAAAGAATATGAATGCGCGATCGCTGGAACAGTAGGTGTAGTAGCCTGAGCTGTCGGTCTCGTACAGGAGGCCTGCATCAGAGACTGTGAGAATGCACAAGAAAAGGGGGTTTTTCGTATTCCAACAAAGAGGAAGGGGAGTAGGGGCGGAGAGGGAGAGAGGGGTGGTGTTCGCGATAAGACTGAGTCCACGTCGTCTCACGGCGTCGCGACGGCGTGTGTCCTGGGCTAGGAACTGGGATGCGCTTCGTGGCCGCGTGAGCGAAGCGCGTGATAACAGGGGGAAGGAGGGGGTATATCAACTTGTTTGTTGGAGTTGATGTCAGGCGCCCAGGCTTCCAGCAGTTCTCACCCCGTCTTATTGCTTGCTCGCGCCGTTACCCGCATGCCCGCGAAGTTGAATACATGGCCTTCATCCATCATTCGTGAACTAAGTCGTCGTCCGGTCTGTACTGGATGATAGAAGGCACAGTCGCGGCATGGGATTTGCTCACCTGTGTCTAGTCGGACCTTCATTTGCATGATTCGGGTACGCATGGAAACAGTCAGACGATGGGCGATACTCACGCTGATAGGTTCGGTTGCTTCTGATGCATTCTCCGTATACGGTATTGGCGGCCTCCTCAGGCTAATACAGCGATCACGTGTTCATCTTCTTTGCAATAAGAACCGGGGACTCGCATATTCGCTTCCATACATTGAAAAAAATGCAAAGAAAATACGACAAACACCTGGGGCACCACCTAAAAATTTCCCAAAGCGAGACAAAGGTTCAGCTTAGTTTCTGCTTGAAAATAAAGAGGAACTTCGGCTTCACGGAACAGTCACTATTTTCGTTTGGGTTTTTGGACGGTGGACAAGAACCATCTTTCAGAGATGATTGACGAACAACAACCGATGCCGAGCACCAAAGTTACTGATAGCGTGTTTGGTGCACGTCACTGAATGGGCATGCGATTGTAGCATCTGACAGTGGGCGTCGTCTGATACGACAGTTCGACCGTCGATTTCGACTAGGTCCACCGTGAGCTCCACAGCATTATGATGCACGGATGGTGACTTACGCATGGACAGAAGACTTGTGATACAGCTACTGAACTCTCTCTTCCCGTAGCGACCAGTTTCCTGAGTCAATGCAGTGACAAAAAGACCGGAGGTGGGATCAGGCGCAGGTAGAAGTGTCATAAAGGTCACAGAAGGTTGGTGTTGCATGAGCCTGCACCTACGCGTGCAACCATGCCCCTCCCCATATTCAGCATTTTTACGGGAGAGCAAAACGAATGGTGCCGGTCGTGCTGGTTCGGCGCGTATACCATGCGGCCAGTTTAGGGGGCACCTATGACCAGATGACGGTTCAACTATTGGTTTCGATGAGTTCACCATGTGCTCCACAGCACAAAAAGCTACGACCATATACACATATATTGACCACCAAAACGTACTTCTCTGCGGTCGAGGCAGACGAAAACGGGAGTCAGATTGTTTATTGCTCTGCGATGGTCGGGCTGCCCTAAGTCTACACAAGTCCAGCAGAATTGCCAAAAATGGGTGCAGCAAATGTCACAGCGCCCGATCTCATTCACCGCCTGGACGATAGGATACCAGCACATGAGAGAGGAAGAGGGCCAAGGCTTATTTGAGGGTACCCTGCCTCATAAAAGACCATTACACTCCTTTTCGGACTGAAGGTCAGACTGTCTGCATGTGCGTGCTCAACCGCCCTGGCAGACCTAGTACATCAATATATCGATTTATGAGAAGCAAGCCTGCAGCAACAGATCTTTGCGCGGTCAACACAATTCTCACCGTACTGTGAAGCTCCGCATTGCAGTCTCAATGTTGTATCGGCGACCAAAACGGTTTAGTGAGTGCAGTGGTTCCCATAGAGCAAGCGAAAGGGAGCCTAGCCTTCAGGCAGATTCTTTTACGCACAAACATGGTCACGTACTGGCTTTCACCTCCTTCAAAGTTTTTGCATGAACTGAAAAACCCAAACAAAACACCTTGCTGTCCCGTAGTGGTGCACAGAAAGAGGGACATGGAAAATCTGATATACAACTATACCTGCTTACACAGTAACATTATTTTGAACGGTCGTGTGTAACAGGAGTAGGTGGTTCACTACATATCCAGTAAGTTGACACAAAATTTCGGTGCGTACAAAAAAACAGATCTTTTTTCGGCAAATCCCCTTGAAAAATTCGAAAATCAATCTAGTTGGGCGCAAATACCGGAAATCATCAGGCATACGTATACTTGCATCTGCAGGATCTAAGCCATAGGAAAGTTAAACCTCTAGACATTCACTTAGAAACACACTGTTCACAAGCCCCTTTTATCTGGCCGCATCGGCCTGCAGGCAATCTCTCCCGTCTTTACTACTCCTATCTACCTGCAGCTTCCATAAATCACTGCAGCATTCAATGGCGAGTAGCAGTGATACTGCCAGTCAGGAAATTTTGAAATTCAAATTCCTTACTTCAATAATTAACGGAATATCTGGAGGTAGGAGACTTAGTAAAGTGCACTTACCGGCAGTATGACAGCAAACCCGAATACCCTAGTACGTTCCCTTATTGAGACTAGGCGGGAGAAGAAGGGGACAGCACGTCGTGTAGGTGTCGGCTACTTTCTTTCCTGAAATTTTTCTGCTGATTGAAAGGCAGTCCAAATATGCGAGTATACGACCAATTAAAGTCTCCATTTCGAGCTGAAGTGATTTGCTCGCTTATTCTACGGAGTCGCGTGGTTGAGACATTCGGAAGCAGGAAGAAAAACCAGGAGCACTTCTAAAATGCCTTGTCAGGTAAAAGGACATATTAACAGAGAGCTCTAGAAGTTGGAAGCCATCTCTTGCAAAGGTGCAAATAGATGTACAGCGAAGCTGTAAAGAGGACGGGAAGAGAGGACATGTACAAACAAGGTGGCGGGTGACGCCCTGGATCCAAACAAAATGAGTGAGATGGCTGAATAACGCTCGATTTTTCGCGATAAGTAACCATCCAATCATCTGTTACTCACACCAACGATACAGTCTGTCAGTTCAAGACTGCAGCGGACATTATAAATGGACACGTTCTGGGTAATGAGCTGATTGTGTCGTACATTCTACTTCACCCGAACGAGAAAGACCTTGATTGTAGCATTTGACCAGTCCTTCCGCTATGCTTTTTACGGTAAGGATGCCTTGTATGGGTGCCTACACAGGACACGGGATACGGAAGTGCTCACAGTACATGTGGCTTTGCACTAACTTCCGAGAAGATTATGTTTAGGATTAAGGTGAGTTTGGGTCAGGTATAAGTTTGGAGTTAAGGTCAGAGTTAGGGTTATGATTAGGCTAAGGGTTGAAGTTATTATCGTATTAACTGTATGTTTTATGTTTAGGGTAGGGCAAGGGCCAAGAATAAGATGAAATTTTTATGCTAGGGCTAGTGTTAGCGTTAAGGTACGGGTATATTTAGCCATCCTGAAAGTTACCGTAAGACCCATCTATTTTAAGCGGACTGGGCGGTTCCTTTTTCCGTGTCCTGTTTCGGTGACAATGCAAGGCATCCCTACCCTTTTTGCAAGCAGATTTTGTGGTGTGGAAATGAAGAGGGAGGCAACGTTGATGTACACAATGGTTTCTTTAGGCTCCAAGGCAAAGGCTCTTGGCCGAAGCCCTATGCGAAAGGAAAGGGTCCAATCTGGAGACGAAGGTACTTACTCGCTTGTCGACTCCCAGCCGTCTTAAAACATCTTTCGTCGTAAACAACGTGACAACCAATGACGATTAGGAAACTGCAACAAACAAAAAAGTAGATAGGACCAATTAACGTTGTACGTTGACGCAATCACCATCCACTTTTTCTCTACAGTCTGCGGCAAGTGCACTTGCACTGAAATGAGGTGAGCATCAGTGGAACGGTCGGTCTGGGTGACGGAATGAAATTCGCACGACAAGGAGGATTGCCAGTCCCGTTTGCGTCTTAAATGACACAGTGATGAGGCTTACGCTTTATTCCTTGGAAAAAGCCAGTCGGAAAAGTCAAGGTAAATACTGACTCGTTTCAGCGACTCCTGTCCACTTGTTGGAAGTTGCTCTGAGACTAAGGTTTAAATGTCTTAACCAAGAGGAATACAAATGAATTACCGAAAAATGAGTACGAAATACACTTTCAAAGAGGAACTGCATAGGCCAGAAGCAAGTCCTGGCCCGTGCACTTTGTTCCGTGCCAAAGCAGGGTAAGGTACTAGATCAAGCAAATTGTTCTCTAAATCGCAAGTCCACGGGAGTAAGTCGGGTGTTACTTTGGAGAGGTGTTCATCGACCCGATGGAGTTACAGAATGCGAACAGCAACGTCTGTACTCCTTCCTGCAGCTAACCCAAATGAGTAAACTGCAATCTCATTCGAGGGACTATTGAAAATCTGGCTTATCGGACCACCTACCCATAGTTTAATTAAAATAGCGTCAAGCGCGTCTGACGAAGCACTGGTCTGGGGTTGACTACCGGCTGGTCGAAGAGATAATTTCAACCTGCCGTGTTTCCACCTGTGCCACTTGTCATTTCATTGTGCAAGAAATGGTTCCCCTCAAAATGGGACTATGCGGCACTTCCAGAGAAATTTATATTATGAAGTTTAAGCGCTCTAACTAAAGCCTTAGGAGACTCCGTCCTGTCATAAAAACGGATGCATACAAAACTGACGAAAACCCAAAAACCCCTTGTGACCAAAATAAGTTGGTTCCTTTATAAACAGCTCGAAACTCTCTTCCAAGGGATTTAATTTAAGCCAGAAAAGTTCAGATGAAGAGAACAGAGGCCACGCAGGCCTTCTTAGAGGCTGATCGACAGATCGATCGGAGGACAGTAAACACCTTTTCAACGGATGAAACAAACATAAAAAGAGGTTAGTCATAAAAAATATTATCCAGTCGAAAACTGTGATAGTCAACGGCAGAGGACACCCATTTTTGTCTTATTCGGTGTCGTTAGCCAATCGTAAACCAGCGACAGAGGCGAAGACCACTTGCTCACTTGGCCAGGTGCTCAAAAGATGGATACGTTGGCGCTGTCCTGTCTGCCGCATGCACAAGAGTAAAAATCATGTGGCGACACTGGCCAGGTAATGCTTCCTGATTATTGACCGCGGTTAGCTATGCGATGTTCAACGAAGGTCAAACGAAACGCAAATATTCCCTATCGAGGACAGGTCAGATCTAAAAAGTGTCCCCATGAGACCTTGTAGATTACAGATTGCCCTGCACACAGGACGCGAGCCATGGTCTGAACTGCGAGCGTATTACCAAATGGCCAGGTAAATCTAATCCGAAGTACGCCGAAACTGGGAAAAACGACAAATGCAGCCAGTATAGACGATGCAAATCGGATAAAAAATACATTTACTCTTTGTTATCGCTATGAAATCGTGCGTCAAAGTGCAGACACAAGCGACCAGCAAGTCAGTTCCCTCTAAACGCAGCCATAAAGCGGTACATGTGAAAGATGATCGACGTACTTTACCAGGCAGGTGCAATGATAACGCAAAGATAATTGCCGATACAAGCGCGACGCGCTCCGATCGGCTCGACGATGGAAACATTCGCCCTTCGAGAGGCCTCTACTTATGCGCAGATTCGGTTTCTGCACAGGTGTCTTGACAATAACGTGTTGCCGAAATGTGTTTCATACAAACCCCCGGTTAACACGGAGCTGGCGATGCGAGCAGTATTTCAACACGGAAGAAGAATGTCCGTGTGCTCCTTCAAGATTGCCACGCGAGGCTACGCAAATACGTCAGAGGATTGACCAAGAGAAGGCCAGATGCTGTGAGTTCATGAGCGGGGACGGTACGAAACTGCTTCAACAGAGGGTGACTGAACTAGCCTGCAAACTGAAATTGACACGCGACGCAGCACTGGAGAACAAATTCCGCAAGCTGCCTAATCCAACGTCATCCAGCACAACCTCTCGTCAGAGGACACTGACGAAGGAGCACGTACAGGTTTTACGGCACGAAGCCTCTTTCAACACAGCTGATGCCAAACCCGTTAAAGGGATTGCGGCAGTGGAATTGCTAAGCAACCAGACGGAATCGTCGGAGGAGACGAAGAGCCTTATCCGACACCAGGTGTCATCCCTCCTAATGGCTCATAAACCACGCGAAATACTCCCTAAGGTTGAACGTGATTCAGTAAGGGAACTCAAGGCCGACAGAGACATCGTCATCGTGCCCGCGGACAAGAGGCGTTCCACCGTCGTATTGGACAGAACAGACTACCTTCAGAAAGCCAAAGACTTACTGGAGGATCGCCAGTTTTATGTCCCATGCGAAACAAACCCCGTAAAAACGCTGACACGCGAAATTAATGCGACGCTGTTGGCATTGGAGAACTCGGGTGCAATAACGCCGACCGACCGACGAATGGCGAGAACCCAGGACACGGCCTTGCCCCGGTTCTATGGCCTTTCCCAAGATACACAAGGAGGGTGCTCTTCTCCGACCCATCGTATTGCTCAGAGGCACTCCAACGTATGGACTAGGCAAAGTGGCTGTTTCGGCGCCTCAAATTTCTGACCGTTGATTCAGATACCACATTCAACTCCTCAACACAATTCTCGGAGAAACTTAAAGGGGTAAGCCTCCTGCCAAGTGACGTCATGGTATCTTTTGATGTCAAGTCCCTTTTTACTTCTTTTCTACAGGACCTGGCAGTCGAGACCGTTGAACTATTCCTACGAAGCAAATACGATGAAACCGAGAATCGCCTAGGACTAACCCAAGTCATTCAGCTCCTGAAGTTCGGTCTCAGGACGTACTTCAAGTTTGACCTAACAATCTACGAGCAGGTGAAGGGAACACTAATGGATTCGCCAATCTCCAGACTGATAGCCGAGGCGATCTTACAACGGTTGGAGTGGCTGGTCTTCCACCACCACAGATCGAAATTCTGGGATCGGTAGGTGGATGACACCTTCGTCGTCATCGAACGGGATCAGGTGTTGACGTCTAAAGAACGTCTCAACAGCGTCTTCCCGGACATAACATTTACGATGGAGGAGGAAGAAAACAACCAGCTGGTCTTCATCAACTTCCTCATCTGTCACAAAGATTGTGGTGGCCTAACGACCAAAGTGTTCAGGAAAGCGAAAAATATGATGTAAGCACTGAACTTCAACAGCAACCACCCAGATCAGCCACAAACGCAGTTGCGTAAGGACGCTTTAGGTCGGCGTGTTGAGACGTACTGCAGTGAACCGGAAGACAAGGTTGCCCAATTACAATATCTTCGATGGGTGTTCAGAGAAAATGGCTACCCGCGCAACTTCGTCAACCGGTGCATGCGCAAACGGGACGAACGAAAAAATCGCACTGAACCTAAATATTGGCGTGCGATTCCATACGTCAAAAACGTATCGGAGGCCGTCAGCTACCTTCTCGCGCCAGTATGATTTGGAGTCGCACACAGACCGGAGGCGTCACGTAATGAGACCAAAGGACCCACTGCCGCTGAAAAAAACATCTGGGGTTGGTTATCAAACCTGGTGCAGTTGTGGGCAAAGCAACTACGTCAGAGAAACCGGAAGACTGCTTCGGACGAGAATTGCCGAACACGCGGCAACAGTGCGACGAAATGACGCCAATTCTCAAGTCTCGGCTTATTCGGCGAAAACCGGTCACAAATTTAAGTTCGAAAAAGCCGAAGTTCTCGCAAGAGGTGATAATCACGTGAGCCGCGAGTTGCTTTAATCATGGTTTACAGGCTCCCAGTCTATTAACAAGTGCAATGACCTACCTAACTCATAGTCGGTGTTGAGACTCAGATTGGCCTGAGCAATCGGCCACCCGAGGAGCGCTCGGGCGAACACATTTTCCAACGCCAGTGACGGTGAGCCAGATGGCCGAGCACGCCACCCTTCAACACGGGTGACGAAGTTTCAGCGGATAGGTGACGACACGCATGCCGGCCATCAAAAAAATTAACGCACCAGAGCGCAGTCGTCATCGCTGAAGGGGGAGCCGTTAATTGCCGTAGGCGTACGGTAGCATAGCTAAGGCATCTTATAAATACTGCAACTCCCTGTGTACGAATTATCCGTATCTGATATCGTCTCTGATGATAGGTTCGAGTTGGAATCCGGAACGTCAGACGAATAAAGCTCATACCAGCGCTCGCATCTTCGCTATGTCCCCATTACCGAAGCCCATAATCAAATAAAAACAGCTTTCAGAGACAGCAGCTAAATGACAGTTCGAACGTCGATTTCGACGAGGTCCACCATGTGCTCCACAGCATGGCGGTGCAGGGACGGTGACTTGTGCGTGGATTACTTTTAAATGATAGAAGACTTGCGTTTCAGCTACCACACTCTCTCCTCCTCCCTCACCTGAGCCCAGTCATGACAAAGTCAAGAAGACCGGAGGTGGGAGAAGGCGCAGGTGGCTGGCGTGGCCGGAACCGCCCCTAAGCGTGCCACCACACCTGGCTCAGATCCCACGGAGTGGGAGTACTACAGAGGCTGCATTAAGAAAGAACCATTACAGCTTGATTCTCATTCCGCAGAAGCACACTGAGCTGACCGCGCGGTTCAAGTTATCTCGTCAGTTGGCCACCTTCCAAGCCACGGCTTTTAGCGCACCATGATAGCTTCAAGTGCGTCAGATTTTTTTAGTGAGGAAAATGCACTGAGCTATCGACCTCGCTTGCTATTCCAATTCCCAGGCCCCAGCCACCGTCCGAGATGGTCAGTGAACTGGTTCAGGCAATGGGCGCAGCTGCCGATAACCTCATCTACGCGTATTACGTACACGACGTGCCCCCTCCCAAAATCAAGCACCAGGATTTCACATAAAAGGGGTCGAGCGGCTCACAGCTCACATGTGTGAGAGCGCCTGAGGTCACGTTAAGAAGGAGCCATTGCAGTCTGACTCTCAGACCACCAGTTGGCCACCCCACACAACACACATTGGACTGACTGCGAGGTCTGAGTGTAATTGTCAGTTGGCAACCTTCCAAGCCACGGCGCTAAGCCCACCGTACTTGTCTCAAGCTCGGATCACACATGCAGCAGAGGAGCCACACTAAGAAGGAGCCGATCATCCTACTTCCCACTCAATGAGAGATAATGGTTGAGAACATGTTTTATGTGGTGTCACGTGTGACCATGGGTGATGCAGAGACGTATGAGGAGAGTTCTGCTAATGTAGTATAGCCAGCGGTGTTCTACCGCAAGTTGTCGTGGAGACGCATGCGGCCAGTAGGCCATGGCGCGGGCAGTTGAGTCGGGTGCGGCGGTCGCATTTTGGTGCTGCTGCACTGGTTCGCCGGTCTCTGTGCGATGGATTCACAAGTGTCCAATCGGGCCGATGCGCGATGTGCATGTGCGGTTACAATGAGGACAGGACAGGTCGGGACGTGTTGAGTCGTACTTCTATACTCTTCGTGAATCAGAATACAATCAGTTAGTTTACGGTTTTAGAGGATCAAGCTGTGATTGGCAACAATCGGTGACAATAGGTTTAAATAAACAACGGACTACCAAAAGCAAAATTTGGATAGTAGGCATGACGAAGGACGCTATTTCCTGTTCAATGGTATTTCAGCAGCGTTTACGGCAGCGGGGAGGTTGGGGGCTATCGTTAACCTGTACCGAAATTTGTTTAATGCCTCGACTGTGGATGAAAATCAAACAACTTTTGCGGCCTGTCCGCGCTGTAAGCATGCGACGAGTCATTGTCCAGGACCCAGACTGAACGAGCAGCTTTTCTATCGTCAAAAAAAACTTCACGCACGTCGCATTTCGAAAGCACTTGCCTAGCTGGAGGAGGACAGTGGCTTATCGCCAAGAAAACCTGCCTTTGCGTACTTGATCCAGACAAAAGAACCCTTCCTCCTAGGACTAAAAAATAATGGAGACCTGTTAACGGATACTCAAGGTCGCGAAATGGACTCACAGTCCATGGAGTCTAGGTCTAGAGCATCAAGGAACGCGGCAAACGATGCGCGAAAGAATAGCCAAATGATTAAAGGCAGTACTTGCCTGAAGAATTTATAGGGGACCGCGACACGGTCTATAAGCCATAATGGGAGTGCAAATCACGCGACGAACACTAAGACAACCAGTTATTGTGGAAGTCTACCTCTCTAACAAGGTCAAAGGCCAGCTCCGCAAGCAGTGTTCGCTCGTGTGCGAAAAGTGTGTAATCGAACAATGCTGGTACACGACTAGGAGTCAATGTGATCACATGTCAAAGAAATTCGTGACTCAGTGGAGGCCATAGGTTATGGGATGAAGGACAGGGAAAACGGGGCAATAGGTTACAATACGAATAGTGACGGCGGCAACCAAAACAGAAATGACCTTCCCGTAATCGTATCCTTTATTCGTAATATCCCTAGGTGGTTTGCCTTTGTGAAGAATGAAACCAGGCGATAGCCTTCTAAACTAATCGCATTCAGTCCTCAGAATACCGGAAAAAACTGCCGGTCACTGCTAAGGAGCACTGTAAGTTAATCTGTTGCAAAGTCTTGGTGAACTAACGAGATCGAAGCTAGAATCTGTACTTCAAAAACCCCCTGAATCACAAGTGGTATCAATCACAGTTACCATGTTTACCAGCAAAGTGATCTGAATGTCAGGACTTCGGTGTCTTGGCTCTTACACCGTACAAGGTTTGCATGAAGAAATTGCGCTGTCACTGTCACACAGGAGTCTGAGGATGTAAAAAAAAAGTATCCAATCTATTTTGGGTATGCCATTAGGTTAAAAACCATCTTAAAGCTTATAACATCTCAACAAGAAGATCACAGATGGAGGCAAACGGTGGAAAAAGGCTATGTGAAGAGAAAAAATGGTTAAAAAAGTGCACAAAGATGCGGATGGCAAGTAAGGAATGACCCATAAAATCGAAAGTAGCAAACCTGAAAACGGATCCCGTGGTGTTAGATACTTTTGTGTCCTAAACTAAAAGTGGTAATTATTATTGAAATATTGATAGTCATGCGCACAAGGAAAGAAAGTAAGATACATCAGAGTCTCGATGCATTGTGAGTCGAACGGGTATTCCAAACTCGCCTAAACCCGGACAAGCCGGCTGCAGTGCAGACTTCACGAATGGCATTCGGTGTAATCCCAGAGTCGCAAAACGCTCCTCCAGGTGAGTGGATGAACATATCTAAATTCGAGTCCAAGAGCCATGTACCAAGCCCTCTCACACAACCGAAAAAAAGAACGGCTCCACCAAGATTTTTGGCTGATAAGCGAGCCATGGCGCCAATAAGCCGGAGATCTGCTAAGCCAGAGTCTTACTATGCAATGGAATTTCCCGTATTTAAAGAAGCCGGCCTGCTAAGACAAGTAGCCCTAGGGCCACATAAAATGTTCCTTTTTAAAAATTAAAAAGAAAAAACGGAGACGTGCTTGGAAATCGCAGCCACAACTTTCTGCACTTCTTAAGAGTAAAGGATGGACCGACGGAAAGTCTGTGCGCTGTGCTTCTGAAATAAAACAATTGGTATGCTGCACCTCAACGTAATTTGCAGACTATCAAGTTTCAAAATCAACCTGAATTTCATTCTCTCTGAAATTATCCAACACGTACCTGCGCTTTAATGCCAACCCTAGGTCATAAAACAGGCGATAATGTACATCCTTACGGAAATCTAATTATCCAGTATAAAACCTTTGCTATGGAGACGCAAGTGAATAAAAAGTAAGATGGGATATTTACAAGTAGCGGCCAGTAGCTTATGAGATTTTGATGATGTGCGGAAGCCCAGTTTACTGTTAGGTAGTAAAACCCCTAAAATTATACCGAAATCGCAGAGTACGCGCTAGGCCAAAATGACCGAAGTGGTACCGCACGAGGCAAATGCGGCTGGAGATATCAAAATCCTATACCGTGAACTGCTAGCTCTCCATCGGAGATCCGGATCGACGAAAAGTGCCACTTTCGACCTACACTCTAACTTCTTCTGTGTTGTGATGTTGTATTCAAAACAAAAGTGGCAAGGAGTCCCATTCAGTCTCAGAGTGCGCCACAATGTTTGTTCTTATTAGAGCCTGGTTTTAAAGAAGTACTGCAATTACCATATTTTTCGGGTACACTCCCCCTTGCGTAGATAATAGCATTCCATGTCAAAAGACAATATCATACAAAGCTTGGTTTTATGAGGGAATATGCTGAAGCACGCAAAATATAAAATTACAATGGGAAAAATTAACAAGTCCGACGACCAAATGCTACAGAATTGTAAGTACTGCTACGTATGCATAATAATAAAAACATTATGTTCGTCCAATTAGCAGTTTTTAAGATATACCTCCGTAAAACATGTGACTGGTGCCATCTAGAAGGGCTTCTAGAGTGACGGACATTAAGCTAAAGTTTATCCATTCTTTTTCCAGGTTTTCGGTCACCCTATTTGACCCTGAGTTGTTGAGCCCGGAAACTGTAATAACTTCTGTCATGGAAACGTTAGTGTTCGGAATCGTTTTCATGCCTCTCCCCCTTCGCAGGACACGAGAATTGGAACGCCTCCCCCGTACTAGAGGTGGTCTTGCGTGAAAGGCCCGAGAGTAAAAATATTTCCGTGCCCTCACCCTCACACCAACCCCCAAGTGAACTTTGAACCGCAACCCTAATCTTAATCCCCTTTTCCTAAATGTAGCACAAAACCATCGTTACTGTCGGCGATTCCTGTCTCCTGTGGGGGGGGGGGGGGGGGGGGGAAGAGGGGCAAATTAGGGATACCTATCAGGGCTGTTTTCATTTAGAGTGATCTTTTATGCGCTTTTCCTTACCGGTGCATTTTAAGGCAGTAAAAATACTGAAAATATGATTGAATTCCACGAATAGGATGGAACCTGATCGGAACCTGATTATACTCAATATGCATTAACAATTACTTGGGGGATTTTTGAATTGTTTATATAAACTGTTTCCGTTAACTACACCTTCAAATAACAGTATTGGGGAGGTTATTCTGGTTGCATTTGATCACACCCCGTTCACTTAGGAAAACTGAAAAACTGCTAAAAAATTAGTTCCAGGCTATTTCATTCTTTCAGTTGTTTCACATTTGTTCTTTCAGTATTTACTTAAATTCCTATCAAAAATAGAACATGAACAGGAAATATGCAAACCGAGACCTGCGAATATGAAAGTTAAGTTGACTTTCATCATCACGTCGCTATAAATCAAAGAGCAGCACAGGTTTTCAGAAATCACCCTCAAAGCACCTGTAAGTAGAGAGAGTCAAACAATAACGTCTTTAATAAGAAAGATAATTATATCCGTCAAACGATTCACACTCAACTACCAGATCACAGTCAGCACGAGGCAGAAATAAGGCACAGAGCTTTGAGCGTCAAATACCACAACAGAACGGAGTTTCGACAGTAACCACTAAAGTAGCCACGAATGCGGTTGCATAAGAGAGCTTTGTTGGAGCGGTTGAAGGTAAAGGTGTGAAGCGAAGCAAAAGTGGCCAAATTAAAAAAACCTCAAGAGGCTGCCCAGAGAGAATAAATACCAGCGCGACTTCGTCAACCGGTGCTAGCAAAAACGAGGAGACTCACTAAGTGAAAAAATTCCGTGTTCTTCCGAAATTTTCTCTAAGTTAAGAACGCATCGGAAACAAGAAACCGCCTTATTAAACCATTTAGAGTTAAGGTTGCACGCCGAACAGAAGCAACTATCAGATGCCAGACAATGAAGCCGAAAAACTAGCTCCGCAGTAGAAAAGACGTGAAATTATTAACGGATCTGTTAAAGTTGCAGACAAAGTGACTATTTTTGGGAAGAAGAGGATGATAACTATGGACGCAAATGTTTGAACATGTACGAGCGACAGGACTCTGTGCAGGGCAAAATGAATCACGTGGGAACCCCGTGAGCAACAGTAGTTCAATAAAAAACGTTCTAAGTCCAAGTTTCGACCTTCTATCGCGCCAATCACCAACACCAGTGATGAAATGGTGATGGCTCCTACAAATATCAGGCTCCTGTGGGTTTGCATTCTCTCCAACTTTGGATTCGATTGTTAACTCCACACGCCCGATTAGAAAAATATGGGCCCTAGTCATCGAGGGCTTTCTCGAGCGTTTCTCATACAGTAGATGGGCTATCCCAGGAAATGTTAATGGAAATTATGAAATGGGTTTCCATGAGAAAAGAATACTTAAGCAGAGTTGCACTAGTGATTATCGTGTAACATAATCCCAAACTATTTCAGTCGCTTCAGAGTGCTACCTTTTGAATGAACCTCTTTTCGATCACATGAAAAACTACACTCTGTACACAACAACTTAACAATTCAAACACATTTTAAAAACATACAGAAAATTACTATTTCTTGTATTCATGTTTTATCAAAGTAGATCTTCTTCTTCTTCTTCTTCTTCTTCTTCTTCTTCTTCTTATTCAAATTTTTAGACTTAAAGGAGAGGTAGTTCTCGGTTTTAAAATATTTTGTAATCATGCTCTTATTAACACTGTGAAATTGCTATGCAAAGGGCAGCTTATATGCCATTTTATTAATGCAGCCTGTAAAGTATACAACATGATCCACAATAATTCCAAAATGTTATGAGATCTATACGACAGTTCGACCGTCGTAGTCCGACGATGTCCACCGTATGCTCATGGGAAAGTTGAGCAGGGACGGTGACTTGCGCGTGATTTAGTTTTAAGTGATAGTAGCCTTGCGCTGCAGCTACCGCACTCCCTCCTCCTCCCCCACCTGAGCCCGGTGTCAAGACAGAGTCAAGAAGACCGGAGGCGGGAGAGGACGCAGGTGGCTGGCGCGGCTGGGTCCCCTAAGTCCAAGCCGCCCCTAGGCGTGCCACCACACCTCCATGTTCGGCATTTGTTATGGGAGCGCAACCCGAATAACGCATGCCGTGCCCTGATGTGGCCCCCGTGTTGGTCCAACGCATCTACCACGTGGCCCGTTTAGGGGGCAGATCTATACGACACCGCATTAACAACATACCAATTTCCTTACACGGAAAACATACATCTTGTAATTTGGAAACCTTGACTGCAAGTGTAACAGCAGGTCGATTTCAAAATTATTGGTAAGTTGAAAAAAATTTGCAAACCGAAAGACAACCTTTATTCACATACGCACATTAAAGAAGCAATCTTCTAGCAAATGAAAAATATTTTAGTACTTGTCTCCTACAAAATATGCTTTAACTTTAAGAATACCGAAAGGCAACAAAGAAAATGCCTGCTACTTTAAGTGCTCATTTTCCACGGAGTGCGCATGTTGCAGGCGGCCGGCAAATTTACATTAAATAGCTGGCATCCTGACGTGACTGAAATAGCTTGGGATCATGCTGCTACAACACTGCAAAACAACCTTTTTGAATTGAAAACATACTTCAGCATTTCGGGTAACATACTTCATGAGATAGCACACCTACTGTGATTCACCTTTTCGCACCCGCTGATAATGTACATCCTAGTTCTCCGCGAAGTGATAGTGAAAATGAGATGCGTTAGCGCAAGAAGACGATCATTTTTAGCAGATGATAACCAAACGCACACAACTGCAAGCATACAACTTCTTAAGAGTGCCAGTCAGGTAAAAGAGCCGACTGACACATTTTTTTCAAGAACTACCTACTGACTATATAAAAATATGGGTCACAACTTCTGAGACCAAAATCAAAAACTTTCCACCATTGAATATCGCCCGCATGGCTACAGGCGGAAACCTCTACAAAATGTAGACGAAGAAGACGAATCGGAGGAAATGTTTCCCGAACTTTATGATGTGGTGCTTATAAGCACTGCACGAAAAGTTTGCTTTCAGGAGACGACGTTCATAGAAAGAGGACCCAGTGGCAGCAGCAGCATTCAATAACGATAAAGTCCAAGTTCCCAAACAATAGGGTACTAAGAAGAAAGGCTTTATGGACACATAAGACGTTGCTCTTCCGTAAAGTTCCAGGACGCCTATGCAGTAACTAGAATGTTGGATAAATGCCAGGTGTGATCATATGGGCTGATGTGGGCAATAACTAGCACAGAAATGGCTTAAAATCGATATATCAATCTTAGTCATAGCCTAAGAGAAGCCTGTAGTTTGCTCTGCCTTTTTTTCTCGAATAGTACATCCGTCAGTCAGAGGCTATCGGACAGAAAGTTGTACTGTGTTATGATTGGAATATCCTTTTTCCTTTAAGACTGAGTTTTGTTGCTTTTGCAAGTACGAAAAACCTTTTACTCCACCTATTATAAACAAGGACCCAGCAAGCATTGTTCTACAGAAGCAGCATACACCATCTGACTGAACTTCACAACACTTTCGAAAAACAAAACTAGGATGCGGGCTCTCAGAGCGCAACGAGAAATTTGCAGATCGGACAATTTTAAAAATTTCACGAAAAAAACATTTCACTGTTCTTGGTAATGATCGATAAGCACAAGGTTTCGCTTAAGTTTCTCAAAATGTCAGTCTTTAGCATGCGAAAGTTGTGTATGGACTGTAGCCTTATAACAGAAAGTTTACTGATCCGGCCTTTTCGCAGAGAAATTCATCTCTGGTCTCCGCCGGGTTAAACATAGAAATGAAGAAAGGGAACTTCAAAAAATTGCGGTGATAGGAAGATACCGAAGCAAACGAATATTTACTGCCTTCTTTGAACGTTCTGGGGGAGAGGGGGCAAAAAATCCAATCAAACGTCATACAGAGAGGGCTACAGGGTACCACACAAAGAGACCGTGTTAGGGGCTTTGTTTAAACTTGTCCTCTTTGCAATTGCTCATGAAATTAGCTCGACATTGTTTTAGTGAATACTTATAGTTAATCATTATCATAAGGTGGGAGGGAGACGCTGAAGTAGTTAGTGACGGTTTTCCATTGACGAAACTTGCCCGACTGAAGCGGGTGTGTAGGTAAATTGGTTTTACAACTGAATACCAAAAGCTTAACCATCGAGCAGTCGCAAAAGCAGGATACTCGGTACCGTTGTGCAAGGAGATAAAGGCGCAGAGAACGACGAATGAAGGCTGCATGACGGCTAAACACATGCAGGTCCTTAAACCATGCAAGGAAAAAGGTCTATTCGGGAGCTTCGGGAGGAGTAAAGACAATTGTACACTGTGTCCTTCAGTACTCATTCCATCCAACCTACCAAAACAGCGGGGCTGCATTACTTCCATCGGGTTTTATGGACAACCACCGTAAGAACTGATTCGCCTGGCACCCACCTTTTCTGCCTGCGTTGACTTGACTTCGGCAGCGTCAAGTTTGGTCTGGAAGGAAGCCTCCTTGGCAAGTAGCATCTTCTCCAATTCGGATCTGCAGGCTGCCTCTTGTCCCCATCGGCCCTCCATGGTCATTCTGGCAGCCTTTGAATCCGCCAATCTTTCCTCGTAGAGCGATTTCATCTCATCAATCGACCTCTTCAGTTGTAGATTCTACTCATTGGCGGTAGGCGAGGAGAAGGGCGACAGTAGAACAGTAGCGGTTAGGGTCTATTAACTTATAAAACACATGCCCTAAGTACATAAACACCCAAGCCCTGTAATTCACAGAAATTAAAGGCCACAACACACAAAACGAGCATTTAACCAAGCGGGTGTCATATATTCAAACGAAAATTAGGGTTAAGTCCTGGTGTGTGGTAAAGAAATGGACTGGAGAAGACGATTCGAAAAGTAAAATGGCGGTCAGGTGTTCAGTTAGTTTGCGGGGAACTTGCAGATCTTACCACTATTCCCTAAAGATCAGCTGACCCAGCACTGCAGTAGAAGGTCGCAAATAAATGGAGGAAAGAGCACTTCTTTGAAATAGTTCACATGGATCCTTCCACAAAATAATTACGTGAAAATGTATCAAATATTCCAATTGAGAGTAAATGTACCGTAGCGCTTTTTGACAAAACAAACAGGCACGATGCAAAAATTTATTTTTATAATACAGGGGGAATTATAGTTTTCTACCAATTTTGATACCCTTTTACAATTTAAAGCATAAAATAGAGAATGCCTGTAAAAACACAGGAAAACGCATTTTCCGCAAATAAACACCCTTTTGTATTTCGTAAACATGGGCTCCTTTACATCTTCCACAACGGCTCTTATAATAACTAGCTTCAGCGTTTGAATTTCTTACCAATTTTTCTCCTTAGGATTCTAGATGATTTCGGCTCACTGCCATATATCTGATTTTCCAGTAGCCCCAAGAAGAAAGGCGGGTGTTATCAAAGCAGTCCAACGCGGATGTCCATTGAAATCTAAATTTAGCTAAATTATTTGCACATCGAAAATCTGCCTTAGCAGTGGCAATATGCCTTCTGTTGTACTCACCTTACAGTCACCCTATGTCAGGCCACTGAGGGATGCATATCAAATACCAAAACTAATGGTTTCGGTCGCGCGCCGCTGTATCTGACATTTGGTTATCATGAAAGTAAAACTTAATTATACATTCAGATGCAAAACCACACCAAACCGCGGCCATGTCAGGGTGAAAGTAACACAGATAAATGACGTCTGGAGTCTAGATGTGTCCAAACGTGATATTCGGCATATTCACGGAGGCATTCAGGCCGCATCCGCATTGATAAAATTATAAATATAGTTAGGGCTTCCTTCAAACACCTCCTAAGTCCGGATTGCCCGCCTTTGTCTTCACTGAATATACACAGGCTCAACTGTATGCAGCGACTGCACCTTGTATGGGTTCATATTCAAAAATGTTGGTGAGATTTTAATCTCGAGAAAATTTATTTGAGTGGACGTCCCTGATTCTTCTTGAATACATTATGCAAATGTTCAATATATCCCTCGTATGCACTGAGCATTAAAATATCGCGTGTTTGCGATCTGGGTTAGAACAAGGCAACAGTTACTGTCGAAATAGAATTCGGTTATGTTATGCGCTGCACTGACTTCAAGTTTCATATAATACAAATTTCAGGTTACGAATTTTACCACTTTAAAGCAAATATTAAATGAATGTTGATGGTAGAAGTTACCAAACGCGACTTGCCAAAAAGCGACTTATGAGCTGCCCCCCCTCGTTTGGCGGTCAGAACATGACAACCTCTAACCCAGGTAACCATACACACACTGGAACCCAGGCATAAATTTGCGTGGGAGAAAACTGGGATTGTTGGCACCTGCAACAGGAAGACGCAGGCAGATGCTTCACGGTCGTTACCGGACATTTTCAAGCACCGCCAGAATCCACACAGCGGCTGGTATAGGCAGAGTAGTATTACTGAAAAAGACAAGGGAGATTGGAATGACCATTTCTGGTTCAGTAGCCATCATTGGACAGTCGTATCTAACCCCAGGTTTTGCGACCCCTGAGGCTCAAACGCAAATCTTAGTTAGAACTCCACCGTCCTAACCATCGAGCCACGGACTCGTTCTCCTGTCGATTACGATTGAATATCTTAGAAAGTTAAAGGGAAACCCTCACCGGTGGTGTTATTCTGCCTATACCACAAATATAAAGAGGAAAAACCTACCTATAATGTAAGCCCACCTGGTCCATTATTAAAAAATCTAACATTTTTTGTCCTTGTCCTAGTTCAACTGAATGTATAATAAGGAAAGGAACTTAATAAGCGCTAAGATTCTCCCTCCCTCTTGTTTAACCAATCCGAGGGATGGAGCACCTCACCAATAAAGAATTTCAGGCCTGCAGTCCAGAATAATGACGCAACTTGAGCAGCATAACCGTGCAAAAAGCATGGAAATCGAGCAGACAGTAACAGTACGTGTGGTAAAAAGTATGAAGTTTCAGATCCCCGACCCTTCCAAATGGGCTGCCTGAAGGCCCGTTGGACTTAAACAGTCCTTAAACTTGCCTTTCGGGCTGCGCGAGTCCTTAAGAACCGCAACACATGCATAGAACGTAAGTAAACGCAGACCTTCCCGCCACGTCAGACCCTGCATCCAAACGTACCATCAGTTGGTTGTCAGGTTTGGACAATCCACCAGCGCACGAGGGACTGACAGGGAGCGAGACTGAAACTCAGGAGGATTCCGTCTTCACGGTATTCAGCGCATTCCCCACCTTAGTTAATTAGGCAAACCTAAATCTATCGCGACGCGCTATCAGTGTAGGCATCGAAGTTTGCCAAGTGACGAGGCAACTCGAGCCTACTTGGGACTGGGGAAATAGCTGTCGGGCATTCCTGCTTAAGTGAGATTCCATAATCCGCCTTGTGCTACATGTGGTGTGTGCCATGCGTAGTCCTGCGATGGGGGCGACAGCAACCCCGTAGGCGGCTCAGACTAACTGGGGTCGTTCTCCCACTAAAACAAATCCGTGACCCTTAGTGGAGTTCGGCAGCCGTCTGGGATGTCCGAGCAGCCCTATTTAGGGATAGCACTGCTTGCCTCCTCGCGGAGGAAGGGGCTAGAAATTGTGCCCTAAAAAATGCTGGGTCTCACGTCTTCTGCAGCCGGCCGCGGCTCGCAGATCGCAAACTACGCGGTCGTAAAACTCAAACAAACACCAATACTCCCCGTCCCCACCCCCCTCGCCATACTCTCCAGGCTGCTCGGGTGAGTCCACTCCCACTAGCAGCCTGGAATGTTCGTTCCCTTTTAGACAATCCTATGAGCAACCGGCCGGAACAGAGGACGGCGCTAGTCGCTCGGGAACTGGCGCGCTACAAGGTGGACATTGCTGCTCTCAGCGAGACCCGATTCTCTGAGCAGCGTCAGCTGGAGGAGGTGGGTGCCGGCTACACTTTCTTCTGGAGCGGCCGGCCAAAGGCAGAGCGACGCGACGCTGGTGTTGCCTTTGCTATCCGTAACGACATCGTGGGACGTCTGCCCTGTCTGCCACAGGGTATCAATGATCGCCTGATGAGCCTCCGCCTGCCTCTTCGGGGAGACCAGTTCGCCACCATCATCAGTGCCTACGCTCCCCCAATGACGAGCTCTGATGCGGCGAAGGACAAATTCTACGAGGACCTGCACGCCTTGCTGGCGACTGTGCCGAAAGAGGACAAGTTAATTTTCCTTGGTGACTTCAATGCCCGCGTCGGGACGGACCACGCTGCCTGGCAGGGAGTGCTGGGTCCCCACGGTCTCGGTAGCTGTAACGATAACGGCCTCCTTTTTCTGCGCACGTGTGCGGAACACCGTCTCCTGCTGACCAACACCTTCTTCCGCCTGCCGACGCGGGAGAAGGCCACGTGGATGCACCCTCGGTCGCGGCGCTGGCATCTGCTGGACTATGTTATCGTCCGGAGTCGAGATCGACAGGACGTGCTGGTAACCAAGGCGAGCCGCGATGCCGATGGTTGGACAGATCACCGTCTCGTCATCTCCAGATGAGGCTCCGACTGCAACCCCGACGAAGGCCCCAAGGTAAGAGGCCACCATGTAAGTTAAATACTCTTTTATTAAATTTGCCTGCTCACTGTTTTGATTTCAGCAACCAAATAACCCAGAAACTGGAGGACCTGCATGCTCCAGATGATAACGCTACCGTGGAGACACGATGGTGTCCACTGCGAAATGTCATCCAGTCCACCGCCCTCGATGTTCTCGGACGCGAACGCCGTCGACACCAGGACTGGTTTGACGACAATGACACCGACATCAGCAACTTACTGGCGAAGAAGAATGGACTACACAAAGCCTACATGGACCTTCGGACTGATGCCACCAAAGCAGCCTTCTTCAGATGCCGGCGCCTTGTACAACAACGGCTGCGGGAGATGCAGGATGCCTGGATGACCCGAAAGGCTGAGGAAATCCAGGGGTATGCGGACCGCAATGAAATGAAAAACTTTTTCAAAGCCATCAAGGCCATCTACGGCCCGTGTATCAAGGGGTCCGCACCGCTGCTCAGCTATGACGGCACAACACTGCTAACAGAGGAATCGCAAATTCTGAAGCACTGGGCTGAGCACTTTCGAAATATCCTTAATTGCTCATCAGCCATCTCCGATGCTGCCATTGACCGGCTCCCTCAAATGGACACGAACAATGACCTGGATCTGCCGCCTTCCCTACCAGAAACCATCCGGGCCGTGCAGCAGATTTCCAGCGGTAAAGCACCAGGATCCGACGCAATCCCACCGGAAGTCTACAAGCACGGTGGGCCCCGGCTGATGGCAGAACTCACAACACTCTTCCAGGAGATGTGGCGCCAAGGACAAGTTCCTCAGGATTTCAAAGACGCGACCATCGTCCATCTCTACAAACGAAAGGGGAACCGGCAACTCTGTGATAATCACAGAGGCATCTCGTTGCTCAACATCGCCGGGAAGATCTTCGCCCGTATCCTTCTCAATCGTCTTAACGGTCACCTAGAGCAGGGCCTGCTCCCGGAAAGCCAATGTGGCTTCCGCCGACACCGCGGAACAACCGATATGATCTTTACCGCCCGCCAGCTACAAGAGAAGTGTCAGGAGATGCGAACTCACCTATACACTACCTCCGTGGATCTAACGAAAGTTTTTGACACGGTGAATCGTGACGGACTGTGGAAAGTCATGCAGAAATTTGGTTGTCCTGAGCGGTTCACGCACATGGTGCGTCAGCTTCATGACGGGATGACGGCGCGCGTCACTGACAACGGGACGGTATCCGAAGCATTCGCAGTGACCAACGGAGTGAAGCAGGGCTGCGTACTGGCCCCCACCCTCTTCAGTCTCATGTTCTCGGCTATGCTGATGGACGCCTATCGTGATGAGAAGCCTGGTATCCGCATCGCCTACAGAACTGACGGGCACCTTCTCAACAGTCGGCGTATGCAGGCTCCAAAGCGCGTGTCTACGACTACAGTCCATGACTTGCTCTTCGCGGACGACTGCGCCCTTAACACCGTGACGGAGGAGGACATGCAAAGGAGTATGGACCTCTTCGCCGAAGGCTGCGCCGATTTCGGATTAACAATCAGTACAGCCAAACGGTTGTCATGCGCCAGCCGCCACCCAGGGCGGAATACAATGATCCTCGAATCAATGTCAACGGTGCTCAACTCAAAAACGTGGAAACCTTCGCTTATCTAGGAAGCACGATATCGCGCAACACGCGAATCGATGACGAGGTTGCCCAACGGATCTCCAAAGCTAGTAAGCCTTCGGCCGGCTACAGGCCTCCGTGTGGAATCGCCACGGTATTCACCTGAACACCAAACTGAAGATGTACAAGGCCGTCGTCTTGACAACACTCCTTTACGGAGCGGAAACCTGGACCGTCTACTCGAACCAAGCCAGGAAGCTGAATCACTTTCATCTCAGCTGCCTCCGCAGAATACTGAAGCTGAGATGGCAAGACAGGATCCCGGACACGGAAGTCCTGGAGCGGACCGGAATCCTCAGCATCCATACCATGCTGAGGCAAGTGCAACTGTGATGGAGCGGCCACCTGGTAAGAATGGATGACGAGCGACTACCCAAACGACTTTTCTACGGAGATGTCGCTACGGGTTCTCGCCAGTAGGGAGGTCAAAAACGACGCTACAAGGACACTTTGAAGAAATCGCTGAAGCAACTGCAAATCAACTCGGCGACCTGGGAGGACCTCGCCCAGGATAGACCGGCATGGAGTAGATCAGTGAAGACTGGTTCAGCAATCTATGAGAACAACCGGCTCGCCGCCGTCAAGGCCAAAAGAGCGGCACGAAAGTCACCAGCGCCCCGGACCAACACCGCCAATGCCCAGGCCCTGCCAACATGCCCACGCTGTCAACGGCCTGGTTGGTCATCTTCGGACGCAATGCACCAACAATCAGACAATTCCAATTTCTACGTCAAATTCTGTCAACCCTCATTCTGACTCCCCACCCTCACTCCTGACATCAATTCCATTACTCCCACCATCAACGAGACCACATCCATCTACTCATCGCCTGTTACCCCCACCACCGCAACCACCACCACCTTCGCCTTCACTACCACCACCACCACCACCACCACCACCATCAGCGATGGGGAATCTCTCCTAAGCTGTACTCAATGCGACCGCACATTCACCTCACGCATCGGCCTGGTCGGTCACTTGCGAATACATCGTACAGAGACCGGTGAGCCAGTGCCTGGAGCACCATCACACAGCAGAGATCGTCGCTTCCACTGCCCTCACTGTCCTCGCGCATTCACTCATCGCATGGGCCTATTCGGTCACATGCGCATCCATGACAGCGGAATTCACCACAATGCCGACAACACCGATACACCATGCACACCCTCCGCTCCTGCCATTCTTAGCGCCCCTGCCACCCCCCACTACCATGAATGACATCGCCCCCAGCCTCTACCGATTTCTTCTGCCCACACTGCGCCCGCAACTTCAACTCACGCATCGGCCTGGTCGGTCACCTGCGAATCCATCGCACGGAGGCTGGTGAACCAGTGCCTGGGGCTCCGACATACAGTCGACGCGCCCGCCTTCACTGACCTCACTGATCCCGCACATTTACACACCGCATGGGCCTATTAGGACACATGCGCCTCCACGACAACCTCCGGTAAACCACCGGAGGCTAAGCTACATCAGCACACACTACCTACACCAATGCATCGACAACACCCTCACAATCACCATTTACCAGAGTATATCACGGTTTCCTAGAATATTTCGAGAAAATACTACGAGAAAGAGTTATTTTTGGGAAAATTGGAGATTCCAATAGAATATGCACAGAGTTGGGCCATATTTTTTTATAGAGCCGCTCAATTTAAATGTACTGTAGCTTCATTTTTAATCTGAGACTCAAACTATCGAGATCCTTGAGTCGAAAAACACTAATTTGGTATAAATGGAAGAGTCTCATGGTCGTCAACGCAGGGGAGGATATGCCCGAATCTCCAGCCTGATAAAATAAAGTATAAGATGCTGACATTTAGGCGAAGAAATTTCACAGGCTTTTGTAGTATCGATCCTATTTCGTGAACAGTGCTCACTTTAGAAGCCCAGTTAAAGAAAATTTCAGTTTCTAAGTAATCGTTTATAAGTGCAAGCTATATTGATAATTAGATTTTATGCCCCATGCACAGTACAAAGTACGAGTGCGATTCTGTAATTCTGAACAAATCGAGGGATGAGAGACAGAGTACAACTGCAAATGGCAAGATTGAAACCGAAACCTATAAGCGTTGGAAAAATTTGGGAAACCTGACGTGTTTTCAGAAAGGTGAATGAAAAACTCTTCATCAAACAGGCGGGTTATTGAAAGTGAGCCACAATTTTTTCACCTCCATTCATAAATGAATTTTCTTATATTTGCATAGGCTGGCCCATTTTGCTCAGTAGACATTGAACTTGACCACGCTTTGTTTATTCTAACTACAAAAATGACGTCATTTGCACACCACACCAACACCGTTTTGAAGAAAGAAACTGGCGCAAATAAGTGCAACTCATTAATGGACGACCGTTAATGATGCCAAAAGTTGTAACTTTCGGTCACTGTGTACCGTTTGTTTTCTTCCAGTGTTATCCATTTTGTTTACCCATTTTTATCCACGATAAATGGAGGTCTTTTTGCTGAAAATATTGAAATTATGCTTTCAAAATAAGGCGCCTCACCTCATTTTCTGATGCGTCCACGCGTTTTTGCAGTTCTAAGCGTGCTGACTGCGATTCAGCCAGCTGGCGCGAGACAAGTTCCCGGTCTTCTTCTGAGGCCTTCAGTTGTTCCTGAAGTTCGCCAGATTCCTGCTGTGCATCCTTTACTTGCCGCTGAAGTTCCGTGATCCGGTCATGTACAGCAACCTGAAAAGCAACATCGTGAATAGGGCTACTTCGGTAAATAAGGAACAACGGGCCGGTAAGAGTCAGGGAAAACTAGCAAACTTCTATATGTTTCGTCCATCAGACAAAATTATCTTAATAAATACGAAGTTAGTAGGTGATTTCGGTTCATCAGCCTGGATTTTAGTCCCGAATTCTATCCTACGGGCTTCCCTCGCTACATTCGGATTTGTAAGTCCAAAGCGAGCAAAGATGATCTCAGTGTAACAAATGACAAATCTATGATGCTTCAGCTATCAATGGATGACATGTAGAATTGCGTAGGAAACATTAAGATTGAAACTGAATTGCACAGTTCCAGTGATCAAAAGCGTTCAGCTACAACATATATATATTTTTTTCTGATTGGGCGCTCACCGATCGTTTACGGGAATCACTCGTCCCACTCTGGAGCCCCACCAGCAGCCGCACAGCGGCAAGTATTAGGTTTAGAGTAACTATCAATAAAAACAAGAGAGACTGGAATGAAAATTTCTGAGTTATTAGCCGTCATCGGCCAGTTATACCCAAACTCAGATTTTTGCTGTATCTGAGTCCGGAAACCCTGTTCTTTGGCCATCAAGCGCTATTCAGTTCAACGATCTGATCAACAGGCGCATTGCCCTGTCAGTGGTGATCGGGAATATCAACCATAATAGAAGTGAGTTTACCAATCAGATAGCAAGACCTATGCTTTATTGGCTGGTGGGCATACCAAAAGCCGTAGATTTTTGAGGCTTCGTATTCAGGCTGACGTCAGACGCGTAGTTAATGCGCAAAAGTTACAATATTTAATATGCCTGAAAAATTGATACGGCCTTGCCATTTTTGATAATAAGCAACTGCTGTAGGTGGACATCTTGTTCGGATTGGTTGTCGCCTTTTTCAGTTTGCCTTGACATTATTGTATACGTTGGCTAACTCGATGTGCAGATTAATGCACGGGTGATCGGCCTATCTTCGATGGACTGACAACAAGATGCGAATTTCGTCCCAACAACGTAAATGTCCAGTTTCCAGTGTACACAATAGCCCCTTCGGACATTTAATTCTGTCTATTCGCTTTCACCTGTTGTCGTGTGTGCGTATAATAGTTGATTTTCCAATTTCACCAAGTGTCCCATGAAATTATTTGGACAACATCTTTCTTATATAAATATCCAGCTGTATAATTTAGGTCTATAAGTTGGGCGCGTAGTTTAGTCGCTGATATGTGCTTAACTTGCATTTGATGCTATCTCGGTGTCTTTCAACGAACTCGAACACATTTTTAAGGTGAGGAAATGCTTACCAGTTTTTTGGCTTGGATGACTGCTTGGAACGAGTAAGTTCTTAATCTTTTTTTTCGGTTGAGTCCTTTAGACGCGCAAAATCTCTAGGGTACCCGTTTTTTGGAAAACAGTTCAAAAAAATAATAACGTTCTACTCGATAACCTCCGTTGTCAGAGCAGTGCAGTATGTCTCAATTAGGCAGGCTGTTAACAAAATTCCGTCTGTAAGCGATAAATTGAGTGCTCTGATAATTAAGAAAAACTTCTATACAAGTTGAAATGTGAAATGTGCATGAGTATTTCGTCGTTAGAGGACATCAAGAAGCAAGAGTTTGTTTTCAGTATCGCTTTCGAATGCGATCCCGGGTAGTGTTGAGTGGGACATTTCCAGTTGATTCGGCTCGGTGACAAAATTTGGGGTTAATTAATGATAGGGACGTAGCCTCCACAGTCTCCCTCCAACTGGTTCCGGTCATATGTCCAAGGGTTCAGACACAGCAGACGCATGAATATCCAGGTCATAGGACTAATATATATTGCTAATTGAAGCAATAATGCGTAATTTTTGAAACTGGTGCCCCAGCTAGTCGTCAGACCTTGGCATGTGTACAAGAACAATTTAATTAATTAGCCGTGTTTAATAGAAGATTCTACGGTAAGGCGATGTCTGCACCCATACGCATTAATTTCAGTTTGTCATCCCGTCATGATTGGCCATGCGCATTGGAATTTGTCCTCGTATGTGGCATTTAAATCGATATGCCCATTGATGCATGCCTCATCTTAGTGCATTGCTTCCAGGAATTTGCGGCCTTTCTCATTAGGCAAGTGCCCACAACCCGAGTGTTCTCCCATGCAAATTTATGCCCAGTGTCCAGTGTGTGCATGGCAACCTGCCAATCCTAACCCTGATTACCTTTTGGGACAGGAAACACAAGGAGCTGTTTTAAGCACTGAAGTAGACCTAGTACATGCCTAGCGAACCCTAAACCCCTTCCTATTCCTTGTGATTACAATAACTATCAAAACGGTTGGAGTGAAGAAACTGAACACGGCAATCGCTGACGCATGATATTTAAAACCAAAAAAATCTGTTGCTAACATGTGAGATGATTTTTAAAAACCTTTAGAGGTTTAGAATTTGCAGAAATGCTGGCTGAGAAACTCCCTCGTATGCTCCAATTATTAATATTTAACTGAAATTCTTAAAGTACCACCACGTCCCTATCCGCTTCCCCGTTAACACATGAGGCGTCGAACGATAACTGCACATGTTTAAACATAATAATTTTACAAGAAAGGGCTTCTGCATTCCACCATTGTTGCTGTTGACTTAATGGACGCAATTTCATACACCTACACACCTACAGTTAAACCAGCAGGAAAAATCGACGACAATGCAAACCCTAGCAGAGTGTTTGTCAACAGAAATAAGGAGAGGTTGACACAGCACAGTTTTGGTCTGATTGTGTCTGTAGGCAACCATAACCCCGGGCCACCATCTGAAGACAGAAAAACAAGAATGCGCACTCACGTAGTGTGGATGGTCCGCAGACGAGCTCTATCAGAGAGGTCAAAATAACTAAATCGAGGTGATTTCACTAGTGCCTCGCCAACTGTCATTCTCCGTTGCTGAATATCGGGCAGTTATTCCTAGAGGAAAGGGTGAATGCCAATTCATTGGCTTCTGAAAGCAAAAGGCAAATGCTTGCCTTACAGTTATCTCTGCCATCCATTTGAGGTTTGCTTGTAGAAGCCTAGGGATCGGTGTGTGCATTCGCCCCCAGGTACAAAAAAAATCAGTCGTAATTCTCTCGTAACGAAGATGTGTACAGGGTAAGAGGGGGGGGGGGAAGGATTCGACAAAATGCTAGCAAACTTCAGTAGTTCAACTAGGAACTATGCTTCATAAAGTTTCCCGATGCTTCCTGCTGATGGTGGTGTTCACTAAGACTTGGGCTATTCTAGGAAGGTCAGGAACTGAGTTTTCAACGGAGTTTTTTCAACGGATTGACCCGACAGGACTGGTCCTTTAATCTCCAGTTATCCAAGCTCTCAAAAATAAGCTTTCGAAAGCGTTTAGTGTTCGGAAGTGCTATATTTCTAGAGATGCCGCTTGGACAAAATTCGTACACTCATCTGGTCGCCCCAAAAATGGCCAGAATGACGAAGAAGTGCAAAGAAATTGCTTCTCACCCTCGAATAAGCTGTAGCTTTAAAAAGTGCTTTGGCCAGCTATTCCGCAAATGAATGCTCACGTCTTTTGTCCTTTCTAGAAAATAAAAAACTCCATCACATACTTTCCTGGCAGATACTAAAGACTTTTCGGTAGGGATGCCTTGTATGGCCACGTAAACCGGACACGGGAATAGGAACCGCTCCACTCGCCTTACGGTAAATTTCTGGAAGGATAAACGTGCCCATGCCTTAACGCTAACCCTAGCCCTACCCTAAACCTAAATCATACAGTTAACACGATAAAAACATTAACCATAAGCCTAATCATGACCCTAACCCCAACTCTGACCTTAACCCAAACCCTCACCTTAAGCCTCAACGTAATTTACTCGGAAGTTAGCGCAAAGCCATAGGTATTGTGGGCGGTTCCTTTTCCCGTGTCCTGTTTAGGCGGCCATGCAAGACATCCTTACCGATTGTTCTGCCGCAGACAGAGGCACTTCCCCGTCCTAGTTTCTTAATTCTAGGCCCAAGTCTAGGAAGATAAAGATGTTCTATGGTTGCCATGTAAATAGTAACTGTTTCTCAAATGACATGTCCGGTTTCATGCTCTTTCAACTTAATTGTTGGCTTACAACAAACGCGCCGAAACATCTTACCATGTAAATTGGAGCCTAAGCGACCATTAGATAGACTACATTTTCGCGTTTACTTGCTAACTATCGGCGTAGGCCTGAAAAGCAGGCGCGTGGCAGAACATATGAGCCTATGTTGACTGTTTCAGGGCACATAACTGCACATGTTTACACATAATAATTTTAAAAGAAGGGGTTTCTGAAGAATCAAGTGCCGGTCCACGGCTTGCTTAAGCTGGTTTCCGTGGATAGAAAACAAAAGCTAAAAGTCAGCAGCGACGACAATTTCGGGATAGGAAAAATTTCGAATGTGGTCAGCGTAAGTGATTCACACGGGAAATCATATAAATATAATGAGGATTTGAGTTGCGCACCTAAGTGTATGCTTTTTCTTCAAAAAATAAAACAGAAACAATTTTTTTGCTGGGAAAGCTTCTTCCCTCAGAATGTGATGTTAATAAGCAAAATAGACCAGGCTTTAAGTATCCCGAACTGACCACCTGAATTTCGGACATTACTTTTACTTAATTTATTAACTTATGAAAAAGTGGATGACTGCATGCCTAATGCCGCAGATGAGCTCTGCAAACAGAATAGACATAATAGAATCTCTGCAATTTTTCTCAATCAGTCCCCTATGAAGATAAGTCTTTTCCGAAGCCTATACATTGTGTTCGTTAGGGGTGAGGCGTTTGCTGGGTTAGTAAGGTAGCACATTCGTTTGTGATCCCAACACGTGCAGTTTGCGAGGTTTGGTGACTTTATATCACGCCGACCACTATATCGGCGATGTCATTCCTGGCTGACCTGACCCACTTTCTTACGGACCCTCGACAGGAGCAAGAATGGGACCGGCTCTGTGTGATCTTTTATTACTACGGAAAAACTGATGCGGTTTGACGTCGTAATAGTCGACGCCTAGAAATTTATCAAATGACCCGATAATTCGGTCCTTCTATGGCCAACGAAACATACTGTTTGACCCTACAACAGTAGCCAAAAGCAAGCCTTGCTCATCCTAGCTTCCGCATCCGAGTGGACATTGCTCTGACACCAAAAGTGACGTCAAAGCGTCACTAGGCCTTTCATGTCTAACTAAATAGTGTGAGATATTAACCCCGTGGTGTGAAAAATGTCCAATACACAATCAGGCCTTGTAAAACGTGGGACTGGATTAAGTCAGAGCTGGCGTGATGTACTTCGTCGAAAGGTGCACATTGGCGCAGTATGCTCTTAAATGGGCTACTGTCAAAGTCCACAGTTGCTGCCAATTGCCCTACGCATGCAGCACGCCTTTACATCAGCATGGAAAAAGACATGAGTAGTTCAAACACCAAGAGCCGTAGTTGACAGTTCTCGAAGTAGCCATTAGGCGAAAGGACTTTTTGAAAGGTAAAGGTCAACGAACTCCCAAACAGTGCATTCATATAGCAAAATGTCGCTGACGATCAACATACAACTGAAATAAATTTATAGATTGTGGGGTGTAGTAGGTAAATTCTTGGGTTTAGAGCAGAGGCCGCCTGTTCAGAAATGTGGGTCAACTGTATGATTTGGAGATCACTGGCAGAGCTACGAAACTGTCATATGTCGGAGTGACTTCAATCGAGTAACAAAGTCACAGGAGACATGACAAGCCGAGGTGCATCAAGTGCTGCAAGGAATGCTGCAGGTTAGCTTGTGTCAGACTGGGACGGCAACCTTCCATTGCCACTGACGAAAATTGAGATGATGCCTGATGTACTTGGTTTAATAATAGAACTCGGATTAAAATACCAGTGCAAAAAGAAGAAAATGATAGGTAATATAAGCCCCATGGGTCTAATACGCATAGCTAACTACTAAATGTGATTCAGAAGGCCCGCTGTCCTAACTACGGAATGTAATTCATTGTGTGTTAAGAACACAATTCATATCACAACATGCACAAAGTAGTTTTATTGTGATTTTGTTATTCAACATCCTATCCTTTATTGAGAGTTGTTTTTGTTAATTTTTTTATAATCACGTTATATATATATATATATTGCTAATAGAAGCGAAGATGCGCGTTCCCGGAAATAAATGAGAAGAAAAGGCGATCTCAGGGACAATAGGTGTATTGTCCTGACGTTTCAAAAGCATACAAGCTTCCATCGTCAGAGGTGAGTATCGTACCGCGTCTCACAGTATTTATAGGGGGTGATAGCCATTTTTGTAACACAGCGTTGATTAGACGGGTTTACCTTAACAGTGTACACGATAGGAGGACGGGGTGGGGGAGTCCTTACTTGGCTTTGGCGTTTTTTGCCGGCATACACACAGGAAATTGCTGTCAGTTGACATGTCTCTGGTTGAGGGGGGGCGGCCACTGTCTGGGTCCGCATTGACCTCAATTGGCGCCCTGGGTCGATAGCCATGTTTGCGTCCTGAGGGCATGTCTCCTCGTCCGTCGGGGTAGTAATTGATGCGGCGGTAATCATGACTGCGCCTTCGTCGGCCCCGAATTGTGGCGTGGTTAGGTGCATATCCGTCCTAGGTTCTCCGGCGGTGGAATTCACGTTTGGCCTAATTCCGTGTTTGCTCTTACGTTCGATGAGCTGCGCCCGGAGGGCCTGGTAGGCTGCCGGAAGGGCGACACAACGGTTGATCGACGTAGGCTCCGTATGCCAGGCTTCGATTGTTTCCCTGGTTACGCGGTCATTTCCTCGACCCAGGATTTCGGCGTTTTGGAAGGCGAACGTGTGCCCCGAGTTCGCACAGTGTTCCGCCACCAGGGACAATGGGTCCATTCTCCTCACTGCCCGCACGTGTTCAGTAACACGGGTCTGTAACCGCTTCCCTCTCTCTCCGACGTAGTTAACTTCACAGGAGTCACATTGGATCCGGTAGATGATGTTTGACGTCTCACCTCGTGGAAGGGGGGCTTTCGGTCTCATAACTAGATTCCGAATGGTTGAATCCGGTCGATGGGGGATTCCGATCCCCAGCGGTCTGAGGAGGCGGGAAACTGCCTCAGAGACGCCGTCAATGTATGGCAGTGCACGCCAGACTTTTGGCTGTTCTGTTACCAGATTTTGTCTTGGTTTGGCCAGCCTGCTGCGCTCGATGAAGTTACGAGGGTATCCGTTGGCCATGAAAGGCGCTGGAGGTAGCGGAGTTCTGCCCTTTTGTCGTCCGACCGGCTGCAATGTGTTTCTGCCCTTCTCTATAGAGTTCGCACACAGCTGCGTTTGTGGCACAATGGGTGCTTACTGTGGTAACTTAGGATTTGGCGTGTGTTGGTTGCCTTCCTATAAACCGTAGTTTTTATGTGCCCGTTGGATTTTTGATGAACAAGAACATCCAGGAATGGCAGTTGGTTGTTAATTTCGGCCTCCATTGTGAATTGGATGTCCGGGAAGATGGAATTCAGGACATTATGGAATTCTTCGATCATTTCTCGTTTGATGATGACGAAGGTATCGTCGACGTATCGAGTACAAAACGTTGGCTTGTTGTTTGCGAAAACCAGAGTCTCAAGCTTTTGGAGAACTGCCTCAGCAATGAAGCCCGAGAGTGGCGATCCCATTGGCATCCCTCTGATTTGCTCGTACATGGTCCCCTCGAAGGTGAAGTACGTCTTCAGACAGAATTTTAAGAAATGGACAAGATTTCCCCGCTTCACCGACTCGCCTGCATCATCGTACTGCTTCTCAAGCAATTCGCTTACCTTTTTGACTGCTATGTCCTGCGGGATTGAAGTGAAGAGAGAGGTGACATCAAATGACGCCATGACCTCGTCTGCGGTGAATCGCATCCCCCTGAGCCGTTCCAGGAACTGAGTAGCTGAAGTGACCGTTGTGGCTGCGCCCGAGGTGAGAGACTTCAGGTGTCGGAACAACCATTTAGCCAGATTGAATGTTGGTGCACCACGCAATGACGCAATTGGACGGAGGGGAATATCGGCCTTGTGTACTTTTGGTAATCCGTAGAACCTTGCTGCGGCCGCATCAGATGGTTTTACAGCCAGTCTTACCGACTTACTTATTACTTTGTTTGTCTGCATATCGGCAAGCGTTTTGTCAAGCTGCATCATCAGCTTCTTCATCGGTTCACCATCGCAGCGAAGATATGCCTGTCGGTCTTCCAGCAGATTGTTGGCCTTCTGAATATAGTCGGTCTTATCCAAGACGACTGTAGAACGTCCTTTGTCCGCTGGTAGTATCACAATACTCGTGTCAGCTCTCAGTCTCTTGACAGCATCCTGCTCCACTCTGGTAATAATTGCGCGTGGTTTATGCGCCATTACCAAGGCGGTTACCTGTTGCCGAACAAGGTGTTTTGTTTCATCGGATTCCCCGGTTTGTTTGAGAATTGATTCGACTGTGGCAACGAGGTTAACCGGATCGGCGTCTGTGGTATTGAAGCAAGCCTCATGACTCAGAACCTTCAGCTGTCCAGGCGTCAATTGTTTAGAGGACAGATTGTGGACTAGGACATCAGTCTCTTCCTCAGGTGAGTGGCTTATATTTCGAAGCTTATCCGCCAGATCCGCATCTCGTTTTGCCCGTAATTCTCTGGCTCGTCTACTTATCACATGTCGCAAAAGTGTAGTTCCATTTTCGCCAAT
This sequence comes from Schistocephalus solidus, assembly GCA_017591395.1. Classification (NCBI taxonomy): domain Eukaryota; kingdom Metazoa; phylum Platyhelminthes; class Cestoda; order Diphyllobothriidea; family Diphyllobothriidae; genus Schistocephalus; species Schistocephalus solidus. The sequence goes on along the minus strand of WEDG01000242.1, from coordinate 343,180 downwards.
GAGTTCAGCGCACTTTGCAACCGCTTGGCTCAAAACCCCGTTATATTTCCGCAATCGAAGACGGCAGTCCTGGAGGAGCGCCCGTATCATTCGTCTGCCGTGTTGCATCACCCACCGTTTGGCCAGACTTGTGTTCACCGGTGGCCTGTAAGACAAGCTCTTCGGAAGCACATAGTTGTCAAGGCATCTGTGGAGGAACTGAATTTGCGCGTACGTAGATGACACACGAAGGGTAAAGGTTTCCCAACGTCGTGCTGACTCAAGCGCTTCGCGCCCGAAAATATTGCTGATAGAAGCGAAGATGCGTGTCCCCGGACATAAATGAGAAGAAAAGGCCAAACGTGAATTCCACCACCGGAGAACCTAGGACGGATATGCACCTAACCACGCCACAATTCGGGGCCGACGAAGGCGCAGTCATGATTACCGCCGCATCAATTACTACCCCGACGGACGAGGAGACATGCCCTCAGGACGCAAACATGGCTATCGACCCAGGGCGCCAATTGAGGTCAATGCGGACCCAGACAGTGGCCGCCCCCCTCAACCAGAGACATGTCAACTGACAGCAATTTCCTGTGTGTATGCCGGCAAAAAACGTCAAAGCCAAGTAGGGACTCCCCCACCCCGTCCTCCTATCGTGTACACTGTTAAGGTAAACCCGTCCAATCAACGCTGTGTTACAAAAATGGCTGTCACCCCCCTATAAATACTGTGAGACGCGGTACGATACTCACCTCCGACGATGGAAGCTTGTATGCTTTTGAAACGTCAGGACAATACACCTATAGTCCCTGAGATCGCCTTTTCTTCTCATATATATATATATATAAGAACAATCCGACAACATCAGCCTCTGCCACACCTGCCTCAGACCCCACGACGATGACCACCCCAACAACTGATAACAACTTCATCGATGCCCCGTCGCCCGCGATCACTGACACCATCCTCCCTCCTCCACTCCCTGCGCCAATCACAGGGAAGAGTACCACATGCCCCACTCCCACAACCTCAGAAACCACCTCCGACTACCTGCAACCTGCAACACACCCACCACCCCCAGTCCCAGCGATGGGGACTCGGTACTAAGCTGTCCTCATTGCGATTGAACATTCACCTCACACATTGACCTGGTCAGTCACTTGCGAATCCATCACACGGAGACTGACGAACTAGTGCCTGGAGCACCCACACAAACAGAGACCACCGCCTCCAATACCCTCACTGCCACGCACATTCACTAATTGCATGGGCCTGATCGGTCGCATGCGCATCCACGAAAGTGGAATACACAGCAATGCCAACACATTTTACGCGGCAATCAACACTTCCCATACTCCTCTCATGAGCTCGAATACCAGTAACAGCAGTAGATCCCCCCAGACTCAGCACCTGCCGACCTACCTTGTCCTCATTGTCACCGCACATGCGCATCGCGCATCAGCCTGGTCGGTCACTTGCGAATCCATCGAACAGAGACCGGTGAACCAGTGCCCAGAGCACCAAAATACACCCGCCGCACCCAAATCAACTGTCCACACTTCCCACGCAAATTTACACACAGCATGGGCCTATTAGGTCACATGCGTCTCCATAAAAACCTGCGGTAGAGAACCCCCGGCTATACCACAACACTACATCTCTCCTCATAAGCCTCTGTGCCTAACATGATCCCACGAAACACCACAAAGAACATGCTCTCGGTCTGTATAACTGATTGAGTGGCAGGCATGATATTCGGCTCTGTTGAATGTGTGGTCTGAGCTGGAGATACCCACGGGGCGAAAAGCGCCGTGGGTTAGAAGGTTGCCAACAAGCAATTACACTCCAACCTTGCAGTCAGTCCAATGTGTCTTGTGTGGAGTTGCAGGGGTGTAGGGGGTACAAGTTATGGGTAGCATCACACAGGTAGTATTTGGTCGCTCCAGCTGTCCCGTATAGATGGTGAATGCTCCTGTGGCCGCCTCTAACTGGTACCCAACTCCCACCTGTGGCTCCTCGAAGCTGGTTCTTCCCAGTGGCTACACTCCGGACAACCGCCACGACCGGTGTTGTGTGTGTCTCCACACCCGGTAGGCCTGCTCCCTTCCCACCGCTCTTCCCACTCTACCGTCCTCAATGTCCTACCTTCTCCTCTTCCCAGCCCACTTCCATCTCCCCTTCTACTTCTACTTTTTCCCCTCCTCTCCTTTACTCTTACTTATTCCCTTCCCCACTTCTCATCACCCTTCCCTCCCCCCCCACAGTCGAAAAAGTCCTACGGCGAGACGTAATGCAATCACGTAGGCAGCCCAGGCGAATCGGTCGTTCTCTTACTAACCCAATTCGTGACCCATAGTGGAGATTGGTAGCCGCCTGGGATGATTAAGCAACCCTATTTAGGTACAGCCCTGATTATACCCTCGCGGGGGGAGGTGGCTAGAAAAGGTGCCCTAAACAAATCCCGCGTCTCAAGTCAGCTGCATCAGAACGTGGCTAGCTGACTTCAATTACATTAGATCAAAAAACTCTAAACGATATCAACAACAACTCCTCTCCCACTACCCCTCACCATACCCTCCGGGGTACCCCCAGGACTGCTCGAGTGAGCTTGCTCATTTTAGCAGCCTGGAATGTTCGATCCCGTTTAGAAAATCCCAGAAGCAACCGACCGGAACGGAGAACAGCGCTAGTCGCTCGGGAACTGGCGCGCTACAAGGTGGACATTGCTGCTTTCAGCGAGACCCGATTCTCTGAACAGGGTATACTGGAGGAGGTGGGTGCCGGCTACACCTTCTTCTGGAGCGACCGGCCAGAGGCAGAGCGACGCGACGCTGGTGTCGACTTTGCCATCCAGAACGACATCGTGGGACGTCTGCCCTGTTTGCCGCAGGGTATCAACGATCGCCTGATGAGCCTCCACCTGCCTCTTCGGGAAGACAAGTTCGCCACCATCATCAGCACCTACGCTCCCCCAATGCCGAGCTCTGATGCGGTGAAGGACAAAATCTACGAGGACCTGCACACCCTGCTGGCGACTGTGCCGAAGGCGGACAAGTTAATTGTCTTTGGTGACTTAAACGCCCGTGTCGGGACAGACCACGCTGCCTGGCAGGGAGTGCTGGGTTACCATGGTCTGGCTGGCTTCAATGACAACGGTCTTCTTCTCTTACAAAACTGCACCGAACACCACCTGATTCTGAACAACACCTTCCACCTCCCGATGCGGCAAAAGACGACCTGGGTGCACCCTCGATCGTGACGCTGGCAGCTGCTGGACTATGTTCTTGTCCGGAGGCGAGGTAAACAGGATTTTCTGGTAACAATGGCGATCCCCGTAGCTGACGGATGGACAGATCACCACCTCGTCATCTCCAAGATAAGGTTTCGTCTGCAACCACGAAGAAGACTCCAAGGTAAGCGACCACCAGGCAAGTTGAATACTGTTTTGTTGAATGTGCCTGCTCACCACCTCCATTTCGGCAACGAACTGGCTGACCGACTAGCCAACCTTCCAGTCGCTGGTGCAGATACCTCCGTGGAGAACCGCTGGTGTCAGCTGAGGGACATCAATTAATCCACCGCCCTGGATGTCCTCGGCCACGCACGTCGTCAGCACCAAGACTGCTTTGATGACAACGATGCAGCTATCAACGTTCTGCTCGTCAAGAAGAACCAGTTGCACAAAGTCTACGTCAATCAGGCCACCGTTGCAAACAAGACAGCCGTCTATCGAAGTCATCGCCTTATACAGCAACGGCTGCGGGAAATGCAGGATGCCCGAATCACCCCTAAAGCCGAGGAAATCCAAGGGTACGCGGATCGAAACGAATGGAAGATTTTTTTTGCTGCTACCAAGATAGTCTACGGACCTCCTGTTTAAGGCACCGCCCCTCTTCTCAGTGCCAACAGCAGGACGCTACTCACTGAGAAGATGCAAATTCTGACGTGATGGGCAGAACATTTCCAAAGCGTTCTCAACCAGCCCTCCACCATCTCTGACGCCACCATCGATCGCCTGCCTGAAGTGGAAATCAACGCCGACCTTGATCTCCCACCCTCTCTCCAAGAAACCATCAGAGCCGTGCAGCAACTTTCCAGCGGAAAAGCACCTGGCTCGGACGCGATCCCTGCTGAGATTTTCAAGCATGGCGGACCCCAACTGATGAACTGACTCATAGTGCTCTTCCAGGAGATGTGGCACCAATTACAAGTCCCTCATGAAGGGAACCGCCACCTCCGCGACAACCACCGAGGAATCTCACTACTGAACATCGCCGGAAAGATTTTCGCCCACATTCTCCTCAATCGCCTGAAAGCTCACCTGGAGCAGGGAATGCTCCACAGGTATGTCTCCACAGCCAACATCCACGAAATTCTCTTCGCTGACGACTGCGCACTCAATGCAACGACAGAAGAGGAAATTCAAAGGATCATGGATCTCTTCGATGCTGCCCGTGACAACTACGAACTACGCATCAACACTGAGAAAACGATTGTTGGTGACCAGTGGACTGGGAGGCAGAGAACGATGACTCCTCCATATCCCCTGATTTAGTGAATCCTTGTGTGTGCGTTATGGGGCTAGGTCGTGCTGTTGCGCGCGAAGACGGGTACGCCGACCCGTCAGCCAATGCGCCCACTCCTACATCAGACAACTAACAACCTCGGGTGGTAGTCTGATTGTGGGGGCGGAGGGAGAGTGAGGTCGACGATTCAGCGCATTTTCCTCACTATAAACAATCTGACACACTTGAAAACATCACGGTGCGCTAAAAGCCGTGGCTTGGAAGGTTGCCAACTGACGGGATAACTCGGACCGCGTGGTCAGCTCAATGTGTGTTTTGTGTGGAGTGGCTGACTGGCTGCAATGGCTCCCTCTTAATGTGGCCTTTATGGCACTCCAAGTCCGTGGGATCCAATCCAGTTGTGGTGGTAAGCCCAGTGGCGGCTCCAGTCACGCCAGCCACCTGCGCCATCTCCCGTCTCCGGTCGTCTTGAGTCTGTTATGACACTGGCCTCAGGTGGGGTGGGAGGAGAGTGTGATAGATGCATCGCAAGTGTACTATCACGGGCAATTCACCGTCCCTGCACCACCCTTCCATGGATCATACGGTGGACATCGTCGGACTGCGACGGTCGAACTATCGTGTGTTTAGGCCTAAGAGAATAATTTTGGCGGAAAGTTATTTTTATATTTTCTTGTACACATGTCGCTGCTTTTCCGCGGTGAGGCTTAACCAGTGACACACCAGTGCAACCTTTCGCGTTTTACACTGTTCTCCGATTACTGGTGGCTAAGAGGGCTTACATCACCTACCGTTGGCACCAGAAGCTTAAGTGATGGACTTGGGTGGACCAGAAAACGGCATTTATCTAGCGAATTCATATAAATTCATAGAGCATACAGATTACATCTTGAACCAAGGCTATTCATCTTTAAAGACGAATCAAATAAACGGAAAAATACAAGGTCGGTTACAGAGCAAGCGTGTGGCAAAAAAGCCTTCCGTTTCTGAGTGAAGCTCTGAGGATGTTTGAAAGTGTACCTGGACAAGGTCTTATGATATATCCACAACGTATACTTTATAACTCCCCCCCAAGTAGATGTTCTATGAAGTTGCATTATGCAGCATCAGTGGGTGCCTGAACGTTCCCTATTGTCTCACTGAAGTTATACCATAAAACACACAACTGAAAGATTAGAAGTACCGTTTAGACATCGGTATGCCAGAAAGGAGATTGTTTAATGCAATATTGTGTATTTTTGTCAGATGCCTCCTATTTCTATCGAATGCAGTACTGCTGAGCGCAGTGCAAATGTAAGCCTAAATTCCCAAACTATTCTTGAATTATGACAGAAATCTCCCCAAAAAACATTTTCAGAAGGTATTTCGGGGTTCAAAAATGCAGAATTATCGCTGATTAACTTCTCCTTCAACACAGGTAAATTGTAATGCCTTTATAACGTGACGCCGAGTACAGTCAACAACGTAGATTAATAGATTGTAGGAGATTGGCAAAACACAATGTTGTACTAATTTCGGTGCATTTAAACTGCCATCAAGACATAAGCGATCAAATACCGAAGGATACTAAGCATACCCATGCAAAAGTTCCTTTTCCTTAAAAAGGCATGTTTGATGAGAGATTCGTCTAGGCTTAAATAGAATTTTGTTTACGCGAACAGAGCCAATCCAGTGGATGTCGCAAGACTAGGACAAAGGACGAAGGAAGGGACGAAGAAGTAGATAAGTAGCAAAGCAGGCTAACTATACAAGCCATTATTTTTTGAAGTCATGCAAGTCTGCACTGGAGGGAGCGGCTACCTCTCACGGCACACAGAACCAGATGTTCCAGTTAACCAGCTTCCGCGGTTTCCAAAAAAATAAGTAGACAATCGTTCACGGCGTATCGTTAAGTCAAATTATGGTGGTTTGAAGTGACGGACGAATTTCTTGCCATGCCATGTAGTCCCTCGTCGCTGTTTAAAACTGCCTGTGGATAACGACAAACGTGGCCAACTGCTTATCTGCGATGCGGATTCAAAAACCCACTAGCCTAACGTGATCGGCCAAAAATTTCCGATGAATACTCGGCGGGCAGTAACTGAAGCGCAATATTCGAGCCAATGAGCATGCGGCCTTGTGGGAACGCCACGCGTGTCTGCAATATGCCGTGAGAGCGTGAATCCTACTCGTCAGGAAAACAAAACCGTACTTCAGATATTGAGTTTACTGACTTGCTAATTCACTTCATCTGTTAAAAGTGAAAAATACGATACGATTGTGTTGAGGGGCATGGTCTGTGGCGTTTAACTCGGGTGCTAACTCTGAGCTATGTAATAATTTAATTACTAAAATAAATATGCCGTGTACGCATGTGGCAAATACCAAAACTCGTGAAACATGGACGAAACAGCGGAAGCTAGAGGACCCATACCGAACCCCTCGTAGCTGTGCCATGCAGCAGCAGAATATCGGCGAAACACGTGCCTGGGCTTTTAGTTATTAGCTGTGCTGCCAGTATGGTAAATTATTTAATAAGTTATGGAGGAAACACTTTAAAAAAAGGTTGCAGTACGTAATGGTATAAAAAACAATCTAGTAGTCTAGTATGTAGATTTGTAGTTGAATATTCTCGGGGGTCTATGTAAATTATATTCAGGGTAATGCTACTTAGTATTTCTTCGATTGACTCACGACCCATGTTTAAAGTCAAGTAAAGGTGACAAAAGGCATTCACAGAACTCTTAGGTCGTAAGCACTGTTTGTGGAAATTCGCTTCTGCTAATATTTACCGGAAGGAAGGCGTTACTGTGCCTTTAAAAATCTGTAACCCGGGGAACCTTGAAATGTTCGCTCGAAGGAGAGCAGAGAACATCTATACTCGGAAGGACTAAGACGTCACTAAGTCCTCAGTCGATGATTATCAACGGTACCTACGGGAGGCCTGACGGCTAATGGATACCCTGCAAAAATCGAATCGGAAGAACTAACTCAAGTATCGGATGGTGTTAAATTTGAAACAAGAGGTGGATGGCTCAATGGAAGATCAAACGTAGTATAAAATTCAAAGGCAAATTTCTCCGAAAATGTTGAAGTATTGTAGTGTAAATGCTATCCCTAATTCTGATGGAAGATGATTACTTTACAGTGACATCCCCGATATTCCTCTGAGTTACAAACATGCAGTAACGCTTATTTCAAAAAAATCATCCGATAACGTAAAGCAATTTGCGAATAATGAACAGAAGCTGCTGGTTATTACCACAGGCCTCGATGCTTCAAGGAAAGAATGGCCAACTTGTTTGTTTCATACTGTGTTAAGCCTTTATGGGATCAGTAGCCCCAACGGAAACAGCATTCCTCTGCTGCAAACACTCACAGAACAAGGCGTCTGTCTCGTCCACACCCACTTGCGCTTTTCGGTTAGGAAGAAGACAATTCTGATGTACCCTCATTCGCGTCCCTAGCAGCAGCTGCCCTGGTCCGGAAGTTTCACCATTGTCACCTGTTTGAGACCAAGGCGATTTGTGGTAGAGGCTGCTATACGAACAAAGTTTCAACTGTAACCACTACGGCAGGGGCTGCGGGAGCTGCAGAACGATTGGGTAACGCGTAAGGATGAAATTATCTCGGGATATATTGACGGCGCTGAGATAACGGATTTACCCTTAGCAGTAGAAGCACGTTACGGACGCACACCAAGGGGCCTAAGCTACTGCCCATCCAAGATGGGGAGACCCCAAATTCGGAGAAGCCACAGAATCTGAAAAAACTGTGCCGAGCCATTCAAAGGTGTCCCCCAACTACCCGTCTAAAAACTATGAAGAAAACACCAGTCAATTTGATCAAGTGGATACTGTCGCAGCAGCTTAAGTTATAGGAAGGACCGTAGCTGCTACGACCTCCAGGCCCGGTTCTGTATAAGAGGAAAAGAATTTGGATGCCAGTTCGGAGGATAGTGAATTATTGGAGAAGTTAGCAGCCGGACGAGGCACTTCCGTAGCCGCGAGGGCGGCGTTAGAAGTGTGAGACAGTGGGGAGTCGTCACAGCGTCTTAAGTGAGATCAGCCTTGAAGATGATTGGCCGGTTTGGATGGCCAGGATTGACCGACAATCAGACTGCTAATGTTGCAAGCGAGCAAGTAGACGCAAGAGGTTAAGCGTTGCAATACGCGTCCAGATTTGAGCCACTACAATACAATTGATTACCGCGACCGTCCGCCTTATAGGGCATTATCAACCAGCTATACCCAACATAGGATTTGCGGCACCTGAGGTTCGAACTCACGACCTATTGGTTTGAAGTCGAACGGTCAAACCTACTGCGCCACGAGGTCGTTGTTTTGTCAGTTTCGATCAGCGCAGTGGGTTAGAGCGTTCGAGCCCCAGGCGCTGCAACACCTGCGGTTGGATATGGCTGGCTGATAAGGGCCAATAAGTCAGAAATAGCCGCTGTATTCTCAACTGTATTTGTCGGTGATAGCATTTTGCCTATATCACTAGCCGCTCTGCGGCTGCTGGCGGAGCTCTAGAATGAGCCCAAAGGCCCAACGGGACGAGTGAGTCCCGTAACCGATCGGTAAGCGCCCATCTACCATTAGGATAGCTCCTCCTCAATGTGGCCGTTATGCGACAGATCCTTTAATGCAGTCCGTTGCATATGGTGGGATAAGGGACGATTTCCTGTGTGGTACAAGTGGGTGGACTGCATAGTTTTGTCAGCCTCTCCATCCAGGCCGCCTTCAACCGATCTCACATTGTCTCGCCACCGAAGGCGGTGGGTGGTGTGAAAGGAGAGAGTGAGGTAACACAAGTCTAACTCATCACAACCGAAATTGCGAGCAGTTCACTGCTCGGCCCAGCTTGGCGTAGGTCATCGTCCGCGAAGGCCGAGCGTTCATGTAGGTTCGCACGCTTCAAACGTAGGTAATCGAAAAAAGACCAAACATGTGTGCTGTCCATGTTTTGTGGCTGAATGACACAAGCACAAAAGACCGTCCCATGTGTCTCCAAGCCTTTCACGCGCAATCTATAGCAATTAATTCATTTTTTCCAGCCTACGTTCTCCCACGCATTTTTGCAAAATTATACTCGTTACGATTGAAATTGGAGCACCTGTCAGCTAAGGCAGGGAGACGCCCTGAGGGGCCGAAATCCTCACAGTAACTTCAGTCAACAGCAGAAAAATGAGGAAATGCGTATTTGGGCTATAATGTTGTCTGAAGCGTGGTTAAAGTACTCAAAAATTAGGGTTTGGGAATGCCAGATATAATCGAGTGGGAGGTTAAGCATGCCGAAAATTAGTAAGATTTCCGTATACCGATATTAGTCTTCTCATGATGAACATGATGTTTGCAAGATTGGAATCTCTGAACAGATTGTGGCAAAGCACCCAGAACCATTAACATATTCTAAATGCAGCTGGAATAACACAACTGAAAAGTGAAGGACTGGGACGCCAGGGGAAGTATCACTGGATAAAGTCAACATTTTATAAATGAAACCAAAACGGTAGCCCTTTACACGGACTAGTTATGGAAGGGAACTTCATTCAACTGCCATTAATAAAGAAAAAAACAGAAGTTTTCTTTAAAATAAGCCATAATAAACTTCTCAATTTATAAAATATGTATGCTTCAATTGCATTCAGGCGGTTGTTGTGTAAATAATTACTTACTTAATCACTTGAATATAAACGATTTTACTTTGACCAAACTGTGAAACACTGGGCGGTCTGGGTGGGATTCAACTCCCCGACAACAAGAGCAAAACTTGGGTACAGCCAACGCTAACCACCTGAGCTACGAAGCTCCGCCTGAAGCTGAGTTTTTACTCGCATTCGGGTTGTGTTATCCGTCCAGTCTTTGGAAACATGTAAAATCCGGCAATTCCGATACAGTAAGCTGACTGCCAAAACAGGAGTTTCTAAGTCATTCATCTAGTATCAACCAGATGATTACTAGGCTCACTTAATTAAAATGTGTTTTGGCAGCTTTCAATAATGCTTTTGACTCAATTGGTGAGAGCAATGGCAGTGCTCACGTCTTGTTCTTGCTGTCGTGCCTTTGAATCCCACCGAAGCCGGCGAGTTTTTTTCCCAGTTCGGTCAAATGAATTATTCACATCTAATAGAAAAGATTTTGTCTGAGAGCCGGATATCTGGGTCAGTCGCTTAGAAACTGGTTGACTTGGTCGAAAGCAGTCTGACTAACCGAGGTTCCTTGGGTATGCAGTTTTTCAAAAAAAGGTACATGGCACACAGTTTAAACACCACTGTGTGGATCTAAGCGTTTCACATTTCAGACAACAATTGGTGAGCTCGTGGCTTTACCAAAAGAGCTCCTGGCAAGTACCAATCGAATTCAGGCAGGAGCCCCGGGGTTTCGAGACCTGGAGTTGAGTTACGATCGACGGTAGGGATTACTTACACGATCCCCCGGCAAGATATAGGAACGATACTGCCCGTAATAAGTGCTCCCATGGCCCGGACTGATTTTTTAAAGTTATATTTCCTTTGATAGGCACAAGTTGCAGCTTGAGTTACAGGATGAGGAAAGGAACCAAGTAACATCGAGTAATCTGGAAACACTGGAGGGCCCTGGAAGCTATGTTATAGGACAGTAAATGGGCTGTTTGAGATGGTACCTGCAATGCATCCAGTTCTGCCGCCCTCAGCTCCACCAACTGGGTACGCTGAGTGACCTCAGTCTCCAGACTCTCCACTTCGCGATTGCGCTCCGACAAACTCTGGCGCAAGCATTGGACGCATCGTTCAGAATCACTGAGCTGTAATTGTAATTTCTCCACCTGCTGGCGCAGTGATCGGCTTTCTGCGGTCTGAGCCTGCAGCGCTGCCTGACTTGCAGCCAGCTCGGTGCGCAACTCAGCTAGGAGGGATTCCTGAACAGATCGGAGGGCTTCATCATAAGCTTCTGTCTGCTGATTGGCCAGCTGGTGGTCCTTCTCAGTCAGGGCGAATTTGGCCGAGAATTCGCGCCGCTCCTGAGTCATCTGAAAGGTGGTAGTAGGAGAGAAAAAGAACATAAAAGTGGATGAAACGGCCTTGAGAGGCGGTGGAAAGCAACATAAACCTAGGGCTGAATACAGAAAAATGACCAGCAAGCATGGAATGAAAGTGGTAGAGGGGAAGGACGGAGATAATTAAGATATAAGGAGGCAGAAGGCAGGCAAAATTGAGTAACAAATAAAACATGAGAGACTAAGAATCAAAGGCAGACAACCTTGAACCAATAATAACCAGGAAAAAAAATTAGTCAGGTTGACAGCCTGAGGTTGGTCAGCTTTAAGGGCTCTGGTGTCAGAATTTAGGAGATATACTTTGAAAACGGTAAAAATGCGGTGAAAAGTACTGAAAAGAGGCAAGAGATAAAAGACAAAAAAGTGGGATAATAGAAAAGGAAAGGGAAAATGAAGTGTTCCTGGGGAATGAGAACGATTCGTTCAAAACGAACAGAAAATCTGAAAACCACAATTTAATGGACATTTTGAAATAACCAACGCATACGAATCGTTTCTTTGCTAAGTAAAAAAAACTAAGATTGGAGGCCATGAGTATCTGGTTGTGTGTGTAGACGAAACGTCTCTAATGTCCATAAGAAGGCATTCGATCGTCACGTCAATATCGTACGTTGCATCGAAAAGGCGCAACTCTAGGATAGTGGCCATGCGAATCACTATTCGCAGCCGTCTTTCCTTTGCTAACTTTTATGCGCTTACTATGAACTAGCGTCTCCTTCCAGCTCGCCGTCTTTAGGGGAGAAGCAGTTTTCGGTAGATCATCTGCTCACGCGTACGACATGCGCGGCAGGAAAGCCATCACAAGTTCCCTCTGTGGTGGCATTCAGTTGCGAAGTGACATCGACCTGTCCGTTGCTTATTTTACCAGCACGACTCTTCGCTGCAGTCGAGTGAATTAACGTCATCGACACCCTGCGGTGTTGATTTTAAAGCAGACGATAGCGCAGTTTTATAAAAGGGGCAGAAATTAGTCAAAAATCAATAAAATTTGTTGTGGTCAATTTTAAAGAGTTAATAATGCAGTAAAAGCCTGTGTGTCCACAGATGTAGTGGCGGTTTACCCAACAAAGGACAATCAACCGTAATCTCAGTGCTGCGTGATGGTTCTTGCTACGAGGTCACATTTTCGTGGAAAAGAGAGTGTAAAGGCAAGGCCTGGAACACCATTTAAGCTGCACTACAGCTGACATATGTTGTTGTCCCGAGCCATTTCTAGAACACTCGCAGGTGCTCCTTTATGTACTTGTACTTGTTATGACTGCGATCATGCGTGATCTAGCCGGCCTTGATGATGTCACGTATTGTACCTCTTCACGTGTTATGAATCACGGCAGCAGACCTGGATAGCTTAACCGATTCTTTTCTGCAGAGGGATGCCGCATACCGAAGGTTCGAGCAGCGCCTCCGTGTCTTGCTGAACCAAGTAGAGTCAGGTTTTTAGTTGACCTCCTCTTCAACACCTCCAAGTAGGTAACGGCGCGGAATCGAGAGCAGTAGCTCGTGAGGCGGGCAACGAAGGACGGGCCCAATCAACCTTTGTCGTCTTGTCGCAGCGAGTGCGACCTGCCTCGTTTGAGACGTAGTGTACTTCACCCGAAGGAGGTCCTCGGGCAGCGATGGTCAAATACCTCAAGTCTTCGACGATCTTCCACGCGCAAAGCCCGGCACGATTCATATGGATATTTTATGTGGTACCCAGATTATTGAGCATCACAGGACTCGACTTCTTTACAGCTGACGTACGCAACCGCGCACGCCGAAGTAGGGGAGGATGCACAAAACGTTTGTTTAAGAGGTCTGCAAGTCCGCACGTCTGTGCAGCGAAATTGTAAAAATTTAAGTTTCTCATCGAAACGCCTTAGTGAAGGACGTTTTGCTTTGCTTCTACATCAAGCTACCAATTTTCGGAATCAAATCATACGACAGTAAGGGTTAAATTATTTAAAATACAAAGTAAAAACAAAAAAATAAAAGGCAGCCACTGAAACCATGAATTGGCTTCCTATACAGTGAACATCTGACTTAAAGAACTTAATATGACCTTTGTGCTTTTCCGATAGCTGCAAACGGTGTGAAAATATTCACTTGCACCGTGTACTTCTAACTGCTGCGATAAAAAAGGTATTAAAACCGAGTATTTGTATGGGATTTTGTGTATTCGAGTCTATGAGGGATAAATGACATTGCTTGAGTGTCACGCGGGCGTGTTTACTTCTGATTGACGACTTGCAACAAATAATCATCCTTCTGCCTACTTATTTTTCTTTGCAGTCGCGTGTCAGCTTAACATTCAGACATGGTGTGGACATTATTAGCTTTTCTGAAAAATAGCCAACGTCTTGTCCACACACCATCACATATTCTCTTTCCTTTATTCGTCCAATCCCCACGGATTTCAAAATTGGAATTCAAGCAGAATCATTGGCAAGTAAAAACATGCAGGCTGTGTGCTGAAGAATGTCAGTACATTGTTATTAGAATGTGCAAATTTGAGGATGGCTGGATAGACGAAAGGACTTTGGCAGTACTTTTCACTTTAGCCGGTAGCTTGGCAGTGAAATAGTCCGGGCATTCACGGGTGGTGGATAGTGGGACAGCCTTCAGCAAAGCCTGGCGACGAACTAAATAGGTCCCTCGTCTGAGGAGTAGACACCCACGTATGATACAAGAGCAATATATTAAGGCTTGGTTGGGCACTGTCCTCGCAAATCGGCTGCTTAGCAAAAGTTGGACGCTAAGTGTTCGTTAACGGAATTCACCTGTCCCGTTCAGCCTTAGGGTCAATCGCGAGCCCCGCCAGTAGCCGCACAGCGGCTAGTACAATAGGCGGAATGGTAATTTCTGGCTTATTAGCCGTCAACAGCCAGCCATACCCAACCGCAGGTGGTACACAACCTGAGGCTAGAACCCATGACATGTTGATCAGAAGTTCAACGCTCTAGCCCATTGCGCCACGGGCTCGTTGTCTTGCCAGTTTTGTTCGGGAATAGTGACATTATTTGATGAATGCTCACCGATCGCTTAAGGGACTCCCTCGCCCATAACAAATTTTGTTCGCCGTCAGTCACGATCGTGAACACGAAAACAGACATGTCGGGGGGGGATAAGAGGCAATGTTAACCCTTCTGAGTCCAGAAAGTACCGAAAACTAGGACAATAACTGCTTTTACGATTCCTCCTAACGACCACAATGGATAGGTATGCGTGCAACAGCGGACAGTGGAAATAGGGATGGGGACGGTAACGTGTTAGCAATAAAAAGTTATTTACAAACCCACCGTTATTGGTCAAACGAGCGGGGTTTTTTCGCACTCAATAAGATCGTAATATATTCCACACGCAAACACAACCTTAATCAAAAGGCTGAGCATAAAGTTAGACCTATTCATTGTGTTCTTTAGGCTTAGCATTCGTTGCAGGGTTGAGAGGGGGTCGCACAATCAACCCTTGCTGAAACCAGTCCTCAAGCAAACCATCCCAAACCCCAGTCGTCCGGGAGACAAAGAAGAACCGGGTTTAGGATTACCTAAAGGCCAGCGTCAGCGCGAGCTGGTTGAACTTGTGAAGGCACAGTGGCGGTCGGACGAGTTATTTCCGGTCCCAAAGCAGCAGCATCACGGTAAATAAAGGGAAACCGTGGGAGACACTTGCAACGAAATGGACTACAGAGTTGCTTGTGGTTAATTCGGTCATTAAAATGCACGATGCCTTTTTTGTACACTGATCTATCTCGGCAGGGGGATTGTTTAACGAAAGATGAGCTATTTGACAAATAGCCGCACTGGCAGTTACCTTCTCCTCCAGAATAGAGATAGTGGCTTCTAGGACGCCGATTTTTTCCAGAGCAGACTTTAAATTCATTTCAGTGTCCCTCAGCTGCTCGTCTTTGGCCTGAATTTCTGTCACATGAACTGTTTCGGATTGGCATACAGTCAACAAAGCATTGTCAAGTTCCTTCTGCAGGTTTTCAAACCGATGGTCCTGGCGGGATTGTTCCTCCCTGTGCAGGCCGAGATCTCGCTTCGCAATCTCCAACTGCTGGGTGACCCTGGAAACCTCTTCGGACAAAGACTTCTCAAGGGTACATTTCTCCTGCTGAAGGCGTTCATTGGTCAAAATTTTCTCCATAAGCTAGGAAGAAAGGGTGAAGATAATGTGCTTCTGGGATTGCGAAATCTCTCCCAGGCTATTTTGCCTACAGATGTAGTGGAAGCATCAGTTGCTGACGGAGAGATTAGCTTTGCGCAAGTCAAACAAAACCTTACTTATCAGGATAACACCACCCTGCTGTGAGAAAGTGTCCAGAAAAATATAAGAAGTCAACCAAAAACTAACAGAAAATTTGTAATCGAATAGTGATTGGAGGTGGTTAAAGCAGAACACCTGACGGCGTAACCGAGCAAGGCATACTTTCCCCCCCCAATTTCGCTTTGCAATCAACGGTTAGTTATAAAGTTCATGAGCAGAAGCCAAGGACCACAACGAAAATATTCTGAAATTACCGCATAAGTCCTACATGACA
Source organism: Schistocephalus solidus (assembly GCA_017591395.1). Classification (NCBI taxonomy): domain Eukaryota; kingdom Metazoa; phylum Platyhelminthes; class Cestoda; order Diphyllobothriidea; family Diphyllobothriidae; genus Schistocephalus; species Schistocephalus solidus. Next base: position 327,130 of record WEDG01000242.1, on the reverse strand, counting down.
TTCTGTAATTACCTCTCGTTAGCAAATAGCTCTTTGTGAGCGTGAATTAATACTTGCGATAGTAGTTGCATTTCCAATATGCGTATCAATAGTTACAGTAGTGCCAGCTATATGTGTGAAACTAATAAGAACAAATGGCTTAGATTATTGGCGTCGTCAGCCGTGAGTCTGGAGCCGGGGCAATGTGGTTCTTGCTACTGGTCAACCGTTCGCATAAAAGTACTATAAATTTATAAGAGGTTCCACAAAGATATAATAAAAAATATCGAAATAAAAGAAAACTACGATGCTTGGCATTCATGCCTGTTAGCAGTACTTAAAAAAATAATAGAGTAAATGATTGCTGTTAAATACTCGTAGTAACCAGTAGAGTATGAATCCGCAGATCAGTAAGCAACCGAACCCAGTTTTAAGGTCGTTGCCTTCACAGCACGGGGGTTGAGAGCTGGCTGGAGGAAGAGGATGAATAAGTCAGTGCGTGCTCTGCTTTTGGCGGCAGCATCTCCCGACTACTCATTTTTGTCCCAGTACTACCGCCTGCCAAGCCGCCACACCCGAAGTTCCAGGGCAGATCGCAAAGCACGTACCCCTTTTACCACTTTCATATTTAAAAAGCGTCTGCCTGTCAAGGAGCCCTTTGCCGTTGAGGTAGAGCAAGGAAGGAAGATGCTAAATATGAGTAGATAGTGACGGTCAGAGAAGATATTGCAGGTCAAATCCCTGGTTGAGGAACCCCATATAAATGCGTTCGAGAAGGAGGCTTCAAAGTGAAAGATGAGTCAAGTAAATGAACGAGTAGCATCGCTTTGAGTGAATATGTAGTCTGGAGGATGGCTATCTGCTTCTCGACTTAATATGTTCCACTGTGCCAGCAGTAGTAGAGACCCGGTACATTTTCCCCGGGCGCAAAATATGCTTCTTATTTATTCTTCATATCCAAGCAGGGAATTCGCTCAGACCGAAGCTAAACTTTAGCATACAGAACACCGACGCATACAAAACAAACACTCCTCACAGGTCCGCATGATGCGTGGCCATCTCTATCCACGACTGATAGACTACTGCATCTATAAACAGCCCTCTACAGTAGACTATCTGATGATACGAATAGTCATGCCGGAATCTCGCTACATATATTTAGTTTCCTCCCTAGTCTCGCCGACAAGGTAAAAGCCTAGTGCTTTTTCTGCCCGAGCTGGCAGTTAGAAACTCGCTGTTTCCGGTGGGCGCGACATAAGGGAAATGACAAAGACAGCCGCAATCATCTCAGGTCAGTGGCATCGATTGATCTACGGCGTTGACAGTCCGTTAGTTCCTGGTCTCGAGGTCACAAGGACAACAAGCCATCTTCGCGAAGGCTGCCACCTCGTTAACCATTGAAATCTTTAGAGGAGAAAATAGGCCAGCTTACAAAAGTTCATATTCGGACAGCAAGTTGACTGCAGATGTTCGCGTTCAGCTACCAGATGTGGCGAATATTATTACGCGTTTTCGAATAAAAATCTTCACATGTAAATTAGACAGGTGAAGAGAAAAGGCGACCGTACTATTTTAGGGAAACAGGTATGCTTAAAAAATCTTAACAACTAGCAGTCTGTGTCCACTAGTTTAGCTGTCCATTACACAAGATTGGAGGAAGGTAGTTGATTTCATGTGTCCGATGCTTGGTTTGATTATGGACAAGTAACGTCGGGTTGATTGAACACATAATAATAGCGAGAAATTTCCCTTGTTAAATGGCATAATTTGATGAAACTTAGGATCAGTCTTGCGAAGATCTTATAAGACCAGGTGCTCGGAGCCTAGCATTTGCAAGCACCCCTAAAAGTAAGAGAGACAACAAACCGTTGTTTTAGCAAGTCGGATAAATGTTTCAAGGTCATGTTATGCAGACTGGCCTTCAAAAGGAAGGGAAATGACTGGAATGGAGTAATACACACATGTGACATGACATTTGAACCGTCTATTTTGACGAGCTCCACCGCATGCTCCACAACAGGTGGTGCAGGGACGGTGACTTGCGCGTGATTTAGTTTAAAGTGATAGTAGACTTGCGCGGCATCTACCGCACTCTCTCCTCCTCCCCCACCTGAACCCGATGTCATGACAGAGTAAAGAAGACCGGAGATGGGAGAGGGAGCAAGTGGCTGGCTCGGCGTGAGCCGCCCCTGGGCGGACCACCACACCTGGCTCAGATCCCATGGAGTGTGAGTGCTATAAAGGCCACATTAAGAAGTAGCCATTGCAGCCTGACTCTCAGTCCGCCAGTCAGCCACTACAAACAAAACACACATTGGGCTGACCACGCGGTCCGAGTTATCCCGTCAGTTGACAATCTTCCAAGCCACGGCTTTTAGCGCACCGTGATAGTTTCAAGCGCGTCAGATTGTTTAAAGTGAGGAAAATGCGTTGAGCTGTCGACCTCACTCTCTCACTCACCCCCACAATCAGACCACCGTCCGAGCCGGTCAGTTGTCTGATGTGGGAGTGGGCACATTGGCTGACAGGTCGGCTTACCCATCTTCATGTGCCACAGCACGACCTGGCCCCCATAACGCACACACCAGGATTCACTTACTCAGGGGATATGGAGGAGCCATCGCCGTCTGACTCCCAGTCCACTGGTCAGCCACTCGACACGCACAGCAAATACACTGGGCCGACGGCGTGGTCTGGTGAAAGCGTCAGATTGGCAGCCTTCCAAGCCATGGTTTCTAGTAAACTGTGATTTTTTCAGGTACATTATGATGATTGTGGTGTGGGTATTGTCTATGTATTAGTGTAGATAGTGGGCGCTGATGTGGCTTTGCCTCCGTTGGTTTACCGCAGGTTGTTGAGGAGGCGCATGTATCCTGATAGGCCCATGTGGTGTGTAAATGTGCGGGAGCAGTGAGGGCAGTGGAGGCGGGCGCATCGACTGTATGTCGGAGCCTCAGGCACTGGTTCACCAGCCTCCGTGCGATGGATTCGCAGGTGACTGACCAGGCCAATGCGTGAGTTGAAATTGCGGGCAGGAGAAATTGGGAAATTGGGAGAGGCTGGGGGTGTCATTCATGATGTTGGCAGTGGCTGTGGCGGTAAGAATGGTAGGAGCGGAGGCTGTTCATGGAGTATCGGTATTGTCGGCATTGTGGTGAATTCCGCTGTCATGGATGCGCATGTGACCGTATAGGCCCATGCGATGAATAAATGCGCGAGTGCAGTGAGGACAGTGGAGACGGCGATCTCTGCTCTGTGTTGGTGCTCCAGGCACTGGTTCACCAGTCTCTGCTCGATGGATTCGCAAATGACGGACCAGGCCGATGCGTGAGGTGAATGTGCGGTCGCACTGATGACAGCTTAGGAGCGCGTCCCCATCGCTGGTGGTGGAGGTGGTGGTAGTGAAGGCAAAGGCGGTGGTGGTTGCGGTGGTGCGGGTAACAGGCGATGAGTATTGGGATGTGGTCTCTATGATGGTGAGAGCGATGGAATTGATGCCAGGAGTGAGAGTGGGGGAGTCCGAAGGAGGGTTGACAGAATTTGACGTAGAAGTTGGAATTGTCGGATTGTTGGTGCATTGCGTCTGAAGATGTCCAACCAGGCCGATTCGTGCGTGGAAGATGCGTTGACAGCACGGGCATGTTGGCAGGGCCTGGCCATCGACGATGTTGGTCCGGGGCGCTAGTGACTATCATGCCGCTCTTTTGGCCTTGGCGGCAGCGATACGGTTGGCCTCATAGATTGCTGTACTATTCTTCACGGATCTTCTCCATGACAGTCTATCCTGGGCGAGGTCCTCCCAGGTCACCGGGTTGATTTTCAGGTGCTTAAGAGATTTCTTCAAAGTGTTCTTGTAGCGTCGTTTTCGACCTCCCTGTCGGCGAGTACACGTAGCGACATCTCCGTAGAAAAGTCGTTTTGGTAGTCGCTCGTCGTCCATTCTTACCAGGTGGCCGATCCATCGCAGTTGCACTTGCCTCAGCATGGCGTGAATGCTGAGGATTCCGGTCCGCTCCAGGATTCCGTGTCCGGGATCCTGTCTTGCCATCTCAGCTTCAGTATTCTGCGGAAGCAGCTGAGATGGAAGTGATTCAGCTTCCTGGCTTGGCTGGAGTAGACGGTCCAGGTCTCCGCTCGGTTAAGGAGTGTCGTCAAGACGACGGCCTTGTACATCTTCAGTTTGGTGTTCAGGTGAATACCATGGCGATTCCACACGGAGGCCTGCGGCCGGCCGAAGGCCTGAGTGGCTTTGGAGATCTGTTGGGCAACCTCGTCATCGATTCTCGTGTTGCGTGACAGCGTGCTTCCTAGATAAGCGAAAGTTTCAGTTGAGCACCGTTGACATTGATTCGTGGAGCATTGTATTCCGCGCTGGGTGGCAGCTGGTGCATGACAACCGTTTTGGCTGTACTGATTGTTAATCGAAAATCGGCGCAGCGTGCGGCGAAGAAGTCCATGCTCCTTTGCATATCCTCCTCCGCCACGGTGTTAAGGGCGCAGTCGTCCGCGAAGAGCAAGTCATGGATTGTAGTCGTAGACACGCGCTTTGGAACCTGCATAAGCCGACTGTTGAGAACGTGCCCGTCAGTTCTATAGGCGATGCGGATCCCAGGCTGCTCATCACGGTAGGCGTCCATCAGCATAGCCAAGAACATGAGACTGAATAGGGTGGGGGCCAATCTGCAACCCTGCTTCACTCCGTTGGTCACTGCGAATGCTTCGGATACCGTCCCGTTGTCAGTGACACGCGCCGTCATCCCGTCATGAATCTGACGCACCATGTGCGTGAACCACTCAGGACAGCCGAATTTCTGCATGACTTTCCACAGTCTGTCATGATTCACCGTGTCAAAGGCTTTCGTTAGATCCACGAAGGTAGTGTATAGGTGAGTTCGCATCTACTGGCACTTCTCTTGTAGCTGGTGGGCGGCAAAGATTAGGTCCGTTGTTCCGCAGTGTCGGCGGAAGCCATATTGGCTTTCCAGGAGCAGGACCTGCTCTAGGTAACCGTTTAGACGATTGAGAAGGATACGGGCGAAGATCATCCCGGCGATGTTGAGCAACGATATGCCTCTGTGATTATCACAGAGTTGCCGGTTCCCCTTCCGCTTGTAGAGATGGATGATGGCCGCGTCTTTGTCCTTGGCGCCACATCTCCTGGAAGAGTGTTGTGAGTTCTGCCATCAGCCGGGTCACACCGTGCTTGTAGACTTCCGATGGGATTATGTCGGATCCCGTTGCTTTACCGCCGGAAATCTGCTGCAGGGCACGGATGATTTCTGGTAGGGAAAGCGGCAGATCCAGGTCATTGTTCTTGTAAACTTGAGGGAGTCGGTCAATGGTAGCATCGGAGATGGCTGATGAGCAATTAAGGACACTTCTGAAGTGCTCGGCCCAGCGCTTCAGAATTTGCGATTTCTCTGTCAGCAGTGTTGTGCCGTCAGAGCTAAGCAGCGGTGCGGTCCCCTTGATACACGGGCCGTAGATGGCCTTGATGGCTTTGAAGAAGTTTTTCATTTCATTGCGGTCCGCATAGCCCTGGATTTCCTCAGCCTTTCGGACCATCCATGCGTCCTGCATCTCCCGCAGCCGTTGCCGTACTAGGCGGCAGCATCCGAAGAAGGCTGATTTGGTGGCGTCAGTCCGAAGGTCCATGTAGGCTTTGTGTAGTCCATTCTTCTCCGCGAGTAAGTTGCTGATGTCAGCGTCATTTTCATCAAACCAGTCCTGGTTTTGACGGAGTGCGCGTCCGAGGACTTCGAGGGCGGTGGACTGGATGATATTTCGTAGTTGATACCATCGTGTTTCCACGTTGCCGTTATTATCTGGAGCATGTTGTTTCTCCAGTTTTTCGGTTATTTGGTTGCTGAAATAAAAACAGTTAGCAGGCAAATTTAACAAAAGAGAATTTAACTTACCTGGCAGCCGCTTACTGCACACATGTAGCGGGCCTATGACAGCTGTCCATGACCTTATGACCTGCTGTCCAAGACAGGCCAGCAAATTTGGTCTAAGATTGACGGATTATGTGGATGAGGAAGTGACAAAGATTGGCCAGAGGAAGTGCTTGCTTAACCACACGCTTGAAACAACTGAACAGTCGTCATGGTAATCTTCATATTTTCAATAATAATTAGCATTTAACCAAAGATTATGTTCCCTTTTGAAAAACTGTATTAAAATTTGTGTCATCTTTATAGGCTAACATTGTAATAAACTCGTCGCAGTAGCAGAGACTATGGGAAATAGAAGATACGGGGCCGGAAGGTATTTACTGAGAAACGCAATCGGCGAATAGAAACAGAGGATTCTCGCCTCATGACTCTACTCTCGATCCCTTGCAGCCAGGTGCTCGAATTAATCTCTATTCAGTTCTTCATTACTGGCTGTAGGGCGGGCCTATGATGATGAAAGAGCACTAATTCGTTTGTAAACTTCCTCTGGCGATGAGGGCTTAGAAGTTAACAAAGATCAACTTGCTTGGCACGATATTCAGGGTGTCATAAACTTTCATTTCATTTTTGACCCTTGCTCATGAGTCCCAATTGCTATTTGTATATTGGATATAATCCAATATATCTTGGTATCCACAGTTGCTGAATACCACGATGAAAATCGTTGTCGACTTTCTGGTCATATCATGGAGGTGACTGAGGTCACATGGTTTTAATGGGACATCTAAGATCACTGCAAAAGGGGAAACTTTTGCCGATGTCAATTTGATGGTGCCGTATTACGAGAAATTCCACTGAAAGGTTGCAACTTAGAAGCTGAATTGGGTGATTTTCTGAAGTATATTTTTCGGGAAATTAGGCACGAGGTTTAACTCTTGCCGAAGGTAAATTTCTAAACCCAAAACAAGTAAAATCAATTTTTTCAGTCGCAAATCAAGCAACTCGCGACTTATCTTCCAATTTTAGTGGACAAATGGTGAAGTAAAGTGAAGTTGTATTGACTATGCACATCCACCTATAAGTTTTCATCAATGCAAATTAACCAAGAACGTGCTATACACATGAAGTATCTCATCTGGCGCTCGTTGGCTCCGGCCTAATCAGTCAAGAGACTTCAGTTTCTGGGTGGAAGTTGTCACCATATTCCGTTTACACTATTCATGTGCTGCAGAAAAATCAGCGGTTTCTATTCCACACCGGAAAACTTGTATTTGTGTTAGCCGTATATTGCCTGTAGTTTTTTTAGTACCTAACGCGACTATCGCTTCAAAATCGGAAGACTGGCAGCTAAAATTGCGCATCGTAGGCTATCGGGTTTGCCCATACGAACGCCTAACATTTAAAGGTTCCATTATTTCCTCTACCGTGTGTACTTTACGGATTACCTCCCCATGTGATCTCCTTATCTCACAGCACTTATTTATCCGAAAAAAGGTGGAATCCTGCTGACCTAAAATTATTTCTCTGTTCTATAACAAGCGTCTTGTGTAATCATTTCAATGTAATTCAAAACACTAAACATAACTTAACTACTAGCATTTATTTACAGCACCTGGTCGAACAAACTTCTCATGTGAAGTTGCAAACAAATGGTTCTCTGGAATAAAATATGGGCCTCCATTCGAGGTAATCACTGCCCATGGCAGAACTTGTGCTATTGCTTTGCCATGTAAAGGAATCATTCCCATACCAACGTCGTTTTTTCCGTTGTCTGGACCTTAGCGCTGCCACGCAGACGGGCAGCCTAATGATAAAAGTAGATCGCAGAAGCATCCTATCCTGTGTTCAGTCGCTTCGAAAGGGCAGTATTCTCGCAAAATGATTACCACGAGGTCGCTACGGCAGAAAGACAGAATAACATGTTGCAGCTTTCACACGAACTAGGGCGTTTCTGTGTGGGTGCAGTCAGCGTGAAAGATAATAAAAACATCTGGATGAGCGGGCATCTAGCAGCGTGCTTATCTTTCCCAGACTCGCTCTTAGAAGCGGTGAACCCTGTGAATAGAGGGCTTTGCACTACCTTGTGTGGTTCGCCGTGCCCCGTAAACGGGCCGCGTGGTAGATGCGCTGGACAAAAACGTGAAGCGGCAGGCGTTATTGGGGATGCGGTTCAAAAACAAATGCCGAACAACGGGGGGGGGGGGGGTGGGTTGCGAGTCACCGTTCCTGCACTACATACACAGCCGAACACGACGGTCGAACTAGCGTGTGTGTTATTGTCCCCTAAACAAGCCACGTAGCATATGCGCTGGACCAAGGTGGGGGTCAAATCAGGGTTCAGCAGGCGTTATTATTCTGGGATGCGGTCCAATAAAAAATGGCGAAAATGGGGGGTGCGCGTGCCGAACATGGACATGCGTAAGGGCAGGTTCATGCCACATCCCACTCTCCCACTTCGTGGGAGATGCTTCATCTGCGCCCGACCCTGCCTTCGGTCTTCTTGTCTATGTCTTGACAGCGTGCACAGGCGGGTAAGGGAAGAGAGAGTTCGGTAGATGCAGTGCAAGTCTTCTATCATTTAAACCTAAGTTGCGCACAAGTCACCATCCTTGCACCACCCCTCTGTGGAGCACACGGTGGACATCGTCGGATTACGACGGTCAAACTGACATGGGGTTCGCCAGCCCTGTGCCAATTTCTGATTACTAAAGGTTCTTCGCTTTTTACGTTTTTTCCTCGTTTGTACGAACTGCTTAGAAGGAAACAGTAAACTAAACCGATTCAGTAAAAACAGGTAGGTTTCGGGTACGCAATAACAACTCAAAAGTTTTCTTAATATTATGAAAAAATAGAAGGTCATATAAAGTAGAGTAAGTCAGAGGTTGTGCTAGCTTTCAGGGAAGTCACAGTCTATCAGAAAACCGTCTTTGGGATTTTTACGCCTGTGTCTGTTTGCAAGAAAGGATTGAGAAGGAACGTTTAAAATAGATGGACTTTTGACCGAACACACACCACGCGTGTGGAGTTTTCCATTTAAGTGATACCATCGGTTACCTAAGAAAAGAGCCGTGAGTAAAGTGAAAAGAAACCGTAACCGTGTCTCCGGGCTCAAGTCGGTTTCGCAAATTAGAAAAATTAAAATAAGATTCAGGGATGAAAAGGGTGCGAGTAAGAGTAGTAAATAGCATTTTAAGATGACAATTTGACGCAATCGTAGGCACCTGCCCCTGAGATGACGATTATGAAACTTGAACACATCCTCAACATTTATTTTTAGCTGAACACACACTTTTTAATGGACGATATATTGAAGAAGAAGAAGAAGAAGAAGAAGAAGAAGAAGAAGAAGAAGAAGAAGAAGAAGAGAAGGAAGAGGAAGAAGAAGGGATGACAATTCGACGCAATCGTAGGCACCTGCCTATGAGCTGACGATTATGAAAATTGAACATATCCTCAATATTTATTTTTAGCTGAACACAGACTTTTAATGGGCGAGTTATTGAAGAAGACGAAAGAAGAAGGAGAAGAAGAGAAGAAGAAGATATGACAATTCGACGCAATCGTAGGCACCTGCTCCTGGGCTGACGATTATGAAAATTAAACAAATCCTCAACATTTGGTTTGAGCTGAACACATACTTTTTAATGGACGAGTTGTTGAAGAAAAAGAAAGAAGAAAAATAAGAAGAGAAGAGTAAGAAGCAGAAGGAGAAGAGAAGGAAGAGAAAGAAGAAGATATGACAATTCAACGCAATCATAAGCACCTGCCCCTGAGCTGACGATTATGAAAATTGAACATATCCTCAATATGAATTTTTAGCTGAAAAAAGGCCTTTTAATGGGCGAGTTATTGAAGAAGGCGAAAGGAAGAAAAAGGAGAAGATGAAGAAGAAGAATAAGAAGAAGAAGAAGAAGAAGAAGAAGAAGAAGAGGAAGATGAAGAAGAAGATGAAGAAGAAGAAAATATGACAATTCGACGCAATCGGAGGCACTGCTCGTGGGCTGACGATTATGAAAATTGAACAAATCCTCAATATTTATTTTTAGCGGAACAAAGACATCTAATGGGGAAGTTCTTGAAGAAGACGAAAGAAGAAGAATGAGGAGAAGAGAAGAAGTGGAAGAAGAAGAAGATATGACAATTCGACGCAATCGTAAGCACCTGCCCCTGAGCTGATGATCATGAAAATTGAACAAATCCTCAGTATTTATTTTTAGCGGAACAAAGACATCTAATGGGGGAGTTCTTGAAGAAGACGAAAGAAGAAGAAGGAGAATAAGAAGACGAAGAAGAAGAAGAAGAAGAAGAAGAAGAAGAAGAAGAAGAAGAAGAAGAAAGAAGAAGAAGAAGCAGAAAAAGAAGAAGAGGAAGAAGAAGAGGAGGAGGAAGAAGAAGCATCTCAGTATTTGCACTGCACAATAAATAAGTATTGTGTAAGTTTTATGTAACATGGGTTTTTAAAGCCTCGTTTAAATCAGAACTCAAAGGCCTATCAATGCTAAACCTTAAGGTATCCCAGATTTTCAAGCTTGGTTTTGAAGACCGTTGAGAATTACAAAAGCGGATGGAACAATCCATCTAAATGTTAAGTTATTTTAAATCCTACGAAATGCACTAAACACGGAACAGTTTTATTGTATCATTATCAGAGATGGGAAAGTGCGGTTTCTGAATTCTGCGCACTAGTTCGCAACTCTCTACACGCGCGGTTTTCGGCTCGGTCCAGTAAACAGTAATTTGTCGACAAAGAAGATGAACGCGCGATTACTGGAACAGCAGGATTATTAATCGGAGCATGCGGATTCATATGAGGAGCCCAGCCTCAGAGACTACGTGAGAGCAACAACATATGAACATGGTCTCACGGCGTAGTGAGGAGAAACGGCTAGGAAAAGGGCGGCGTGAGTGTAGCTCGTCACACGCCGTGCGCCCGAAACGGAACACACAGTGGCTAGACCAAGGCCCGGTAGTCATAACTTGCGATGCACGGCTGGTAAAATGCGGGGCCTGAGAGGTTTGGTCACACGCATAGACGCGGTTTCCCCGTCGCGTCAGCCATCTGCGCTCTCCTCTACCTCCGGTTTTTCTTGACTATGTCTTGGCATCGGACTCAAGTGGAAGGGGAAGAGCGAGTGTGTGATAGATGCAGTTGATTTCAAGCATGTAGTGATTGCATGTTCATCTTCTTCATAAGAAGATCGCAGGATTGGCATCTTCGCTTCCAGTAATTTGTGATTTATTAGTGAAACTGGTAACCACTGAAATGCATTTTTGATGCAAATCGATCACTTTCTTCATAAAACACGCTTAAACAGCAAAGCCGATAAAGAAAACATCGACAAATGTCGTGTTTTCAGTAAAGAAGACATGTCACCACTATCAACAATCAAGGTTATCCCATATACAAACAAAATTACGACCCCACAGCATAGCACTGAAATCAAAATTATATGCCTCTTCGAGGTAAAAAAATCGTGCGATGAAGCCATAAATAGCACTCAGTGAAAAGAATTTCAGCAGCGGTGACAAGCGTAATGTAAGTTCACCGATGAGGTAAACCCGAAGATTCAAAATAAAAACTGAGACGGAAAAAGCAAAAGTGATCGCGAGGCGTTGCGAAAAGTAATACGTTTAATCAAAATACCAACTTATAGTTCCATATGGAGGGGTATATCGACGTCCATATTTACACGAAATTCTTAAGGTAAAGACATAAATAACGCTCACAAAGCTCGGGAAAAATAATATTTTCCTGTTTGATCCAGCAGTTCAGTTTGTTAATTCTGTTAGAACGCATGTTAAGGTGCAAAGCAAGCCTTTTTGGCGCCTTATATGGTCGATGTCAATATCCACTGCCCTGAACATTAGCAAAATGGAATTGACTTTACGAACAATGGTCTGGCAGATGTACGCGAAGTATTCCTTTCTAGGAGCATTCCGTTTTAATCGGCAATTAAACAACTTGCGCCCCGTTAATTTCAGCTTTATAACATAAAAACGCTATTATTCGCGACTTTGTATCGTAATTTAAATTATGAGTCCACCTGTAAGAAAGGGAAATGGGTAAAAAGTTTCATACGAGTTATATCTTTTAGTTTCCGCGTACTGATGATCGTCTTTTTTCCAACGGTATCTCCAAAACACAAAATGCACTTCATTTCTCGTTTGCAAACCATTCGGCCCCGTCAGTGGCATAGAAAATGCCCCCCCCGTTTTCTCAGTAGCATCGGCCTTGAATCATCGATGAATATACCTCTCTCAAAACTTTAGCCCTTAAAGTGCTCACAGATTTAGTAAATTATCTGCCCCGGTGGAGCAGAGTGTTCTGAAGTGTCTGCTAGTGCAGTGATTTACACAAAGTCTTACTTTCAAAATAACAAATTACTTTAATACCTAATGCAAGTTCCAAAATACCAAGGATGTCAACAGGGCTGTCCGGAGTAGACAGTCACTTCAGATTTCAATTAATTTTACCTTAAAGACCTACAGTAAGAGGTAAAAACTGAGGCTCATAATGTAACGAAGGCAGGTTTGAACCCAGAGTTAATGCTTATCAAAAGGCAATCAAAATGTGTACTTTCGTTTTCAATCTGCTCTTCCTCCAAGAAGAAGCACTGTGATCAATCATGAGCCACCAATTGCACTTCATATCTTTTCCTTACTGAGATAAAGGGTGATGATTAAATAAGTGGCCCCGCGTACACTTCTAAGATTTATCTGCTTACATCATTTCGGTAGGCTCAGTTTAAGCCCTTCTTTCCGCTCAGCCCCGTCACGCTTTCCTTAAGTGTTACCATAACGGTAAGTGTGCAGATAAGGGTTATAGACTCAGGGTAATGGATTAAGGTTAGAGGCTAAGACTTGGAGTTACGGTTGGCCTTGTGGCCAGGGTTAAGCGTTTAGGTTGATGATTTAGACACAGGTTTAGGGTTAGGGGCAAACGACTAGACTATCAACATTGTCAACTTCAATTATATTTTCAATCACGAGCTCTAGTGTAAGGAGGATCCGTCCTAACCGATTCACTCACACATCGCCCTGACGACTCTTCCCACGCTGCACTATCGATCCACCCATAGGCTGTGAGCATGGTGATATCGCGCAACCTGCCGACAGGGATTAATGCTCAACCATTCGGATAAGCCGGAAGGCCAGTCGAGATGCTAACCCCTGCAAGTTCCAATTACAGCCCGACCTTGCTAATACTCATATGTTCTTTTTGCCTTTAAATACCCTGTAATAAGATATCAATAGACTTACACTCTTCCGCGCTTTCTATTGAGTTCTACTTTTGGGATTCGATCGGGTTGTTCGACTGCGACCATCAAGGCTTGAGACCAGATCATAACATCGAGAAAGTCGGATCAACCGGATCAGAATTTCTCCTTTAAGATGATTGATCACAATGAGCCTTGATAAGTTCGCATGGAATATCTAACCAATTCTATCGGGTTTCATTGTTTCCGGTCGTCCGAAGCTCCTCGTTTATGGTATTTTAATTTGGACACTCGTGTCTTTGCGCTTTACTCCGGAACTTAAACAAGCTAACGGCCTAAATGTCAGTTTCCTTTATCCACCCATGAAAACCATATTATCATAATTCCCGTATTACAGGAATCGCTGTGTCCAGTTTCTGAGTGGGGCCACATATCTGATTGCCACCGCCGAAGAACATGTCAATTATTTTATACAAAAACCGAACAGAAGCTCGAGGAAGAAGTCCTGGTTGCATTTTAACAACACAACCACCGTTAGTGCTTCAGTGCAAACATGGTGCAAGAGAAACCTCTTCCGAGAAAAAAAATGTTTTTATGCTACTTGCAGAATTCATCTTCTTTGGGTTTTTCTTTCGGGAGATGGGTCTCTGTACGGCAGTGCCCATCTACGTCTATTCTTGCGGACAATAAATAGAAGACTGTAAACGAGTGAACAGTCTCTTAGACTTGCCACAGGGTTGGGTCCCACTCTCTCTGCATTCGGGCCTATCACCAGTATGGGTCTACTGGCCCAAACAATTAGAGTTCTGAAAGCTCAAGCACAACATCTGCCCTCCTGATTTCTTTAACGCTAACCAATTCCGTATTACCGTGGCTTGCCTTAATTTACTATATAAGTCGGTTTACCGGTGGCAGAATAAAAGCCCATTCCTCGTTCGGTGAGGATGCCTTGTATTGCCGCCTAAACTAGACATAAGGAAGGGAACCACACCACCCACTTAAAATATATGGTCTTGCGATAAAATTCAGGATGGTAAAATACTTTCGTGCCTGAACCCTAACCCTAACCTTTATCGTAACCCTACTCATCCACCATTTTAAATCATACAGTTACCAGTTACCTTAACCCTTAACCTACTCCTCATCAAAACCCTAAACTTTGCCTTTAATACGCAACTTAATCCTAAATCTACGTTCCCCGGAATTGGACGCAAAGCCACATGTATTGTGGGCGGTTCCTATTCCCGTATCCTTTTGAGGCGGCCATAAAAGGCATCCCTACCCCTCGTTCTCTCCAAAACATTCCATGGAAGTATTTCCCTTCTTTCTCCTTAAAGTTGAAAGAAAACACCACCGATTTGATACTCCAGTCTGTAAACAGCATGAAGATTTTCATTCCAGTCCTTCAGGAGGAAAGTATTACAAGCAACGGATTTTCAGTCGTACCGTTACCGTACTAGCTGATTAACCAGACAGGCAGAGTTGGCCTTTTGTAAAGGAAAGGTGTGTATGAAGATTTGATGAAGGTTCTTCTAAGAGAGAGAACCTGATGTTAAAAGTAACAACTTTACTGGTAGATAATAATGTCCATAACTAACACTAGCCCTAATAGATACCTGTTCCTCCAGTCGCTTTATTTCAGACAGTCTCTGCCCGCGTTCCTCTTGATGTTTAGTCTTTTTCTTCTCCAGCTTCTGGCTGAGGGATGTCACAAGGCCACGGAGGTGAAGTAGTATGCGGTCCGCCTCTTCAACGAGCTGTTGATATTGATCTAGCCTGCAACGTAGGTCCGAGTTTTCCTGACTGAAGTCCTAGCAGTAAGAGTGAGAATGAACCTATGTATTATACTCAGGCAGTGAGGACAAAAAAACACTTCGAAGGTCAAGTTTTCCTTGTCTTCAAAAACATACACATACAAATCTTCCTGAAGACATCCCGTCCTCGAAGGCCGTACCGTAGAAAGCATAACTACAAATAGACCATTAAAAGAGTTGGTGGAGATAGAAGGGCCATAGACCTCCTCGTGAGTCACTTAGAGTAACTAAACAGAACGGGAAAATTCGCAACCAAACTTCTCTTCGGGTTAGTCAGTAAGTAGAGCACTTAGCTACCCAAAGAATGGACTACTAAGCAAAGTCCGTTTCCTGGGTTGAATGAGATTGAAGAAACATTCACAAAAAAGGCATCAACAGACTACCCGGAAACGTTTTTTTTGAAAAGTTAACCAGCTTTCGGGACTAAATTTCCATACTACACATACGATTCATCGAGGTTTTAGACGCGTGGATAACCAGAGCGAATCAGAGGACTTAACTGGCATTATTATATCAGCAATGGGACGAAAAGCATTATTCAGCAGGCACCCCATTGGTTGATTAAATGTCCAATCGTCACAAGTCCCGTCAGTCAAGCCATTTGCAACAGGTAAACGAAGATCATATGTCATGCTGGATTTTGATGGGCCAAGCTGGAATTAGACAGATAAAGAAGGGCAAAAAGACTGTATATTCTCCACATGGCATGAAACAGCCTCGAACGCATTCCTTGGTGCTGTAGTGAAGTTCTCCACCCCCGATCAACCTCAATCTCTTATGACCTATCTCTGTCTTGTATGCTCCTGTGAGTGGCAGCTACCGTCGTTCTATTCTCGTCTGGGGTCCTATAATAATAATAATAATAATAATAATAATAATAATAAAATGGGCCTTTTTTGACGTATCGCGCACCCAGATCTGAAAACCTTGTAACGACGGGCTCAAACTGCTCAGTTAATTTATGAACACTTTGGCATGAGAAAAATAGAAAAAAATAAAAATGGCGTGCCCACATCCCGATGAAAGGAATAATGGCTGGAGTTTTTACTCAAGTAGACTGGCATAAAAACGGTTCACATAGATATCGTAAATGTATCAGCTGCATAGATGTATTTATATGTGAAACGGCTGACTTATACAAGCTTCCCCAAAAATGCTTATCGAAAAGCCCCCTGACAAAAATTGAAATTACCTGCATCAAGTAACGGCAGTGCTCAGCTGCAGTCGGTTCTATGACGATTTACAAAGACGTGCGTTCTAGACATCCTTGTTAGACGGCCAGACATTTTTAAAAATATATATGCCCCTATGCATCAATACAGAAATTTATAAAATGCCCTCCTAGGAACATTCTTTTTGGTGGGGCCTCAATAATGCGGCAGTCTGGTCATTTGTTCCCAGGGGTCTAAATCCTCATGCCTGAAATTGCCTAACCGGTGGTGCCGTCAAAACAAGATAAGGGCAGCACAGCATGTACCTCCAAATTTGCCGTGAGGACAGCATTGCGATCGTGCAGAGCGGCAAGCTGAGTCTGAAGATCGGATTGAACAAATTTCTCCAGGGCTTCCAAGTTGTCCTCTGCCTGGCGTATCATGACGTCAGAGCGCTGGATTTCGTAGGACTTGGACTCCCTCAATAGGAGGACCTCCTCGTTCAAGTGAACCACCTGATCTTTATAGGTACGGCAGCGCTGTTTTTCATGAGCGAGTTTTTCTTTTAACGCCTGCTCGCTGGCTTGAAGTTTTTCTACGGTGCCATTCGCTTGCCTCTCCAGGTCCGAATACGACTGCTAAAGAAAGAGAAATAAAGACTTTGTTAGAAGCTAACAACATGAGTCAGCCGATTCACATGGGATCTCGCTTTGCTGCCTCGGGGCGGCGAAATAATGTTTTCCCACATTTCGCCGCTCATTTTCAGTTCTTGCCTAACGCGCAACGGTCAAATTTTAACTAAAGTTGACATCGAAGTAGATTGCGGCGTGCTGAGCGCTACCCTATATAAAATGACTACTTAAGACTTTTAAGGCACACATAGCTGAGAGATTAATTTTTTCCTGAGCGGACAGGTTCAGGCTTCTTAAAAAGGCACTGGTTGCTCGCTCAGTATTAAAAACAGAAACAATGAAGCTCAGCTTTTACTTACAATGACTTAGAACCTAAGATATTTACAAAGTCCTCATTATTCTTTTTTGCAAATGAATAAATCCAAACTCAAATGAATGAACCTGCAAACAATGAACGAACTGGACGGATTGAGGTAAACTGACAAAAGGTTTGACCAAGTAGGGCACATGGACATAAAGGCGTATCAAAAACGAATTAAAGTGCATGTATAATTAGGTAAGAAGAAAGCTGTTCGGCAGAGCTTCCGAAATCGCACAGCAGTCCATCCTCAGAGATAGAAGCGGCTACATAAAAGGAATGATCAATTCCAGACTGGAGTTATTGATGTCTGCTTGAATCCTAACCCCTATGACTGTTGCTTGTTATGTTGTCGCATTTATTTCTGACGATGGACTTCTGTGCGGTTTTGAAAGCTCAGATGAATAGCGAAATATTTCCGGTAATAAAACAGCCTTCTGCTTCGCTACTTATAGCAAAAATTTCCAGAACTCCATTCAAACACCACCCCAATCAGAAGACTCGAAGGAGATCAGAAAACAATAAAAATATTGAACACTGGTTGATAAAATGTTGAATTATTCAAAACCAAAGTGGAACACAGATTTTAGTTGTACGGGTTTAACTGTGTAACAATGGATTCAATGCACCAGCGTGATATTGTTTTCCGTGCTCAATGGTTAGGAGGGTTGGACTTCTGATCAACAGGTTACGGGTTCGAGCCTCGGGTGGAATATCACCTGGGGTTGGGTATGACTGGCTGATGACGGCTTATAAGCCAGAAATGACCATTTCAGTCTCCCTTGCTGGCAATATTCATCTTCCTATTCTACTAATAGTCGCTGTGCGGCTGCTGGCGGGCTCGAGAGTGAGACTCAAGGCAGAACGCAAAGAGTGAGTTCCGTTAGCGATCGGTGAGCGTTCATCAACGAATGCAGTCAATATTACTGATCTAAACCAGCAGGACAATGAGCCCGTGGTTCAGTGGTTAGAGCGTTGGACTTCTACTCATCGGGTCGCGGGTTCGATCCTCAGGTGGTGCAGCAACCGGGGTTGGGTATGACTCTCTGACGACGACTTATAAACCAGGAATGGTCATTCCAGTCTCCCTTATCTTTGCCGGCAATATTCATGAAATGAAGTCTCCATGTGGCTCTTTTCGCCACGAGCGCTCGGACCTGTCAATAATGGCGACGGCTCTACAGTGGATTCCGCGATCGTGCTCATCGGTGTGTACATGCTTTCAGTGTGCTTGCTGGAGTGTACCTGGTGACGAGGGCAAGGGCCCACGTTGCAGCCGCGTGGTTCACTGATGTTCTTGAAGGTCTGTTGCACAATAATATGCTGACGAAGGTACCCTGCCACACCATCAGACATGGTGAGGTTAAATACGCGACACCATGTAGGTCAGTTAGAGCAGGGACAATCACGGTCTACCAAGTAATCGTAAGTACTGCTCTGACAGTTCTCCGCCAAACGCATCCGTGAACCTGAGGGATGTTTCCTCATCGCAGGCCCTGGCACCCCGCTCTCACCTTTGGTTCCACCAAACTGTACCCAGCATTTTAAGCAATTCTGGCCCACGGACCTACCAAGTGAAAGCCACTGCACCATGGTCTGCATCAGTCTGTCTAGGTGCGCAGTCAGTTAGCAGCCTCTCAAACCATGGCATTATGTGATCTTCCAAAGTGCAGCTTGGTCCGACACGAGCACAATAAAACTTGCTACTTCCTCCGTCGTTCTCGACAAGAATAATTTTGGACGTTGAAAGCATATTGTGTGTGTGTGTGTGTATACAGTAAGAAGAACCTGAATAATGTCGACGCCGATCCCTTTTCCCATCGTTATCCTTCTTCATTGGCAAGATTAAGTCAAACGAAGTGGAGATGGGATTGAGTGCAGTGGATGTACAGGCAATTTATCCGATGCATACAAGTTATGCTACGCTGCGGGTTCTTCTATCCAAGCAAAGCAGGCTCAACCCTGGTAATCGCTTCCACTCTGTTAGGAAAATAACACTAGATCGACAGTCGTGTTCGAAGATGTCCACCATATGCTGTGCAGGGACGTTGACTCGCGCTGGATTATAGTGAGAGCAGACATGTGCTGCATCTACTTCACTCTCTGTTCCACTCTCCCACCTGGACCCGCTGTCAAGACAGAGTCAAGAAGACCGGAGATGGGAGAGGGCGCAGGTCTACGCACTGCGGTCCTACCCCAAACAAGAACACAACAACAGAAGAAAGGGGTGGCTCGGATCCCAACTGAGTGGGAGTGCCACAAAGGCCACATTAAGAAAGAGTCATTGCAGCCTGACTCTCAGTTCGCCAGTCGTCCATGGCGCACAAACGCACGCACTGGGCCGTCTACGCGGTCCGAGTTATCCTGTCAGTTGGTAACCTTCCAAGCCGCGGCTTTTAGCGCACCGTGCTAGTTTCAAGCGCGTCAGATTGTTTAAAGTGAGGAAAATGCGTTGAGCCGTCGACCTCACTCTCTCTCCCCCCACAATTGTGTGGCGTCTGATTAATCAGACCACCGTCCGAGCCGGTCAGTTGTCTGATATGGGAGTGGGTGCAGTGGCTGACGGCTCAACGTACCCGTCTTCGCGCGCCACAGCACGACCTGGCCCCCATAAAGTTCACACCAGGATTCACTAAATCAGGGGATATGGGGGAACCATCGCCGTCTGACTACTAGTCCACTGGTCAGCCACTCGACAGCCACAGCACATACACTGGGCTGACAGCGTGGTCTGGTGTAAGCGTCAGGTTGGCAGCCTTCCAAGCCACGGTTTCTATGAAAGCGTGATATTCTCAGGTACATGAGGAGAGTGAGGGTGTTGTTTATGTATTGATAAAGGTAGTGTGCGTTGATATGGTTTAGCCTCCGGTGGTTTAGCAAAGGTTTTCGTGAAGGTGCATGTGTTCTAATAGGCCCATGCGTTGTGTAAAGGCGCGGGAGCAGTGCGGGCAGTGGAGATGGACGCTTCGACTGTATGTCGGAGCCCCAAGCACGTGTTCACCAACCTCCTTGAGATGGATTCGCAAGTGACCGACCAGGTCGATGCGTGAGTTGAAGTTGCGGGCACAATGTGGGCAGGAGCAATCGGTAGGGGCTGGGGGGATGTCTTTCGTGGTAGTGGTGGTTACAGTGGTGCTGAGAAGGCAGGAGCGGAGGGTGTGCATTATGTATCGGTGTTGTCGACATTGGGGTGAATTCCGCTGTTATAGATGCGCCTGTGACTGAAAAGGCGATGAGTGAATGCGCGAGGACAGTGAGGGCAGTGGAGGCGGCGATCATTACTGTGGGTCGGCGCTCCAGGCACTGGTTCACCAGTCTCTATACGATGAATTCGCAAGTGACCGACCAGGCCGATGCGTGAGGTGAATGTGCGGTCGCAATGAGAACAGTTTAGGAGAGAGTCCCCACCGCTGGTGGTGGCGGTGGTGTTGGTTGCGGTGGTGGGGGTAAAATGTGATGAGTATTGGTCTCTATGATGGGTGGAGTAATGAAATTGGTACCAGGACTGAGGGGGGTCCGAAAGAGGGTTGGCAGAGTTTGACGTAGAAGGTGGAATTGTCGGATTGTTTGCATTGCATCCGAAGGTGTCCGGCCAGGCCGATTTGCGCACGGAGGGTGCGTTGACAGGGCAAACCTGTTGGAAGGGCTTGGGTATTGGCGGTGTTGGTCCGGAGCGCTAGTGACTTTCGTGCCGCTCTTTTGGCCTTGGCGGCGACGATCCGGTTGGCTTCGTAGATTGTTGTCTCTGTCTTCATTGTCCTCCTCCAGGCCGTTCGGTTTTGGGCTAGGTCCTCCCAGGTCACCGGGTTGATCTTCAGTTGCTTCAAGGAAGTCTCCAGACTGTCCTTGTAGCGTCGTACTTGACCCCCTTGTCGATAAGAACCCGTGGCGACATCACAATAGAAGAGTCGTTTAGGTAGTCGTTCGTCGTCCATCCTCACAAGGTGGCCGCTCCAGCGCAGTTGCAGTTGTTACAATTGAGCGTAGATGCTGAGAAGGCCCGTTTGTTCCAACACATCCGTGTTCGGGATCCTGTTTGCCATCTCAGCTTTAGTATTCTGCGGAGGTAGCTGAAGTGGAAGTGGTTGAGTTTCCGCACCTGCTTTTGGTAGATCGTCCATACAGCAGCGTCGGCAATATGACAGCTTTGTATATCTTGAGTTTGGTGCTGAGTTGGAGACGGTGTCGATTCCAGACCACGTTCTGCATGCGTCTGAATGCTTGTCTGGCTTTGGTGATCCGATAGGCGACCTGATCGTTGACTTTTGTGCTGCGGGAGAGATTGCTGCCCAGGTACACGAAGATATGCACAGATTTCAGTTGGGCACCATGTACATTGATTTGGGCTGCGGTGTAGGTGGTATTGAACGGCGGCTGATGCATCACAATCGTTTTCTCAATGTTGATGCAAAGTCCGAAGTTGTCACAGGCAGTATCGAAGAGGTCTATGATACTTTGCATTTCCTCTTCTGTCGTTTCATTGAGTGCGCAGTCGTCAGCGAAGAGAAGTTCGTGAATGGTGGCTGTGGAGACACGCGAGTGGAAGTGCATCCGTCGTTGGTGTAGGAGTCGGCCGTCCATCCGGTAGGCGATGCGGGTTCCGGAGCGTTCCTCACGGTAGGCGTCCGTTAGCATGGCAGAGAACATGAGACTGAAGAGGGTAAGTGCAAGGACGCATCCCTGATTCACTACGTTGGTCACTGTGAATGCTTTTGATACTGTCCCGTTTTCAGTAACGCACGCCATCATCCCGTCGTGAAGCTGACCCACCATATGCGTGAACAGTTCAGGACAGCCAAATTTCTGCATGATTTTCCACAGCCCGTCGCGATTCACCGAGTCAAAGGCTTTCGTCAGATCCTCGAAGGTAGTGTAGTGGTGAGTCCTCATCTCCTGGCACTTCTCTTGCAGCTGGCGAGCAGCAAAGATCATGTCGATTGTTCCTTGGTGTGGTTGGAAGCCACATTGGCTTTCCTGGAGCAGTCTTTGCTCCAGGTGAGGGTTCAGGAGATTGAGGAGAATGTGGGCGAAGATCTTTCCGGCGATGTACAGCAGTGAGATTCCTCAGTGGTTGTCGCAGAGTTGGCCGTTCCACTTCTTCTTGTCGAGGTAGACAATGGTGGCGTCTTTGAAATCCTTAGGGACTTGTCCTTGGGGACACATCTCTAGAAGAGCGCTGTGAGTCGATTCATCAGTTGGGGTTTGCCATGCTTGTAAATCTCAGCAGAGATCGCGTCCGAGCCAGGTGCTTTCCCGCTGGAGAGTTGCTGCAGGGCTCTGCTGGTTTCTTGGAGGGCGGGAGATCAAGATCGGCGTTTATTTCCACTTCAGGCAGGCGATCGATGGCGGCGTCGGAGATGGTGGAAGGCTGGTTGAGAACGCTTTGGAAATGTTCCTTCCATCACGTCAGGATTAACGTCTTCTCCGTGAGCAGCTTCCTGTCGTCGGCACTGAGAAGAGGGGTGGCGCCTTTAACGGGACGTCCGTAGACTGTCTTGGTGGCGGCAAAGAAGTTCTTCCATTCGTTTCGGTCCACGTACCCTTGGATTTCCTCGGCTTTAGGGGTCATGCAGGCATCCTGCATCTCCCGCAGCCGTTGCTGTACAAGGCGGTGACTTCGGTAGACGGCTGTCTTGTTTGCAGCAGTAGAGCAATCGACGTAGGTTTTGCGCAACTGGTTCTTCCCTACGAGCTGAGCGTTGATGGCTGCGTCATTTTCATCGAACCAGTCTTGATGCTGACGACGTGCGCGGCCGAGGACATCCACGGCGGTGGATTGGTCGGTGTCCCTCAGCTGGCACCAGCGGTTCTCCACGGAGGTGTCTGAACCAGCGACTGGAAGGTTGACTAGTTGGTCAGCCAGTTCGTTGTTGAAATGAAGATGGTGAGCAGGGACATTCTTCATAACCGTATTCAACTTACCTGGTGGTCGCTTACCTTGGGTTCCTCTGCGTGGTAGCAGATTAAGCATAATCTTGGAGATGACGAGGCGGAGATCCATCCATCCGTCGGCACCGGGAATCACCATTCTCACTAGCACCTACTGTTTATCTCACCTCCGGGCGAGGACATAGTCCAAAAGGTGCTAGTGTTTCAACTGTGGTGCACCCAGGTCGTCTTTTGCCGCATCGGGAGGTGGAAGGTGTTGGTCAGGATCAGGAGGTTTTCAGTGCAGGTTCGTAGAAGAAGAAGACCGTAGTCATTGAAGCCAGCGAGACCATGGAGACCCAGCACTCCTCTCTTCGTGGCACTGTCTTTCCCGACGCGGGCGTTAAAGTCATCAATGACAATTAACTTATCCACTGTCAACAGCAGAGCATGTAGATCCTCATATACTGTGTTCTATGTATCGCCGGAGCTCGTCAGTGGGGGTGTGTAGGCGCTGATGATGGTGAGGAACTTGTCTCCCCGAAGAGGCAGGCGAAGGCTGATCAGGCGATCGTTGATGCCCTGGTGGCAAACAGGGCAGACGGCCCACGATGTCCCTCCAGATGGCAAAGACGACACCAGCGTCGCGTCGCTCTACCCTTGGCCGGCCGCTCCAGAAGAAGATGTAGCCGGCACCCAGCTCCTCCAGCTGACCCTGTTCAGAGAATCAGGTCTCGCTGAGAGCAGCAATGCCTTCCTTGCATCGGGCCAGTTCCTGAGCGACTAGCACCGTCCTCCTTTCCGGTGAGTTGCTCCTGTGATTGTCTTAAAGGGATTGAACATTCCAGGCTGCTAGTGAGCAAGCGCACTCGAGCAGTCCGGGGGTATCCCCGGAGGGTACGGTGGGGTGGGGGTTGGGAGAGTTGTTGATATTGTTTAGACTTTTTGACCGCATGTAATTGCAGTCTGCTAGCCACGGTCTGCTGCAGCTGTCGTGAGACCCAGCATTTTTTAGAGCACCTATTATAACCCCCTCCACCGCAAGGGGCTAAGCAGTGCTGTACCTAAATAGGGCTGCTGAGTCAGCCCAGGCGGCTACCGAACTCCATTATGGGTCACGATCTGGGTAAGTGAGAGAACGATCGATTCGCCTGGGGCACCTACGTGATTGCATGTCACCCTCGCCGTAGGATTTTTTCGACCGTGGGGGAGTGAAACTCCATCAAGGACATAGATGAAAAGCCTTCGGTTTTCCACAGTTACCTAGCATAGTAGAACTGAATTTTTATGACTGTGTCGATGCATATAGATTCGTTCACGCAGCTGAGAACTGTCGTCACCGCCAGCCCCAACCCCATCCCAGTTGCTCGACTGGAAGTGGGATGAACCACTAACAGCCAACATCAGCCCTAGATAGCGCACTATTATAATCATCTTCGAGGACGTACGCTTGCTTGCGTTTGAAGCGATGGGTCAATAAACTGCGGGTGCCTGAGATCGTTTTTTGCATCTTATAGACGAACTGATCGATTAAAGTTGTTTATCAAACAGGCAGCTTTATAAGTGGAACCACTCCAATGTGTGAGGGCAAGCCGTACGATCATCTAATGTACAACCCTGGCTCAGATAAAGACTTACCTGAAGGGACTTCCAAGTGGACTTCCACTTGGCCGCCTCAGAACGAAGAGCAAGTGAGCGGCGTTTGAGAAGGCCGACTTCCTTCTCCAAGTCGGCTGCCTCATTCTCCGAACGAAGGGCCTTGGATTTGAGCTCCTGTTCCAAAATTTCAGCGCGCGATACTGCCGCGTCAGCGCGGCGTTTGGAGGCGGCCGCTACTGATTCGGCAGCTTGTCTTCGGTCGCGTGCGATTGTCAGTTCGGCTTGAGTCGATGCACACTGTGACTGAGCTGTGAGCGAGGAAAACAGAATCATGTGAGTGGTATAAGAGCAGACGCGAAAAAGAAAGCATATTGATCTTCTCTTCGCTCAGATAATCCTTCTCAAAGATTAAACATGAGCGCCAATTTGCATTATTTGAGCGAGACAGCACTTTGGCAAGCAGAGGCCAGAGTCTAAAAAGCTGCCGCAGTTCTTTAAGGGTTACCTGCAATCTGATTAACCGAAATAGCCCAGATATAGTTTGAATACGAGTTTACTAATCAGTACTTATTCGATCGTACTGCATTGCTTAACGATAAATGCGGATACAAAAGAGTCCGAAAACTCGAATGACAGAATATTTTCGATCCTTGACGGATCCTGCTAGTACGGACTTTTATAAGAGTATAAAATGTTGGTTTAGAATGCATTTTGAAAATCGGCTGCCAGGCAAGAGCCCCAATCTAGACTGACATCCTGACGGGGAAGTAGCTGCTAGAAGTCGAAGCAGGCTGCGCGCGAAATGCGCTTCATAGATTTGATAGTGAGGAGACGATGCATTATGGGACACAATGGCATGTGTGAAAATCTTTCTAAATCGATAAAAAATTCCGTTCAACGATGAGTCATGGTAGAGTACGGCATTTACGGTGCACACGAGCGGCCGTGAACGCATCCAGAGAATGAGGCCCAAGGACAGACTTGAGCATGTTTGGAGTCGTCAAGATAGCGATAAGATGCTTTTTGTATAGTAGTTTTCACTTATCCAGAAGCTAGAAACGCAATGGACAGAAGATTAGCAGTTTTCGCAAAATCTTAGTATATATGCGGATATTCTGTTGTGTATTCGCAGTCTTAGAATGGGGCGTGCAAGAAAATAAATGCAGCAAAAAGACGCACTTATATAAAGCGAAAAGTGAGTTCGTTCATTATCACATTTCACATTCACATTTCACATTTCACATTTTCATTTTCCCTCATTTTCAGAGAAGTCACAAAACTGATGAAACTTTCACATTTTCACCATGAATTGACCTTGTAAAAAGGTAAAGTCGGCATATATTTGACAGGAAAGTATCTAATTAACGCGCTTTTTACACAGGTAACTTATTACCAAACGTTTTTAAACTGATCTTAGGCCTATTTATTGTCGACTTTTGTTGTGAACGTTCATTTTTCTCGGCAACGAGTTTTCATTTTTAGGCGAATCTTCAAATATGAGCAAACGGCCACCTCCATTAAAAAGAATATTCAAAATCTCACTATTTCGATAAATGCTTTTAAGAAATAACTTATCCTGAAGATTTTGATAAACACATAGAACACGATTTAAATTTATTGTTAATCGATCAAAACAGTTAAAAGCGTGAAATATTCACCGGCATTTCAAGGGCGCTCTCAAAATAATTGTAATCCAATACCAGAAATGTCAAAAACGAAATTTGATGAAAGGATAGTTCTCTTACTATACACAAAATGGCATGCTTACGCTATCAGCTGACAATTCTAGTTAAATTTATTCTTCGCATTTACCCTGATTTTTAACGTTTTCAGAATTTGCCGTTTTCTTCAAAAAAGTTAATATTTCTCAACAACTTTTCGCATTTGCTTTAAGTTGTTTAAGGTTGTTCATTAGTATTCCAAACCTTTGATACGTGCGTTGTTGCCGGTTTGCGAGTGATTAAAAAGCTTTCGTAAATTTCGGCATTTTGCAGTCATAGGCTGTCTGCCAATTAAGGTTTTGCCGACAGTGTAATGCAGCCGACCATAAAACTTCGTGAAACAATGCTGGACAAAAGTGTAAGAATATTATTGCTCGTAAGATCATTTGGAGTCATGTAAACTATACGTGGTCAAATTAGCAGCGGGTAAGTCTGGGAGCCAGCACATAGAATTACCACTAAGCGTGGTGGCCAATGGTAGGCATGGTCTTGTCTATCCTCCCAAAAACCTTTAGCTGGCCTGTGAGCTGCCTCCTCCTTAGGCATAGTGCCTACTGACATCGAGAACGGCAACCCGAAACGCCAGACACAAAACACTTACCAATGCTTTTACGTAAAGACGGACAAGATGAAGAAATTTAGTACCAAAAAATTTTCCATCGCATTTTTCTTAACGTAAAAGACACCAATTAACAAGTTTTGCCCCAAAACTACCCAGAATCCTCCAGCGACTGACTTCTCAAACCTAGTTGTCAGTATAGTCGCTATTCAAATTTGAGCTCTGTATTAAACGCGGTTTGTTTTTTCGAGCTTTTCACAACTCTGTAGCTAATCATCTAACAGGAGAAAAGCATCAAATTTACATGCCTGAAAGCCAAGCATATACTTGGCTGCTCCTGGAGCATGCGGCAAAGTATTTAATAATCATCGGTAGTTTGACCGTTGTAATCCGATGATTTCCGCCGTATGGGTGGTGCAAGGACGGTGACTTCTGCGCAACTTAGTTCTAAATGATA
This sequence comes from Schistocephalus solidus, assembly GCA_017591395.1. Lineage (NCBI taxonomy): Eukaryota > Metazoa > Platyhelminthes > Cestoda > Diphyllobothriidea > Diphyllobothriidae > Schistocephalus > Schistocephalus solidus. The sequence continues at coordinate 299,881 of WEDG01000242.1, read as the reverse complement.
TTAGACTTGCACTGCATCTACCACACTCCCTCTTCCCTTACCGGCTTGTATCCACTGTCAAGACACAGTCAAAAAGACCGCAGGCGGGTTCAGGCGCAGGTGAAATCATATCCCATGGAGTGGGGAGCCATAAATAACAAGTGGCGGCATGCGGCATGAACCTACACCTTCGCGTGCCCATGGTAGACACGCCCCCATGTTCGGTATTTGTTATGGGGCCACATCCCAAATAACGCATGCCGCACCCCGATTTGGCCCCCGAGTTGTTGCAGCGCATCTGCCACACGCCCTGTTTAGGGGGCACTTAGTATCACTAGTACTAACCAAATAGGTAGTCCTTGGTGTTCTTCGCAATATTTAATACAAGCAATAACACTCACCTAGCTTTGTTATTCGAGGGCTAGTGCAACATGTTCTGATGCCAAAATATGCAGGCCTTGTAGATACAGTCAAGCGGTGACATAAACCGCGAAGTCCTAAGTAAGATCGATGAACTCATGCATGCTGTCCAACTTTCGTTTGATTCCTGTTGGTACTAAGGCAACCGCTACTGATTTACTGGACGCAGTAACGCTTGGCATCAACAACCGCTCATAGAGGTAAGAGTTATATCGGCACGGAAGGGGTAGACAGAGAATATTTTTTCCTCATGTTAGCAAATCGTCAGTGCGCCCGGGTCTCTTTCCGTCTGAAAGGTCTTCGGCATCCGATCTGGGGTTTGACCACTGGAGCTTGCGATCAGTTGATCCTTCGGCCACTGGGGGATTAGTTTGTTTCACACATTTGGATGCTCAATAGAGTCGCATGGTGGTCTTTCCATTGGGGCAGCGGCCCCGAAAGTGGATACATCAACCATGTTCCGGGTAGGAGCATACGCTACACAGCTGGTTTTAGCTAAGGTGCTACTCGGTGATGGTGAGTTCGAGATTCAGAATCTCAGATCAAACGGTTAGAACTTCAGTACAGAGAAAAAGAGGAAGTTGTGTTGGTGGTTAGTAAATACCCTGATAAAGCGACATGTGTGCGCCTTCTTTGTATAAAGATACTTTTTCGGTGATTCCTCTTTTTGCCGCCAGTACCGAATGCATGTTTGCAGTATTTGGCACCATGGTACAGAACTACCTTTCGGTTTCATCAGTGTCAGGTGCCTATTGGGGACCGAAAGGAGGCGAGGATATCACGCGGCCGAAACAGAATTGCTTTCCACATACAAAGAGTCGACTCATTTCCTCTTAGGCCAGCTTTTAATACCATTCATTCTCTTCTACAGCTGCACGACGTGCACTCTCTGGGGAGTGCCCCCTAAACGGGCCACGTGGTAGATGCGTTGGACCAACACGGGGGCCACATTAGGGCACGGCAGGCGTTATTCGGGTTGCGCTCCCATAACAAATTCCGAACATGGAGGTGTGGTGGCACACCTTGGGGCGGCTAGGGCTTAGGGGACCCAGCCGCGCCAGCCACCTGCGTCCTCTCCCGCCTCCGGTCTTCTTGACTTTGTCTTGACACCGGGCTCAGGTGGGGGAGGAGGAGCGAGTGCGGTAGCTGCAGCGCAAGGCTACTATCACTTTAAACTAAATCACGCGCAAGTCACCGTCCCTGCTTCACTTTCACATGAAGCATACGGTGGACATCGTCGGACTACGACGGTCGAACTGTCGTGTATGTGTGTGTGTGTGCCCCCTAAACGGGCCACGTGGTAGATGCGTTGGACCAACATGGGGGCCACATTAGGGCACGGCAGGCGTTATTCGGGTTGCGCTCCCATAACAAATGCCGAACATGGAGGTGTGGTGGCACACCTAGGGGCGGCTAGGACTTAGGGGACCCAGCCGCGCCAGCCACCTGCGTCCTCTCCCGCCTCTGGTCTTCTTGACTCTGTCTTGACACCGGGCTCAGGTGGGGGAGGAGGAGAGAGTGCGGTAGATGCAGCGCAAGTCTACTATCACTTTAAACTAAATCACGCGCAAGTCACCGTCCCTGCTCCACTTTCCCATGGAGCATACGGTGGACATCGTCGGACTACGACGATCGAACTGTCGGGGAGTGCCAGAGCGAAAATGACAGGCATAGGATAGCCGCTACCATGTCGATGGCAATCCTAGCCTATACGGGTAGAAGACTTACATAAACCAGACGTATTCGAGTGCATTGTGCGCGGCGAATTGCGAAAAATGGTGCACTCATTCAGAACTGCTCTTCATAAAAATTCCCTTTAGCATAATTCATACCTATGGGGATTTTGTCTCATTAACTGCTTCGGTACTCTCTCAAAATGACGAACTTGCGGTCCTGGAGACGACGTCTTAGTTTACAGATTTTTTCAAGTGCTACAGGTGCAATACTAGGAGAGTGATTAAAATATGTTTGCAATTACCCTGGTGGCAAAATAACATACCACACAAAACAGTACAAGCTTGGTGGAGAATCTACAAGTTAAGTTGATCAAAAAACATGCATATCATTAATTTGTTTAGGCTATACAAATTTGCTTCGCAATATGCAGGCATACTTTGTCAATAAAAGTTAGTATACCTTCCCTCCCTTGTGGGTTGCCATTTGCAGAAACGACCCACTGAATCGGCCACTTTAAGCATGAAACAATAACTATGTATATTACAGCGGTCCAGTAGTCAGCAGGGATAAGAGTAGGATTAAAAGACTTACCCTCCATGAGCTTTTCACGTAGAACTGACATCTGTTTCAAGAACGACTCGGCTCTATTTGCCGCTCTCGCTGCCTCAGCTCTGGCCCTTTTTAGATCTAATGCGGACTGACGCGCCGAAGAGGAGAGCGATTCAGTGTCCGCTTTTAACGCCTTCAACTGGTCTCGTTGTTCCTCCACCTTCATCGTTGAAGTCTGAAAACGGTGGATAAAATGCTTGGGTTTGGGTTCATACCGATCGTTGGATACAGAATGGGTCACAAAGGAACCCCCTACGGCCGATCGTCTCTCTAAGAGGCACGCCAACGTTTGACCTAGCCAAGTGGCAGTTTCAACGTCTCAAGTTTCTAACCCAGAATTCCACAACAACCGTCCACTCAGCTGAACAATTCATGCGAAAGTTGCAGACTATTCGACTTACGTATGAAGAAATGATGGTAGCTTTCCGTGTGACGTCACTCTTCCCCTACATACCAAAACATCTCGCAGTTGAATCCATAAAAATCCTCCTAGCAGAGCACTATAACGAGGCAGACACAAAACCCAAAAAGGTACCTTGTCGGCCTTCTGAAACACTTCTTGACCACCTTATTTACCTTCAATGGAACCGTGTACAAAACAGGTGAAAGGTGCACCGATGGGTTCGCTGTTGTCCCACCTGATTGCCGAGGCAGTATTGCAGCAACTACAGGCACTGGCTTTCGACTACTATCGACCACAATTGTGGGTACGGTATGTTGGTGAAATATTTGTCATCATCAGTCGGGACAAGATTGAGGGTTTCACAAACAAGCTGAACTTGATCTTCCCGACATCCAGTTCACGATGGAGAAAGACAAAACTATCAGTTCCCGTTTCTCAACGTGCTGGTATGGAGAAAAGGCGATGGAGAACTCAAAACAACGGTTTATAGGAAGGCGACGAATACCTCTCGCATTCTAAGTTATCTTAGCAACCACCCCTCTCACAAAACGCAGCTGTGTGAAAAGACTGTACCGCCGAGCAGAAACCCATTGCATCAAACCAGCCGACAAGAAGGCCGAGGTCCAGTTTCTGCGGAAACTCTTAACCGTCAACGCATAACCTGGGAGTTTTGTTGAGAAATGCCGGCGAGAAGTCACGATAATAAATCCGAAGGGGCAATCAAAAACGAAGTGCTGGCGAGCAGTACCTTACAGTGCTGGCGTATCCAAAGAATTCGCTAAACTAGTGAGTGAGTTTGGGATCGGCGTGGCTCACAGACCGGAGGTGACAATCCGCCGGCAACTCATGCAACCTAAAGACCCACCCCCTTAACACAAAAATCCTGCTCCATTTACCGCCAGTGTGGTCAAGACAATTATGTTGGTGAAACCGGAAAACGGGTTTGCAAGAGAATGCACGAGCATGAGCTCGCTGTGAAGGATAAACTTTCCTTGGTAGCCGCTCACGCGTCCTCGCCGTGGCAAGACTTTGACCTTGGCATTGTGAGCATAATGGGTCAGTCAGACGACCGAATTTCACGCCTGCTGCAGAGAGCGCGGCACTTGACCGAGGAATCTATCAATAGACATCGATCTGCCAGCTGCATATCAGGCCCTGTGCGAATAACTCAATGGCGCTGATGAAGGTCATTCCCGGCAGAGTTGGTTTAAATATGCAGTGAGCTGTACAGTCTTTTATGCCTTAACGATGGGCACGCGTGAGATTTCGAAACGTCGGATAATTAAACACCGTAGGAGCACGGTACGCACAAATCGATAAGTTTAATAGATGTTATCCCCAACAAGGTGTTCGGTAGACGTAGACGTATACGCCTCTACGACATTTGATAGTAAATACGTAATTAAACTTCAAAACATACATTTCAATAGAAAAACGCCATTCTTCAAACAGAAGCATTCGTTTGAAGTATGGGCAAGATAAAAAGGGTTAGATCTGCAAGTATCCCTGTGTATTTTCCACAAGGATCTCTTCTGCTGTGGCATTTCTCAATTAATAAATAACATTACTTCACCCCAAATAACGAACAATGCATGTGCCTATTTTCGTATTGATCGTAAACACCTACACTATCCACTTCGAGGTTCGGAGTAAACTCGTCGTCAGGATTCGTGGAAAATGATGTTGCTTCTGGAATGTCCAAAACTAGTCCAGTTAGTACAAAAACCGAAAGGGCGCTCTCAGAAAACGTTTTGAGAAGTCAGTGAACTTCAGCCCAAATCTGTAGAAAATAACATCTAAACATTTCGAAAAAAAATTCAGGTGGCAGGCGGGAACTACTTGTAAATACGAAGGTTAAAATATGGGAAGCACGGCGATCGAGTAGATTACATGCAATTCCTCCCTTAATGTGGCAACTCTTTTGCAGAGCTCACTTCGTTCACCTTCCAGGTCTTTGATTTTTTCTTCAAGCGAACCAATTCGCCTTTCACCTTCCTCACGCGTTTTGACGATCTAGGTTTTGGCAAAGACAGAAAAAATAAGTTTACAAGTGTGCTTCATATGGATACACTACACGCAAATTCCTCTGACGTCTGAAATTCTCCGGTCAAACAAAACTTAGCACGGATAAATTCTGGTATTACTGCGTCGCTATGTAACCGTAATAAGGTAGATCTAAATAAAAACCTAACAGGTACCGCCTATTATTTTATGCATTGGCTAAGAGGATCTATTGACAACACTCACAGGCAGAGAGTTTTCGGTTTTGGACCGAATTAAACCGCCTGTCTCTATCTGTGGCCGACCACTCTCTCAGCTTAGTTATCATGAGTTGGCGGCTGGCTGGTGGAAGCTTTATATTCGCTTATTCACATGGAATGCGAGGCAAAGGCCCGTCATGGGTCTTCTAATAATAAAAATCAAGAAAATTATAGCTACTCAAGTGATAAAAGGACTATAACGGGTGGAATTAAAGTTAGTAACTACGTGCTAAGTGCTTGATTGGTAATGCACCAGAAGAAATAGCCCTAACTACATTTGGTTTGCCTTGCAATTGAAAAAGTAAGAGAGTGTCAAATTTTGCAAGGCCAGTGGCGCCTCAACTCCGTCCTGGGACGGAATCTTTCCAGCTTCGTAGAATTCCAAGGCATCCTACAATCCGAAAATATCAAGAAAGCATTGCTATTTAATTTATAAACACACTACAATAAGTTCCAGCCAAGTTATCAAACGAACACCACCTCTTCCTCAAGTTTCACGTTTTCCGTTCGATGTTTCTGCAGGAGATTGTTGAAATCCATACGAAGCTGCTTGGCCGCTGAGCTGGCCTGGCAAAGATTAACAGAATTTGACATTAGGAAGTCATAGGCCTGGGATTCCGCCACCTCAATACGGTAGACTAGGCCGTACTTTATCTGTTCGAGATAACGACTGCAGTTATCAAGCTCCTTTTGAAGGGCATCTGCATGTCTTTCAGCCCTGCATAAAATAAACACACGGTAAATAATGAACGTCTTAATTATAAATTGATCTTATTTCTTCAAATCTGCAGTTTCAGGACCTTTTTGTCTTTGAACTAAGCATGCGTCAATAAGGCATCCTTTCTTTCACCTTCCTTGAATTAAACCTAAGTTCGCTATACAAACACAGAGGTATTTTACTCACGGAGTCAGCATTATTTCTGACTTTACAAAAGGGGTCAAGATGTTAGCATCCTCTACTGGCCAGCTTTTTATTGGTTACTTGCGTGTTTATCAGTAAGATGAGTATACTGGAAAAAGGCTTTAAACTCGCGAAACCTTTTAGAAATGGCAGGGCGGTTAAGCATATATCTATGGTACAAACTCAGTTTGCAGGGCAGTATTGCAACTGATGAGGAATCTCGTGTGCAGTTGTACAGGTGTCGGCCTATGTAGGGTTCTGAAGATAAGGAACTTCATATTGGCCGCAGTCACTATCAAAATTGGCTTCATACTCCCGCCCAACACGAACGACCCAGGAACTTCCTACGATGACGGCACCTTCAAGAGCTGAAAAAATTGGACAAATTCTGCGGACATCTCTTGGTCAATATTCAGTTCTCAATGCGACTTCAGATGACAGGCAAACTAGAGATAATTAAAAGAGTTACGGCACGTTCAAGACTGGGAGCCAAGCTAACCGAAAAACTATAGATACAGGCGGGTTTGCAGCACCATGGGATCCACACCTGGGATTGGATATGACTGGCTGATGATGGCTAATAAGCCAGAAATGGACATTCCGGTCTCCCTTGTCTTCATTGGTTCCACCTCATATATAGCAATTCACATGTTATAAGCACGCATGAAGCCCGGGGTAGACCTGATAGGAAACGAGCCCTTAAAATCAGGGTGGACGTATTTCCACCTATAATTATATGAAATAATAGATATCCTGTTTCGACCTGTTTTTTTCACCAGTTAATGGAGTAGCAGTTTTTATTGCAGTATATCCTCTCACGACTACGATCGTCCAATTTACTCATCCAGAAAGGTGCTGAAGCGAGGAATACATGGGATCGCATGTATACGAAATCTATAACTGGCGATTTTCGTCGGTTCGTTAAGACGGGTGGAAATGAAAAAGGTGTTTGCCAGGGCATTACCTACAAGTCTCAGTGACATCTCATAAACAGCAGTAAGCTGCGGTATCTGAATTATAAGCAGAAATCGTCGGGAGATTTACCCGGACCTTTGGAAGCAGGACAGAGTCCAGCATTTGGTAAAAAGCCGCCGGGCCTGTAATGAGGACTATCTCGTAGACCTGCCCAGAGTTTAACCAAAATTATATACGCCCCATAGAAAAAAAAACAGTCGGTGTATAGAGGTACGACAGAAAACCAGTAACATAAGCACAAAATGCGATGAAGAAACCACCCCAATACAGTTAGAATGAGCTCATTTTCCTATCGGATAAATAAACGCATAACTCCAGGCATTTTTTTAAGAAGAAAACTGAAATTTTAAGGACGGATGTTAACATTAAAGTACCAGTAGCTAAATAAAACTGCAAGGAAAAATTCCCAGCCAGACATTCAGAAAACACCTGTTCTAATTTCTGCTACCTCGTGATGCATTCTGTTCAACCAAAACATTAAAAATTAAACGTCTTAGACACTTAAAGTTATGTTCTACGCAACTACATACGTAAAACAAACTTTAAGAGAGTGATTTTGAAGTGGCGCACAATAAATATCACTATTTTATTAAGTTCAATCATAAATAATACCAAAATATGTACATTTAAGACACTCCTTGACAAGAATCGACTCGAACAGGGGCCTAGACAACAACGAAGACGTTAGAATTATTTGTGGATCACACAAACTTTTAAAACTAGTAGACCGGCGGCTGAACCTAGGAATGATTAGCCGCTATGATATAAGTGGAAGCGCGGTAATTTAATTAAGTCTTATAAGACATTAAAATTAAGCACACAGGTAAAAGAAGCCACGTGGTCTACGTACATTACCCGAGCTGTCACGTGCTACAAGGGCCTACGCTTAAGACGTTACCCCCTTTCTAGTTGCCTTAATGATGTTTGACTGCCAGTTTCAATAACCATTCAATACTCGGAATTGACCCTATTGTATTTGGTCAGATTGGATGGAGTGTACGGATAGACAAATGGAATTTCACAGTTCCTTATAAGCAGCACAGCTTTTAGCATATAAATTTGTCTGTAGACGCAACAATTCCATGAGTCAAATCCGATATCTACTTTTAAAAGTATGACGACCAGCACTTTTCAAAATATTTAAATGCTATTATCAATAGATGCGAGCAACTAATCTTACTTCAAAAATTTTAGAGGTTTCTATAACAAAATCTTATGTATTTTGTGCATAAGAGCATACAACAAACGTAATTCTATTAGGAAAGGCCGGATCTCCCGTTCATGATACCAAGGTGTTGAAAAGTATGCAGACAGACAACTAACCACGTTCATATTTTAGGATCTGGCTCCAGCGATACGCCTACGAAAGCATGAACTTGCCATCGTTAGGCTGGAAGTAAGGATCTTATCGAACTATATATGACAGTCAAGGTCACTAGGATATCTAAGCCAGAGGATTTTTTCATTCCCTTGCCCCACTTGCAAACGTTTAAACTCTATGAATATGTTGCCCCAACATGTAATCAAACCATTAAAAGACGGCTCTGCAATCAGTTGTTTTATTTCACGCGTACTTGCCAAGACATTTAAGTCGGCGGACGTACATTTGCAACTAAAGTTAGGTATAACTCCGTCACATAATTTGCTGTAATAATTTTGATTGCTTGCTTTCAACGGATAATATTACATTTACTTCAGTGTTTTGCATCTATCAGCATCCCAAACATACTTGGAGCAGACTTCCCCTAGGAGCCGTTGACCATTTAGTTTTATCTATGATATACATTTGATGTTCTTATTTGCACGTCCAAAATATTGTTTTCCTGTTTTCCTTAGCTCGCGGCCAAATTTTCGTCAAATTATTTCATAGGGGTTCCGTCCATAAGCTGCGATCTCATGCGTGTGATTCCAATTGAAAACAATGGCATTCTGGGATTCCAGAGACCGCTGGCTCCCAAAAAGTCCTGCATGGAAATTTTAGTAATGAGCTTTTTAACAAAGAGGGAGCCGCAAACGTCTTATCAGAATAATAATTTGCGGTTTAAATGGAAATTTATAACCGTAAAATATAACAATACATTAACTGGTTCGGCCGACCCAGTTAATTTACATGCGCAACTATAGTTGCACTTGTACGTCCGCTAGCTTAAATGCCTTCGCAAGTACGCGTGTAGCAAAAAAAAGTGATTGCGAAGCCGTCTTTTCAATGGTTTGATAACATTTAATATAATTCCATAATCATAGACATAGACATTTAAAAGGGTTATATTGCCTGTGCAATAAGCAGAAGACCTACTACAGAACCGGGAGGCAGGCCCCTTCTTATCCCCTCTAATGAAGCGGCCATGCGATTGTAAGGGTAAGACAGATATAAAGGAGGTAAAATCTTTAGCATAGGCCCTTGTGGCTTGTGACAGCTCTGGTAACGTAAGTACACCACGTCACCTCTTGCACCTAGGTCCGTGATTTTAATGTCTTATAAGACTTAATTCAATTATTTATTTTTTAGATAATTGCAACCGGCAATAAGGATGTAAATAGTATAATTTAACCTTTAAATGACAAAAGTAACATGCTTTAATTTTAATTGATCTAGAGGTCACTTAAGTGACGGTTAGGGTCAATCGACCCTATACTGTCCATATGGAGAATATATGAGGTTGAATTACCGGATTCTCAAAGATCTTTCCTCTTCAAGGGTCTGTGTAAAAAGATTCATGACTAATTCATACTCGCAGGGATCAAGAGCCATTTAATGGAGAGTAAACACCAAGGTAAATAGAGAAGGTACACGACAGTCAATCCTGTTATGTGAAATTTAATCAACGGAAAAACGTGCGATTTTGTTTACAATTTTAAAAAACTGCCTTTAAGAGAGTCTCAATTTTGCCTTAGACAATCAAGCAGATGCGTCAAATAGGTTGGTGTTTCCATTAAGAAACGAGACCTAACCTACAGGAGTTGCCCGTTCAGCAATGCTACCTTAAATTAATCCTTCCTGAATAATTCCATACTTTTACTTGTTTTTTTCAACGTATGGCCCCAACAATTAATATCTTCTTTAGACGGTTTCGATTTCCTATTGTCACTTCAATTCAATTCAATTTATTGAGGGGAATAGGCATGGGCCTTTCAGTACCCTATTTGTAACGTGAAATTAAGTGTGGTGTATAGAGAAACCATGCGGGTTGCAAAAGGTAAAAGACCATCATAAAATATGACAAGTGGTGCGTGAGTCTCGAGGGTTAAGTTAATTCCCTCGTCGCTCCAGCTCATTTTGGAGCAGAAACTGCTAAGGTTCCTTTTAAAGCTTTCCAACGATGGAGACATCACAACGTCTGCAGGGAGGGCATTCAATAGGTTGACAACTCTGACAGAGAAGGAGAACTTGCGCACATCCAGTCTCGCCTGCTGGATGCGCATTTTCATTGGGTGAACTCCGAGATGGATCGTGGCAGCAAATTCAAAGAAGTCCGAGAATTTCAAGCAGAAATCCAATCCATTCAGTTTGCGAAATGTCTGCAGGATATCCCTGTGCAGTTGCCTGTAACTCCAAGGAAACAGATTAAGATTTGTTAGGCGGGTTGGATATGGCAAGTAGCTTTGACTCCTTACCATTTTGTTGGCTCTCCTTTGTACTCTTTCGAAACAGTTCTGATCTTGAACCGTCCAGGGTCTCCAGGCTTGTTCAGCATATTCAAAATGTGGCCTAACGAATGTTCAAAAAATCTTCGCGAAGAGATCTTCATCGAAATCCAAAAAAAGTCTCGTCTGATGGCGTGCAACACATCCATTATGCTTTTGGCCACTTTCGAGCAGTGGGCGGATGGTTTTAAGGTGGTGATCGTCAGCACACCAAGGTCCCTTTGGGTTTCCATGACTTGTAAGGCCTCTACGTGGAGAAAGTAGCTTCTACTGTCAGCAGATCCGAATGGGTTGTCTAAGCGAATTATGGTACACTTATCGACGTTGAACCGCAAAAACCATGGATGCGATTACTCTTCAAACTGATTTAATTTGATTTGTAGTTTATCTTCTTCAACATGGCTCTGGATTACATTCCAGATTTTAATGTCGCCGGCAAACATTGCTGCTTCATAGTTCAGATCCTTGACACAATCGTCCACGTATATTAGGAACAATATTGGCCCTAGTACTGAACCCTTAGGAACCACTCTCTCGACTGCAGCAGAACTTGATCTTTCTTGGCTGATGCAAAATACCTGGTGATAACCCACGAGGAAGTTTTCGATCCGTTTGCGGAGGTACCCTCTGATTCCAATTCTTTTTAGCTTGTACAATAGTCCCTGGTGCAGCACAGTGTCGAAGGACTTTTGATAGTCAATGCAGGGGATGTGAGCCACGCGTCAAGTGCTTTGGTCCAGATCTGGAGAAATTGCAGCAAATTTGTCATTCAGGATCTTCCTTTACAGAAGCCTTTTTGACAGTTTGATAACAAATTATGAGTCTCTAGGATTTGCACCAATTTTCACTTGATGATCCTTTCCAAAACCTTGCTGAGGAGTCATGTCAAGCTTATGGGCCTGTAATTTAGCACTGACGCCCGGCTACCACTTTTGTATAAGAAAGTTATGTGTGCCAGCTTTCAATTGATGGGAAGAGTTGTGAAGGCAAATGACTCTTGAAAGAGCACTGACAGAGATGCGGAAAGTTCATTGACGCATTCTTTCAGAAGCTTGTTCTTGAATTATAGACGTAGATAGTGAAAATAATTCTGTAACACGATAACTGCTTGTGTCAGTTTCCACTTATGAGCTTCCAATCAATCGCGGCTTCCTTAGAATAATGTAAAAGTAATTAATAGGGCTTTTTAATGCACTATATCCGACAGCGTTCTTTAAGTCGAATGAAGACAGTTTTAGGCGAGGGGTTAGCAAAGCAACTTTGGATTTGACGGCGCCCAAGCAGTGCCAAACCAATAAACCTAATTAATTTAATTGATTAAATAAGACCGTTACAACATCTTATCAGTGACGACGGCCTGTGTGTCCTCGATTACTACTGTTTAGGTCCCTTCCACCAACACTTGCCTTTGATACCCACTCCGTCGTCAGCCCACCTCCAGGAACCATTCCTTACATTGTCCAGAGCACAGGAGAAAATTTTGTAAATTGTCATTCATCTATCCGATTCCAGTTGGCTTATCAGGGTGCTCAGTTAATTCAAACCAATTTATATCATGCTCATTGTGATTTTAGTCTGCATCTTCGAAAGTATATGCAATGTTAGCAGTGGTAAAGAATATTTTTGAAAATGGAAGGGTTCCGATACTATATATATATAGAGTTCAACATCTCCGAAGAATACGGAGAAGAAGAAGAAGAAGAGCGAGCGAGTTCATGAACCAAATTTTATTTTTACTAACGTTTTGAAAGCCTTCTCGCTTCCATCATCAGAGTATAATGTTTGCTGCTCCTAGTGTTCTTGAGTTAGTCAGTTTTGCCGCGTGTCCCATGTTATATCAATGGTGGACGTGTGAACTTTGACCTGTCCATTCGCTGTTTACTTCCTTACACCTCCCTGAGTTTGAGGACGCCGACAGGCTCACGTGACGGCTGTCCCCACTGGAGCCGTCGTAGGTTAAGCGAGGCAGCATGTCTGTTACACTCCCCCCACATCAATCAGCGGACTGATCAGTCATTGCTGCTCTTGTGAGCTGTTTGCCATTTAGTGGGTGCATTTTTAAGGCAGTGTTTGACTTAATTCATGTGAACTTCGGCCGCCACCCATCTTTTCCGTGCGTGGGCTGCCGGTTCCACGTGCTCGTTTGCCTTATAGCCCTGGCCGAACTGATCCAAACCTTATACGATGTACCTGGTAGGTGGGGTGTAAGTCTATAGCCGGTTGAGTATGCCAGTCGAGGATCAACTCTCGAGCACCAGTCTGGCCATCTTTTCATTGGCTTGGCCAATCACCCTTGTTTTCTCAAAGGTGATGATGTCCTCTACCTTTCGTATTTTCGGAAGTTCTCATTCTTCTGCCTTTGAAATCGTGGTCTGATGGGATTGGCCAAGCCAATGAGAAGATGGCCAAACTGGTGCTCGAGAGTTGATCCTCGACTGGCTCACTAAACCGAGCTATAGACTGACATCCCGCCTACCACGTGCTTCGTATAAGGCTTGGATCAGTTCGGCCAGGGCCAATAGAGCAAACGAGCACGTGGAACCGGCAGCCCACGCACGGAGTTTACATGACGAAAGTCAAACACTGCCTCAGAAATGTGCCCGCCAAACGGTGAAGAACTCACAAGAGCAGCAACGACTGATCATTCCGCTGATTTATGTGGAGGAAGCCAACAGACACGCTGCCTTGCATAAACCTACGATGGCTCCAATGGGGACAGCCGTCACATGAGCCTGTCGGCGTCCTCAACCTCGGGGAGGTGTTAAGAAGTCAGCAGTGAGCGGATAGGTCAAAGTTCACAATTTTGTCCATGAACTCGCTCCCTCTTCTTCTTCTTCTTCTTCTTCTTCTTTTTCTTCTTCTTCTTCTTCTTCTTCTTCTTCTTCTTCTTCGTGTTCTTCGAGAGATGATGAACGCGATACCTATATATGATAGTGTGCGGCTCACCGATCTGTTTAAGGAACATGTATGTTCCGTTGTGCTCTGGATCTCACATTAGAGCCTCGCAGGTGGTCACATAGTGACGTGAAGACTATGATGAAGTGGAACCGACAAAGACAAGGGAGACCGGAATGGAAATTTCTAGCTTATTAGCCGTCATCAGCCAGTCATAACCAATCCCAAGTGTGGAACCCCTGGAACTCGGACCCGCAACCTTTGGTAATTGAGTCGAACGCTCAACCAATGAGCCACGGGTTCGTTGTTTTGTCAGTTGCGATCGGGAATATGATGATAGTGTGAGGCTCACCGATCCCAGGTGTTCCACACTTGGGATTGGGTATGACTGGCTGGTGACAGCTTATAAGCCAGAAATGGCCATTCCGGTCTCCCTTGTCTTTGTCGGATGGACACGGTCGGGCAGTAGGTTAAAATTAATGGGACCGAGATATTACATTGCTCGAACGTTTTATATATATATGAAAAGAAAAATGCTCTTCGGGAAATGGAGTTTTACTCGTAAATTTTCAAGTTGGTGACACCAACCCGTAGTCTGACGACGGGTTTGTGTCACCAACTTGAAAATTTACGAGTAAAACTCCATTTCCCGAAGAGCATTTTTCTTTTCATTATACTATCTCGGGATGCAAACCACCTCTGTTATTCAATATATATATATATTGAAGCGATGGTTGAACTCAAGAGCGTGCGCAAACCAGAGTGACAAAGGGTCGCGTCGATTAATGGCTAGTTTATGTTCCGTAATACGCGTCCCAAGTCGTCGGCCGGTATGATCAATAAATAGGTTTATTGATTTGGCACTGCTTGGGCGCCGTCAAATATAAGTGCAAGAACAGGTAGCACATGGAATGCGGTGGAGGTCGTTAGTTTTCTGCTCTTTGGGTATAGGGTCTTTTAACTCGGGATAGTGTTGCGCGCAAGGCCGATGCCGGTTTGTGCGCAATGGAGATGCCAAACTGGTTCAATTGTTGGGCGATCGCTTCGGAGATGCCCTGCATGTAGGGTAGGGAGAAGAATTTACGCGGTCAGGGTTCTCCATTAGAGTTGAAGTTTTGTGGTTGCCTCTGGTGTCTGAGGCAGCTTTTCACAAAGCTCACTGGGTATCCGTTGAGTCGGAATAACTGATACTGGTAAGTGAGTTCTTTTTTGCGTATATCATCGCTACTACAGTAACGAAAGGCCCGCTGGAAAAGGGCTCGAACGCAGCTTCTTTTATGGGCCGCTGGATGGTGTCTTTCATAGCTAAGTATGATACTGGCATTAAAGCCTTTTCGGTGGACGCTCGTTGCGAGGCCACCATCCCTGAGTTTTTTGATACTCACGTCGAGGAAGGAAGTATACCTCCTGTTGCCTCTTCAAGAGTAAACTAAATAGCTGGGAGAAAACACTATACATGCTCTGATGAAACTGCTCCACTTTGGAGGCATTTATGATAGCAAATGTATCATCTGGGACTTCATACCATGACCTCGTTGTTCGTGCAGTAAAATTCGAAACTGGTGAAATATTTTCAAAAATATAGCTTTTCTTTGATTTCTGATCAGCCCTTTCGACATACTTATTGATACATCTTAATTTCCATGACTGGCCTGATTCCTGTACCAAGTTTTGAATCCATTTCTCTCTCGTTTTGTTCCCCGTAAGAAAATAATTAATGTCACGGAAAAGGTTTACCTCCTTTTATCTTTTCGCCGTAGGTTACGTTAACTCTCTCGTCGATTCCATCTACAAAACGATATTTCCGTTCTGCCCTTGATTCGATGTTTTTTGAGCAGGCTGCGGTGCTGTCCGATGAAATTTGGCTAGATGATAGAGCAAATTTGTTTAAAATTGCTCGTAAAATGTCGTGTTACCTTTTTCGCGCACAGCAGGAACCCATAGAAAAACATGACATTCCACCTTTCGTGATGCCCTGTGAGATCTCATGGTTGATGAAAAGGTGACGGTTAATAGTTTCAGCGTTTTCTTGTCCAGAAAATTTATTGAAAATTTGGCTGCTCCCCTTCCGACCATTCGAGGTTGGACCGGTGCCGTCCTCGAAACCATGACATTTTACTCTCTGGGACGTAACCGTAACCATTCGACGTTTTCGGCAATCTCATAGTCCTGGACCAGATGACGTCCCGGTCAGTATTATAAAGGTGGATGCTAATTATATTTTCCCGTCCCTTCTGTTAGATATTTAATCTAGGTCTCGAAATTGAAACCTTTCCCAGTATGTGGAAGGAATCGCACATTCTGCCTATCCCCAAACACGGTCAATCTGCATCATTTGACGAATTTCGGCCAATCAGTTCACTTTCCACAGCTTAAAAATCTTGGAGACCTTGATCAAAGATAAGATGACGTATAACTTAACCAATAATAACCTGCGTAGTGCGGCCCAGCATTGGTTCCTCAAATCCCGGTCGTGAAACAGCTGTCAGCTCCCTTTCTTTGCTCATGTTCTACAATCTACGGACAATGGTTTTGCACTTTACCTAGTCTATTTTGATTTCACTTAGCCTTTTATAATGTTTAACATGCTCTCTTTCTCTTGAAACTTTCCTATTTTGGTATAAGTGGTTAAATTCTGAACTTTATATCTTCTTACATAGGCTATTGCACACACTATGTTAAGATCACTTATGTTATCTCCAACCCCACGCGTGTTAGGAATGAAGTTATTCATGGTAGTTTGCTTGGCCCGCTCTTATTTTGTCTTTTTGTCAATGATGTACCAGGTTTATTTCAGAATGGTAGGCTCTTTATGTACGCTGACAATTTAAAATTGCCTACCGATGCAAGTTGGTAGATCGTAACACCGCGCCCAAACTCTTAAAAAGCCATATTGAGGCCTTTGCCCAGTGGTGTTGCACATGGTGCCTTTCTCTTGCTTGGCACAAATGCTCCGTTATGTTTGTTGGCGACGATTGTCAGCCTCAATTCAGCACAGATGATCACGACCTTAATGTGCCTGGAGTGGCTTAGAATCTGGGCATATCATATTCCAATGGTCTTAATCTTTCAGAGTATTGTGCCCTGATTGCCTTAAACTCACGAAGAACTACCGATTTTATATTCCAAAATTTTAAAATTATCGAGATTAGACTCCGACTATATAATATGTGTGTAAGGCCTGGCATGGAATACCGCTCGTTTCTATTTAGCCTTCTGCGCACTAGTGAACTGAGGAACGCTGTGTGTTTATAAACATTGATCCCTTATTGTTTCGCCGATCACAGAAGAGACTCTTTTTGCTTTTTAAGCTTTTAAACAGTCGTTAATTTAACCCCTTTCCCACTGTGAGGCAGCTTGACCAATCTCGGCGCAGTAGTCATCAGTCTTTGTATTTCTCCCATAAGCACGCACATTAAGTATCGTCAGTTTTTTTAGGTAAAAGCCATATCAATATGGAATAGACTACCCAACAATATAATAAACACCTGCGAATTTAGCATTTTTTAAGAGAACTGTCATTAGTTTTCTGCATTCAGAACAGCTTCGAGGAATTCTGGGAGCCGATACGGTCGAATCTGTCTTTCGGCTCGATGGAGTGCGCGGCAACTGAGCCGAATCCCAGGTCTTACCTTGAGGGCGATGGCACCGCCTATGCAGCCCGTAGCCAGCAGACAGCGAGCAACCGTCCGCAGATGCAACCTTGTCCGTTACAGAGTCGTGGTTCTTTAAAAAGACAGAGAGACTCTAAACACACTGCATTTGTGCTAACCCTTCTCCGTTCTGAAGTGCTATCATCCCACGGGCAGCAGTTTTTTCTCCTGAATAATATAAATTAAGTAAAAACGCTAATAACTATCTTCCTTCCGGGTTTATTTCACTGCTAGCCTTATCTCCACCACATTTTTCTTCTGATTTTATCTGCAAACTGGCATTAAATACAATTATTTAATTATTTTTTTATTTATATTATTTTTTTCCGACAGAAGTGAGCATAATGGGTACTGACATCTCCGTCCATAGTTTAAATTCTAAGGGATGCTGGAGGGGTTTCATTTTAGGGTCTTCAGCTGACCTCTTCCTTGGTTATTTATCCTATCGAAATAACCTTTTGCCTTTGTTGCAGAGAATAACTGCGCCAGTAATTCACGTTAATAAATAGAAACGGTCTGATGTGACTTAGAAATTAAGATGTCGGAAAAATAGGTGACTGAAATTATCTGCGTGATGATTACAATTGGGAGACCGATTGTTGATGAAGCAGACGTTGATTACGTGTAACTCAAAATAAACTGTCTAAAGAATTGGCTTAAAGTATATTATCTTTACCAAGAACATTTTTTTGTTTAAACAATTTTTCATCCTTGAAATTGCCTTGCGCAGCGTCCCCAAGAAGGGTTTTGCTTGTAATGACAGTAAACCATGCATATCTAAATAATTTTCAGATGCCTAAATAAGAAAGACAGGTTCCCACGAAGGATACGGTCACTGAATGTAATGCGCTCAAATATATACAATAAGAACATTATTTTTAATGACTTCAGAAAGTTGGTTACTGAGGAGACACCAGATATCATTTCTTTGACAAAAACATGGCTTTTTAATCTTATAAAATTACGAACTATCTATCAGAGCTAACTATCACGCTAAGAGGTCCAGCAAAAGTCACTGAAGAGGGGTTATGAGTTGTTTTAACCATTAGTCAACCGCCGCCACCGAGCAGCAACTCATGAGGCCAGAAGTGGGACTTTTATCTTTACGTATTTTCTTTCAGTGCCTCCGCGATATCCTTCTCCCAGCAGAATTGAGCAAAATATGTTAAAACAACAGTTTCGTTATTTTTATTGACTTATATTCCCCAGTATCCACGGACAAACTTGAAAAATGTTGGGTCTATTGTTCACAGTTGGTTGTGATTTGGGTGTGATGGCAGCATAAAAACACCTCTGCCAGAACACGGAATTTGGAACACGAGTCATGAAAAGACCACTTTGGAACTATCTAGACCTTTTGTGTAGTCAAAATGATTTGAATGTGCCGGAGGTGCAAGGTCTCACTCCAATGTGTTTTACTGATCTTGTTGTAAGTGCATCAAATATTCCGTTTTCTTGCATTTCAAATCACCTGAACGGTGGAAATCAAACATTTGTAGGTCAACTTTCCCAGAACTCACAGGCAACCCTCAGCAAGAACATGGGCAACCATTTTTTTCCTGAATAAGTTAATAAAAATGGATGTACTTTGAAGTTATTTATGAACGGGTTAAGTAATTTATATTTTCAGTTTGGACAAGGTAAAACTAAAAAACCATGCGAGAAAGATAGACCGGAATCTATTGAACTCCTTTCAAAGAGTAACGGGAAGTAATGAATATGTGCATTAGTACAAACGGCAACTGAATAACTACAAATGTGAAATTAATAGATTTATAAAAACTCCCAGTCCAACATACTACCAAAAGTAGGGAAAATACTACGATCCTGTATGATTACCCGCACAATAACAAAACTAACTGTGATATTAAGCTATTGCTGGAGTCCCACCACAGAGAACCGGAGACAGATGACCAAACGAAAAGATCAGTCCTCTCTTTTTTATTTAAGTGGGCTTCCACCTATAAACCTTATGCACAAATAAAATAGCAGCAACAACAAATTTGAATGCTGTTCGTATCAAATGACAAACCTGGACCCCCATAGGGTTAAGCAGATAATTTTAACCACAAAGTACTACGGCAGACAAGCGGAAAATTTGTCTGTCTGAATGTCACACTTGGAGCAGAGATTAGGGAGAGAAATCGGTAAAAAATTCCTTAAGCAGGGAAGACCAGCAGTAAGATCAAGCGATCAAAGTATTTTTGTTCTTTCTTCTGTCTGATTAATATTTCTGACCGTACTACATTTGAATGCTCTCAAAATGTTTACTTTAAGGTACGTTCTTTTGCGGTAAATCGACTATACCTTAACTTAAGAGATAAAAATCGGCAAAAATTAGGTTTATGTGAGTTGTCAGGCTCAAAGTAGACCTTTGATTCCAAGCTTGTTTGAATTCTGGTTCTAGTCTTCCACCTAGTTACGTTCTCACTCTAGTAGATTGGCCTTATGTCACTCGTACTTCCTCCCTACCATTTTACTGCCTTTTTACTCCTCATCTAAATGCTCCTTTAGTGATCCGAATTTTCCTTCAGTTGCAACCATCTTTGAATTGAAATTAGGCGCTTGCCTTAACTGTCGGTATTCAACCTAAAATTATGCAGACACAATACCACGGCTAGAGAACTACTCTCGACTATAATATAAATATGTTTATTGATAAAACACCTCTTGGGCATTGGCAGTCTCATTTGAACATAGGAAAAAAACTCAAAACAAACCCCTCCTTTCCCCGACCACTTTATCTTGGGTTTATACTCAGTCAGCAGTGTGCGCAATGGCGAATTTGATTTGAGTAAAAGAACCTGTCTTTAAAGGAATAATAATAGAAATATTTAAAAATTGCTAAACAATGAAGGGATTAACATTTCATGTTATGAATTTTTAGGGTCACGAGTACTCTGCCAGTTATGAACTTTCGAGGGTGTTTATTTGGCAGAGGTAGAATCGACTACGGTCGATTCGAAGGACAGTCTAATTCAAGTGAATCCGGGTACATCGTTTGCGTTGTGGTTCAAACAATTCGTTAGACTTAGGTATAATAATAGTTAATCACGTTGGATATGGAATAGAAACCAAAAACCTTCACTGACATATAACTTTGCATATGGAGAGGCAAAAATCCGAAAACGATCGCACCTGAAGGGTTTTGGCCAGCAAAAAAATGTACAAGCCGGCGGAAATGTCTGCGTGTCCAACAGCAGTGAAGAAGGACAAGAAAACACTCAAGCACGTGCTCAGAGTTTTCTTGTTGTAATCCAAGAAACCCAAAACTGGCATGCTTATCTGGTAAAGAATCAACGACCGATCAAAGGACTAGAAAATACAGAGATTCATACTGGTAACCGTGACTGGTTAGCATAGGCAACCCGTTTACGAAGCCAAAAGATTGTACCGTTTGAAAGATAAATACAACGAACTCGAGCTGACATGAACCAAAGAAGCCATGGTGAAACGAAGTAAGGCCACACGTACAGGTTGAGAAACACAAATGTAATATAGATATTGGAACCAAAAACTGTAATGGACCACGTAACAAGCAGTGTGGCTTGAAAACGATCAAGCTGTGCTAATTTCGGTGTATTTTTAAAGGTAATAGGCATTGCCAATGAAAATGTGAAATGAAAAAGTACGAAGAAGACATGACGGACAATGCCCTGTAGTCGAAGATAGGTACATCAAGCAAGTCCTACAAACTTACAGCATTGGTTTTGTGGTGCATACCGACAGGATCCCAAACGGAAAGTATGCAAGGAAGGCTTAAAAACATAACAATGTTATTTTTGTGGTCACTAGCGAGATAAACCCAAAACAGCCATGCTAGTATCCTCGTAAAAGAGGTAAATGGAGGGGTGCAAAAGGTAACCAGAACCGTCCGCCGATTTTGGATGGGGGGAGTGCGGTGGAGATCATAAATCGGCCGCCTGCAAAATAATTTGTCGCAAGAAAACATCATACTGAAGGTAATCTGTGAATACAGCGCTATGAATATTCTACGTAATACATAACGGATGCCGTCCCATAGCGCTGGAATATACCACACATGACCTACTGAATAAAATATAGTAGGTTGTTATGGATATTAAATGGCTCAACCCATACCCTATTCTTAACTATGTTACATTCTTTATATTTTCAGTTAGAAACTTTCACTTTACTCTAACAATGGCCCATGGTTCAACTAGTTGATGAATCCTCTGATATTTTGCCTACAGCGCCGATCTTTCGCTGAGTTTACTGTTTCCCCTTCCCTCCACCTCCAAGTGGGTCACTCTGTTTTACCACCTATACCATTGTTTCGGCGGTCAGCCGAGAGATGTTATGCTGAAATCCCCACTATTTGCCGGTGCAAGCAACCTCTTCTAACTTACGAATTTTCTATTGATGAGGATTGAATTCAACACTCATAAAATCCCATTAGCAAGGCATTCCTGTCTCTCACGCACACTTTATTCCCATTAGCGACATAATTTTCACTTTGAAAGCTTACACATTCCATTAATTTTATGCCTATTTTGGCAAATAATCCAAGGATACTTTAATCGTTTGCTTATTTTCATGTCTCTTTGCCTCCTCATTTATTTGACAACGCCAGTATGCGGGCATCCAGTTATATTTCGTTATTATTCTAAAAACAAATCGGTCACTGTACATGCTTAATTACACTAATCCTGATTTATTGGTGATTATTTTCAAAACATTATATTGACGTTGCCCACAAGCGTGTTCATTAGAAATAGTATTATTTTTACACTAAAGCTCCTCAATTTAAACCCTTATATACTATCCTCTGCATGACGGTCCACTCCTACATGCAAATTCTCCATTACGTTGGCGGTAAGTTTTCTCCTTAAAAGCTGATAAAACGCATTCATTTTATGCCTTTTGCGTTTTTAATCATCAAAACTTTTCATATCTCTCTGTCTAATCTGAACATAAATTGCATACTTTACATGTTTGCATATTCACTCTGAAATATACTTATGAATTTGCTTTTTGAATATCTTTTACTTGATGGTGACATAACGCACGTGGGTACTGAATAAAAGGAAAAAACAAAATAGAACAAAATATCCAGCAACCATGGTATTTAAAACTATCTTTTCCTTATAGGTGTCTCACTAACATTTGGAAAGTAGGCTAACCTCGTAGGAGAGGAGCAGTCTCAGAAGTAACCTCGAAAACTGTCTCGCATGATAAAATACATTCCTTTTATAAGGCTTTTATTTTGTTATGAAGGAGAGATTTAGACATCAAATACTAACCATCAGAAGTGGGTGAACTTCGAAATGCTAAGAGTTTATCAAAATTCGTAAGCTTCGTTAACGTCAAGGAATACCCGGAACTAAATGTCCCTTACGGAAATATAAGAATAAACGGCAGATTTGTCACGATAACGCTAATGAACTCTTATTTTTCAAAAATCCTATTGGATTTCATACGAAGCACTAATAGAAACCGAGCCTAAATTCCCCAATTTGGATCCTCAAACAGGACAATGAAGACTGCGGGTCAAGTAAAATCATCGGTCTATCTGATTTCTCTCACTCGGTCTTGCTCCCACACATTACTTATTTCCTTCTCTGCCGCCGCTTGAATTCAGTAAAGCCTTACGGATTCATTAAAGTAAATGCAAAAGAGGAAAGTTGGGATCGTTTTTCTCTTAATTCGCGAGCATTAGCTGACCAACTACCACAAACCTGAACTCCGTTTTCTCGATCGCGTTCCACCCAAAGTTCTTCCTAGACTCACGGTGTGTTTACCCCATTCTTCTTTTTCTCTATTTTTCCGTACACTGCTACTACTACTACGACTACTACTACTACTACTACTACTACTACTACTACTACTACTACTACTACTACTACTACTACTACTACTACTACTACTACTACTCTACTACTACTACTACTACTACTACTACTACTACTACTACTACTACTAATACTACTACTACTACTACTAATACTACTACTACTACTACTACTACTACTACTACTGCTACTACTACTACTACTACTACTACTACTACTACTACTGATCGCCTCACTTTAAACGTTCGAGTCACCCAAATTCTGCCTGCACTTTCCATTCGGGATTTTTTTACTTATTTTGTCTCATTTCAAAGTCTATTCATTTTCAATTTCGTAAATAACTTTATTATTAATATAAGTCACTTCAAGCCACCTTATTGAGGGAATTAGGCTTTCACTCTTGAGCTCGCTATTCAAAATGGCAAAAGAATCCACATTAAAACCATAAATCTGAAAAATGTATATGTTAGGTCATCGATATGTGTGAGCCAGGTGCAAACTGCTGATACCGAAATAATCTTCATTACATGCCCAGTATTTTCTCAGCAAATGAGTATCTAGTTTGGATTTAAATGTTTCAACAGTTTATGAAAGGACCATCTCTTCAGGGAGTCCTTCAGACATCCGTATGAACTAAATTTCTCTACATTTAACGGGGTGACCCCACAGCTTTTCCGCACCAGGCAATTCGAAGAAGTCATCATATTCCAGGCAAAACTCATGGTCTCTGATTATCCGAGAGGTTTGGATGAGGTCACCGCCTATTTGTTTGTAATTGAGAGAAAAAAATAAAGTTCAGCCAGTCTGGTTTTGTAAGGCAGTTGACTGAGATTCTTTAATATCTTCTTGGTCCCCACCTGCATTCGGTCCAGCTGTAAATAGTCATTTCTAATCCACAGACGCCAGGCCTGGGCAGCATATTTGAAGTGAGATCGAACGAATGTTCTGTACGTTTTTCCAAACAGTTCCTTATCAATTTGCCCAAATCCACATCTCAGCGCAAATAACACTTGTGTCGCACGCTAAGCTCCTGTTGGAAACTGTGGAGATGGTTTAAGCAAAAAGGTTTATAAGAACACCGAGATACTTTTGTTCCACAATAGTTGGAAGGGGCTGCCCATCAAGAAGTTATTGATAGGACTCATCCTCCTCACTGGTCCTTCTGGTAAGGAGTCTTAGGACCACACACTGGCCAACGTTAAAACTTAAGAGCCAAAGAGCAGACAAGCTGCCAAGTCAGTTACTTTTCGTTCGAAGTGCTTGAGTGTCTGCGTCAGATCTGATGGCATTTCGGAGTTTAACATCGTCAACTTAAACACCTTTGTGCAATGGAGCGACGTTTTGAGTTAATTCGTGATCCATAAACTCGAATCTTTCTGGGCGTCCAATTCTTCCAAGAGGTAGACCATGCTGTTCGGTTATCTTGTTCTGCCGACTCTTAAGGAGTTACCCTTTTGTACGTTAAACAGTATAAGTAAGTCATTCGACTATTGCTCAAGTTGGTTTTAGTTTGTCTGCAAACCTTCTTCATCAACTTCTAGTCAGATGGTTCTCCAGATCTTGATATCATCGTAAAAACATGGCAACATCGAAATCCAGTTCATTGGCCAACTCATTGATGCATACAATGCACAGAGTAGGGCCAAAAACGGAGCCTTGTGGAACACCACTCTCAACCGCAACCTTTGCCGACTGATTGTCAATGATGGACAGTTTGAGAGCGGTTGATAAGGCGGCTTTGTATCCACATCAGAAACTTACCCCTTTTTCCTATAAGGCTGCGTTTGTATAGAAGGCTATGGTGAGGCACGCTATTGAAGGCTTCCTTCTAGTCAATTTAGAGTGCGTGCACCTTGTTCCCTATATTAGCTGCTTTTGTACAAAATTATTAATAGAAGAGGAAGTCTTTCATACAGGACCTGCCTCTATGGAAACCATGCTGAAAATCGGATAGCAGATTGTCTTTCTCAAGGAAATGTATAAGTTGTTTAATTTTTTCCATTATATTGCAGTAAATAAAAGTAAGATTGACTGACCTGCAGTTGTTTGCGGAGATCCGGCTGCCGCCCTTATACAGTGTTTTTAACTACGCAGCTTTCGAATCGGCTGGTAGACATCCAGCCTCGAAGGATTTATGGAAAATCGTAGTGTTTTAGCTAATTGACAGACCAGTTCCTCCAAAAGTTTCGCCAGTATCTCATCGGGACGTGACGATTTGGATTACTTTAGCTCCAGCATCTCCCTCAGAATAATCACTTCGATTAACTTAACGGTCTCAATTATTGTGGTCTCTTTGAAATCACTTGCAAGAGCTTTAAATTCAGTTTCCCTTATGAAAGTAGACCGGAAATATTCTAAAGATTATCAGATTTCACTTCAACCTCAGTGAGGTTTATACCATCAGCAGTCCTTAGTAGGGGTGGTGGAGCTTGGTTCCACCTGCCCTGTCTAATGTACTCATAACAATTTTGCGAGTTAAGCAGATCCGCTTCGAATTCGCATCTTGTTTTGAAAATAAGACCCTTGAATCGATTACTTTGAAGTTTGTATGCACTTATGGATGTGGGGCTCCTCTCTTTAAGTTATTTTTTTCCCTAGTCTCCACTTTTCTTACCGCCATTTTTAAGGCCTGTGTAATTCATCGTGGTCTGCCTGTTAACCTCTTTCGTGAAATTGGACAGTGGTTTGCGACGAGCCAGTGCATTATTCCTCGGAACTGTTCCCAGTCCTCAGTTATGTTTCCAGACAATATGGATTCCCACTCAATGCGTGTGATTTCAGCTTCCATTTGGTCGAACTCACCACGCCAAATGGTTTTTGCTGACTGTCGTGGGTCTGTCAGTATTAAAAGAGTGAGTACGCCCAAAGCAGGACGAAACGGTCACTTTTAACGAGCTAGGCTAGACATGACACCTCGTTAATGCCGTCCTGTGATTTTATGAGGACAAGATCGAAGCAATTGACCTGTTGGCCGTCGCGCACTCTGGTTGGAAATGTGACATGTTGAGTGAGAAACAGATGAAGCGTTATGTTCAGAAGGCGATCACAGAATGCCATTTCTGAGGTATATGCGTAAGCCGAGCTCCAGTCAAGGAGAGATGGAGTAAAGTCACCCATGATCAGTATTTCTGCCGTTCGGAAAGTTTTTTAGGTCCCCTAGCAAATAAGCATCAGTCATGGGATCCATTCTCGGCGGTCTGTTGACTGTCATGAAAACTAGGCATGTCGAAACTGGTATTTTAATAGATTGCTATATTGCCTTGGAAGTACACGTCAGTTTAATCGGTTTTGTCTGACACTATTATTCCATGTTTTACATACATGAGTACTCCTCCTCCCTGACAGCCTTCCCTGTCTCTTCTAAATGGTGAACTCACAGTCGGCCACGTGTTTGGACAATCAGGTTTTCTCTTAAAGAGAGAACGTCTGGAGATATTTCACAGAAGTTGATCTTCAGCCCGTCAAAATTTGATAACATCCTCGGCACATTGGCTTAGATGAACTTAAATTTCCTGTTTATTGGACATAGGGGTTAATATATGGCTCGCACCTTCAGTTATTACGTCGGCTGCGTGGTCATACCTACCGGACCCGCCCAACGGATGAATCGTGGATGCTTCCTTACATGGTTGTTGAATAGAACCAACTTGTGTTCCCCCTCGTTGAGCCGCTTTCGAAGATCTAGAACTAGTAAAGGACGTTTCAGTCTTTCTGATGGTGAGAAATCCCCCTGAACAAAAATGCATGGGTTGGAGCCTTTCATCCTGCAGTGCCTGGAAAGAATGAGCCTGGATTTTTCGCTACCAACCAGCATTTCTTTAAGAGGTCGGGGATTTGTTGATTCTGATGCGCTATCTGATTGTTTTCCAAGACGGAAGGATTTGACCACCTTGATTGCCTCAGGGGTTTCAAAAGGGTAATAAGTAGACCTTGGGAGAGTGCTAGGTCTTCTATAATACACTTGTTTGGGAGTGGTTGCATTTTATTCAGGGAGTTTATAAATAATAATGCATTAATCTCGATTTCGTTTTTATTTTCTTCTGGTTTGTTAGGCTCTGCTTGATGTAGCGCTCTGCAAGTGTTTTCTGGCGATCGCAGAGCAGACGCTGAGATTATTTCATGGTCATTCCGACTGCCATCAGCTTCTGCTTTTCGGTGGTTGTTTGGGACAATAATAACGCCTAGTTCTGTGCAAATTACGACTCCTTGGTGGGTAACGACCTTCAACAGCACGGATATTTCTTGGCATATGCTTAGGTTTGGCCAACTCTTACTGATGCTGTTGCTTAATCTGTCTTCTTGGGATGCCATCGGACGTTTTTTCATTATCTGAGATCCATGCAAATAACCCTTTTCCGTACAAGAATAGTTTCGCTGCTACGCCGAGCCTTGTAGATGAAGCACCATCTTCCCAATTTGATTTTTTGGCTGAGGAAGCCATGTATGCGTATGCACGTCCCCCCTTATTTTTCCTCGTTATAGACTGCTTCTTTTCGGGTAAAATACGAGGACGTCTCTGCAACTTATTCATCTCCATCTTCAGCCCCTGTATGTCCTTTTCAATTTCCAAAACGTTTTGAAGAAGTTTAAAGCATGTCGTACACGCTTCGTCCTCGTAATTGGCATACAACAAACTTATTAAACTCTCGCTCAGATTCGCGGGAGACGACTTTAAGGAAGCATGTTCGAAAGTGCAGCTATTCGTATTATGACTAGTACTTATTAAATCATTTATTATTAAAATCATTTGGTGTGCGGCGATATTGCAGTGGCATCACCGTAGTTTCCCACAAACCGGTGCTCTGGTTCAAATCCAGACTGTGCTACACATTTTTTACCGTTCATGGAGGGTATACTTTTAACTTCCATGAGAGATCACAAAAACGATTATGGTTGTTGAAGTTATTAGACGAAGTTATTATGTAGATTAACGTTATGAATAACACAACAAAACCACCCAGCTGTTTTTAGATTGCACTATCTCGTAGAACTGCTGGCGAGAATTGCACACGAGGATATCTATCGTTTCCACTGCCGTCCTGTAGTAAGCTTAGGAGGATGAAGAGGATGTCGAATAGAACACCAAAGTTAATAAATAAAGTTCCCAAGAGTCTCCAATAGACTGAAATCTCAAAAGGAGTAAAATCTTGGAGGTCAAAATTAGAAGGGCGTGCAAGACAGGTTCGAATCATCGGTGCACACGGTTATAAAATCTACGATCAATGTCACCAGCTTTCCTCTTTTTTGCAATTAAAGATAATTTATAGATTAGATGTTCTTGTTGGACGCTGCCTAACGCTTTCTTGAATTCCACGTAAATGCTGTTAACTCTACCATCTTCGCCCAGTGCGAGAGTCCACTGCTCGGTCGAGGGCAATAAACTGGCAAAACAAGAGCGGTTCTGTCTAAAGCCGTGCCGGAGCTCCGAGAGTAGCCTGTTCCCTTCCAGGAACTTTACTGTCACCTTCTTTAATAGAGTTTTCATTATTTTACAGCAAATGCAAGTAAGGCTGATGGGCCAATAATTGTTGACATTAATTTGAGTTTCACCTTTGTATATCGGGTATATATTTGCTGTCCTCCATTCGGATGGCAGTCTCATTAATTCAAATGACGGATGAAAGATACGTGCCAGTGGTTTTGAATGTTCGATCCCCAAATCTCTAAAGACCTTGACCAACATATTGTCTGGAACAGGTGGCATTGCTTCTTTGAGATTCTTTAGCTCTCTTTCCACAACAGACGTTGGAAAGAGTATGGAATCAAGCACTGGAACGGGGTTCACAACAGCTCTATTGACATAGAAAAACTGAAGTTCAGCTTCTATAGTGAACACTGAGGCAAAGAACTGACCACATTTCTCGGTTTCCTCACCAGTTTCAACGACTTATACATAATTATCATCCTGAAGTACTGCGATGCAGTCCTTTTTTAATCGACCATTATTATAGTGGAATAAAATTTTTGTTTTATTTTCAGCCTGCTGGATAATTATTGATTCATAGTTCTTCCTTGCCTAACGGATCATTTTTCGACCGCATCTCGTTAGCACCCAAATCGCTCGCGGTGTTTTGGTGGCCCAGTTTCCCTGAAAAACTTATATTTTAATTTTTCTGCTTTAATAGCCCGTTAAGTACTCTAGGCAGGAAAACTAGTCGTTTTTGTACCTTCGTTGGACATAGGCTCTCAGTTAGCTTAGTGAAGTCGTCTTTAATGATATCCAGTCATTCTCTGGATGCCCCTTAAACAAGCATCCCCAATTAACGGACATCACTACGTTCCCCATCGTATGAAAATTTGTCTTCCGTATATTTCACCTGCATTCCGTTCTCTTTTGGCGATAAGAATAAGTGGGTAATCCGACATTAACGTAGTATAGCCCATCATACCATGAGGTGAATGGGAATACGCTTCGTCAAAGTTAGAGAAGTCCATCCTAAAAATTAGGTCCAAACAACTAACCCTCTGCTTTTCCCTAAATCTCGTTGATACTTTAACCTTCTGTGACAGAGATCGGTCGAGAGTGAGGCCCATTAGCTAATGACCGTAGGAAGTTAACGCACTGTTAACTGTCAAATTTTCCCAGTCTTTTGCAAGTGCGTTTAAATCTCCTGAAATAAGAACCTCCTGCAGGATTGCTACTTGCTTGACCAAATGCGGGAGTGACTCACCAGCTGCACTCGGAAGGTTTGGTGGCCTGTTTACCATTAGAAATGGAAGATATTGTCAACAATTCTTTATTATCTTTATCTATAGAAATTCATATTCCAGGAAGAGGGCGTGCGCTCGTTCGGCTGCCGATAATCATGTCCTTACATATACAACCATCGCACCATTCCGTCTATTTTAACGGTCTCTGTGTGACTTGGATTTATACTTGGACTTTAAGCCACGCTTCCGTTATGCGAACGACATCAGGGTTTCGATTTGAGACTAGAGCCTTCAGCTCGTCGAGTTTCAAGAGGAAACTTAGGGCATTTGTATACAAAAACCTCAATTTAGACTTGGTACCTCTGCTATATAGGCCTCTGGCAATTTAATCTGATGGAATACGAAAGCATGGCAGTGCTGACTGACACGAACTGGTGTCCATCAAATCCTGGTTGATATCTGGTGCTTAGTCATCAACAGAGCTCTGGAGCACGTTTCTTTAATTGAATGGGTTCTATACATTTGGATACATTACATTTAGCGTCCACCATCTTCGTGAATAGTAGCCCTAAAGATTTAAGGGATCTGCCACAGGAAATACATCTTAAACACATTGATTTCCGCTTCCATTAGCTGCGGTCTTTTTTACCTTTGTGGAACTCCTCGTCAATACGGTCCTCAGCTCCTTCATTTTGTGCCATTTCATAATTTAGCTGAAAAAACACATCCTAGTGTAAGCTATGGAGAGCCATTATCCGTTCTATGTGGTTTGACGCCGGAGAATGATTTAAAGAGGTCTTAGTGATTACAGTTCATGCTAAGCACCCACCTTCGCTTACGGTGATGCTGTAGGTACGGTAACACATTCCCCATCGCGAAAGACGGCATTTGTATATGATTAGAACGGATTCAGGCCATATTTTAACCTTTACTTTGCGATCAGAGAAGTGAAATCATGAGCCCCTATTATAACGATATTGCTTTTTCAGTGAAAATGAATGTTTAATGGCTTGATCCTCCGATATATTGATAAAGCTTTGGTATCAGGAAGTATTATAGTCTGGTCGATATTGCTATTTGCGTCAGTACTAAAACGATTCCTAACGTTAATGGTGAGTCCCTTTTGGGGACTATGTAAATTTGTCTTGCGATGGCTACTGTATCACCAGCATTGGATTCCGCTCTAAACTCTATCAATAAGAAGGTGAAAAATAAAATGTTTAAATGGTAGCCCCCAATCTATTACCTTGTGTGATGAGAGCGTCCCGATTCAAACCATTCTGCTTATCACATACTAATTGTTTTCCTTTTAGCTATTCCATTATGTGTCATTTGATATTTCGCTCCATTATTCTGTGGAATTTCACGAAATCGCCTGTGAACCTGTCCCTTTGGGTTTCAATAGGGGCCACAGGAGCTCCCAGGACTACTGCACAATGGAATTTCTCGGGTAAAAACGGATAATTGCATCCCATCCACTTCTCTTGATGGTACTTTGACAGCACAGAATCTGGGATGTTTTCTCATTGCCCTTAAACTGTCACCAACCTGGTTGACTCTCAGTCATTGCTTTGGATCTTTCAAATACAGTCATTTCTTTTGAAACTATGGCTGTTCGTCTATCTTTCGACAAACGCAAACTTTGTACGTTGCATCCATGTCTGCCGCTAAGTTTGGCACATCGTTGGCGAGCTGCTCTGTGTCTTAACCACGTTTATCCACATGACCTGTTATAAAATGGGCTGCACTCTAACACAATATTTGGTATTCGGGAATGATGAGCATATACACACATTCCGTGAACGCTCTTTTGCGGCAACAATTTATTCACAATTAAAAAGGTGAATTCAACGGATTAAATACAGTCACTTCCTTTGCAGATGGATTTTTATATTTGACCATTTATTCCAAATAAGAGTATGCTTATTTGGTTCTCATTATTTGATTTGCGCAGTTGCTGTTTAATTTCAGCGGAGGTATTTTTTGACTGCTTTTACGCATTTCGTAAAACCCACAATATATGCCACCCATAGAAAAAAACTTCGGCTGCATTAACAACAGTAATAATAATAATAATAATAATAATAGTTGTATTTAATACCGGTTTACAGGCATTGTCAGGTGAAATATTCAGTGGGTAGAGGCTGGCAGTGAAAAAAACTCCTGAATATATATCATTATATGTGTTTTTCCTATTTTCATGTTATTCAGGAGAAAAAACTGCCGCCTGTAAGGATGATAGCAATTCAGATCAGGGAAGGGCTAACACAATTGCAGTCTGTATGCAGTCTCTCTGTCTTTGCTAGGAACCGGGATTCTGCCTCAGGCAAGAAAGCATCCGTGTACGGTCGCTCACTGTCTGCCGAAGAAGTCAACGGGTGCAGGCTGCAGAGACGGTGCCGTATCCCTCAAGGTAACACCTGGGATCGAGTTCAGATGCCGCGCACTCCGTCGAACAGGAAAACAGATTCTACCGTGTCGGCGCCCAGAATTCTTGGAAACTGTTCTGAATGCAAAAAACTAGTAATGGTAATCTTAAACAAAGAATAACCTCCGTTGGACTTTTTATATTATGGGGAAGTTTATTCCACATGGCCATGGCGTTTATCGAAAAGAACCGTCGATACTTAACTGTGCGAGCTAATGGAAGAAATAAAAAAAGACATTGCGATGACTGCTGCGCCGAGGATGGTCAAGCTGCCTCACAGTGATAAGGGGATTAAATGTACGATTATTCAAAAGCTTAAAAAGCAAAAATAGTCCCTTCTGCACTCGGCGTTTACTTTCATGTACGAAGGCTACAGGAACGAAAAGAAACGTTATTTTCACTTTATACCCAAAACGTAAAATCGTACGAATGTAAAGTTTCAATTTCCAGGTGTTTGTATGCATAAAATGCAGGCTAACAGAGCACCGGAACAATAAGTTAATTATTCTGAGATTCCAACCACGTGCGGCAGCCCATCGAACGATCGTAGCAGCAACAGTTACAAAGGCTACACTTCAATTCAATTCAATTTATTGAGGGAACTATGCATAGGCCTTCGAGTACCCTATTTGTAACGTAAAAATAAGTGCGGTTTACAAAGAAACGATGTGGGTTGCAAAGGTTCGAAGGCGATCATGAAATATGACAAAAGGTGTGTGGGTCTCGAGGGTTAAGCTAAATTCCTCATCGCTCCGGCTCGTTTTGGAAGAAAAAATGTCCAGGTTTCTTTTAAAGCTTTCCAGTGTTGGGCACAGCACAAGATCTTCAAGGAGGGCATTCCATGGTTAAACCACTCCGACAGAGAAGGAGAACTTAAGCACATCCAGTTTCGCCTGCTGGATGCGCAGTTTAAATGGGTGACCTTGGAGATGGGTCGTGGCAGCAAATTCAAAGAAGTCTGAGAATTCGAGGCACCAATCCAATCCATTAACAATTTGGAATATCTGCAGGAGATAACCACGCATTTGCCTATAACTCAAAGGGAGCAGATTAAGATTCGTAAGGTGGGTTAGATATGGTAAGGAGCTTTGTCTCCTAATCATTTTGGTGGCTCTCTTCTGTACTCTTTCGAGGCAGTTCCGTTCTTGAACTGTTCAGGGTCTCCAGGCTTGTACAGCATATTCCAAATGCAGCCTAACGAAGGTTCCAAAAGTCTTAGCGAAAAAAATCTTCATCAAAATCCGAAAAGGCTCATCTGATGGCATTCAATACAACCATTATGCTCTTCGCCACTTTTGAGCAGAAAGAGGATGGTTTTAAAGTGGTGATCGTCAGCAAACCAAGGTCCCTTTTGGTTTCCACGTCTTGTAAGGCTCACCGTTGAGAATGTAGCTTCTACTGTCAGCAGATCCGAATGGGTTGCCTAAGTGAAGTATTGTACACTTATCGACGTTGAACCGCAAAAACCAAGGATGCGACCACTTCTCAAACCGATTTAATTTAATTTGTAGTTTATCTTCATCAGCATGGCTCTGGATTTCATTCCAGATTTTCATGTCGTCGAAAAACATTGCTGCTTCACAGTCCAGATCCATGACACAATCGTCCGCGTACATAAGAACTAGTTTTGGCCCTATTCCTGAACCCTGAGGAACCCCACTCTCGACCTCATCATCACATGACCTCTCTTGGCCGATGCAACCAACCTGGTGCCGACCCATTTATAGGTGTACTAAACAACCCTCGATAAATGACAAAAATCTGGGGCTGACTGTGCAGTGATTTCGAAGCCGGCTCCCGATTGATCCATCCATGGATTGAGTTCCCATCCGAGGACCAGAATTTACTCAATTCCCGGTTTGTCCTTTCGGTGTGGACAATGAAGTTGCCAGTTGTAAAATTGAGCTCATGGATCTTTTAACCGGTGCGGTAGCAACTTGCGATAATTCATAATCTCATCACACAGCCAGCTTCTGTTCACGTAGGCGTGAACTGAGCACGCGTCCTTCCTGTTCTGTGTTGTCACAAGGACACTTTATGCATGGAGCGTGGTACATTACTATAGTTTTCTTCGGGATTAAGCCGTTTGTGGTTTTTATGACTATGCTGCGCATAATGGAATTGAGAGGGTGTGTAATTCCAAAATTTAGTTCCACAAAAATGTGCTCAATCACTTTGGAGACATCCTTAATGTAATGCTGAGTGTGCCATGTATTTGGTGGTTGTTTGTTTGAGCCCTCTAGGGCTAGTTCTGCGACGAAATCGGGCCTAAACGGGTTAGAAACGAGTCCCTTCGTCCAAAAGGAACCTGAAGTTTGGCATCGCTATGTTAACGACACATGTGCTATCGTCAGGCAAAAAAGCAGGCACCAAAACTTCCATAATTCGCTCAATGCAAGCATCCCTGGTATAATATTTACTAGGGTAAACGCGCAAGAGCAGCAGCTGCCTTTTCCTTGGTATACTCCCCGAGTGAAATCCTAAAGGTAAAATTAAGATGCCAGCTCAAATGAAAATGGCGAACACCACATACCTTCTTAGATTTCACAGCAACCATCACGTCGCTCCCAAACTGAGCTGTATGAGAACGCTCTTCAAATGGACATTGATTCATTGCAGCAGACTAAAGGAAAGACTGCATGATGCCCAATATTTTGTGCCCAACTTATGCGGAATTATTATTCGTCGGGGTTTATTAGTTGGTGCGTATGTCTTCAGCCCCGGAGGTCCAAAATAGAAGCACAACGAACTAAATGATACACTCAACCATATATTAAGGACAACTCAGAAGGGATTGAGCGCATTTTTGCAGAACAAAGTTTTGGAATTACACACCCTTCCAATTCCATGATGCGCAGCATAGTCCTGAAAACCACAGATTGCTTAATCCCAAAGAAAACTATAATAATGTACCACGCTCCATGCATAAAGTGTCCTTGTGAAAACACAGAACAGGAAGGACGCGTGCTCGGTTCACACCAACGAGAACAGAAGCTGGCTGTGTGACGAGATGATTAATTATCGCAAGTTGCTGCCGGACCGGTCAAAAGATCCATGAGCTCAATTTTACAACCGTCAACGTCATTACCCACACCGAAATTACAAGCCAGGAATTGAGTAAATTCTGGTCCTCGGATGGGAATTCAACCCATTGATATATCGATTGGGCGCCAGATTCAAGAGCACTGCACAGTTACCCCCAGATTTGTGTAATATATCGTATATTGTCTTGTTCCCCTAAAAGTGTAGACTTTATTTTTGCTGCTGCTACGATCTGCTGATGGGCTGCCGCACGTGGTTGAAAGCTCAGGATAATATACATAATGTTCTGGTATTTGACTAGCTTTCTTTTTACTCAAAAATGAGCATTGAACGATTAACAAACCTTTTATTTAACACAGTAATAGTTATCGCATTATCTTTATTTAATGCCGGATTACAGTCATTTTCAAAATATACATTGGTTTTCCATTGAGCACACTTTAAATAACCCTCCCTGGGACTCAGTATTGTAGGTAGTGTTTTTGGTAGTTAAGGTTGTTCAGGAAATATACTGCAGCCGGTTGTTTCACAGCAATACAGATAGAAATGTTTGCTATTAGCGCAGCAGATGTTGTCCATTTCCAATCCACAATATGGAACGCAGTTCTGCATCAGATAAGGGAATCTCTGCGAACATTTGCTCGTTGTTAGATAAAGCACTTACCTGTTAGATTGCGCAATATGGATTCAGAAAAACTCCCCTCAAGGCAGTACCAGATAAAGGAATCAGAGACTCTAAACTACATTATGGGTGAATACGACTTGGTTCTATTAGGACACCAAAAAAATTGAAGCTTTTCGGAGTGTAGAAGTAAAGGAATAATTTTTTAAATGCGGCAGTTAGGTGAACGTTGCTAATGATAATAATTTTGTCAATAAGCAAGTTTTGTCTGATGATGTCGAAATTCATCCCGAATAATTTTGTGCGTATAAGTTGCCGTATTATTCGTCATGAGAAGAAATCGTCGTTTTGTAGTCAAAAATACAAAAATAATAGTAATTTTTAAAATTGTTTTAGCTAAAGATCACATTTGTCGATAGAAATAATGTTTGTTAGTTTGTTTTAATCTTTTAATGTAATCACTTTAACAATCATCGTAATCGGCGTAATTTCTACACGCGCCTGAGTTAGCGCTGGCGGCCTGGGATGCGCTGCTTCACCTCGCCTACAATGGGTTTTTTTACTAGGATAAGTCAATGATTCATATCTTCTATTTAAAGGATTGTTTTCTTTTATACTGCACTCGGTTTCGGTACCGGTTCTTACCTGGTATATCATGCTACCACACGTTCATGCTGCCTGGTAAGAGCTGTGACAAAAGTCGATCAAACAGCGACATTCGGAGGTGCGGTTCCCTAAAAATATTTATTTTTACTATTTACTACCGTTTATCACAATAAGTTTCTGCATCTAACTTTTTCTGTTTTATTTCTTTGGTGGCCTTGACGCCCTGTTTCAGTGAAGTAAATTTTTACTGTTTCAAATAATAAAAATATGATTGGCAAGCCACTGAACGTGGAACATTCTGTGTTAAATTGGACATATTATGGTCGGATAAAATCAAATTGGCAACGAATATGAACCCTGTTTTGTTTTGTTAGCTCAAACTAGGGCTTGTAATCTAAAATACAAAAAATAGCCATTTGCAAAGTCAGCGGAACAATAGGGTGTATTGAACATTGCTAGTGGTTTATGATTTTATTCAGGGATAGTTAGAGAATTTCAAGCCCTTGGCTTTCATGACAAACGTATAACCTCCATCATCATTTCATCATGAGTTTCGTTAATGAGAATATGCACGATTTTCCCACGTTGGGGCTAACCATCAGCGATGTTTATTTTTTTCGTATCCTCATGTTTGCGGTAATTAAGCGTATTTCGAAGTTAAATGGTAGTGTCATCCCATGGTCGCCTCTTATCTCTTAAAATCATATGCACGTGATATCATGAAATCGTTTCTTTCGGGTCGTTGAATGATATTTTCTGGATTTTCATTCAAAGCTAGTGATCACCCACCACTGGGAATTAGGCTCCTTGGCGAAATTCTTCTCGACATCTGAAGCGACATTGTAGATGTTCGCTCACCGGAGCTACATGAAATGTCAGTGCGGTAAACAACTCATTTTCCACCGCTAGCACGCCTGGTGCGAGGGGACGTTCCTCCATATATGTTTCCGCATCCTGCTCCATCGTGCTACAGCTCACTATCAGACACATCCTTCCCCCTTTCTTTCCCAAGACCCCTACAGAACTATAGTATAACAACTCAGATATCCGAACGATCTCATCATTCTTCGACATCTACTGCTTATTGGTCGTTTATGCTTTCCTCATTTATATTACTGTACAGGCCTGATGACGAATAATCGAAAAACGCGCATTTGTCGAAGTTAAATTCTGAACTTTTTAAAAAAATGTTGAGTTTAATATATCCGGCACTTTAAACGAGTATTTTTGGTTCCCTTTACGGCCTGCAGATTATTTTTAGGTGACATGGAGCTAACGGAATCCCTACTCCACAAATATCAGTTTCGGCTTTCAGCGAATCCAACGTTCAGTGCTAAAACTACGTATGCATCAGCCAATTGTTCAAGATTCGGCACTTAATGCTTTGCCGAAAACCTTTTAAAAAACATGCGACCCAATAGTTACTAGTTTATATTACTCTTACGTATAGCAGTTCGATTCATTTGTTCTTCGTCTTCTTATTAAAACCCGATAAGCCGAATTAACGTTCTCATGGTTTAGCTGTATGTTGCTGCAGGAAATTTTGCAACCCAGCCTATATAGAGAGGTGTCACCTAGCTGACTCCTGAGATTGGTGAAAAAACCATGTTTATTTTAGCTTGCACAATAGGAGCATTCCAGTTGACTGCAAAGCCGAAATAGAAGAATAGAAAAGTTGACTTGCAGCTGAAGACGATGTTTTTTCGTACGCGTAAATTTCTAGGTGTGCCATGCGAAGTATTTATTTAGGTTATGTTTTCATTTGGGTCCGTTGATATTGAAAATCGGTTTAAAAATGCTACTCAATCAAAACATTCACCGTGATTTATTTACCAGCTGTATTATCTGTTTTCGTTTACGAAGCTTATTTAATATATGCAGTTCTACCTACTTGCAACCATCCAGCCGGCGCATAGAGTGAACATCCATTGCATTCTCCCAATTCATGTAATATTAAACCTGATCTAATAGTATAGACGTTAACGGTTTTTAATGAAAAATAGGTCTGTAGCAGAGGAGCTTCCTTATTTGGGGCCGCGTTCTCATGTGTTTTTCGTATAACGCGAAGAAGATAAGCTTCCATTAGACAGTTAACTTCACTCTGCCTAAAACCCCGAAAAGTACCCACGGACAGTTGCTGTGATAGTGAACTGTGATATTTTTCAGTACCGTTATTGCTATAATGTCATTATAATAATATCTTAAGCGAAAGTTGTGTGAACGTGGTGCACACGAACATGAAGAATACATTTCATGATAAGCGAAGGTGGGAAGCTGCGTGAACTTATGATTTGTTTCCCACCCGTCTTTAACTAAATATAAAATATTTCATAAAAAACATGTATCTGTCTGTATTGATTACTCGATCTTAGAAATGATGCTTTTCCTTTCTGATTGTAAGACAGAACAGGTGTGTATCGCTTGCTCTAATGTCCTACCCTCCACCTTTAGCAAAAAATTGCATAGTAACAAGCCATGGTGCAAATAACCTTCGGTGGATAGAAGAAAATAAATTGAGTATTCTTGGTCTACAGCTACTACTACAATCCCAGACCTGAATAATGTGGTTTTCAAACCCGAACACCTTGGTAATTCTGCAGCAAGCTAGCGTGACTTAAAGTCGAGCTGTGACTGAGTGGCAGCGACTAATAAGCCGGAAGTGGTCATTTCAGCTTGTATTTCTTCAAAATATTGATTTACTTTGAATATCAAATTCTCCGCATTGAAGTTTCTTTCAAAGAGGTTTACATTGCTGTCAAAATTTTATATGTTGCTAAGGTAATTTTGAATGGGTAATTTTAAGGCTGATTTATGACTTGCCGAAAAAAGGAATTAGCAGATGAGTTGATCACGGACGACTGTTCGGGAAGAAGTTGGAACGAGGCAAGAGTAACAATGGTATTCAGCTTCGCATTAAAATCCACTATCCAAGATATTTATGGATAAAGAACACAGGTATATGAGAATGTAGCATTAAGGATATTTGGACCTGAAATGTTTGCATAAAGCAATTGTGTCAGGCTGCTAATTCCTACAGATCACATGATGTTAAGTCCTGGCGAAGACTGTATAACACGTTTTTAACAAGGCTGACAGTCTCAGTTTCGCACTCATTTAGGGCATATGTGACAAATAAGGAGGGCCTTTTTAAAAGTGCATTTTTTCGACCGCAGGCGCACGTCAAATGGAAGATAAAATGACGTCGGATTTATACTTTATTCATATGCGTGAAGCAAAGGGACTGTTGTGGAAGATGTGGATATGTACGATTTCAGACTAGAACAGTCAAATTGTTTACTTTTTTTCTGCAAACGCGCTAGATTCGGTATTATATAAAC
The DNA here is from genome assembly GCA_017591395.1 of Schistocephalus solidus. Taxonomy (NCBI): domain Eukaryota; kingdom Metazoa; phylum Platyhelminthes; class Cestoda; order Diphyllobothriidea; family Diphyllobothriidae; genus Schistocephalus; species Schistocephalus solidus. Next base: position 259,963 of record WEDG01000242.1, on the reverse strand, counting down.
GCTGGTCATGATAACATAAAGCTTTGTTTCAGCCTGCTTGATTCCTTCTCAGCAACTTATTAATTTAGAGACTCCGTTTATCGGCGTTTTGGTTTCCATATAATTGTGAGATCATGTTACTTGGAACGCTGTATACAAATCCCTTGTATCACCTATGGCTTTCAGTGCTTAAAGATATATAACAATAACAGTGCAGTCGGTCTATTCGGAACGGTAACAAGAGCACTTGTGGTGACACGATATGATGTTTATACAATCCTCACTCATCCTACGCCAGTCTGGTAGGGTCGGACCTCGGTTCAGTCAACTCAATTGAAAGTCACTATAGCAGGCTGCATTTTAACTGCTGTCGTTAGTCTTTTTGAACCAAAATATCTTTTTGATTAATGTCTCTAACCCGTTAATACAAGTGGTTTGGTTGTTAACTGTGGTGGAAAATTTTCCACCTGAACCGGCTACATCCGCTGACGACGACGATAGATCAAACAACGGCCTTGTCCTTGTGAAAATTGATGTTTGTCTTGGTCACTTTTAAGTTATATTCATAGCTGATACTTAATGAATCTCGTCTGGATATATTTACCTGTATTTTCTGTTGGAAAACCATGCTGCTCACGAGGTTTGTTCGATCGGTGGTAACTTACAATAAGCGCTGTCAACGATGCAGCTTTGTCTTTCTGTTCCTGCAGGCAAACTCCATTCTTTAGCAGCCAGGTCAGAGAACATGAAATACCTCGAGCAGCAGCCGAAGCATAACGCTAATGTTCCCCCCAATTCAGTAGGTAATTGGGTGTTTACCTTCGTCAGTTGTTCTGTGTGCCTGTCATTCGTTATCTTCAACATGGTGGAAGAAGTCGACTTCATAGCGTCAAACTTGAAAAATGCGACAATATTTTGTAGGCATTATTGGGCTCTGCACTGCCCTAACAGATTACCTCACATATTATGAAACCATCTTTGTTCTTATTGTATTGCTTGCCATTGTCGTTCTCCTTAAGTAGAATTCCTTCGTTCTAGCTTGAAGTTGGGGCTTCATCTACGGCCCTAAGTAATCGACAACGCAACCAGTGATGTCGTCCGGACCAGTCACAATATCATTATTTTTATGTATTGATTGACTGCACCTGGTTCCTAAACGGGTTCAACCAACAAATGTATCATCGAACTAAAGTTTTACTCATTAATTTAGTTTTTACTTACATGCGTTCAAATGGCCGAAAATGCAAAAGTTTTCCACTTTTTGACTCTTTTTGTATTTTTTCCAGCAAAACATTTGAGTTTTTGGAACAACTTAAAATATTATCCATTGCCTTTACAAATCAAGTAAAACGGTACCAAACAAGTTTTATGCTACTTTTATTCCTCACCATAGGAAAGCTTCGAAGCCCTGCTTCACAACAAGATGTTCGCATGCATGAGTCCTCATTTACAGAAGTGAAGCTCACGAAAACGAAGATTCAACAAATCGAGAACGTAAGAGCATAACTAACTCAATGAAAGAAAGAGTTCGTGAATGTAGGAGATATGTGGGATACCCGGTTGAATGGATTCTATCGATACAAGGTTCAACTGACAACTAATCGAAAAGTGTTGTCCTCAAAAACGGGGTAACTAAAATGGCTCTCTGTAGTTTGCTTGCTTTAATCAGCCAACATATCCTACCTCCAGGAGGGCAGCAGGTGGTCCTGAACTAAATTCTAGTGGGGTTAGAGTTGTGATTAAGATTAGTGTCAGAGTTAAGTTGAGCGTTAGTGTTAGATTTAGGACTATAGCAGGCGAATAAATTCGCCCGCTCCCCCTCAGATTTAGCGAAGACCACCTGTAATATGAGAGATATCTATTCTGTGTCCACCCGCCAGGAACGAAACCTGTAGTTGAACCCGCGTTTTTTGTTCATCGAGTACTTTAAGTCCAACTCGCGTTCAGGTGCGATTGACGGCCCGTATTCTATCGGCTGTGGCCAAATTTATTTAAAGATAAAAGGGAGAGGGAGGGTAAGGGTATTCATTGGTCTATCCTATTTGTAGGACGAAAATGTGCTTTTTATTTTTGCTTTGGAGATGCGGGCCCGGGAGGTAGGTGACGATCTAATATGCAATAGCCGTGTACACCTGTGAAAACTGCACTAGATGCAGTAATGAGTTTCGGAGTTTAAGTTTTGCTAATGTATGATTTAATCATCCATTGCATGCCTATAAATTAAGGTCTTTGGCTACGAAATCTACTGGAAAGATTCGGCACTCCTTTTTGTGCACAGCGTTTTGAGATATTTACGGAAATTACATTAGCGAAGGGAGTTCAAAAAGGGAGACGCTGAGTGGGCGGCCGTTGACAATTATCCAGGGGACCTTCCAAAAAGGATTGACTGCGCTCGTTATAACAGCAGGTATGGGAGACGGTGGCTTGAGTGTGGACATGACGGGCTTTGTGAGGACGTAGTCGGAACTTGTCTTCATCATTGCTGTCGTTCTCACTCACTGACATGGCGTTGAAGCAAGACTGGCACATCGTTAATGCAGTGTTTGTCCTGTTAAGAAAATGCAATATCGATTAACTGACTTATTCATTGAGAATTAGCGCTATTACTTGACAGCGATTTTGCAAAAAAACGAATCACTGGCGCTCAAGGGAAATTCTTTCTTGGTTTATGATTTTTACAGCCACCTAGGCCCTTTCAGTAAGTCGTCAATGATCTTTTGAGGTTTTTTATCGGGGGCTTTTAGCAGTAGCAAATTTAATCTGAGTTCTTGCATGTGTTGGTCCCACTTCGTATCGTCAAAGTTTGTCAATGGGTTTTGAGGCTATTTTTGAAACCTAATCGCATAAAGAACCTACCACCAATAGAAGTTCAACGTGAGCCTCGCTGCTAGGCATTGTTAGCCACCTAATAGGGCAGAGGGAACTTCAGAAATGGAAACTTTTCAGGTTTAAAATCATCGTCGCATATGGTACACTGCATATAAATAGAGCAGCCGAGTAAGCGAAATTGGAACTATATGTACTTCATGTCTACTTCTTCTATGGCACTCATTAATTGTAACCAAAGTTAGTAGGGAAAAACTGTTAATCGGAAGAATGAAACTTCAACAAGGATCATTAAATAAAACTGCAAGGACGTTGTACCTCTAGAAGGGATTAGGAAGCCTACGGATTAATCGCTGATAGCCAAATCTACCGGATTGACCTTTAAGGCATCGAATCAAGTGACGAGTTAAATCAATAACAAGCGCCATGCTATCTTTTCGACACCACGTGGGGCTGTTCCTACGTCAGCTCAAACTGTACTGCGAAGTAACTTCTTATACGGAGCACAGCCTAATCCTCGCTTTATTTACTAGTTGGGTTTGGAATACTGATATTGGTTTCGACGGCATGGAAGCTCTCCCGGTGAACACCTCTTCTTCCTTTGACATACCACCTGAGAATCGCATTTTCACTACTGTTAATAGTATACTATTCCTCCTACTTTAATTGGCTCACTGGTGTATATTTTATGGTCTTGTATTCATATGACCTTGTTTTCCTGCAAGATGGAAAGTTGGGTTTTCCGAAAAACTGCATGCCTCCGTTTCCCCGGACCAAAGTCAGACAACCAAATAATATAGGTTGACTAGATGTATTTCTGAAGCTGCAACTATGGATATTGACTGCAGCCTATTTCAGCCTCCTGCCGCAGAAACAGATCACTCAGAATTCAAGTATCAAGGGTAAAGTAAACTAAGGAACCTTTGCGGAGATGGTGAGACCAATAAACTTGAGCAGATCAATTTTTTTGGGCACAGTAATCCAAGTTTAGTGGCAAAACACCGAAGACTTCCTTAGGTGGATTGAACTTATATTATGCTATTGAGTCTTGTCATGCTCCTTGCTCTATCCGGAAAGTTAGAGAATCGCATTCGGGCTCTTGGCCATCACATCTTTTTAACTATTTTACCGGTTTGTGCACCGTAGCTGACCTGTCAAGGGTGGTTTATTATGTTCCTGCCTCATGGTGATTTGATACCCACCGGCAACGATGGCTCAATTGTGTCCAGTGGGTCAGAAATAGGTTACCGAAAGGGGTACTGAGTGTCCGTTAATATCCGCCATGCATCCTCAGTGGAAATGTATGACTTTATTAAGATTGTTTTTAATATTTGTATTCACGGGCCCAGTTTGTTCGTGGAAATATGTCCGTCAATTTTTCAAACTTGGGCGTCACCTCTGGGACTCCACCGCGGGCATGACAGTCTTACGTATTGCATGCGTGTGACCAGTATGAAAATGTTGAAAAATTCGTACGCAGCAGAGCGTTGAAGTGGAATAATTATGTTTCGACAGCAGGATGCTTCCGGAAGCGCTTTCGGGGACGCTGTTGGCAACGAAAGAAGGTGGAAGTACGTATATTTTGCATTTTTTGGTGGTTTTAATGGCCCGACAAGCACAACCAGTCCTCCATTTATTAACTTTCAAATTACGAATTTTCTGACATGCAGACGAAGAGGATGCATGCATTAATGTCTTACTATTAACTTTTAAAATACGAAAACATGTGTATTGAGTTATTGTTATGTTAACTTATGGAAAATTTACTTAAGAGAATTTAAAGTTACAAGCGGCTGTTCGGAACATAACTCTTTCGTAGGCAGCGGGTGTCAGTATATATTCAGTCACTTCATGGTCGTACTCGGCCATATGCGCCTTCATGAAAATCCGCGGTAAAACACCACAGACGATCGCCACCCACCTCTCCATCCGCTTGTACACCACACACGAACTCGTCTCAAATCCTCTGCCACAGGCACAGAAAAGGGTCCTCTAACGCAAGTAGTCATAATATTAATAGAAGCCTTCTCCACGTGGCCTCTATGGCGTGGGAGCTCCGACCAGCCCACCAGTTTTGTGTGAAAACATGGTGCTTTATGCGCGGGAACCAGGTCCTATGTGACGCGCGTGGACGGGTTGTTGGACTTGATCAGCAACTCGTACTCAGCATCATCATCCGTTTTTTATGGGCTCGGAAATGGGAATGGAGGTTGAGGTGGACTCCGTCACCACGGCTCTCAGAGCATCTTCCTAACTATAAACAACGTGACGCATGGTTACACTGTTACGGTGAGTTAAAAGCCGTGACTTGGAGGGCTACCGACCGACTTGATAACCAAGTCCTCTCTGGATGGAGAGGCAGGCTGCAATGGCTCATCCTTACTCTTCGACACTCCCAGTCAATTGGGATCCTAGCTGCCTCCATTTTTCGTTTGGCATAGATGTGATTAATTGTGCGTGAACTAGGGAGTGTCGATGGATGGACTGTTTAGCCTTGTCAGCCACCGAACTAGATCTTACTTCCAGTCGTCTTGCCTCTGTCTTATTAGCGGGTTCAGATGGCTGAGGGATTAGAAGGAGCAGTAGATACTGTCCACGTTTGCTATCGCTATAAACTAATTCACGCGTGAGTCAGTGTCCTTGCGCCGTCCTTTCTGTGGGGTACACGGCGGACAGCATTGTTCGCGATAGCTGAACTCGAAATATAGGGTCAAATAAAAGGAATTCTCGAAACTACCTCAATACCCATATCGTGGAAACGTTGTGCGAGGTTTTGCATTCTTCGATATAATCGACAACATGCAGTTTTATTTTATGTTTGACAAATAGCATGTTGGAAAAACATAATTTCTGCCGATTAATAAGCTTCGACCTAGTAAATAAAAAATAGATGTCAGGTGGTAATCCCTAAATGCTGTAGTTAAAACCGTAAGGAGTTGGAAAATAAAGGAACTTTTATCACCTGTAACAGCTATAGAAGGTCAAGGGGACTTCTAACGTCCTGAACTGTGCAAACAGTCAAGAATAGCTCGAAATTCAAACGCGAGGAATGTTTTACTTTTTTTGTTTCTTAGTGAATTTCTGATATTTTGGTCGATGTTTCTTTAGAAGTAACTTATGGAGCCCTAGAAAGTTATTTCTAGGACTGCAAAACTTCAAAATGTTTTCTACTACCTAAAAGTTAAAAGGTCATTTTTTGACATGCGAGTGGCTTAGTGTGTAAATAATTTGAATTCGATATTTGAGCATGAAAATAGCCGAGAACAGATGTGTAAAATAAATAGTCTATTCATTTCCCGGTAAGTTTGCTTGGCCATGCTTTGGAGGAATCCAGAGTCTAGAACGAAATGAGGCATTGTGAGCTCCAGTCAAATTTCGTATACTGGAGAATTACTAACAACACACTGAAAGTTCAACGAGTCTCCTCACTGATGCCATGTGGACAAATGGAAAGTAGTGAGAGCTGCACAAGTTTCGTCGCAAAGGCGCCCGACCACCAAGTATGTTGAAGAAATTTACCGAGGTGCCTCTTCACACTTCAGCACGTGTCAGTGTGCAGTGGAGGTTAGTGAGTAGGCACTGCTTAGTATACAAACAGTCTTAGCTGTTAGGAAAGGCAAGTGACATGGTAAAAAGATCTTCAAACTATTAAAAATATTTTATGATAAACACTCCAACTTCGAGGTTTCTACGTATTAATTAGACAGGAGCAGAATTTCGGAACCATTGGACAGAAAAAGTAGCTTTTTATCCTCGTTACTCTCTGACGTTCTTATATCCTTGTTCATAATCATTCGTCTATTTGAAAATAATTTCATCATTTCTTCAGCTCCAGATAAAATACTTCTTTATTAACTAGAAGAAGAAAACTTTGCGGTGAGTAAGCATGTTCCCTAAGCCAAAATTCTTTTGGGACAATATCAATGTGGCCAATGAAATGATTAAAAGATATCTATCTAAATAATAAAAACTTTTTATTTCACTTATACAAGGTAGACCATTGACAAATTTTCCCAGCCCTCTTCGAAGGCTTCTAATAAGCCGCCTGTTAAGGGCTTTGTTTAAAATTTATTAGGGGTTTGAAGACAAAGGATCGAACTGCATTTGAACAGACCTAAACAGGGTGGAACTTAACGAATGCTCTTAAGAAATTATTGGGCTTGAATCAGGCAGTGTTCTGCATTAAAAGTGAATCTTCTGACTCGCCTTAATGCGTGCATGGATAAGCCAAGGAGACGCTACCTTTATTTGAAAGAAATTCTATCAACGCCTCACCTCCCGCTCCTTGGAGTCAGTTTTTGTCTGACGTGACTTAATATCCTTTGTACCCTTCGTTAAGTTCTGTTTTTACCTCATCGAAGCAGTCCGTTTTGCCTTATCTGAATATCAAACGTATGTTTTTGCTGGTTTTACAGTAAATATTTCACTCTAGGTGCAACAGGCAAGACACAGACAGCTGTTTCACGGTTGGTACCGATCATCAGTGTGCCATTTGCCTTATGCAGTGGAGGTATACAGAGGTAACGAGTAACGATTTTGTAAAAACTCAATGAGTCTTTTTCATAGTCCAGCATACCCTCTGATCACATAACAGCAGTAAAGGTTGGTAGACAATTTCTTGCTTTACTGGATTAGGTGACATTCTATATTTGCTCCACCCATTCATATGATTGTGCATTGAATCGTATGCATTTAAAGATTTTTGTGAGGTTTATGTACTTTGAATAAGTTTATGCATCAATATCGTCCAATATCGTGTCAATTTTAAAGGACAAACGTAAATTGCATTTCAAATAACTGCAAGTTATTTTCCAAAGGGGACCACTACTGTTGACGTCCGACAGCTGAGCAGGTATATGTGATTGCCAGTACAACTATCACATTATCCAGAAGACTGTCCTACACGCTGCCTGGAAGGAAGTAACCAGAAACTATTTATTGAACGGTGCTTTTCTTAACATTTATGTGGTCCTTACCTCGCAATTCATGATTTCTCTTATATGGCATATTCGAACTGTTGCCCTACGTCCGTTTGAAATAGCATTTTTCTGATCTGTCCCATTGACCCTGCCCGAACTGACTCGAGCCTTTTGCGTATCGCCTGGTAGGGGGATGCAAGTCTATATATATGGCAAAGACATTATACCGTACTTCCGACATAGGTACTAGCTAAAAGCCCAGACACGTGTTTCGCCGATGTTTCTGCTGCTGCGTGACACAGCAACGAGGGGTTCGGCTCCTCAGTGGGTCCCCCAGCGTTCTCTATGCGGTTTCTGGTATATGGACTCCAGAGAATAATCGGGGAAATAATTTCTGAAATTATTAAGTGCAGGACATGGAGTCAGGTGATTCGGACATGACTTTTTAGGGTCAGACCCGAAATTTAAATGAACGTTTGGGTCGAAGACAATCAACCACTGTGGAATAACCACGTAATGCCCATTCTATATATATATATATATATATATATATATATATATATATATATATGATATTGTGCGGCTCACCGATCTGCTTAAGGATCATGAATGTTCCGTTGTGCCCTGGGGATCACATTAGAGCCCTCGCAGGTGGTCTCATAGCGACGCATAGCATAAAAGTAGAACCGAAAAAGACAAGGGAGACCGGAATAGCCATTTCTGGCTTATGAGCCATCATCAGCCAATCATACCCAATCCCAAGTGTGGACCACCTGGGATTCGAACCCACGACCTTTGGTTATTGAGTCGAACGCGCTAGCATTGAGCCACAGGCCAGTTGTTTTATCGGTTGCGATGGGTAATATTATGATAGTGTGCGTCTCACTGATCTGCTTAAGGAGCATGTATGTTCCGTTGTGCCCTGGAGCTCACATTAGAGCCCTCATAGGCTGTCGCGTAGTGACGTGTAGCATTTGGTACCTTAGGTGGAACCGACAAAAATAAGGGAAACCGGAATGGCCATTTCTGGTTTATTAGCTGTCATCAACAAGTGGACAGGGTGGACCACCTGTGGACCACCTAAAACATCATATGCTACACGTCATTATGCGACTGCCTGCGAGGGCTCTAATGTGAGCTCGAGAGCACAATTGAACATGCATGTTTTTAAGCAGATCGGTGAGCCGCACACTATCATTATATTCCCGATTGCAATCAATAAAAAATCGAGTCCGTGGCTCAATTGTAGAGCGTTTGATTCAAGTACCAAATGCCACGGGATCGAATCCCAGGTGGTCCACACTTGGGATTGGGTATGACTGACTGATGATCGCTCATAAGCCAGAAATGGCCATTCCGGTTTCCCTTGTCTTTGTCGGTTCAAACTAAAACCTATATATCTATATGTATTCGTACTTGGCACGCAACTGTTTCTGACTTCTTTTTCTTCATTCAGCCAAACATATCCCTGTCTAACAGCTGGGACGGGAAACAACAGTTCAACCGTCGTATTCTGACGATTTCCACTGTATGCTACACAGAAGGGTGGTACAGGGACATGTGAATTAGTTTTCAGTGATAGTTGATTTGCACTGAATCTACCGCACGCTCTCTTCCCATACCAGCCTGTGCGTGGTGTCAAGACAGAGTCAAGAAGAACAGAGATGGGAGGCGAGGCGAACCGGAAACATAAACATGTCACAAACAGATGGCGCAGATGTTTATATATATTTAATAATTGATGGATGCACACCGATATTTTGTTTTCCCAAAATAAATAATATATACCTTGTCAATACTCATAAAGATCGACTGGTGTTGAAAAAGCAGAGGGAATTCCGTTAGGTGAACTTGTTTTAAGATTGAAGAGTTACGATATTCGACCATTGCGTAATCTGTGCAGACATACGTATTTGTTTCAATTTGCCGAAGCTGCCGGAGAGTAATTGGCTAAACAGAAGTTATTAAGGCCTAGAATGGCAGCTCTCTTTATTGTCCCGTATTCATAGGTTGATCTATTTAAAATTTAATGCAGTGCTCTTTTATTCCCAAGAGGATGCCAATTCCCACCTCCCTCTCGTTCTACTGAAAAAATGTTTTCTAGTGCTCGGTTGCGAATTTCCGAGTTTATGACTCCTCTTCTGCTCTTTTGAGTTTTTTTGAACAATTTTTATGTGAAAGTACTATGATACAGGCCCCATCGATCTAGCGGCAACACTTGATCATATCGGTGTAATTAACTGTAACACTATTTCATAGATGCATGCTGAAAATTTTACGAAGGAAAAATCGGAAGGTAAGTAGCAGCATTTTAAAAGCCCTTGAGATCCTGCTATCTCTATCATAGACCAAATTCATTTCATCCAGGCAGCAAACCGGTCCTCCTAACGACAAGTTGCAAGAAAATGCCCGCAAAGAACTAGATAATGTGTGATTCAGGTCATCAAACGGAGTAGGTAACAAACATCCGCTTAGGCGCCAGACGAAAGTGACAGTCTTTTATTCCTATGAACAGAATAATTTTTAATAGCAAGAACGATATCAAATGTTAAACCTCCCACCATTTAAAATATCGGTTGAGCGATTTCACATAATTGTTCTATTTATGAAAAGATTCACACTGCCTGAAGTCTCTCACTGACTGTTGGATGCACACAAATGCACCCCTAATCTGCATAGTTTGATCACGTGGATTAAGAAAGAAGCTCACTTAGCGAGCCATAAAAACCGGATTATAGCTGAATTCAATTAACCATCAGGCATGAATTTGGCAGCTTATTAGGTAAATCACACAGTGCGATTGTAGGATAGGTGGTTCAATCCTGTCAACATCAGTAGAAATGACTACATGCATTTTTTAGTTATTTAAATCATATATGGAAATAACAATAATCTAGGAAGGAGTGGCGAAAAAAACCCGTTCATACGGCTGATCTTCAAAGATGTCAATTTTTGTCTTTTATGTGATGGAATTTAGTAGGCTGCTGAAAAATGACAATGAATCTGTTCTCTTCTATGATTCCTGAAAATTTGACATCCATCATTCTAGAAATAGGATGTAGCCCTTTCTTCATTTTTTAAAGAGGTGCATCCTACCTAACTGTCTCTGTCTCTTCCAGTTTTTGACTCAGCTTAAGACACCCAAAACACCTACTCTGAAGGAAAATAAATCATCAAAGAGGGACGCAGATTTGCCAACCGATATTTCAATCTGTAAACGCTGAACTATACGGTTGCTTATATTTTCATAGAAAATTAAAGCAACTATTCTAAAACATCGGCACCGAAATTGCACTTGCTGGACGGTTTTACATGGTTTCAATGGTGGTAGTTCTTTCCCTACTTAAAAGACGTGAATCTAAAAGATGAAAGTAAGCACAGAAAAATGTAATTGCCCTCTTTTTTTCACCCATTGCTTGGTTATGAGAGATGGTATTAGTCACGCTGGTAATTACTGTGGGGGGAATTGTCTTAAGTACGATGATAATGACTGCCACTTGGTCGGTCACGAGAAGTCATCGTTGGAGTCTGACCTTTAAAAACTCTTCAATATTCCGTGGTTTCCATGGTCCGCTCTCTTTCATTCCCCACCAACACCACCATTTCGTTTTTACAGGTGCTGTGGTGCCACATGAGGTCAATCCGTACGCTTACTCTTCAGCGCCCCACGCTCTAACAACGAAGGAACGAAATCGACCTCGATTCTCCTACCTGATGCATTTTTTCTATTTTTGATACTAATAAATCTTGCCCTTCTAAAAAAGACGGCATCTTGCTACGACCTAAGAGCCTTATCTCAATCCCGCCTTTTCTCTAATCATAATTCTTTATCGATTTTTTCGCTCCAGATTCCTTCTTATTCTCCGCTTCTCAGAGTCTGATTTTTTATCTATTTTTTCCTGCTTCTGTTCATTAGCGTCTCTCCCTTCTTTTTTTGATTTTACTTTTCTTATCTACACCGTCTTCTTACCTTGTTGCAATGCATTGCTCTTTTGACTCTGAAGGTTTTCGTGCCTTTCGGTTCTCCTACTTCCCAGAGCCTTTTTTATGATCGATTTCCATTTTCCAGTCGCTGTCAGGAAAACAGATCGTTTCATGCAAACCTATTCGACTCACTCACAAATGGCCATCTTTTACTTAACATTTGCAGTTATCCGTTGGCTGCAAACATAAACCTGTCAAGTTATTTACATTTGTGTGGTATCGTCCCTTGTGGTGCTTAACAATGCAAACCCTTCATATATTGGAGCATTTGTCCAGCTTCGTTTCAGTTTATTTTCCTCCCTTCCGGTCGTTTGTGCTTTTGCTTCATTTATATGAAATGAGGAGTAAAAATAAAATGTGATTATCCCTACATGCATCAACTTCGCGGCGGACTTATCCGTCCAGTTGTCCATTTCCTTCTTTTCAACAAAAGGACTACAACCTGGACAACGAGCTCATGGCGCAGTGGTTTAGAGCGTTGGATTTCCAATTAAACAGTTCGTGGGTTCAAGCCTGGGGTGGTGTACCACTTAGGGTTGCGCATGACTGGCTGACGACAGCTGCTAAGCCAGAAATGGCCATGCAGTCTCCCCGTCTTGATTTGCCTTTCATACTAGTCGCTGTGCGGCTGCTGCCGGGGCTCGAGAGTGAACCCCAAGGCAGGACGGGACGACAGAGTCTCGTTAGCAATCAGTGAGTGTTCATCAACAGACTCCAGTTTGGCTAAACTCTTCTCCTTAAGGGAATCCTGCTGACCATTATCTAAGAGTTCAGAATGCTTGCTATAATATTAGGTTGGGGGAGTGATGGTGTGCAGCATAATTTGTGGCTTACAATGCTCACTTTGTTTGACGTCCAAAGTGCAGGCAAACGCGCCCTTGTTTCACATCCGCGTCGTTAAACCACTCTACTATAATTAATTTCTTTACTGTCTGCTAGTTGAGCTTTAATTGAGAACTATTCATTGTAAACCTTTCATCTTGCAAATTGTGTGTGATCATCAAATTAGGAATTTCAGGCGCATGGCCCCAGGGAAGGGTCTCTCCTGGTGATGATCATGAATAATCGCTACCAATACTACATACTTAAAGTATTTTACTCGATCATTTTCATGTATTACTATTCTCTTCTAAGATGCCAGTGAAAATCCTGCTTGTAAATCACGAACTGAGGGCCAAAAACACCCGTGTTTCGGTTGATCTTGCATGGCTTAAAGCGGACCAAAAATGCCTCTCAAGGCGAGCTCATCTGGAACAATAAAAAGCCAACTAAAACAACTTTCAGCACTGTATTACTTTTGCCCACAGAAAATGAGGATATCCTCTTGATTTCCGACACCGAAAGACTATGATTAAATACTCGTTCGGCGAGCAAAAAGGGTTCGCATTGCACCACATACCAAAACACTTGAGGATATTAATTGTCCACCTAAATTCATTCTTCAACAGTTTTTTTTGCTACGGCCCCTTTGCCAATCAATAAACTGTGGTTTGTGCACCATTGGAGGAGGGGATCTACCTACTAAAATCCAGTAAATGGACTGCATTCAGTTCCCTGTTCTTTGCCCCTCCTGGACAATCACCAAGAGGAACATTTAAATATCGACTGCGGGGTCGGGGGGCTAAGAACATAGCTGCTTGTAATAGTAAAACGTTTACCGGCAGTGGTAGTATTGCTGCTAAGGCACCATTAAAACACGGGGTGTCTTAAGGAGGCTCCTAACCGAGAATGTCTTCAGTGTAAAATTCCAGATAGCTGCGTTGATCAGCGAGGATAAGCCTATGTCTGCGTACAAACCCATCTGGTGTAGTGCACATGGGGCACAGCAAAACCGAAAGAACATCCGAGCCAATGAATCTAAGGAAGCGTCACTTCGGAAAAAACAGTGTAAGCAAAAGTGCGGTGTCCCTCCTCCATACCCATCGGCCTTCTTGTTGGGAAAAAAGATCGAGAAGGGAGGAAGTAAAACAACTCATGGATTCACTAGCTTTGCGACCCGGATTCGCTGAAGACTTCCCTCTTGATCGCGATGCAGCCACACACAGCCCAGAGGAGGGTTTGGCAGGTCGCGGGGACAGAGGGGAGAAGAAAGAGAGAAATTGTCTGGAGCACTTTCAATGCGGAAGTCTGCATGTGCACCTTCCACGTAGTTGCGCAGGGAATACACCTGCGCGTCATCTTTTAAGACCATATAAACAGAGACATGTGTATTTTAGTGGTAGTGTGCTCGGTCCCCGAGCGTGCATCATGTAGAGTCAGGCTAAGTTGATGGATTTACGCGAAAGCCAACATCCAGATCTGATTTCGGGTTTGATCTTATAACACATCACAGCAACTCACTGCTTGACGCAAGGTGCACTGTCAGCCACCGCAATCATCACTTTAGAGAATGAATTGGTTTTTTGTCCTCGAGACAGAATGAAAGCGAGAAATTATTATGGGGTGGGCGCGGAATCGGTTCTTAGCAAGAGGCAATTGTTTTGGTACTTTAAAGTTGTGGCTTGAAGAATGTTAAACTTAGTTCTGGGGACTAAAAGTTGTATTGTAACTGTCTCTGTCTTCACGTGTCGTTTGTCAAAACATCTGCTATTCCCAGTATCCAAATAGTTTAAGCTTTTTTGACCATATGGGCTAGCAATTCATAGCACTATGTCATGGCTTGTGCAAGGTTCCGGTCACCTATTGTTTTCGAAGACATATGGGTTGGGAGAGTAAGTGAGGTCGACGCTACGTATGTCTTCTTCCTCAGTACCAGCTTTGGACACAACTTCCTCTTCCACCAAGGAATTTCTTTCTCGGAGTTGATCGTAAATGCTCTCTTTCTCCTTCTCTCCATCTATTCTTTCTGTCAAGGAATTGCATGAACTGGACGCTCTGTCAAAGGTCTAACCTAAATAGCGAATAGACGATTCCTCTCTGTCTACCCCGCACGCTTACTCCACATTAAATGTGCGTCTAGCCTGAATAGGTCATCCATCCAAAATGAAACCTTTTTCACTGGTCACTGGACCGCGGTCTCCCGCCCGCTTCCTTCCGCCTATTCTGCTTATATTTCTTTGCTTCCCTCCCATAACTAAATCAATCGTCGTGCTCTCTGCCTTATCATCCTCCAGTTTTCGGCCCATTTTTCTATTTCTGTACGTTTTATCATTGTTGTATTTTGAAATAACATTTGGATCTCGCTCTTCAAGACTGGCGTTAATTTTATTCTCCGTTTTATTCACAGCTTCAGTTACCCCCACTTTTCCCCAAAAACCTTACTCTTGTTTGAGGCTCTCCTCACTTCGTCTTCTAATCATTCTCCTTCTGCTTACTCTAACTCGTTGTATTCTCCTTGATTGTTTTATCTACCGATGGCAGTTTTTCGTCAGCGATTTTACACCGTTTTTTTTCCATTCCATCCTCCTGGTTATTTTTAAAGTCCATCCTGTCATCGTTTTCAGTCTCTTGAAATCGCCAATTTCAATTCTGTAAAAAGGTAATTTGAATTTCGAAAGAAAATTTTTCTAGGTGAGTGGAAAGTTTTGACGTCACATACCCTAAAGATACAAAAAGTGAAGTGAGTTGACTCAACCAATCACTTGTTCCGTGAACTAGAGCTTGCAGTAAACGCTTTGGACGAAGACGCATTATTATGATAGCCCCAGGGCAACCGGAGGGCGTGGCCTTTTCGTTCGTCGTCATTTGTAAGAATCGCCACGGTCCCTAGGGTTCACTTTTGAACTACGCGCAAATTGGTGTCTAGTAAAGGAGACCTACGTAGCAACTAGAGCACCCTCTATTCCCCCACTCACCATGTTCCAGTAATCAAACCAAGTCCCTCTGGCTGGATCTAACCTGTACGTGGTAACCGACGTGATGGACGCTCGTTCGCTCGAATTACGTACTCGTTTGTCCTCATATACAACGACTAAGGGTTCAAATGGAATTCTGTCACGCTCAGTCGGGACGAGGACTGAGTCTGTGGTCAGCCAACCAATCTATGAATTTTAGCGCTCATGAGGATTTAAATGTGTGCCATATATCTGCAGAAAAAAACTATACACTGGATCAGTATTCGTTCGGACCCACTCCTGTACTGGTGAGAAGTCAGAGAAAAGCCATCTTTAGATCGGATATAAGGTACTTTCTGACGGGTATAAGCCCTCCGTCTGGAGCTAGATACACGGCTGTTTAGCCATCGTATAGTCACTTTTGCGATCTAACTGATATTTAGATTCACCTTTGGTGACCATGGGATCTCTATCACCGCAGGGTTGAGCAGTATTAAGTAAACGCATTCCGATATATCGCATCTTGTATTGCGATCGTGCACCCACCCGCAGCATGAAGCTAGTAAAGCAAACAATGGGGGAGCAGTGGAATTTACTCTCACCAGAAGAATCAACAGATTAGAAAATAACGAATTTCCTCTGCCGGACTTTATCTACAGCCATGCACGCGTTATTTTTCAAGTTTTAGACAGCAGCTCAGTAAGGCAGGGGTCGACACGAAATACCTTTCTCCTTTTATAGCATCCAACGTAACTGTTTAGTTCCTAGGTTACTTAATTATTGGCTGCCTACCCTTCGAACATGCACATTCTTCTCTAAAGAACGCCCGACTTTCCTTGCCTCCTCATTCTAAAAGGACTCAAAACGAAGTGAAGTTAGGGCTTTTAGGTAGGGCAGCCTGCCAGAAAAATCTAAACGTTCAGTCTCTTACTTACTCTATCAGCCAATTGTGCTAGCCCGCTAAAGGAGAGAACCAGATAACCTACATTGCTGCGAGTGTGCTTCATCTCTTAGCGCCACAACCCCACTTAATCATGTCTGTGACTGTCCAAGCTGGAAGTCACGGAGAGAAAACTGAACAAGTAGTTAACGTATGCCCTCAACACACTTCCGAAACGTCAATTACGAAGAAAAATATTTGAGCGCACCCGCTGAACTCTACTTAGTACGAAGGGCACTGCCAAATGATATACGAAGAGGATTTTGATAACGAAGGATGAAATAATTAGCCAGTACAATCGAGTTAATTTAACGATCGTCTTCTCACTTTTAGTTGAGAAAGGTTGGCCTAATGAACTGAATGTTCGTTCGTTCTGATCATATACGTAATCAGCTAAAAGCTGCGCTTGACAATGTTTCCTACTTCCAGTAATACCCCATTAATGGGGCTCTCGCTTTGGAATTGCTACTAGGGTAACGCTTTATACATATGAGACATCGTCTCCAAACGAAGGTGGAGGGCTCATCGTGCGCGCGCGCGCACTATCAGTGCTTGAAAAAATAGGCAACCAATCATAGCGCGATCAATATAATCAGAATAACCAATCCAATGGTGCACCATCTCTAAAGCGAAAAGTCGCGATAAGAGTACATCCAGGCGCCATTGGATACTTCTAGGGTTTTTACCCAGACTCTGCAACTTCAACGCATTTAGCCACGGCGAATACTGTAGGTTAGGCTATTACTGTGCCTGCAAATACTTAAAGGACAAAAAATGGGGAAAACACTGCCTTCCCTCATCCACATACAGTTTCCGGACAGTTGCAATTAAATTTTTCACGAAGGGGGGCGCCAAATGACGCCTGTCATCACACTGTTTCCCTTTCACGTGCTTTCCACCTGTTTGATGCTACTAGTTCAGTTGGTTAGTCCACCAACTGCAAATTTCTCCAAAATACTGAGATCGACCGAAACAGAAAGCTACTAGTTTTTGAATACAAGAGCTAAGGAATCGGACCTATATGATGACATTGGACTAAAATTCGCCATTACTCGTTGACAACAGTAACATATATATGTGCGCTATTTCACACTTGACCTGGCCTGCAATTATTAAATTTTCCAAAGTGGGACTGAACAGTGATTATTCAATGGTGGCGATGGGCGTCACCACTGGCCCAAGAACATTAACATAGTGGTGGCCTGCGCGTGGAAGGTTCTACAATGAAAAATAACTAGGCTACATCCCCTCACCTCGTGTTTTCCAAACCGATCGTCTTTTCCATGGGAATAAAAGGTCAAGACGACTGGGGACGGGCGTGGGCGTATGGGTTTAAAAAAATCCAACATCCTGTACATGAATGGAGCTTCGGTAAAGGCATATCGAATCTCACAGATGTTATTGGTGACCTAAAGGGCACATTTAAGAAGTCGCCACTGCAGCCTATCAACCCTCAGTCCAAATAACGAACGAGATATGTCGTCACTTGGCGGCCATCGAAGACACGACTGACAGCGCGTAGTGCTAAACGCAAAGTACATTTGCCTGTCCACGTAGAGGCATTTAAGCGCTTTATCGGAGCTGAATTGACCACACTCTCCCTTTTGTTGGTCATGTTCACGTGACCCATTGGAACACAAAAGCCCACAAATGAGATTCAAATTGAAAATGAGCTTCGAATAACAGAAATTGGGTGCAGTGGTTGACGCGACGTGCGGTCGCACCTATCGCGTACCACATTAGAACTCGGATCACACAGAAGTGGAGGATACCGTGAGTGGGAATGGGAACTCCCCTGTAATACAAATGGATTTGCGCTAACTTCTGTTAAGGGAAATATTATCAGGTCATTACCCTTAACAAAAACCTTAACCATAAATGTAACCATAATCTTGATGCCAAGTGTAACCTCAACCCTAACGCGAAAACCAACCCTAAGCTCCCTATAAATTGGCGTAAAACCCTCGAGGCAGAGGAGGGTTCCTATTCCCATGTCCTGCCGAGAACACTATGAAAAATTTATTCCAGTCTGACCGTCGTTTCGTTCCTTGTTAAATGGGCCCTTTCAAAGTCTCCAGCTGTCGCCTGAAAAACAATTTTAAGAGCGGTATTTCCATTATGCTGATGAATAAGCTGAGTGGCTATGTGGATCGGTTTCGCTATCTTATCCATACCCATGAACCAGGCGTTCAAGCGAGCTCATCGGTTAGTTTCGAGCTTTGATGGAACAAACTGGGTGATGTGGCATGGGACTCCGTCCAAAGCATGCGCAAACGTGCACAACAGACCGCCTGTCCAGGCTGTCGGCTTGTAGACTAGATTTGATGGTATTTGTTGTGCTTATTTTTAGCTAAGGGTTATCCATCAGTTGCAGTCGGAAAACTGACCAGGTCAATCACGTATAGTTTGCTATATGTTAAGTTTGGTTGTACACTATTCTCGAAGTCATCTTTGACCAAGCATCTCGATCTATTTAGCTGTGCATGGAGTATAGAAAAAATCAGACTGTGCTCATAAACCCGAAACATAAAATCATGCTTCCTATTCTTAAGGAATCTCCTTAATCAAATCACCAGGTTGTTTCGGATATTTTTTGCATTTACATTTTAGCATGGTTCTTTCTCCGTCAGCATAGTGTACGACGCTAATAAATTCAAGTTGCGTCAAGTTGTTGGCTATGCGCATATTCACTCTGTAGAAGAGTAAGAGCTTCCGGCGTTTCAGACGCAGGGGACACCATTTGCAGCTATGTGGTCACTTCAACCTCCTCGAAGGTGTTGGACGGATGTTGCAGGACCTTTCCCTGGCGAGGATAAGCCGCCAGGGATCCACTGCCAATCATTAATGCTCATGGGGAGGCAACATAGACGACATCCATCTCGGTTACAGCAAGCACAACCATGAAAGTAGCGCGTACTCTTAAGCAATGCATTACCTCTCTCCACCTAGCGCATCGGTGAACCCCGCGGATACTTGTACCTCTCCCGACCTGGAATCCGGTTTTCACTCGTGATTTTACGATACACTGTAACGAATAGCAACCATATACTGGTAACTTTTCCATGACCAGTGACCTAAACCGTATGAGATTATCAGGCATGCATGTACCTCGACACCATGAACTAATCTCAGTTCTGCTACACCCAGGAACAAGAAGCTTTGGGGAGAGGGTGACAGGCAATCCCGCAGGCGTTCATATTACTTTTTACCTTCACAGTAAACAAGGTTGTGAGCCGTAGTGGAACTTGGCATTCGCCTGTATTGAGCAAGAAAGCCTATTTATGGAAACACTGCTTACTCCCTTCGCAGATGATGGACTATGGCGACGGTGACTCTAAGTGAGTTCCGATTCTACAACTAGGAAGAGCTGGTGGAGAGGGTGCCAGGTACAGCTCATTTTGGAGCAGACTTCCAAAGGCCCAGTGATAAGGCATTGGAGGCGCCTCGCCGTAGCCATCAAGAATGATTTTGAAAGACGGTTGTCCTGCCTGTCGCAGGAATTCAACGAGCATCTCATTATCATGAGGTTGGCGTACCGCCACCACCGGTGCCTTCGCCCCCCTCCCTCCAGTGGTGAGTTCGGATGATGCGAATGACCAGTTTTACGGCGATCTGCTCGTACTTCTCGCGGCTATGTCGAAGACAGACAAACTGGCTGTCTTTAATGACCTCAGAATGTTCATGTATGCGCAGACCACTCTACGTGAGAGGGAGTGCTCGGGTTGCCATTGGGCTCTGCGTATGGTAACAGGAGTTGCCACTTTCTTTCATTGGAACGCCTTAATCCTCTGACCAACACCTATTTTCCACCTTTCGATCTAGGAAAAGGTAACGTTTGCTTCTATCTTAATGGCCGGACTTCAACATGGTCAGGAAGCCTGGCCAACATGAGGTATTGTCTAGTCCAAGGTTAAGCTTCAAGATCAATCACGCGGGCGTTCGAAGTGTACTCAAGCATCAGATAAGTCAAATAGTACTTTTGTTGTATAGGCTGAACATTTACTGTTCTTTAGCAAGTGCATGCACCGCAAACTGGAACAGGTTACTAGTTCTGGGAGAAAATATGATAGATAAAACCCACTGAAGGGACACTGCGGGATTTCATTTATTTCACCTGGATGTTTTTATGAAAAAGACGACAACATCTACAGTTAGTTGGCAGAAGCGAATAGTTTACGCAAACCCCGTCTCAACGGCTGAACCAGCGCCGATAAAGCAGCGTGACTCCGATACCGGAACCCAGTGCAGCAGCAGCTGAGAGGGGATGTTAATTGCATGGATGAACTTCAGTGTTGAAGGATACGCAAACCGTGGTGTATTTAATAAAGTCTTCACAGCCGTTAAGATTTTCTAGCCAAGGGACCAGCTCAGGTCTCGCGGAGATTTCGCAGATCTTGAAGTGCTGTGCCACGCACCTCAAGGGTAGACTTAAACACCAGTCCACAAGCTGATGATGGATTCACGAGAGAATCCGAAACGCCAAGCTAATAAAGCTCTTGTTCCCGTGATCCTGTTCTCTTCTTTGCGAAGCGGCCGTTAACCAGTCTCCCCAAGTGACCCCCAGTGATGACCTTCATCGCCCGCCTGCCTTCTAGGGGACAAGTAGAGCAGTGCAATAACTGTCCGGCGAAAAAAAACAGGTGCCTACATAATCATAGCATAAATTCGAAAATGTGCGACCCAATTACATGGCCTTATTTGATCATCTGCCCTTCAGTAAATCAGAGCAATTCAAACGTCCAAAAAATGCCTTCTCTTATCTGTACACACATCTAAGTTGTCCATAGTCCTCCTGAGTCACACGGGTATACAAATCTGTCGGCGGCATTTTATACTTCTCTTACGCAAAACGAATGCCCTAAACTTTAAGATGTCTGTGCACCGGGCTGAATATTCGCAGGTAAAAACCTGCGCACACAACCTATGCAGGAAGTGTTCTTGTAGACTCTTACATACGGAGTGCCAACCAGGTAGTGTGTGGCACGCGTAAATGAACCGTTAAGAATAGTTAGCTAGTGCACTCACATCTACTTCTGGTCGTCTGGATTTTGTCTCGTTATCAAAAGTCGATGGGTGTTGACGGATGAATTTAGGTTCTTGCAGCGGAATTCAGTTTTAACATCAATAAATTCACGCCTGATTCAGCACCACTGTACCCATCTCATGAAGCTGGCCCTCTTCTCAGATAACTTATGTACTTTATCGTAAATAACCTTAAAAAATAAATCAAATGTTTTGGGTGTCCTGGTCTGCTCCGATTTTTAAGCTTAACTGTTGCTTATAGGCATTTACCCGTAAATCAGGCCCAACAAGACTGGAAAGAATACTCAAAACATTGTTAAAAAATCTGGTTATGGACAATGCCAGTCTCCTTTGTCTTTATTGATAAGAATTATGAAGTATAACGGTCTGAGGGAGTTCTTGACTGGAGCTGTAAACGAAACGGATACAAGGAGGGTAGCTCATTTCAAACAATACTGAAGATGTATAACAAAGCTCAAAGCACGCATAAGCCAAAAAGGGCATCCGGTACCCATTGGCGCGTAGCCAGGACAAAGGGCTATTGGAAAACAGTTTGATTTGCTCAGAAGAAGAGGGCGATTACTGGAACATGGTCTTAATGGGCCTGATGTCTTGGATTCTCTCTCAAACCCAGTATCAGAAGCAGTTGCAGAAAAGGGTACTCGGGGCAAAAATTGCGCAGTATTTATAGGGCATGGTTGCCAGGCAACCACAAACCTACTCTCGCTGGCAGTCCTCGTGTTCATCGCTCGGAGTCGTAGCTGATGCGATGGTTGCTTTTTGGTCCATATGCGAGTCGGTAATGGCTGTGATTTCATCGCCGTTATCGATTATTTTCGTGACACTTACTCGGCCATTTGGCTCGCTCTCAGCGGGACTGCTAGTCACCCGCATCCTTCCCGCGAAGCTAGCAATTTTGCCCAGACAAGTTTGCAACACATAATATGGAGCCGCGAGGTCATTGTGCGCGTCCGAGGCGATTCTCCGTTTCATCATATTTGCTTTGTAAGGGTAACTCGACAGTATCGACTGGGGGATGGAATTAAAAAAAGATACGTGACATCATAACTTCATTTGGCAGGAGACATACCCTTTAAATGTCTCAAAGGAAACACACAAAATCACGCACAAATCATCCAAATCCTGAAGCTCTGCCCCAAAACCTACTTCACTTTGAACGGAAGAATCTACGAGCAAATGAACGGTACACCAATCGGTTCATTGATATTGGGGCTCATAGCTGAGGCCGCCCTGCATTGACTGGAATCACTGGTCATCCAGAACCACAGCCCGAAATACTGCGGTCGGTATGTGGAACACACCTTCGTCATCAGCGAACGGGATCGCATGCTGGCATTCAAAGAACACCTCAACGACATCTTCCCGCACCTCCAATTTAGGATGGGGTAACAAGAAAACAACCAGCAAGCCTACCTTAGATATCCTCGTCTACCGCAACGATTGTGGTGGCCTAAAAACTAACGTATTCAGGAAGGCGTACGGGCACTATATCAGCATGTGGTGACCCACTGCATCGAATCAGAAGACAAGGTTGCCTAATTGCGGTACCTTCGACGGGTGTTCAGAGTAAATGGCTACCCATGCAACTTTTCCGACATTTGCATGCACAACCAAGGCGAAATACTGAACCGCTTCGGCCCCAAATTTTGGCGAGCGCGACCGTACGTGAAGAACGTATCGGAAGCAGTTAGTCGCCTTCTAGCATCCCTCGGAATAAGAGTTGCACACCGAGCAGAAAGCAACGATCAGGCGCTAAATGATAAGGCCAAATGACCCGCTACCGAGAAAATAAACGTCTGGTGTCGTTTACCGAATCTGGTGCACTTGTGGAAAAAAAATAACTACGTCGGAGAAACTGGAATTCTAATTCACACGCGAATGGCCGAGCACGCGGCAGCAGTGAGGATGAAGGACCGGATGAGAACCGCGTGAGCCGTGAACTGTATGAGTCATTTTTCTCTGGCCCGCAGTCGATTAATTAGCGCAACGACCTCGCGGCTCCATATTTTGCGTTGCGCTTTTGTTCGGGCAAAATTGTTAGCCACGCGACGAGGATGCAGGTGACCAGCAGTCCCGGTGAGAGCGAGCCAAATGGCCGAGTAATTGTCATGCCAATAATCGATGATGGTAATGAAATCATGGCCATAACCGACCCAGATATGAACCAGAAAGCAACCACCGCATCAGCTATGACCCTCAGCAATGAACACGAGGACTTCCAGTGATGGTAGGCCGGTGGTTGCCTAGCAACCACACCCCATAATACTGCGCAATGTATGTCCCAAGTACACTTTTCTACAACTGTCCCTGATGCTGGGTTCGAGAGAGAATCGGAAACGTCAGGCCAATAAATGCCATGTTCCAGTGATCGCCTCTTCTTCTTCTTCTTCTTCTTCTTCTTCTTCTTCTTCTTCTTCTTCTGAGCTGCTTCCTGGTACTCGCCTCTTCGCTGCTCTCAGTTTGATTTGCACTTATTTCTGTGCATTACCATAATCTTTGCTCATATCCGAAATTGACAGTGTATATTCCAAGGGTCGATGTTTATTGAGGCTGATTTTCTAAGCAAAAGTCGGAAGCGGACTGGATTATTGAAGTTATCAAGTAACCCAAATTTTAAAATCCAGGTATCAGCAACTGAATTAGGAATCTTAATGTCGCGATTTGGCATGTAGGTTTTCCCCATAAATATGCATCCGAAGTCTAGACCCATGATTTCGGCACGGCAAGTTGATCTAAGTGGAGGCACTGACCTTTCTGAGGGGTCCTGTCTGTCATCAGTTGGTTTTCGAGACTGTCTCTAGTCCGACAAGGCGCTTACATAACCGGCGCTTTCTCGTCACAAACCCTTACTCGGTATGACGTATCAGCAGTTTCTGCCGGCAACTGAACGGATCCATTGTTGCTCATGCTTGAATCCACATAAGTAAGCATCCGAGAGTCAGATTCAAGGAATAAATTGTTGCTCAGCTTTAATCCTTCAGTAAGCACAGCATTCATTTCGAATGACAAAAAGCATTAAGCGTTGTTAGTATGCAAGCCATGTGTTTGGACATCCTTAGCTGGAAAAAAAACACGTGGATTCAAACATAGTTGTTACTTCACTGTTCACTTCCAGCTGTGCATTTCAAAATTCAAAAACGCATACACTAGCAGTTAGACTGGATTGATACGTTATAAAAATCAAAGGATATCTGTAGGTGATAGTGGCTACTGTACAAGATCTGCGTGTCTGTGAATCTCTGGATGAACGCAAACGTTTCCCACAAAAATTGGAAAAAGCTTTGACGGTTGGTTAAACCTGAATCTTTGAATGGGAGGATGTATTTCCTACGCAATGATCGGGCAAGATTATCATTAGTAAGTCACTTCTATGATCGCGTCTCACACAGAACCTAGTGGCATATTACTCTGCCTGTAGTTCAATTCTTGCTAAAGGTTTGCGTGTGGAAGCATTTGTTATCCTGTGATTCGCAAGGCAATGGGGCGTTTGTGCTCAATGCAGTCCTTAGAAGAAGAGATCCAATGTCATCGCGGTTGCCAACTCCATGAAGACTGATGACTCATTTTCATGTTAGGCGCTGTCTTCCAAATGGGCCGCGCAGTCTCCTAGAAAACAAGGCATACCTGCCTTATGCTCAGCCATGGGACGGGAACGCATTACCGCGTAGGATCTGGCCTTCAGGTTTTTCATATTTATCCGAGTAGTTACGCGGTCTCTGGTGCAACGGACTAATTTATTCATGCATGCTGGAAGCCTCATCGTAAGATGCGGTCACTGATTCCACGTGGAATGGAAGGCGCAGTAGATATTTTGTCGATAATGGCTGCAAAATCAGGGCCAATTCTTTCTTCCTTAAGAGGTCGTCAGAGAAGGTGTTTCCAGCTGAGATCATGTGAAATCTTTTAATTGGCGACAGCGATACCCACATTGTATCAAATAAATTGAGTAGCAATTAAATTTCCTTTCTTTCTGGTCGGTTAATCGGGTATTCATCAAAGGGGGAGTGGAGAATGGAAGCAGGCGGCATGAGCAGTATCATTTCGCTATAAGAGTACTACGGGTGTGCATTGGTCGTATATGCTCTGCTTCGAATGTGTGCGTGGAAAACGAACATTCATTACAAACCGTGTGGATATAATGGAATGCCGGTATTTCGAGGTAGCCATTTTAGCCCTTTTCCATGAAAAGACGGACATTGTCTGCTTAAGTAAGGCTTCTTAGACTTATTGGTGGTTGCTTTTGACACGGATTTGACTGTATATGATATAGGAGGCTCAACTTAAATCACAACTAAGGTTTCTTCGCACAAAAAGATTAACGGTGGCAGATCTAACGTCGCGACCAACTCTCTTCACTGGCCACAAAAAATGAATACTCAGGGATGAACTACTTCCCTTGCTCCATGTCTCGAGAGGGTGGTAAACAAGGTTTCTAATTGAACCCTTCAGCACCCCCCTCCCCAGTCACAAAACGGAACCGAACTTGATGCGGCCCAAGTGCTCGCATGGGCGGTCGGCCTAAGTCACTTCGCTCATTTTCTTGGACAGCGAAAAATATCCTCGGGATGTTGTCGCGGCAAGTATCGGTGGTATCATTAATGAAGTCATGTACTTAACTTAGGGATCGATCTCATGCATAGGGAAGGGAGGCCCATGATTTTCGAACGTTTGCTGTACTCATAGTCCAGAATTCATGACTGAAAGGGAAACTGACCGGATGGATGTCCAGCACAGATAGGTGATGACGCAGATATCAGGGTGGGTTCATAGACACCTTAGCCTGCCTGCAACAAGTCCGCAAAACAACACCGTTTCAGGCAACGATGTCCTCCCCATCTGTGTTATTTTGCAACTGTCAGTTTCTTCGAACTGGCACCCAATAATTATGAGGCCCGTCTGATCTTGACCTGGGTTTGGAGATTGAAAATTGGTTGAGTTTGGCCGTGCGGATGCGTAACTTGACTGATTTGTTGACAACTTCCATTTGACATTATATTCCTCCGGTCGAAGAAGCGTAAGACCTGCTGGAGGATAGTATCAGTTCAATAGGATCTGTCAGTTGGTGTGGGGATGCGAGGCCAACATTATCTAAAGCTTTTCATAGACCTTCCGATAATCCGATCATTGACGTGGTTGGCAGTGTAAATGACAGAATGCACCCTTTTGAGTTCCGGATCAAATAGCAGACTTCTGCCTGAAATTGTGATGGATGCAAATGCGCACAAAAGGAGGATGGGTTTCAGCAACCATACGCAAAATACCGTAAAAGTGTACTGATTGTTACAATCAGGACATTGCTGACGTAAGAAGTTTCCTCACTCGGGGCTTCTTGCTGTCAAAGCATTCGTTCGATGGTATAAACACTGATGTGGACCGAGTCTGTCATCTTAATTCACGCCGTAAATTTCTCGATTCTGGGCTATCACATCGGTAAATTTATCGTTTTTTCCCCATGAGCAGACCATGAAGGAATTGGAGTGTCCGAATGATGCGAAAACGAGCTCATTTCTTCAAATCTCCTGTTAATCATGGGAACTGGAATACTGTTGATTTCTTTATATAGGTTCATGTCTGTAGGACGCTGTTTCTATAGTGTTGTTCTGCGTCATCAAATACCCACTCGTTGGACAAGATGAAAGATCCTGCCTGCATGATATGTAAGGTTTTGAACTTCCAACTTCCGACCAAAATGCATTGATTTCAACTGAGGGTCCATGGAAATCTTCTCCAATGTATTGGGCATTGTATTTAATCGTCATTGGGTGAAAACTGCCCAGTCAACCTCTGTGCACCTCCCACGCGAGTCAACGTACGTCAAAGAAGCGGACCATTTCGACGTGGTACAACCGAAGTCAAACGGTCGATGTAACTTGGGAGAGTTTTAGCACGTAATCGTGGACGATGGAAGCAGAGAGAGAGAGAGAGAGAGAGAGAGAGAGAGAGAGAGAGAGAGAGAGAGAGAGAGAGAGAGAGAGAGAGAGAGGATACGCTTTATTTTGAAGTATCATTCAAAATTTTGAGCAAAAAAGAAATGGCTCCATTCATTTAGAGAGAAAAAAATAAGTTAACGTATTATGTAAGAATCAAAAAGTCAAAAATGGACATATAGTGGGGGAGACGGTTGCAATCTCAGCTTCTGTATTTCAGTTTCTTCACATGTAAGGTAGCGTGCTAGAAATATCAAAACATAACGCTGATATTGCCGAAGTAGGGCAAGCTATATGAGGAAAGCCTTGACACATCGGACGGTAAGAGTTCACTGCAATCAGCTCAGAGTAGAGGGGATGGGTAACATCATCAATAATTCGCCCAGTAAATTGTTTGACTGTTGTGAAGTGCCCTTTTTTTATCGAATCCACTAAAACAGTATAAGAAACATCAACAGCAGACGAAAGCATTCGGAGGATACGTTTTAAAATCAACAACTCTTTTTTTAATCAAAGCTGTAGAAATCACGGGAGAAAAATAAAGGATGAGGGGAAGAGTATATGCCTCCATAAATCGCCAGATAAGGCTTGAGGTGTGGGCTAGGAACGTAAACAGCAAATCAAAATATAGAAGTTTACGAATTTTTGTAAAAAGAGTAACAATATGTTGGGAGAATGAAATATGAAATGTTAGAGTAACGCCATGGTACCGGAAAGAGGATACCTCGTTGGGAAGGACAGCTGAAGATTCAGAACTAGAGGAGGGTCACAGGGTAAAATCACATTGGACATATTTCTTATGGTTTAGTGGAAGACCATTATCTGACGACCAAGATGAGACATGGACCAGGCCATCCTTGATAGATTGGAGATGCGACTGATTTTTAAGAGGATGACCAGTAACCATATCGTCGGCATATTTGATGTACAGACAGTCGTTTGGTGATCTCAAATCGTCAGTGAGGGGATAGGATGGCACCTCGAAGAACACCGCAGTTCTTTGGAAGGACATTAGATTTCCGCTTGCCGGATTGTAAGAAGTAAGTGCAGGAAGTAAAACAGTCTTTGAGCCAAGAGACACCCCAAGAGCTGGAAGAGCCACACGCGGATGTTTTATTAAGGAGGAGATGGCGCGGGATGGTGTTGAAGGCAGAGGAGTAGTCAGTACTAATGCCATGAAGAAGTTGCAAAATCCGTGTGGTATTACAAGCATAGAGGTTGGTCTGTCTGAGATCCTGGATGAATACATCAAGCAAATGTTTAAAACAACCCACCTAAATGGAAATAAGTAAACTGAAAAAGTGAAGGCAATGAAACTTGCAGCTGTAGTAGAATGACACGTCTTTGAACTTAGGAATTGTGACTTTTTGGCTGTCGACCATGAGGAGAAAACTATTTGACCGCGATAGACTTGACTTGCCATATCTCAGTTCTCTAGGAATTCGTTTGCAGTCATCTTGGTATTTTCCACCCTTTCGTGATATTTGAATTTTCTGCACCAACAGCCATTGCATGCGTAATTGGTAGGAAATATGAAGTTAGAAATGTGCTTATAGTTGCTATGATCACGCTTTTCCCATTTTAAAATTGTTAAGCAGGTTAAAAGGATATTGTGCAGGGTTGATACATCAGGGGATCTCAAAAGTGACAATAAAACTCATTGGGTATGGATTGAGCTTTGACATTGACTTAACGAAAATACTCCTTTAACAATTTAGAGTAAACCCGCACAAGAAAGCGCCAAATTTGGGTTTGTAATAACAGCGAAGTAAATGCCTCCAATCGTGGCCTAATCTGACGCTCCGTTAAATGACGAGGTACGGGGTTGGTCAGACTGGAGCCTGTTCTGCGTCATAAGCGGATGACTTTGTATAGGGGTTCTTGAAACGCCCTTTGTGTCGCCCAACCCGCACAGAGCACTTAGCGCTTAATTTCTATCTTTTTTCTGCACAGAAATGCAGTCAGATGCTCGCTTGCCGCGTGAGACTTTTGTGAGCGGCGCACGCCGGAAAGAAAATTTCGGGTACTATTCTTTGCATTGCTGCGACGGCCTCTGTCGTGCCAGGGCACTCTGTGAACGCAAAACATTCCAGGAGTGGAAACTCGCGCCTTTCCATGCCCTTGTGTGATACCTGAGAAATGCAAGGACGAAAAAAAGTAAATTTGCGTGAATATATGCTCAGGAAAGAGCAAACGCAGTAAACAGACTAAGAATTGACTCTGTATAACATAATATACTCATGCGAATTCTAGATACCTCGTTAGACCACCAGGATGACCTAACAGACACTTGCGCGGTCGACTATACGGTCAAACCAAGGCCACGACACGTGGACATTCAGCACACATTGCAGTTCCGTGTACCAACTAATTTATGTTTGATAGTCTAATCTACTCTGTGCGTGCCTTCTGGTCTACTGTAGATTTCTTTGACGTAGTTGCAAGCTTTGTTTCGGAAATGTTTATATACCGCACAATTGCGATTCGGATCACTGAGTAAGCGAGGGCTGCATTGAACGGAGCCAGAGAGTGTGCAACAATCGTAGAAACAGTTGATTTATAGCACTGGGAGCGCCACCCGACAAGTTACAAATTCCTAGATGCGCTAGTGCAGCCGCGATTTTCTGCTTGTTAGTTAAAAGTCGTACTAACCTTGGCAAGTCTAGGGGGCGATCGTTCTGACCTTGGCGCCGCCAATTGTGGTTCGATGTGGTCTCCTTGGATTCTATATCTGCCATCGTTAAAGCTTCTGCCATATTTCCCGACTTCCACTTAATTTGGATCCGGGCCATCCCTTTCCTGTTTCTGTGAGAATCTGGCCCGGCTTACGCTTTATCGACCAGTGCGTCCGATCACGTCCCCCGTCTTCCTGACACCGGATTTGACGCCGGATTTGGGTGGATGAGGTGGGATAGAGCGCCTACTAGCATTGTACTCTACTTCACGCGCAATTCCTTGTCGCTGAGCCCACCATGCTCTGAAGCACGCGATGGACATCGTTGATCGCGACGGTCTAACTGACCCCATGTTTTCCATTTAACAAAAGCCTCAGCTAATGGTGATGCAGCCTACTGGAGT
Source organism: Schistocephalus solidus (assembly GCA_017591395.1). NCBI lineage: Eukaryota > Metazoa > Platyhelminthes > Cestoda > Diphyllobothriidea > Diphyllobothriidae > Schistocephalus > Schistocephalus solidus. The sequence continues at coordinate 229,494 of WEDG01000242.1, read as the reverse complement.
ATAAAAAGTAGGAGTCCTCGGACTTTCAATGACCGATTTCATGAAATTTCAACCAAACTTCTGAAACGCACATATGGTGTCAGAGGATTATTTATGTGGGCTTGTAAGTGAGATTATCGTGCGATATATTCCCAACATATTTCTTGCAGATCAGGATGCCAACTTTTGGAATGCCTCCCAATAATCCCTACTCCGTGAAAACTGACTACATAAACCATATGATATTTTTCTATTAATTTGTAATGCTCGTAAAATATCAAATGTTTTCTTAGAAATAATGCGCAATTATCTTCTTTCTAGTGCTCATTGGTAGACAGATTATGTCCACTCCAAAAGGTTTTACATTAAAAAGGCTATCCTTCCGTTTTCAACGATTTTCTGGGTAACGATAGTTTATGTAGAGCACCAAGAAAGGCTCGTGTTATATGGAACCGGTGGTAATGGGGGCATTACAGCGGGTAATGTAAGGTGTATACGGTCCTTGCAAAATTACATGTCTTGTTACTTTTTCTGTTTGAATTTACGAAGTGAATAGTGCACATCTGTTATAAGCGCTCCAAGAATTTGCTGCCCAATAGCGGATGGCGGCTTGAAAGTCCTAAGATAACTTCATTGTCGGTTTTACTCGTACAGACCTCGGTAGAATCCTATTGCTTCGACATCGTTATAAAAAGGATAATCTTTCTGGTGTGAAACATTCATGAAATGCACACTTTTCCATCGTCGAGCATAAATCAAAACACGAGTCTGAGGTTCCTGGCTTTCTTGGTGCTGTATATAACCTAACGTTACAATTTTCCGTCCCGGAATACGTCTTGGTCCAAACTAGTGTTCCATTTTCGTTTAGGGTTTCGAGACCATAAGTTGCATACGTTCATACTTTCCTCGATGTCATTAAGAAGATACTACCTTGATCTCCTAAAAGTTTTTAATGGATGTGGACTATTTTGTGCACTTTCTAAGGAGAATTTATGTACTGACATATAAGACGCTATTTTAAAAGAAATTAAACGGTCTGAAAAATCCCCTCATAAATATATTTTATAAAACCGAAAGATACCATTTTTTAAAGTATAAAATGTGAAGAAGACGTGATTTTCTGCTAACTGAGTGTAAGAAGGAACACGTTTGAGCTTTTTTCGAGAAAATATACCTGAATTTATAAGGGCATCGAAAAGCAAGGCAACATATTCATACTATCTAATTTGGTCATTTTTACTCAGTGTGTTTTATGCTGGCGGCCGAAAAGAAACCCCTGAAAATCCAAAACCTTTGCGTCAGATTTCTAACAAACAGGTCCCGGGATTGAACCCCAGGGGTTGCAAGATCTGGGGTTGGGTATGACTGGCTGATTACGACTAATAATCCAAAAATGGCCATTGCAGTCTCTCTACTCTTTGCCAGCAATATTATTCTATCTTAGGATTATACTTAATGATAGGTAATATTAAACCCCCACTTAAATAATTTTTCCTAATGGAAAACACGTTTTAGAATTTAGGCTAACATTTCATCAGATTGGTCCCTTATTAGTTTATGTACGTGTGCTTACCCGCACCGTCACAGGAAGCTGCTTCAATAAGGTCATTCTGTCTGTGGCCTCCTAAGGTATGCAAATAGACGATAGCGATTGAGTTCATCGGTCTGATATGTACGTCTCTCGTACGGTAGAGCCTCGGTAGGCGAGTCAAGGATGTTTTTCGCAATTTTATGCATCCTTCCAAGGTAGTCAGGGGAACATCTGATTACTGTGCGAACGCCACCTCCCTCCCCCTCCACGTTTAGCCCCTTCCTCTTTGTTTGACAGTAAAATACTGCTCATTTGTTGTTTCATTCTCACAGTCGCTGATGATGGCCTCCTGGACGAGACCGAAAGCTCCGGCTAATAACCTATGATTTAATTGATCGCGTATTTGTTGTCTCTGCAGCGAAATGGGACTTTCATTGGGCAGAGCTGTGGAACGGAGGTTTCCATGAGGACTGTCAACCCTCCGTGTACAACTGCTAATTTAGTAACTGACCCTCCGGGTATATAGCATTTTTCTCATGTACTTGCAAATTATTCATAAAAAATTGTCGTAAAGAGAAATGACCCGGAAAAGTTGAGTAGCATGTCGGTGAGTAACAGACGGGGTAGCAACACTTTATATCAGGAAGTTTGGAAGAAAAGGAGGGGATTGTGATTACCGTCCTCCACGCGCTAATTATAGGAAGTTGACCTACGGAAACATCAACTAATGTAGTATAGTAATGATCCGGTAATTTCTAGGCAAAGACTACGGCTGCGGTATGTTGGTTGGTCTTCATAATGAACACTCGGTTCAACATGAGGATAAGCAGAGTTTTTTTGATTTTTAGTGCTTAGTTAGAAGCTCTACTGAACTAGAGTTACCTGTACAAGTGTGCGACCCCGCTCGTTAAAGGATACCGTTCTTGAACAAGCACGTCTCAGGCGAACCTTGGTCGAGTGCTTACTTATCATTGCATTATTAAGAAATATCGCGAAAAGAAAACAGGAGAGGTGGCTGGGGATTTTAGATTTCTTCATCACTAGCCAGCATTCAGCTTGACACTCGGGACAGTTCAGGCAATCCCACCCTCATGTGAACTCTTAATTGCATTGTGATTTTTGTGGAGACAGCTGGTTTATAAATTTCACTCGGGCAAGCAGATATTTCTTTGCCCAAGATGATGCTGTGGCCAGTATTTCGCTGGATACTTTGCGTCAAGATACACTGTGAGGCAGCCCGAGTAAGGTTTAGTATTTACTTAAATAAAACTGAATAATGTTGGAGGATTTATTTTTTGACAATATTTGCACTGTAGGTAAGAGCGGTAAAAGGCTGAAAACCCGATCAAGTTTACTTCTTTATCATCGTTTAGTCGTTTGCGAATATTATGTTAGACCAAGTAGGGGAGCGAAGTCAACAGAAATTTAATAAGGGTATCTTGACGAGGACTTTGACAGATGATCTACGGGTGTCGTTGGCGAATGCTCGCCGATCGCTAACGGAACTCACTCGTTCCGCTGTGTCTTGGGACTCACTCTCGATCCAGCCCCGCCAGCTTTACGGGTGACCTGAAAGACGCCTTGTGGCGTAGTGGTACGGACTGTTAAGGTCGTCACATCAAAGGTTCAGTAGGTTCGCATCTTTCGGAATATCCCACGGTTTTACCTTGCTAACTCGTGGTTGGTGTGTTCGTTTTCTCCGTAAATGCATGATAAATAGTAACTTAAAGATTAGGCCTTTACTGCCAGGTATTTTTGGTACAAACCAGGTTTCTTTAACGAAAAGTTAAAAGTTTATATATGGAGGTTATTTATTACCCAGGTAGGTAAAAAGGTGAATTTTAGGAGGAATTAGAAAGGGAGGAGACTCTACCGACAAACCAAGAATCTTATTTGTATAGTGATTCGGATTCACACGTGAGCCCAGAACTAGAAAAAGTAACTGATATTAGGTAGTGCACAAACTTTCTTCAAAGAATGTCTCAACGCTGGCTTCCAGGACATTCAATTTACGATGGATGAGGAAGAAACTGACCAGCTGGCCTTTCTGAATGTCCTCATTTGCCGCAAAGATTGTGGTGGTATGAAATAAACTAAAGTCTTCAGGAAAACAACAACTTCGACGCAAGTACTGAACTTCAACGCAACCACGCAACCAGTCATAAATGCAGTTATGTAAGGGCGCTATACCGGCGCATCGAGACGCATTGGAGTGAAATGGAAGACAATGTTGCTGGAGTACCATATCTTCGAGGGGTATTTAAAGCAAATGGCTATCCGCACAACTTTGTCAACCAGTGCATCCGCAACCAACAAGAAAGACAAAAGCAAACCGGCCCTAAATTCTGGTGAGCACTTCAGTACGCGAAGAACGTCTTGAAACCTGTCAGCCACCTTCTCACTCCACTTGGAAATGGGGTTGCACACAGGCCAGAAGCAACCATCGGGCGCCTGGTCATGAGTAAGAAAGGCCCACTGCCACGTAAGGAAAAGTCTGGCATAGTTTACCGGATTTGTTGCAGTTGTGAGCAAAGCAACTACTGCAGAGAAAACGCAAGATTACTCTGGACGCGAATAGCTGAGCACGCAACTGCAGAGAGAAGGAAAAACGCTAGTTCTCAGGTTGCAGCTAACTTGACGGGATCTGGGCATAAATTCAAGTTGAATGAGGTCAAAATCCTCACAAGAGTTGATAACGACATGAGTCACGAGTTGCTCACGTCATGGTTTGGGGACCCACAGTCCATTAACAAACGTAATGAACTCCCGCTCCCATATTCTGTGTTGCGGCATTGCCTGAGCAAGGGAATAGGCCACAGGAGAGTACCTGGGTGACCAACACCTCCAAATTTTCCGGATCATTACCGTGCCCACATCCAACATGGATGATTAAATCACGGCCATTAACGGCTCGGAGGCGGACGGTCAAGCTATCATCGCACCAATTACAACCCCAGCGGTGATCGCGAGAGCTACTAATAATAGTACGCATGTGATTGCGTGGCCACTGCGTCCTATAAATACTGCTCACCTTGTGCATCTATGACCCTTTTCTGCAAATGCCTCTTATGATGCGTTCGAGAGTGAATCCGAAACGTCAATTCAATAACGAACATGTTTCAGTGATCGCATCTTCTTCTTCTTCTGAACAGCTTCCTGGAAGTCGCCTACTCCCTATCAATATACAGTGATGTTTATTAGTGCAATAATCATACGATTATTTAGCTCACGGACGTTGTTCCTGGAAACGCTGGTCGTCCGCACGCTTCCCGCGTGACTCAATTCTCCCCTCAGGCAAAATCTCAGCTCTTTATAAAAAGGAAATTTTTCGTGTTTTTTGATGAACTGTGGACAGGCTAACCATAAAGCAAGCAGTTCACCACGCTCTCGAGAATTTCAGTTTCGTTGAACACGCAGGTTTTGGCTGTTGCTGCCGACATGTACGAGTGTGAATCCGAGACCTCAGGAGAAAAACACTCCTTTCTCCACGGCCGCATTTAAATCTTTTCCACCTTATTTGGTAGTTGGTAACTGGAATAAATACTCTGAATGTCATTTTGTCGTATCCCGTGCATGAGAAATGAGCTTTTGTGCATAAGAAAGGTCTCAGTTGGCAGTATAACGGCGTTAGGTGCCCAAAAGGAAGATAACTAGCTGGAGTCAGGCGCCATTCGGCATCCAACTGCCGCATTGACTCCGACCGCATCAAAAGAAAACAAATAATAACTTAGAGGAAAGAAAATTTCATATTTAGCAAACTTTTAGAAATCACATGTCGCATTATTTAATATGATTTGGTATATTAATTGTGTTTAAGGAAGGACTTGAATGTTGCCGTAAGATTCATAATCAATATTTGCAGCTCCGAGCGTCGTAATGAAGGCTGCAGACCCATTTTTTCGATTCGACGCATGTGGAGTAACTCAGCGAAACTTAATACAGAACTATAAATTAGGAGGAATATTGAAAGGCAGATTAATAAAAGTGGACAAATATCAACTTTCATCGCGTGGTTACCAGAAAATGTCTAGAAAATGAGCTCGAATTTTGCTATTTTCTTTGAATGACAAAGTAATTCAAATCTTGGCACCATTCTAGAGTCCCTTACAAAGGAACACTTCAAAATATTTTCGTACAATCATTGGTAGTGTGAATTCAGACAGGGACGGGTTACTGCTTACAACATAAGACGTTTTAAATCGTTAAAAATACGTTTGTCAATCATGGCTAGTTCAGTCACCCTCTTACGTTTAAATACCTCATAGTCAGCCGCTAAGTATTGTCGGTCTCACTTCTGCAACCGTACTGATGGCTGGGCGGCTGCCTGAAAAAGCTCTCGATTGTGCTCCAAGGCACAATGGGACGAGTATGTTCCGAGCTCCCAACGTATAAAGTAACGACTATTCCACACCGGTTAATATTTCTGAAACGCAACGGGGACAGGGTAACAGATCTATTCACTAACATTAGGGTATGAAAAGTTACGCTCAAATACAAAGTGATTCAAGTTCGAAGCTAGGATTACCCGATCCTGGGGCTTGGTATGGCTGACCGATGACAGCTAGTAAGCCAAAATTACCAACCATTCACTCCTGTCGATTTGATTTTTTTAAAAGCCGTCTGGTCAAGAATTCCCTGACCTCTCTGCTATTAAGCCACCTACGAATTCTAGGATTCCGTTCCGACGACTAAATGTGGCGTGCGGTAACATCGTGCGTTGCACTTGTTCGAGCTGACAATACCTTTGAAGGTCTATTGTTTTTACCATCTTCTGAAAGTTTACGAGTGCTAGCACCAAAACAACTATATTTCTCTCAGAGGGGAATAATACCATAGTACAGAAAGCGGGAGCCTGTTCATGTGGGCCTATGAAACCCTCAGAGCCTAATATACTGGCAGAAATACCGTTCGCAACCGTTGTTGTCACGGTGGGAATTAGGAAGGAAAAAGTAGATGAAGATGAGGGCCAAAATCGGTGACCCTGCAGCATAGCTTTGAACGTACCCGACAGGTCTTATCAAGCGCAAGGTATCACTGAGAAAATAATCACGAAGTCTTACGAAAAACCGCCGGTTCCGCGTCAGACTGGCAGAACCTAGAACGTGAAAATATGCCCGTCCACATTCAGCTGGCGTTCTGTTTTATGCAGGACAGGTTGAAGTGGGCTCCCTCACCTATTCGCAACGCCTGTCCACACTATGAAAAGAGCGATTTCCAGAAACTTTGTCCATTGAAGAAGACGAGTAGTTCCTTGCCACAGAATTTGTTTGCAACTGATCATTGTTTCCCAGCATGTTACAACCCAGGAATATTTTGACAGCGAAATGACGAGTTTTTCCCGTTCTGTTCCAGTTACCGCCACTCGCAGACTACATTAGTGAAGCCCCTTCCAGTGCGCGTCAGTTCAAATGCGAACAGAAGGCGATCAACTGCGGTGCAGCTAACTACAAATGGTTTATATAGGCACCGATTTCGATCATTAAGGAAAATTTCACGTTTAAATAAAGGCAAAAACAACACAGTAGTTATATCACGACCTGTGATTATTTCCTGCGCACCTGTCCCAGGGTCTTCGAAAGTGGGTCGCTTGTCGCCTTGTTCGCTAGGTTTCCCTAAGGAAAGTGCGTCTTGGCATTCAGAACATTCAATGAAGTCGCGTTAAAGCGAATGCGCGAGTGGAATTTCCCTGAAAAAAAAACAGATGTAACATGGTCAATTTCGACAGGAAAAACATACATCTGCGTAACCATAGGTCATCACGACTTTTTACTGAGACTGCATGAAAGTGCTGCACAAATTGACGGAGATGCGTGCGCGAATGTAGACAGTGCCAATGAGGTCACGAAACCAGACACTAAATTCATCTAAACCCAGACACGCGCAGACCAACTTCAGACGAGACCTCGTCTTCGCTTCCGCTTGATTGCTGTTTAACCCAGTCTGATGTCGTTCGCTTGCTCCCTCTCTTTGTAAAACCAAAAACGGTCACCAAATCGCGAGGCCTGCAGACAAAAAGGACAACTGGCAGGATAAGAAAATTGTGCATTCAACGGAACCACTCCTGCCGTTGAATTTATTAGTGCTGGAAAGTAGCTGGTCACCTAGTTGGCGGCACCATGTTCACACAGGGGAGCCGTGTGATGCCTCGCTCCGTTTGACGTGTGCAACCTCACAGAGTAAACATTGAGAAAGGTTTCTGACGGAGCCCAAGAAGGTAGGATGGCCCCCTAAACAGTACGCGGGAAGAGGACCGCCTGGTCCAAGTAATGAATATGTCCCTATGCCCAACTCAAGGATGGATAAATATTCCCCAGTCCTAATACTAATGTTAGCCCAACTGTAAACCTAAACCGCAGTCCGAATCCTAACCCCAATCTTACAGTTAGCACTAACCCTAACCGTAAAACGAACCCAAAAACAAACGAAACCAAACCGCATCGGCCCCAATTTTTGGCAAGCGCTCCCGTACGTAAAGAACATCTCGGAAACCATTAAGAACCTGCTCACACCGCTCAGAGTTGGAGTTGCACACCGACCAGAAGCAATCATCAGATACTAATTAATGAGACCGAAATGCCCACAGCCACCGCAGGAATCGTCTGGAGTTGTCAACCGAATCTGGTGCAGTTGTGGTGAAAGCAAATACGTCGGGGAACTGGGAGACTGCTAAACTCGTGGATGGTCAACCTGCGGCAGCAGTGAGAAGGGGAAAGGATGCTAACTCTCAAGTGACGGTTCATACGACGGGCCCCGCCACACCATTAAGTTTGACAAGGCCGAAATTCTCACCAGCGGTGACAACCGCGTGAGCCGTAATCTGCTTGAGTCTGGGTTCTCCGGCCCGCTGTAAATTAATAAACGCAAGGACCGGGTGGCTGTATATTCTGTACAGCGATTTTACCTAGGCAGAGTAATAAGCCACGTGGGAGGACGCGGACGGCCAAAGGTTCCGGTGACAGCAGGCCAAATTGCCGAGTCATCATAATGCCCAGAACCGAGGACGGCGATCAAATTTTGACAAATAACGGCTCGAACACGGACTAACGAGCAATCATCGCATCCTGTACGACCACCAGCGATGACCACGAAATCTGCTAATTAGATTGGGCACGTGACGGCATGGCAGCTGCGTCCTTGGCGCCCTCATCAGCCTCATCTGTGATTGCCTCGGATGATTGGTTTCAGCGAGAATCCAAAATGTCAGGCCAATAAACGCCATGTTCCAGCGATTGCATCTTCTTTTTCTGAAGTGCTTCTTGGAACTCACCTCTTTGCTCCTGTTGGTCTCCACTTTCTTTAACTGTTTCGTTACTTTCTTGTTTTGGCAGTTAAAAAATACCAGGGAAAAGAGTGATATACGATTTTTAGCAAATTCAGCGGTTTGCACTTGCAGTAAAAAATTTCGAAAAAGTGCATGTTTGGAGAGAGACGTGGCTGCAGAGCTTCGGATAACTACTTGAATTAAGACGTTCAAGTTTCAGATAATTCCAAACGGGTGGGTGCGCCATGGCAACGTCTCCCTTTGGTGAGCAGACACTGGCCAACGGAACGGCATTCATCAAGACGTCCCTTCCGGGTTGTAAACTGCGCCACGCCATGTGACTGAAGGGCGAAAACGATGCACAGGAGCTAGGGCATAGGGTATAAATGAACAGTAATGCCGGGTCTTTAAACTAACCGAAATTGTCTACCGAAAGCAATTCGAGAAGCAAAAAAACTATATTAGAGGCACCCGGCTATTGTGCTTCCGCTCTTAAACTAATCAGTGAGCTACTTGTCTGCTGGCGTTAATGGAAAAAAAACTTATCTTTCCAAGTGTCATAAAATATAATTCGTCGGTTCACCTTGGCCCGCAGGTTACCTTTTGTAAGAGAGGACCGCCCTAGCTACACCACCTACTCCGACACGTTGGTTTGCGTTTGCCTCATGAAATGTGCAAATGCATTGTCTTGCATGCAATTTTGGACAGCATTGATTATCCAGTACAACCTCTCTCTCTCTCTCTCTCTCTCTCTCTCTCTCTCTCTCTCTCTCTCTCTTTCTCGAAGACACTCTTGAGGGGCACTAAACTGCGCATCTCTACATTCCGATCTAAGTATTGTTTCGTGTTACAACGAAGAAAAATGCCTCCATAGTTGGCTTTTAGATTCACACATATCTCACCCTTTTTGTGTCGTCATCGCCAACAGGGTGTGGGTCTCTAAGTAAAACAGCAAACATGCGGAGTGAAAAAAATGTGTAGCCAACAGTTGCGTAATTTCCTACTTAATACCCCTCACAGTTGGCGTTGCAGCTGCTAATATCCTTGGGTTTTGGACCACCTTATACTACCAGGGAGTGGAATCACGTAGGTGTGGGAAGCTGTAAACAGTCCGCTGGTTATTCACGCAAAACAACTTAGCGGATCTCATCGTGCTGTACACAAATAAGAGCAAAATAATATCAACAGGGGCGTTTTGGCTTGCTTACAGCGCTGAGACTGAGTTATGCACTCGTTTAGTGTGACTCATAGTGCGGTCGCATGCACGCAACTACAGGTATAAAGTGTGGTGCGGCACTTAAAAACTTCTGATGTCAACACATAAACAACTCAAAGTTCGACACTGTTCTGTGGCTCCTATTCTGGCAACGGTGGTACTTGCCGGCATGGGCTAGTATTCACCAAGTCTGCTAGGTAAACGTGTCGAATAAATAAACGTTCGCCAAGACAGTTGCTTCATCTAAGAATGCAATTGTTTAGAAAGTGTTCATGTCTGAAGGAATTAATTCATTCATTCATTAGCCTATTTGGCGAGCATACATTTTATATTCAGCGAATGATCATCCCCACCTCTATTTTGTGTAAACCACCTAATACAACGCAATTTTACTAAACATTAACAAGAATTTTTGGGAACCAAACTTATACTCGCCAGATAGTCTTTTCAGTCCTTCAAGTGAATCACAAAAGTCTATTAGTACAAAACCCTTTGTCCGACAAGATGATTTGCAGAGGAGTAACAAGTCATAAAACGCAGTTATTTCTCCAGTTTTCGCTGATCAAAGCCGATATCTTTAGAATCTGCGCTGTCTTGTTTTCTTGAGCACTATGATCCAAAGAATGATAAGTAAGTACATTTCAGAATGAAACTCACTATGCAATGGACATTATGCACAAGATGTAAGTTAAGAGGGACAATTTCAGCCCCTTGAAGCGGTAACTTTCAAGTAGGTTAATCTTTGCATGAAGACAAAGCCTGAAAACCAGGTGATTGCTTATTATTGCTTTTTATATCGCGGAAAAATGTAAAAAGCGCTCAATGAGGCAGTACAGAGCGTGCAGCTTTCTCTTCTGTGAGCCGGTAGCTCAGGATGCGGACGACTGTCAGATGCCCTAAACGGTGAACTGAATACGAACGGACTGTGGCGGCTTTCTGGAATATGGATATTCGTTATGAAATATTTATCAAAGGTATAATTTTTATTTCCAGTTATATAGTCTTGACCGTATAATTTCAGTGTAGCTATATGGAACAATGGGGGTTCTCATTCTGTTCATCGTCTTCCCAAACCTTGCCACTGAACGGAAGAGCCGCCCCTCAAGCACTATCTCATTTTGAATGCCTACACCTGATCGGTAACCTATAGGAAGGGTTGTATGTGTTTTGGCCTGGGGGCCACGCCCCAACGAACCAGTTATTATGACGCCCTTACATTCAGTTGAGAGGTCTGCATTTCAGTTCCCAAACACAGAATTTCCAAGGATCGAAGAATGAGATTTACCTATAACTTTGCATCGATCGTCTCCATTGCCATCGATTGCAGAGTACTCTTTCTCTCATTCCCTAACCACCTGAAAGAGGACGTGGCTAACTCTCGTTCATTCTTCTCGATAAAGTAATTCCAAAATTTGCAGCGATGGCGGAGTTTGGGTTTCACTGTCAAAAGCATAATGTAAACCTTGATCTGCCACCTTCCCTACCAGAAACCATACGGGCCATGCAGCAGATTTCCAGCGGTAAAGCACCGGGATCCGACGCAATCCCACCAGAAGTCTACAAACACGGTGGGCCGCGGCTGATGGCAGAATTCACAAGACTCTTCCAGGAGATGTGGCGCTAAGTGCAAGTTCCTCAGGATTTCAAAGACGCGACCATCGTCCCTCTCTACAAGCGGAAGGAGAACCGGCAAGACTGCGATAACCACAGGGGCATCTCGTTGCTAAACATCGCCGAGAGGATCTTCATCCCGTATCCTTCTCCATCGTCTGAACGGTCACATAGAGCAAGGCCTGCTCCCGGAAAGCCAATGTGACTTCCGGCGACACCGCGGAACAACCGACATGATCTTTACCACCCGCCAGCTACAAGAGAAGTGCCAGGGGATGCGAACTCACCTATACACTACCTTCGTGGATCTGACGAAAGCCTTGGCCACGGTGAATCGCGACGGACTGTGGAAAGTCATGCAGAAATTCGGCTGTCCTGAGCGGTTCACGCACATGGTGCGTCAGCGTCAGGACGGGATGACGGCACGCGTCACTGACAACGGGACGGTATCCGAAGCATTCGCAGTGACCAACGGAGTGAAGCAGGGCTGCGTACTGTCCCCTACACTCATCATTCGCATGTTCTCGGCTATGCTGATGGACGCCTAACGTGACGAGCACCCTGGCATCCACATCGCCTACAGAACTGATGGGCACCTTCTCAACAGTCGGAGTATGCAGGCCAGAATGCGCATTTCCAATACTACAGTCAGTGACTTGCTATTCGCGGACGATTGTGCCCTTAACACGGTGACGGAGGAGCACATGTAACTCTTCGCCGTAGGCTGCGCTAAGTTTGGATTAACAATCTATGCAAGCAAAACGGTTTGTCAGGCTTCAACCGCTGCCCAGCATGGACTAAAATGATCACCAAATCAATGTCAACGGCGCTCAACTCCAAAATTTGGAAACATTCGCTTATTTGGGAAGCACGTGGTCACGCAACACGAGAATCGATGACGAGGTTGCCCAACGGATCTCCAAAGCCAGTCAGGGGTTCAGCTGGTTGCTGGCCTCCATGTGAAATCACCACGGCACTCACCTGAACACCAAACTGAAGATGTATAAGGCCATCGTCTTGACGATATTGCTTTACGGAGTGGAGACCTGGACCGTCTACTCGAGCCAAGCCAGGAAGCTGAATCACTTCCATCTCAGCTGCCTCCGCAGAATACTGAAACTGAGATGGCAAGACAGGATCCCGGACACAGAAGTCCTGGAGCGGACCGGAATCCTCAGGATCCACGCCATGCTATGGCAAGTGCAACTGCGATGGAGCGGCCACCTGGTGAGAATGGATGACGAGCGACTACCCAAACGACTTTTCCTCGGAGATGTCGTTACGGGTGCTCACCGACAGGGAGGTCAAACGCGACGCTACGAGGACACTTTAAAGAAATTTCTGAAGCACCTGCAAATCTACCTGGCAACCTAGGATGACCTTGCCCAGGACCGAATGGCATGGAGAAGATCCGTTAAGACTGGTGCAGCAATATATGAAGCCAACCATATCGCCGCTGCTAAGGCCAAAAGGGCGGCTCGCAAGTCACAAGCACCGCGCATCAACACCGCCCATGCCCAAGCCCTGCCAACATGCCCACGCTATCAATGCACATTCCGTGCGCGAGTCGGCCTTGTTGGACATCTTCGAACTCAAAGCAACAACAATCGGACAACATCAGCCTCTGAAACACCTGCCACAGGCCCCACGACGACGACACCCCAACCACTGATAAGAACTTAATTGATGCCCCGCCGCCCGTGTCACCGACACCATCCTCCCTCCTCCACCGCCTGCGCCGATCACGACGACGAACACCACTTGCCCCACTCGTGGAATCCACCGCGATACCAACCCATCTTGCGCACCCATCAACACGTCCCACCGTCCTTTCATGAGCGTGACTACCAGTACCAGCAGCAGATTCCCCGCAGACTCAGCACCTTCCGACCTATCTTGTTCTCATTGCCACCGCACATGCACATCACGCATGGGTCTGGTCGCTCACTTGCGAATCCATCGCACCGAGACCGGCGAACCAGGGCCCGAGCACCAACATACACCCGCCGCACCCGATTCAACTGCCCGCACTGTCCACACACATTAACACACCACGTGGGCCTATTAAGTCACATGTGTCTCCATGAAAACCTGCGGTAGAACACCGCCGGCTATACCACAACACTACATCGCTCCCCAACAGCCTCGGCACCTCACATGATCACACGCAACACCACGAAAATATGCTCTCAATCTGCATAGCAGATTAAGAGGCAAGTATAATCCTCAGCTATTTGTCCATGCAACTCCTCTGTTGCATGTGTGATCTGAGTTTGAGAATATCACGGGGCGATACGCGCCGTGGGTTAGAAGGTTGCCAACTGACAATTACACTCAGACCTCGCAGTCAGTCCAATTTGTGTTGTGTAGAGGGGCTGACTGGTGGTCTGAGAGTCAGACTGCGATGGCTCCTTCTTAGCGTGACCTCTGGCTATCTCACACTTTTTAGATGTGGGCCGTTCAACCTCCTGTTGTGTGAAATCCTGGTGCATGTGTTTGGGGGGCCAGGTCGTGTCCGTAGTACACGTAGACGAGATAACTAGGAGCTGTACCGACTTCCGCATCAGACAACTGCCCGGCTCGGACGGTGGTCTGATTGCAGGGGTGGGGGAGAGAGGGAGGTCGACATCTCAGTGCATTTTCCTCACTATAAATAATCTGATGAGCTTGAAACTATCACAGTGCGCTAATAGCCATGGCTTGGAAGGTTGCCAATTGACGGGATAAATCGGACCGAGGGGATAGCCCAATGTGTGTTTTGTGTGGAGTGGCCGATGGTTGACTGAGAGTCAGGCTGCAATGGCTCCTTCTTAATGTGGCCTTGATGGCACTCCCACTCCGTGGGATCCGAGCCAGGTGTGGTGGCACGCCCAGGGGCGGCTCCGGCCGCGCCAGCCACCTACGCCCTCTCCCATCTCCGGCCTTCTTGACTCTGTTTCGACAGTGGGCATAGGTGGGGGAAAGAGGAGGAGAGAGTGCGGTAGCTGCAGCGCATGGCTAATATTACTCAAAACTAATCCACGCGGAAGTCACCGTCCCTGCACCACCATGGTGTGGAGCATACGGTGGACATCATCTGTCCACGACGGGTGAACCCTCATGTGTGTGCACGTGCTATTTTTGTGTGTGGAGGCGTGTGTATACGTTCGCATGCCGCCTTTGGTGCTAACCTTCTTTGCGTGTAGAACTGCGTTGTACCTAATGCCAGGTCGTTATGCTTGCCCGTTTGGGTGCCAAATAGCTACAGTGGGCTCGCATTTTATGTGTTGTTCGGAATTTAAAGGCACCATCAAGCGCAGGGGGATTGGTGGTTTAATATCTGCATGAAGCATGAATGTAATTGGTAGAAGGTCACTTGCAAAAAATCGATAATATTGCACATTTTAATGTCTATTTTTAACTGAGTGGTCAGTCCAGTGCGTGTGTTTACGCGCAATGGACGCCTTGCGTACTGAGTGTTAGGCAGCAATGGCTCCTTCATAATGTGGCCTTTATGGAACTTCCACTCAGTTGGGATCAGAGCCGCCCCTCTCTTTTGTCGTTGTGCTCTTGCTTGGTGTTGGACCGCAGTGTGTGGGTCTGCGCCCTCTCCCATCTCCAGTATTCTTGACTCTACCTTGACATCGGGTCCAGGTGGGGGAGCGAAACAGAGAGTGAGGTAGATGCAGTGCAAAACTACGCTCACTATAATCCAGTGGGAGTCAATGTGCCTGCACGGCATAGGGTGGACATCGTCGAACACGACGGTCGAACTATAGTGCGTGTGGGGTGTAGGTGGTAAAAGTTAGGGGAAGCCCCATAACAGATAGCATTTGTTTGGTCCATTTGTCTCGTACAGGAGGTGAATGCTCCTGCGGCCGCCTCCAACTACTACAAAATTCTCACCTGTGGCTCCTCGTAGCTGGGCTCTTCCCAGCGTAGGCACCCCGAGCAAACGTCATGACCGGCAGGTGAGGATCTGCGGCGTTGTGTGGGCCTCCACACACGGTATGTCTAACTCCTGAACTTCCCAACTCCGCCCCAGCTCAAAATTCCTATGGCAAGCTCGACAGCCATCCCATAGACGACCCAGGCTAACTTGGGTCACTCTGCCACTAAAACAAAACCGTGACCCATAGTGGAGTTCGGCAGATGTCTGGGATATCCAAGCAGCCCTATTTATGGACAGCACTGCTTGCCTCCCCGCAGAGGAAGAGGCTAGAAAAGGTGCCCTAAACAAATGCTGGGTCTATCGTCTTCTGCAACCGGCCGTGGCTCGCAAATCGCAAAATACGCAGTCGTAAACTCAAACAAACACCAATACCTCCCGTGCCCATCCCCCGGGTCATACTCTCCGGGCTACTCCGGTGGGTCCGCTCACACTAGCAGTCTAGAATTTTCGTCCGCTTTTAGACAAGCTGAGGAGCAACCAGCCGGAATGTAGGACGGTGCTAGACGCTCGGGAACTGGCCCAGTACAAGGTGGACATAACTGCTCTCAGCGAGACCCGATTCTCTGAGCAGGGTCAGCTGGAGGAGGTGGGTGCCGCCTACACCTTCTTCTGGAGCGGCCGGCCAAAGGCAAAGCGACGCGACGCGGGTGTCGCCTTTGCCATCCGGAACGACATTGTGGGACGTCTGCCCTGTCTGCCGCAGGGTATCGATGATCGCCTGATGAGCCTCCGCTTGCCTCTTCGGGGAGACAAGTTCGCCACCATCATCAGCGCCTACACCCCCACTGACGAGCTCTGATGGGACGAAGGACAAATTCTACGAGGACCTGCACGCCCTGCTGGCCACTGTTCAGAAGGCGGACAAGATAATTGTCCTTGGTGACTTCAACGCCTGCGTCGGGACGGACCACGCTGCCTATCAGGGAGTGCTGGGTCCCCACGGTCTCGGTAGCTGTAACGATAACGGCCTCCTTCTGCGAACCTGTGTGGAACACCGTCTCCTGCTGACCAATACCTTCTTCCGCCTTCCGACGCGGGAGAAGGCCAGGTGAATGTACCCTCGGTCGAGGCGCTGGCAGCTGCTGGATAACTTTCTCGTCCGGAGGCAATATCGACAGGACAGGTTGGTAACCAATTGGCCAAGGAGAAGTTAATCAAGATTTCAAAGACGCGACCATCGTCCTTCTCTACAAGCGGAATGGGAACCGGCAACTCTGTGCTAATCATAGAGGCATCTCGTTGCTAAACATCGCTGAGAATCTCTTCACCCGTATCCTTCTCCATCGTCTGAACGGTCACATAGAGCAAGGCTTGCTCCCGGAAAGCCAATGTGGCTTCCGGCGACACCGCGGAACAACCGACATGATCTTTACCACCCGCCAGCTACAAGAGAAGTGCCAGGGGATGCGAACTCACCTATACACTACCTTCGTGGATCTGACGAAAGCCTTGGCCACGGTGAATCGCGACGGACTGTGGAAAGTCATGCAGAAATTCGGCTGTCCTGAGCGGTTCACGCACATGGTGCGTCAGCGTCAGGACGGGATGACGGTACGCGTCACTGTCAACGGGACGGTATCCGAAGCATTCGCAGTGACCAACGGAGTGAAGCAGGGCTGTGTACTGTCCCCTACACTCATCATTCGCATGTTCTCGGCTATGCTGATGGACGCCTAACGTGACGAGCACCCTGGCATCCACATCGCCTACAGAACTGATCTGCACCTTCTCAACAGTCGGCGTATGCAGGCCCCAATGCGCATTTCCATGACTACAGTCAGTTACTTGCTATTCGCGGACGATTGTGCCCTTAACACGGTGACGGAGGAGCACATGTAACTCTTCGCTGCAGGCTGCGTTAAATTTGGATTAACAATCAGTACAGCCAAAACGGTTTTAATGCATCAAACACCGCCCAGCGTGGAATAAAATGATCACCAAATCAATGTCAACGGCGCTCAACTCCAAAATTTGGAAACATTCGCTTATTTGGGAAGCACGTGGTCACGCAACACGAGAATCGATGACGAGGTTGCCCAACGGATCTCCAAAGCCAGTCAGGGCTTCAGCTTGCTGCTGGCCTCCGTGTGAAATCTCCACGGCGCTCACCTGAACACCAAACTGAAGATGTATAAGGCCATCGTCTTGACGACATTGCTTTACGGAGTGGAGACCTGGACCGTCTACTCGAGCCAAGCCAGGAAGCTGAATCACTTCCATCTCAGCTGCCTCCGCAGAATACTGAAACTGAGATGGCAAGACAGGATCCCAGACACAGAAGTCCTGGAGCGGACCGGAATCCTCAGGATCAACGCCATGCCTTAGCAAGTGCAACTGCGATGGATCGGCCACCTGGTGAGAATGGATGACGAGCGACTAGCCAAACGACTTTTCTACGGAGATGTCGTTACGGGTGCTCACCGACAGGGAGGTCAAACGCGACGCTACAAGGACACTTTAAAGAAATTTCTGAAGCACCTGCAAATCTACCCGGCAACCTAGGATGACCTTGCCCAGGACCGAATGGCATGGAGAAGATCCGTTAAGACTGGTGCAGCAATATATGAAGCCAACCATATCGCCGCTGCTAAGGCCAAAAG
Organism: Schistocephalus solidus; assembly: GCA_017591395.1. Classification (NCBI taxonomy): domain Eukaryota; kingdom Metazoa; phylum Platyhelminthes; class Cestoda; order Diphyllobothriidea; family Diphyllobothriidae; genus Schistocephalus; species Schistocephalus solidus. The sequence continues at coordinate 211,365 of WEDG01000242.1, read as the reverse complement.
GGCGGCTCGCAAGTCACAAGCACCGCGCATCAACACCGCCAATGCCCAAGCCCTGCCAACATGCCCACGCTGTAAATGCACATTCCATGCGCGAGTCGGCCTTGTCGGACATCTTCGAACTCAACGCAACAACAATCGGACAACATCAGCCTCTGACACACCTGCCTCAGGCCCCACGACGACGACACCCCAACCACTGATAAGAACTTAATTGATGCCCCGCCGCCCGTGTCACCGACACCATCCTCCCTCCTCCACCGCCTTCGCCGATCACGACGACGAACACCACTTGCCCCACTCCCGCCAACTCAGTAGCCACCTAAGTCTACCTGCCATCTGCTACCTCTACTACCACAGCCCCCAATACCAGCGATGGGGACTCGGTACTAACCTGCCCTCATTGCGATTGCACATTCACCTCACGCATTGACCTGGTCGGTCACTTGCGAATCCATCGCACAGAGACTGGTGAACTGGTGCCTGGAGCAACCACACACAGCAGAGACCGCCGCCTTCAATGCCTTCACTGCCCACGCGCCTTCACTCATCGCATGGGCCTGATAGGCCACATGCGCATCCACGAAAGTGGAATCCACCGTGATACCAGCACATCTTGCGCACCCATGAACACTTCATTTACTCCTCTCATGTGCTCGACTACCAGTACCAGCAGGAGATTCCCGCAGACTCAGCATCTTTCGACCTATCCTGTCCTTATTTTCATGGCAAATGCACATCACACATGCGTCTCCTTGAAAACCTGCGTTAGAACACCACCGGCTATACATCTACACTAACTCTCTCCTCAACAGCCTCTGCACCTCACATCCTCACGCACAGCATGCTCTGAGTCTGCATAACTGATTGAAACGCAAGTATGGTCCTCGGCTCTTTCTCCATGTGGTTCATCTGCTATATGTTTGATCTGAGCTTGAGAATATCACAGGGTGATACGCGCCGTGGGTTAGAAGGTTGCCAACTGAAAATTACCCTCAGAACTCGCAGTCAGTCCAGTTTGTGTTGTGTGGAGGGGCTGACTGGTGGTCTGAGAGTCAGGCTGCGATGGCTCCTTCTTAACGTAACCTCTGGCTATCTCACACATATGAGATGTGGGTCGCTCAACCCCCTGTTGTATGAAATCCTGATGCTTGTGTTTGGGGGCCAGGTCGTGTACGTAGTACACGTAGACGAGATTGCCAGGTGCTGTGCCGACTTCCGCATTAGACAACTGACCGGCTCGAACGGTGGTCTGATTGTAGGGGTGGGGAAGAGGGTGAGGCTGACAGCCCAGCGCATTTCCTCACTATAAATAATCTGATGCGCTTGAACCTATCACAGTGCGCTAATAGTTGTGGCTTGGAAGGTTGCCAATTGACGGGATAACTCGGACCACGTGGTCAATCCCATGTGTGTCTTGGGTAGTGTGGTTTAGAGGTGGACTGAGAGTCAGGCTGCAATGGCTCCTTCTTAATATGGCCTTTATGGCACTCCCACTCCGTGGGATCCGAGCCAGGTGTGATGGCATGCCCAGGGGCGGCTCGGGCCGCGCCAGCCACCTGCGCCCGACCCCACCTCTGGTCTTCTTGACTCTGTCATGACACCGGGCTCAGGTTGGGGAGGAGGAGAGAGTGCGCTAGCTGCAGCGCAAGGCTTCTATTACTTAAACTAATCCACGCGCATGTTATCGTCCCTGCACCACCCTTCTATAGAGCATACGTTGGACAGCATCGGACTACGACGGTCGAACTTTTTGGGTGTGTATGTTCGCTTTCACCTTGTGTTGCCTGGGCTACCATGCGCAAGGTTATTGTTGATTCGATATCTGCATGAAGCATGTATGTCATCGTTTGAACGTTGCTCGGACAAAAATCGATAATAGTGCACACTTTAATGTTTATTTTTACCGGAGCTCAAAAACGATTTTACATATTATTAGCATTTTTTTAGTACCAGCGAAGAAACCTGTTTTTTTGCCATACCAGAGCGTAGTTGAGTGAATTGCACTTCTCCGTCTCGAAATTCCATTTTCGTTTATCTCCTAATGCATCAGTTCATGGGGTCCCAAAAAAAGCAGAAAAGCTTCTCTTTATGCATGTATCTCAGGGTCTATGGAATTTCCTTGATTGATTGAAGTGATCTATTTTCCTTTTTGCTTTCTGCGTACTCAGAAGCATCTTCGAGACGATATCCTGTTTCTGACATTTCCAGTTTTTGCCACATGGCTGTTATGCTGGATGTGACTGGTAGCACCGTACGTAATGTAAAGAAGGATTTTAGATTCACAAAAGAGAAGTAAATGGCTGTAAGATTAGGTTAACCGAATGCGAACGCATTGAGTCAGCGTTGAGATAAGCGCTGATTTGATGGCATAAATTTTTATATTTAACTTTCACTGACAAACCACCGTGCTTTACTTCAAAGGACATCCCACTTGACTGAAACACAGTGGAGTCCTCAATACTTGCTTTAGAAATTCCGTAATTCTCAAATGAAGACCGCGTAGCCACTATACTGAGCAGTTAAAACTCTACTGGTCTGCGTTTTCGGATGCTTGTGATCGTGCTTGAAGACTTAAACACGGGAGCTTGAGGTAACTTAAGTCGTTTAATTACTGACTAACAATGGCAGGCCGTACTTATATTTAGCAGCTATTTAGGTAAGTAAGCAGCGCACATTAAAAAGCATCATTTGAACTATCGTTTTGAATAACCTGAGGGCGCCGCAACTAAAATTTACTTTATAAGGCTATTCGATCCCCGTTTATCGCAGAGAACGGAGAACGTGCTCTCTTTTGCGAGGAGCCTCCTGGAACGCGCTCTCTTTTGTGGGAAGCCTCCTGGAACGCGCTCTCTTTTGCGGGGAGCCTCCTGGAACGCACTCTCTTTTGCGGGGAGCCTCCTGGAACGCGCTCTCTTTTATGGAAGCCTCCTAGAACGCGCTCTCTTTTGTGGGGAACCTCCTGGAACGCGCTCTCTTTTGCGGGGAGCCTCCTGGAACGCGCTATCTTTTATGGGAAGCCTCCTAGAACGTGCTCTCTTTTGTGGGGAGCATCCTGGAACGCGCTTTCTTTTGTGGGGAGCCTCCTGGAACGTGCTCTCTTTTGCGAGGAGCCTCCTGGAACGCGCTTTCTTTTATGGGAAGCCTCCTAGAACGCGCTCTCTTTTGTGGGGAACCTCCTGGAACGCGCTCTTTTTTGTGGGGAACCTCCTGGAACGCGCTATCTTTTGCGAGGAGCCTCCTGGAACGCGCTTTCTTTTATGGGAAGCCTCCTAGAACGCGCTCTCTTTTGTGGGGAACCTCCTGGAACGCGCTCTTTTTTGTGGGGAACCTCCTGGAACGCGCTCTCTTTTTATGGAAGCCTCCTAGAACGCGCTCTCTTTTGTGGGGAACCTCCTGGAACGCGCTCTCTTTTGCGGGGAGCCTCCTGGAACGCGCTATCTTTTATGGGAAGCCTCCTAGAACGTGCTCTCTTTTGTGGGGAGCATCCTGGAACGTGCTTTCTTTTGTGGGGAGCCTCCTGGAACGTGCTCTCTTTTGCGAGGAGCCTCCTGGAACGCGCTTTCTTTTATGGGAAGCCTCCTAGAACGCGCTCTCTTTTATGGGAAGCCTCCTAGAACGCGCTCTTTTTTGTGGGGAACCTCCTGGACTGCGCTATCTTTTATGGGAAGCCTCCTAGAACGCGCTCTCTTTTGCGGGGAGCCTCCTGGAACGTGCTATCTTTTATGCGAAGCCTCCTAGAACGCGCTCTCTTTTTGTGGGGAACCTCCTGGAACGCGCTCTCTTTTGCGGGAGCCTCCTGGAACGCGCTATCTTTATGGGAAGCCTCCTAGAACGCGCTCTCTTTTGTGGGGAACCTCCTAGAACGCGCTCTTTTGCGGGGAGCCTCCTGGACTGCGCTATCTTTTATGGGAAGCCTCCTAGAACGCGCTCTCTTTTTGTAGGGAACCTCCTGGAACGCGCTCTCTTTTGCGGGGGAGCCTCCTGGAACGCGCTATCTTTTATGGGAAGCCTCCTAGAACGCGCTCTCTTTTGTGGGGAACCTCCTGGAACGCGCTCTCTTTTATGGGAAGCCTCCTAGAACGCGCTCTCTTTTGTGGGGAACCTCCTGGAACGCGCTCTCTTTTGCGGGGAGCCTCCTGGAACGCGCTATCTTTTATGGGAAGCCTCCTAGAACGCGCTCTCTTTTGTGGGGAACCTCCTGGAACGCGCTCTCTTTTGCGGGGAGCCTCCTGGAACGTGCTCTCTTTTGCGAGGAGCCTCCTGGAACGCGCTATCTTTTATGGGAAGCCTCCTAGAACGCGCTCTCTTTTGTGGGGAACCTCCTGGAACGCGCTCTCTTTTATGGGAAGCCTCCTAGAACGCGCTCTCTTTTGTGGGGAACCTCCTGGAACGCGCTCTCTTTTGTGGGGAACCTCCTAGAACGCGCTTTCTTTTGTGGGGAGCCTCCTGGAACGTGCTCTCTTTTGCGGGGAGCCTCCTGGAACGCGCTCTCTTTTGTGGGGAGGCCGAGTGAACAGAAGAGTCCTGGTCATCCTTCAAGTCGCCAAAAGTCTGGAGGGGGTTGTAAGCCTCGAAAAAAATAACTTCTTGGTAAAGGAGCAACCATAAAAAGGCAAATATGAATACTATTTCAAAACAATCTTAAAATAGGAACACCGCACGCCACCAGGCACGAGATTTGGAGGGGGCCAACGTTTTACCATGAGGACAAAAATTAAACGTCAATTTGGGCGCCTACTCTCACACAGTGTGACAAGAAGTTGCAACAGGAATACTGAATTTTTTGATGACCTCAACTACACGATCGGAGGAAGTCGGTCAAGCTAGTTAGTATCAAAGAGTAGAAGGCGCAAGCTTGGACAGACCGTGTCACCTGAGGAGTGATGTATCGTTAAGAAGTCGAAACTTTAACCAGCCACAAAAAAGCTAAGTAGAAACATGCTCCGTGTCCTTATAACGACCGCTTTTTGCCACTCCACTACAGGAAAACTTAAAACATGTGTCCATGTTCGCGTCACTGTCAGCTATGTGGCTACATAATTTTGTGCAAGAGGCATAGTTGTGACTTGTCGTGCAAATCATCTCCACTGAGTTTTTCGTAACCACATCCTCCTATCGATGATATCGAGATATTTTACGGTATAACGACCGGTCGATTCTGAGGCGAAGGAACTTAACCGAGTCTACGTGAACGACACACCCCATATCTGTCAGGTTTCGAAGAACAGTGTGGAAAAACCTGTTTGAGACCCAAAATCAAACAAATCCGGCGATTTGGTGGTCTTGGTGAAGACAAAACCTTCCCCTTACCCGTTATGGCAGCATAGAGACAACGGCCTAAATGGACCTCATAGTTGTTTGGCTAGCCTGAGACAACTCTGTTTGCAGGGACTCTCGTAGCTCTCTCTCTGAACGCTTCTTATGTTCTTCAACCGCCCACCGTCAACGTATTGGCAGAGGTGTCTGCAGGCTTCGGCAGATGATGAAAACAAAAACAATATAAGAGCGTGCTCTGAATAACTCGGTCAAAGGTCTCGGAATAGGTTAAGGAATCTGAGAAACTTACATAGGACTGTTAAAGGCGACCATCTAAAATGAAAATCAGTGCATTGGCCCCAACAGTGGAACTAATGCAGATGTCATCGAATAATGCCAGGGCGTAGGGCCTGGAGCCGAAGGCAGGTCCAGCCTGATAGACAACCCCTTCTACTTCCTCTTTCGTCAACCCACTTTACTATCCGATTTCAGCCTGCTCAACACACTGCTAATAACAAAATAAAAACCAAACACCACAGGGCAATCGCACTGGCACCAGTCTCTGTTTTTTGCAAATTATTTCCAGGTTAACACGCACACACTAAGGTTTTCGGATGACCTTAGTTACCTACGCATCAACTGTCAGCATGGAAGCGACAGCAGCACACTGGATCCTTCGACGTGAACGGCAACAACTGTCACCTAGCATTGTGGAACAGTGCTGATTTTGCGTGCATTTTTTTACAGTTGAGGGACTTTTCTGACATCTAACTCGCGCTCTTCTATCGAAAGACAAGTTGGCTTTCATCGAGTAACGCTCACCGATCGCGAAGGGAACTCACTACTCCCGTTCGGCCTCGGGGCTCATTCTCGAGACCCGTCAGCAGCCGTACAGCAGATAAACATTGCCGGCAAAGACAAGGGGGAACGGAAAAGACATTTCTGGCTCATTAGCCGTCGACAGTCAGCCATACCCAACCAAAGGTGATGCACCACCCGAATCTCGAACTCGCGGTTTGTTGAATTGAAGTCCACGTCACAGTAGGGCTGCTGGCGGGATTCGAGATTGAGCCCCAAAAAAGAATGGAAGGAGTGAGTCCCGTAAGCGATCGGTGAGCCTTCATCAACCGAATGTCAATATTTCCTATCTAAACCCTGGATACATCGATCCTGTGGCTAAATTGTGGGCTTATCGAGGAAAGTCAAGGAGGTGAGAGATTTATCTGGACACTATGACTGACTCGGACGCAGAATCAAGACCAAAGGTGCCGCATACGTGCTAGTTCCTCTGCGCACATTCAGTGGACTGAACAGGACCTCAAATTTCCTTTGAAAGAGGGTTGCCAAAAGGTCACATCATGAAGAGGTCTTTACAGTCTGTTCCTCAATCCAGAGGGGGACACGGTTATGCCCTCGGTTGGAAGTCCTCGCAGACAAAAAAATGTTAGCACGCTCTAATTGTGTAAAAGTGCGTAAAGTTTATTATAATAAAGACAGAGTACACTGGATCGAACCCTCTCTCTTCACTTCACTACTCTGTTCCATACTGAGTACGGAGCAAAACGACTTGAGATGGTATTGGGCGCAATGGTTGGCTCGACATGAGGCGCACACCGATATGTGTAGCATTTACACCGGTCCCTTAATTCTCGTGGAAAAATAGCTCGAAATTCGGAAGGGCGAGAGATATCTTTTTAGGCCACTCTATGGAGGGGTTATTGCATGCGACCGTCTCGTCCTGAGGAGGGCTAGTTAGTTCCTCAGCTGTCGGCCAACCACTCCATGGCTTTTATGTGCTGTTGTGGTTTCATGATGCACACTATTTTACTCGGAGGAGGAAGTATGCGCTGAGTCGATGTGACACAGTGTGCCTCAAAGGCAGTATTCGTGTAGCCCCAGTTTGAAAAACTTAGAGATTTGAAAATATTCTTATGTAAGGCATCTTAGTAAGGATTACTTATATGGTCCCCTAAACAGGACACGGGAATAGGAACGTCCAGCCCACGTAATAAAGGTGACAATGCGCGTTCTTCCAGGTAAATGTTTTCCTTTCCTATGCCTTACGCTGGCCCTAACATAATCCTAACCCTAACGTTAACGCTAACCTTAACCCTAGCTTTAACTTACCCCTTAAACGTTACCGTCAACGTAACCCTAACCTTTATCATAAACCTTACCCGCTTCTTCTTGAAAATTGATGCAAATACACCCTGTGGTTCCTCTTGTCCTGTCCTGTTTAGAAAGCTATATAAGTTATCCTTTTGGATTCCTATTCAAAACAAAAGGGTCAACGACGATTAAGAGGAGACATTTGATGCCATGTCTCCGTTGTCACCGGCCCGTGATATAAAATTGAATATAGTCACCTTATGCAACATTTTACGGGTTCAGGCAGGACTTTGCTTTAGTAAACAGGTTTTCAACTATTCCGAACGATGCTTAGCGATCAGCCGCTTAATGCACCTGGAGAAAATTACTTGCAAAAGCACAGTCCGATGAAACTCACCCATTCCTTTTATTAGTATGTTTAAACAAATTATTCAGCTTGATAACAAGGTGAAGGTCAAATTCCTCATTAGTTTCACCTTAAACATAAAGGACGAAATACAAAACCTAGGCAATGCAGTGGCGGTTGGTAACTCAGCGTGGATTCTAAGGCCTAAGAGAAGATGGATCACCTATCAATAACAAAGCAGAACTATGAAAACAAATTCTAGAGTTCACAGTAATTTGTTGGGTAAAATAGACGGATCCAAATGTGGAACCATGAGTTTTCTTACGAGGGCTTTCAGAACCCAGCCTAAGATAACGTGATTTCAGCCAAGAATGAGACGTTAAAGAGGAGACGGAAGCGACTACAAACCGATGTTGCATGAACTGCATGTGGAGAGCTCGAGGTTACAGTCGTTTAACAGCCTTTTATGTAATCTTCCACGCCAAGTACCGTCGTGACCACACAATGGATGTGTCTTTTGTGCACAGTTTTGGGCCAGTTTTGCCGGCATAGATAAAAGAACAGTTTAAGCAGGCTGTAAGTGTTCAATGCATATTCTGATGTATTCAGTAAGTGTGAATTTGCAGAAATCCCTGCTGTGTCTGTAATCATAACAAATGTTTAATGAGCTCAAACTTACTCGCCAGAAGAGTGAGATAAAGAAAAGCCTTTTTCAACTGATCCATCCAATTGCATTAGCTTTTCTTCGCGTTCTCTGAGAGCATTACCTTCTCCTTCCCGTCCCGATAAACGCCTAAACTACGTGTGAAAGACTAAAATTTTACACAGTGCAGCTACAAAGCCTTGGTTGTGTGGCTAGCCTTTCTAACTGTTTCCTCAACGTCAGCTTTATGGACACAAGAATTCTCGCTCCTGAAATGGGGCTACTAAACTGTATTCACATTCCCTGCCACTTAATGTGCACCTCAACTTTTTGCGGAGGTTGTCTTTCAATGAAACCTACAAATGGCAATTAACCTTCCTACAAAAAACACAAGTGCAACTTATGCCAAATTTAAAGCGCGTTACAAACCGAGAAAGCTAGTAGGCGGTATCTCCACCCATTGCCTGTCAGCGATGCCTCTAAACGTGAAGGTTAAACCGTCGTCTATGACGAAGTCCACCGTGTGGCCCACAGCAATGTGGCTCGGACACGATAACATACGCGTGAATTAGATTACAATAAGAGAAGACAGCGCTGCATGTACCACACTTTCTCCTCCTCCACCCACACCTGGGCCCGGTGTCAGGACCAAGTCACGAAGACCGGAGGCGGGAGAGGGTGCAGGGGGCTGGCGGTGTCGGAGCCGTCCCTAAAGCTGCCGCTACGCCTGGCTCGGATCCCACTGAATGGCAAAGCCATAGAGGCCACTTTAAGAAGGGATCATTGCAGCCTGCATCTCAGTCCGCTATTCGATCCCTCCACATGAACACACACTGGGCTGACTGCGCGGTCAGAGCCACCCCGTCAGTTGACAATCTTCCAAGTCACGACTTTCAGTGCACCTTGATAGCCTCAGATTCGGAATCAAATAATTAGGAACAAAGAGTCACCGGTCAAAGTTGAACGCCACAAAAAGTTTATCATGGTATCCACACCAATCACATCACTGAATTACCAATAAATTCGTTTCTAATGACGCAGAAATGCACTGCAACTTCATTCCGCTCCTCCACAACCATCGTACTTTCATGGCAAGACGATATTTCGACCGTCGGTTTTGAAGAGGTTCATCGTATGCCCCACATTACGGTGGCGCAAGGACGTTTTATTAGATTATAACCATAGTAGACTTTCGTTACATCTACCGCACACTCTCGTCCTCCTCCCCCACCTGGGCCCGGTGTCATGACCAAGTCAAAATGAGTAGCGGTGGGAGGGGGCGCGTGTGGCTGGCGTGGTCGGAGTCGTCCTTAAGCTTGTCACCACACCTGACTCGGATCCCATAGAGTGGGAGTGCCACAAAAGACACCCTAAGAAGGAGTCACTACAACCTGGCTCTCCGTCCGCCAGTCGGCCACTCCGCACAAACACACACTGGGCTGATTGCGTGGTCCGACTTATCCCGTCAGTTTGTGCTCTTCCAAATCATGGCTTTCAGCGCACCGCGATAGCTTCAAGGGCGCTAGCTTGTTTATAGTGAGAAAAATGCGCTGAGCCCTGACATCATTCTCTATTCCCGTTCTCAGGCCCTAGGCAGTCTCAGTCAATCAGTGGAGTGGTGCGGGAAAAGGGCGCAGTTACTGATATATCTGATGACCTTGGCTGCATGTAGCACGTACACGACCTGGTTCCCAAACCCAACTCGCAGGAAATCACACAAAAGGGGGTGGAGCGGCTCGAATCTCCCAGTTGTGAGAATACCAGAGGTGTCATTAAGAAGAAACCATTGCAGCTTGACTCACAGTCTACCAGTCGGCCACTCCACACAAACACACTGGGCTGACTGCGCGGTCCGAGTTATCCCGTCAGTTGGCAATCTTCCAAGTTAGAGCTCTCAGCTAACCTTGATAGTCTGAGACTCGTATCACATATGCAACATGAGATCCACATGGAGAAGGAGCCGAGGAACGCATTCCGTACTTATGTGACATCAGCCAATCACATTCTTACGGCATGTGATGTAGGGGCTGGTGAGGAGAGATGTGGTGATGTGGTACGGCCGGCGGTGTTCTACTGCAGGCTTCCATTTGAGCACATGTAGACTAAAAGGCCCATGAAGTGAGCGAATACGCGGGGACAGTGCGCGCAGTGAGGTAATACTTCTGGTACTGGTTCGCCAGACTCCGTGTGATGGATTCTCAAGTGACCGACCAGAGCGGTTTGTGACGTGCATTTGCAGTAGTTATGAGGGCGGGCAGTACGGACACTGGTGGCGGTTTCGGCGAATAGTGTGATGGATTCACTAGTGGCTTATACGGCCGATGCGTGAGGTTAATTGGCGATCGCAATGATAACAGGCTGAGATCGAGTGCCTATAGCCGATGGTGTTAGTGGTGGTCGTTGACGCGATCGGCACGGGATCTGTGTTAGCCAGATTGGTGTCGGTGATTGAGGGCGGCTGGGCTTCGGGGTGTAATCCCCGAGGGTTGGGAGGGTCGATTTCGCGGACGCCGTGAGGTTTGAGGCAGGGTTGGCAGTAGCGGTATTCGTGGATGAAGTATTGGAGATTACCGGGTTGTTGCTGCATTGCATCCAAAGATGTCCGATGAGGCCGATTAGTGCGCAGAATGTTCGCTGGCATCGTGGGCATGCGGAGGCGATTTTTACTCACGAGCCGCCATTTTGGCCTTAATCACGGTGAGCCGGTTTGCTTCGTAGCTTGCTGCGCCAATCTTCCCTGCTGTCCTTCAGGCCAGTGCGTCATGGGCGAGGTCCTTTCAGCCCTCCGAATTGCTTTGCAATTGTTTCAGATAGTTTTTTAAGATGTCCGTATGTTGGCTTGTATGTCATCCTTGTCAGCAGGCACCCACAATGTAGTGGAATTTTTCGGGTAATCGCTGGTCGTCCATTCTCATTTGGTGGTCCCTCCATCGCAGTTGAAATTTCCCTGGCGTGGCAGGGATACTGAGGATTCTGGTCTCCTCTTGAACCTCCGTATTCTAGATCCTGTATTGCCATCTCAACTTCAGCATTCCTTGGAAGCAGCTGAGACGGAAGTGATTGAGCACCCCGGCTTCGTTGGAGTCGGCAGTCCAGGTCCCCGCTCTATACAGGAATGTCGTCAATAGAAAGGCCTTGTACGGCCTCATTTTGCCGTTCACTTGAAGGGCATGGCGAATCCAGATGGTGGCTTACAAACGACCGAAGGTCTGTCTGGCTTTGGAAATCCAATGTGCAAACTCATCGGTGCTTTTTGTGTTGGGTGCTAGTTTGCTCCCTAGGTAGGGTAATTTTTCCGCTGTTTTAAGTTGCGTGCTGTGAACATTAATTTGAGGGGTATTGCAATCTGTATTGGGTAACATTTGGTGCATGACCACCGTTTTGACAGCAGCGATTGCTAGTCCGAAATTGGCACAGTCAGCAGCGAGGAGGTACGTGCTCCTTTGCATATCCGCTTCCGTCGCCTTGTTGAATGCCCAGTTGTGCGCGAATAGGTTGCCGACACGCGTTTGGGCCTGCATGCGCCGGCTATTGAGAAGATGCCCGTCAGTCCTGGAGGCGATGCGTAGTTCAGGACACTCATCACAGTAGGTGTCCACCAGCATGGTGGAGACCATGAGACTGGAGAGAGTGGGAGTGAGTACGCAGCCCTGCTTTACTCCATTGATCACTCCATTGATCGCCCGTCAGTCCTGGAGGCGATGCGTAGTTCAGAACACTCACCACAGTAGGTGTCCACCAGCATGGTGGAGACCATGAGACTGGAGAGAGTGGGAGTGAGTACGCAGCCCTGCTTTACTCCATTGATCACTGTTAATTTTTCGGTGACGGTCTCGCTGGCTGCGGCACTGTGGCTCCCGCCGTGAAGCTGACGCGCCCTGTGCGTGCATCACTCAGGATTTTTCTCATGCCCCAAACCATACTCTTTATTTGAGTCGAGGGCGAGCATGCGACTTTGGTCGAACGCTCTTTCTGTCTTGCCCAGCACCAGAAGAAAAACGGATGCTCTTTTGGCATCTTATTTTAAATTGCCATTCCCTGTGGATTCCTTGAAAGTATCTTGAGCTTCTGCGAGTAACCGCAGGCCTATGTTAACTATTCATGTTCAAAGCGTAAACTCCCACGTTCTAACTTTTCTAATTTGTATGTACCTTCTAAAGAATCTTCTAAATCTCAAGAGATTTTGGGAAACTTCACAGGATTGCCAGGACCGGCGGGCGTATGTGCAATCAGAATTAGGTAAAAAGTAAGAAGCTTGAGAGAACTGAACTGAAATTACGGAAGCAATTTTTGTTGTGATAAAAGTGAAAATGTGAGAAGTGTCAGTAAGCCTACTTACCAAGCAACTATCACGTCATCAACCAACCAAAGGGGATAAAATTCCGGTAAATGCCCGCTCGGATGTGGGCAATCAACCATCTATCGCACCAAGGGCATCCATCTGGGGTGATTGCGAGGACATGTAACTTGGACAGTTATACGGTAGCATGGCAAGTGTATTTCATAAATACTTCATCCCTGGTGCGTCCACTATCTCTTTATCTGATGCAGTCTCTGACGATAGGTTTGAGTGGGAACCTGAAACGTCCGGCGAAAAAAAAACGTTTTGTTCCAGCGATGGCATCCCGTTCGTCGCACAATTTCCAGTACACTTCGAAGAAAAAAAAGACGGCTTCAATAGTTCAATATGCTATATTTAGTGGTCACTATGCCTAGGAATGTTACAGTGGGGAATTTAACCGCACGCAGAAACCTGCATTAAGGATGGTCGTAACTGCACACGCAAGCTACCAGCATGACTTAACGATTGCTAATGAAGGTTATTTAACACCACTTTCGAAGACCTTTTGGGGACTCAGTGGGGCCCTTCATCAGATATCAGAACATTTTCGAATACTGTCGAAAACTTTAGTATGCTTCTTTTCTTTGCTGTCGTTGACCGTATGGGGCAGTAGCTCTACGGATCTTCCTTATGTCACGCGACTATGGTAGCTATGTCGTATGAGGGGGTCACCATCTGAAACCATCAATGGGTAATAACTATTCTCTGGGTTTAGCAAACACACTGCAACCCAGATCTTATTGACTAATATGCATATATCTACCAAAATTAGATGATAATGTAGCCTTAGCTTGTACATTACACCCACTGCGGATCACCAGCACATCGTATGACCGGTAGAAAGTAGCACATGAGCTGGACACTTGTGATGGAAACTTGCGTAGCATCGATCTCAATCTCTTTCCTATCAGACACATTGTTATATACTAGTAGTGCATAATGGGGAAAATTAAAACCGGGTGTTTTTATGCGAACATTTGCTTCCATTCGTCATTCTGCGCCTCATGCGGTCTGCTCCCTCAACAAAACCCCCCAGGCAGACTTGACTCAACAAAGGTTCGATAAAGGGATGTCTGATCCCTCTTTAGGCCTGATGCAACGAGCCAGTCCATTTGCGGTTGTGAGTTCGGTCGAAGTCCATGAAGTACATTTGAAGTTTGAATCCGTCCGACCTCTCCTACGCTACTGAGGATATGATACGGACAAACCATTCGAAATATCCGATAGCAGATTTCTTTATGCTGGAATTCCTCAGGTCTTTCTACTAGGTTTATTCCACCAAAATCTAAAATATATTTGGTTGCTATAGGAAAACAGGCTCTCCTTGTGGCTAATTTATTTTCTTACTTATATCGTTAATGGAGTTCGGTATTCTTCGGGATGGCATTAGAGCTTATTAAAGATTAGCTGTTAAAATGCATCTCCCTTCCACGCAAACAGTATCAAACACTGTAACTGCACAGCCAAAGCGAAGCAGTATGCAATGTAATATTACCACGACAGAAAACCTTGAAAACCGAGGACATATAACGTTCTCAAAAAAATAGTTTGCAGCCTATGTCAGAAAAAATGAGATCCTGAAGTTAAGGGGGATGTAAGCAAGAGACTGATAGAGGCGTCTTGTAGAAGTACCGAAGGTCAAGTCAATCGAATAGGCTTGCTGCTAAAAACTTTTCTCTTTAGCACTTCTCTGACCAAACAAACATAGACAATCATGTGCGACTCCAGAAGATAATTTTTTCAAATAAAAGTCAGAATTAAGAAACAAGGGTTGCTCGAAGGGAATCAAATAATTAGGCACAACGAGTCACCGTTTAAAATTGAATGCCAAAAAATGTTCGTCATGCTACGCTCACCAATCACATCACCAGTAAATTCGTTTCTCGTGATGTAGATATGCACTGCAATTTCATCCCTTACCTCCACAACCATCGTACTTTCATGGCAAGACGATATTTCGACCGTCAGTTTCGAAGATGTCCATCGTGTGCCCCACAGCACGGTGGCGCAAGGACGGGTAATTAGATTATAGCAGTAGTAGACTTGCGTTACATCTACCGCACACTTTCGTCCTCATGCTCCGGAGTTCGGTGTCCTGACCCAGTCAATAATAGTGGGGGTGTGAGGGGGCGCGTGTTGCTGGCATGGTCGGATTCGTCCACGTCTATAGTGAACACTATGTCATTTGCTGTATCCCTTGTTTACCATCTCCGCTACAGTCTGATGGAAATCAAAACATCGGACCAGAAAGACACTGCACCGGGTAGGCATTCAAATCACGCTTCCTTTCTAGACATTTATTGCATTCGTCCCCGCACCAGTCAACTGACCGGCTCGGACAGTGGCCGCAGCCTGGAAATAGGAATAAAGAGTGAGGTCTACGCTCACTATTATCTACTTCACGCGCAGGTGACCGCTGCAGCCATGGAACCGATGGAAGAAGTTGTTCCTTGATTTTAGTTGCGAACAAAATGTTGATTGCGTAAAAAAACTGAAACCGTGACTTCCTGGGTAGTTTAATGCCCACCCTGGACAAGACAGAATCAGGCATACGAAATCCTGCTGTAAGCCACAATTCAGTTAGCTTTTATTCTTGTATGCTTACTAAATGTGCCCCATAAACGGGTCGCGTGGTAGATGCGATGGACAAACACGGGGGCCAAATCAGGGTGTGGCAGGCGTTATTATTATTTAGGATGACGCAAATGCCGAACATGAGGGGTACGCGCGCTCAGCATGGGCACGCGTAGATACAGGCTCATGTGCACCCCGCTCTCCCACTCTGTGGGATATGAAACATCTGCGCCCGACCCCACCTTCGGTCTTCTTGTCTATGACTTGACACCGGACGCAGGCGGGTAGGGGAAGGGGGAGTGCGATACATGCTGTGCAAGTCTACTATCACTTAAGACTAACTCACACGCAAGTCACCGTCCCTGCACCACCCTTCTGTGGTGCATACGGTGGACATCGTCGGATTTCGACGGTCGTAATGATATATGCTTACCAAATCAGTTATAAAAATGCTTCTGGTATCAATACTACTTGTCCGATTTTTCCACTATTTCTCACGCTGTTTCTGTTTTGTTTTCTAGGTCTCCCGTTGTCAGTACGTTTTTGCTGAAACAAATTTATTATTGAACTATTTACTATGGCTATCAATTCCATAGACACCACATGACATCAAAGTTAAAGTAAACTAGCTAAAGCTTTGCTTTAATGTTGTTGCTTTGTTTCTAATACTATCCTTACCTGCATTAAGTTCCTCGGTTATGTCAAACTACGACAACGCGAGTTGTTCTGGACTCCACTTTTCCCTTATATAATCTGGGACATTTAGTACGTCTAATACTATTCCCGACATTATTATGAATGCACATTTTAGCATGCTTGTTAGCATTCAATAAACCGACCTTATTTCTGTTACCATCAGCAGCCCAGTTGATGGTACAGTCCGCTCGTATGAATCTACAAAGATCCTAATGGAGACACCGATGTTGGCAATAATTCAGTCAGCACTACAGCAATCCCCTGCATATTTTCTATTCTCTCACCTATTCCGGACTAGTGGAATCAGATGGGAAATTGGCTTGAAATTGCTACGCCTGGGGGAGGGGCGCGGGCGGGGATAGGCGTCCAAACCAGTCCGCTTCTGTTCAACGCTAATTTGCCACGCCTCAGATCGCCTTTTGTCTGTGCAAATTATGCCTACTGCGCAGATCAGGAGAGACCGACTGCTACTGCCAGAATCGCACCTTCTTTTTGGCCGAGCAAAATAGACCCGTCCCCCGGTGTTCTCTCCCCCCTCAGTCTCCCCATCCCCTGAGGGCCCTCGAAATTTGCGTCTGACTTTTGGCAAACAACCAAGATAGCGTCGTGTGGCTTCTGCTGGTCGTTATGCACGGGCAATGGATTCAGGCCACGTATCCCACTCGCGGTTTAGTCCGTCTGCAGCTTTTGGCCTGCTAGGTCCTCAGGCGGCCGCTATCCAGGGCGCCTCCTGCTGTCCGAGGGCCACACACAGTTCTCTGCGCTGTTCTTCGTGGTTACTTCTGCGTGGAGTTCCGGCAAATTTCCAAAATGAGATTAAATATAGATCACTTTGTCTGAGGGTGCAATCTATCATGCAGCAAGCGGAGGCCGAGACATTGCGCTAGGAAAATTGTAGCATCATAACCAGCTAAATTGGCCTGAAATCTGGATGATTTTTCTTTTTGTTACTGCTTAATGCACTTTCTGACTTTGCATAAGTGCTTGCCGCAAAGTCCCTTTCTTGAAACGATTGATAACAGGCCGGTAGGCTACCTGCAGAAATTGTATCTACCAGCAACTTTGCCAACTGACGCACGTTAGGTAGGTTTCTAAAATGCCCTCGTAGTCTGTGGTGCTTCTTTCTTGTGCCGTAGTGGTAGAATATTTTGGTATGTTTGGAGATCGACACAATATGATTAATTATTATTTATATCGCTCAGCAGTAGCAGTTTCAGACGGCTTCAGTAAATCGTAGTGCACAATCCTTTTTGGTCCAACCAAATACAAAACATAATGTTCATTTCATGAATATTCTGCTTTGGCGTTGAGGTTGATAGTTGACCGGGCGTTATCCAATGTTTTGCACGTTTAATATTATCGTAACAAATTAATGTTTCGTCACCAGTCACGATTTGAGGCAAAACTTATTGTATTCAAAGCAATATTTCAGGCTTCGATTTTTGGGATTTTCATTGTCTTTCAGTTAATCCACACAGCACCCAAATTCTCTATGTTTAAACCAAATATTCGTCAAGAATCAACCTACAAATTCCTAATATTCATCAATTTTTTTGAGCCTTTCACTTGGAATGTGAGCGATTAACGTTTCACTTCTTCATTTCCAACTTTGCCAGCTGGCCTAAATGTGTTTTACCTTTTATGTCAAAATCATCATTTTACAGCACCAAAGCCATTTCCTGTATATTCTTTCAGAGAGCGAGAGAGAAAGAGAGAGAGAGAGAGAGAAAGAGAGAGAAAGAAAGAAAGAAAGAGAGAGAGAGAGAGAGAGAGAGAGAGAGAGAGAGAGAGCAGGCAAACCATAAGTTTCTTTAAGTAAACTACAAAGTTCAACAGCACCTTTACAAAGTAAAAAAGGAATGCTTCCAGCAAATGCTTTTTTGTTACACAAAACTTCGCATATTCCCTAAAATAAAAACATTAATGTTCACACTAGAGCCAAAGGTCATAAGATAAATATGAAAACTTTGTTCAAGTACTTTATAATACACAAGTGGCCGTTTTTAGTAATTTGTTCAAACATTTAAAACCTAGCGGCGTGGAGCAAATCCGTACCTATTAGTTCCTGCCTTGTCAAATGCGAAACCTTTCTCAGCGGTTTGTGAGGTAAACAGTTTGGAGCAAGTGGGTTGCAGGCCTTTGCCATTGGGGGCAACAATAAAGAGACCCGGTGGTTCAAATCTTGTTTATCCAAAAGCTGGCTCAGTTGCCAATTCGGCCAGTTCAAGGTCAACCAACTGAGACGTGCCCAGCTGTTCTAGGTTAAATCTTCCAATCGGGTCGTAAAAAACGAACGGCCATCTTCGGGTAAGAGATGGACTTTGCCGTCGTGAACAGTCGTGTCTAAATCTTTCAAAGGTTTGGCATTAAGAGCGAAATAACATATATAGCACCTTATAGATGCAGATTAAGCACATGACCCAGTGACGAGTGTGTTCGCATCTAACCAACTTTGAACCTTGTTGAGTTCTGCGGTCGCTTTGAACATAGAAACAAGCTGATTGTCGAACGTTTTTGCTGCCGTCAAGTACGGTGAACTGAATATTGAAAGAAAACGGGTCCATTTGTGAGCAGAATTTTGAATATCTGCAGTTTTTTTATTTATTGAAAATATTGGAGGCATTTTACTTTTTAACAAAATGGACGAGGGAATCTTCGACTCGTATACCAGTACTCAATCGTGAAGACGGTCACTCGCTTTTGAAACTACTTGCCCTCTAAACACGCAAGTGGTCCATGGAGGTCCATCTGTTGTTGACAGCTCTTACTGTGGGCACAGTTAACCTAACTGCTTTCTGCAAGGGACTATTTCTATTTGGCGATGGATAAACTAAGGTCTAAGGAGATTTTTTACCTTATGCCATGGAGGATTTCTGGTTAATTATCCGAATTACTCACTCCGTTATTTCAGAGTGGATGTTGGGACTACATGCAGACTTTCAAATGACGCTACGCGAAAAATAAACACTTTACTCAGTTAAAAATATTAAGAATAAAAGAGTTTAATGGGTAAAAAAGATAACAAGAGAAAACGAAATGACATAATTCTGTTGGGAATAACAGAAAAACTGCACAAGCGGCTTTGATCGGAACGGACTGATCCCAGAACGGATCGTTCAGAAAGTTTGATCCTACCGCTTGGCAAACGGCGTTAAGTCGGGCACAACAAATGGAAAGAATATGAGTGAAAAAAGGGGGGAGGGTTGGCTGTTTCTTCTGATTTCGCCCGTTTGATTCTGGGCTGGGGCAATGCAAAATCTAACCTCCAGCCTCCGACTGAACGGCAAACCGAAGTCCAAGACCCTAAAAATAGAGCTGCAACCTGGTAATTTATTAGCATGGATTGGAATGCTACTTTTCATGTGGGAATATCGTTGGCCAAGCTGTTCCGATTGCGTGCTGCCTTGCAGTCACAGTCTAGAACCCTCACAGAAAGTCGCATTGTGATGTGAAATTTTGACAAGTATTACTGAGGAAGACAGTCATGTAAAGCTGTTTATAAGTCATCGTCGAAAACGAATCCTGATTACTGTTAATAGCAACCGCTACTTGTCACGGGTTGGAAAGCGATGAGCTGTTAGAGGGTTGAAAAGTAACCGGGAAAAGGCTAAATGTTTCATTTCTTAAAAGAAACCTTATACCACCATTCCCGTATTACAAGCGGTCTTGCGCTATAGTTCATGTGAGTGATAAAAATGTCTGTCTAAGACTTCAAAACGATGATGAAGTACAGAGAAATATATGAGTACAAATGACGTTGTGAACCAGACTGATGGGGAGGAATGTGGGGCTAGCAGTGCGACCTGAATGAGGACCGTAGGCGTCCAGGAAGACTAGGAGAAAATTTGAAACAAAAGATTCAGAAATGTCAGGTGAGATATTTGGAGTGTGTTGAAGCAAGCTCACTATGGGTTTTCAATTCAGTGACTAGTGTCAGTGGACGCAAGCCCCAAGGTACCAGCTTGCAATCCTACAATGGCGGAGTGGGGGCATCGACAAGTATCGGTTCACCTTCGGAATGATCAAAAATTGATACCAGGAATGTGTCCCTTATTATCTTAAAACTTTTATCGGGGCACCGATCATTGGCGCCCCTATGTGTTTATTTATTACGAGCTGGCTTGGTTTCCACTCTGGTTTCCCTCCATTAAAAAGCTCTTTTTCCTGAATGACCTTAGCATACTGCCAGAACGTCGCCGATATTATTCTTCGGCTGATGCACGGTGCTCTTTTATATTACCTTTAACTTCAGACACACATCTCTTGAGCTGGGGACATGGCTGTGACCGAACTGTGCTTTTTTGTATGTTCATCTATCCGTCGCTATCATAAAAGTTTGGGCGTATGAGAGACACATGCGAGTTATCCTATAAACGGACGGACTAACTGACTACCGGCAATGGGCGAGAGCTCATCACAGAACTTCAACGAAGACCTTCTTAATCGCATTTGTACTGATGATACCCAAAAATATGAATACCAACCCAAACTGTATCAAGTCAGGGAATGAAGTTTAGAAAGGGTCACTCTTATTGACACGACGCGAGGGTTACCAGCAAGTCCGATGCAGGCCTTGAATGCGCTTTGCAATAGGGACAAGTCGGAGGGGGTTGGCAGTTGAAAAGGGTATTTCCTGGTATGCCGACCTCGCGCTGTCCTTTCTGCTTAGCCACATGTGGTCGTTTGGGGAAAAGACGGAAATTCTGGCTATTCCAATTCTGCGTGACAGTTCAAGTTCAAGACCTTCCTTTTGGCATTTCTGCTTGCTAAGTCATTTCTGAATCCTCTGAAGACACGTAAAATCGAACTTCTTCAGCTTTCTCTTTTCTATCTACGCTACAGTCCAAGTTTCTGTATCGTGCAGAGCTCTGATCAGCATCCTGGTTTCAAATCCCCTCCACAGTTTTGTTTTTCTATACTGCGGAATGGCAACTGCCAAAAAGTTCGGCTTTTTTGAAGAGCTGAATCTTAATCGTACATTTGATATTTTACAGGGTACAGCCCCAAATAATCGGTCGTAACAACCATCAGTTGCGAACCATTGATAGTATCGTCAACTCCTCGTACTCCTTACTTAGTGCTAGTCGGCGCATGATGAACATTTTGCAGTTTTCCCAGTCAGTCAAAGGTTTGCACATCTAAATGGAGATTATGAAATCTGTGTGTGTGTAACCGTGGTTAAAGGCTGTCTTCAAAAACTTGCATATGACGGAGATTTAAGAGATTACTGTATATGGCATATTAGACATTGTCTCGGGGTTCTACTTCCGACAAGTGAACCTTAACTCTGCCAGGATTTTTCTACGGAAACCCCTGTAATATTGCGAGCAGGTCGGGATCACCATTGTGGTTCTCTTTGTACTTGATTGTTAATCAGTTCATCACAGGCCGGTGCTAGTCAGCCGAGGTTGTCCGTGATCTCTGATTTGCGATTTCGTCAGTAGCACTATTGCTCCGCATTAGTCGAAACACTGTAAGGCTTCGTTTGCCTCTGCCCCTTAGACGGATTTGAGGGCTACAAGAGCTTCCTAATTTCACCCCGCTTCATGCAAAATGTAACTTCATCCGCCCAGGTTCCTTAATCGAATGCCTTGTATTTGTCACTGTTGCAGTACCTGGAAAATGTGGCCTTGGTTACAAGGATACTGTTGTTCTGGTAGATTGGTCATATTATTTTACTTCGTCTCAAAAGCACATTTGACTAATTCGTCGAATCTTTTCTGTGTATCCGGCATGAAGGTCTATGGACGTCCATGATGCTTGAACAAATGAAACCTAGCAGTCAATTTTATTTCCTAGCGACATCCTGATCCGGCACATTCGACTTGCTAGCTCTATCCTGTCTTCAATCCAGGCCGGCATAGCAGTATCCGGTATCTTCTGTGAGCACTTTTGTTAAAGTCAGCTCGTTGGGTATGCGCGCAAGGTTGCCCCCTAAAGGGTAGAGGAAGATAATTAGGAGAACCCGTAGTCCTTAAAACTATCAAGTTATGGGTATCTCGCCTCCTGAAAGGCGCGTACTTCAGCTTCCGTTAATGGCGTGTGTGTGTGTGTTTGGACGCATCCTATGATTGTTGGATCGGCAAAATCTAGGGTTTGCGATTGGGCGTTTGTGCTCCATGCAAACCGTCAGAAGAAGAAGAAGAAGAAGAAGAAGAAGAAGAAGAAGAAGAAGAAGAAGAAGAAGAGTTCCATTATAATCACAATTGCAGATCCCAAGTCGACGGAGAACACATTCTGATGTTATGCAATCTAGGCCAAATGGGCACAGAAATCTTCCAGAAAAGACTGCTCACTTTCAGCTCAGACAGGTAATGGGAACGCAGCACTACATAGAATCTGGCCTGGGCGTTTCACCGGTTTTTCGGTATATTTACGTAGTCTCTGATAATAATGGCCACTTTCTTCACGCATAGCAGTAACCTCATCGTTAGAAGAAATCACTACTTGGAGACGGAAAGGAAGGCAGATCCCGCACTAGCTATGTTAGATAGCGACTGCAATGCTAGAGACATGTCACTTCTCCCTAAGACGACCGTCCCAAATGCGTTAGACAACAGCATATAAGTTACGCCTCGACTGCGTTTTCCACCAATAATATCCATGTCAAACTGGGCGTAAATATTAAAAAGCCACTACAGCTACCCCTCTACTTAGCAACTCTCGGGCATACGAACGAAGAAGACCGTACGCCTACTTTGATTTCGCTGGACTCCAGTAAGTTTTTCGCATACGAAAACAATTTTATTGCGTTATTCTTATGCTTACTTATAGATACAATTTCGAATACCTAAAATGATGTTGAACAATGACTTCCAAAAGTCTACTTACTTACTTACATCGTAAGTTGAAAAGTGCTTGCATTATAGGGTGCCTTCGGAAAAGGGGGATGCGAACGCTGAAACAATAAGTTAGTTGGCCTGATGTTTTGGATCCCTACTCGAACCCAACATCAGGGACATCGGCGATAGAGGCATACGGAATAATTTATTTATCTGGCACGGTTGCAACGCAACCACATGCGAACCATAATTGGCAGCGCTCCCGTTCATTGTTCAGTATGGTATTTTATGTGATGATTGCTCGTCAGTTCGTACTCATCTCGTTAATTGCTCCAATTGCATCACTGTTGTTGATTTCTCGAGTTATGAATACTCTGCGATTCGGCTCGCCTCTCTAACCACTCCTTGTGAGCGGATTTTGGCAGATTTAAATACTTCATTTAACCCAGTTCTGAAAAACATGGGGACAGCACGACAGCACGTGGAGGCTAACATGACCGACAAAGACAAGGGAGACTGGAATGGCCACTTCTGGCTTATTAGCCGTCATCAGCCAGCTAGACCCAACCCCAGACGTTGCGGCACGCAAGGCTCGAACTCGCGACCTGTTGGTTAGAAGTCCAATGCTATAACCCACTGCGCCATTCCAATCTCCCTTGTCTTTGTCGGTTATGTTATTCTGCCTATATCACTAGCTGCCGTGCGGCTGCTGGCGGGGCTCGAGAATGAGCCCCGAGGCAGAGCAGAACGAATGATTTCCGCTAACGATCGGTGAGTGTTCACCAACGAATTCTGACGTCTTGAGTCGTTTACCGAATCTGCTGCAGTTGCGGATGAAGCACCTACGTTGGAGCAAATGTGAGACTACTCCGCACGCGAATGGCCGAGCACGCGGCAGCAGTGAGGATGAAGGACACTAACTCTCAGGCCACGGCTAATGCGACGGGACCTGGCCACACCTTCAAGTTTGACGAGGCCGAAATTTTCGAATATATTGAGAACCGCGAACTGTATGCGTCATTTGTTCTCTGGCCTGCAGTCGATTAATTAGCGCAATGACCTTGCGGCTCCATATTATGCGTTGCGCTTTTGTCCGGGCAAAATTGTTAGCCACGCGACGAGGATGCGGGTGACCAGCAATCCAGGTGAGAGCGAGCCAAATGGCCGAGTAATTTTTACGCCAAAAATCAACAACGGTGATGAAATCCCGGCAAGTAATGACTTGGGTACGGACCAAGAAGCAATCATCGCATCAACTATGAACCCCAGCGATGAACATGAGGACTGCCAGCGAGAGCAGGCCTGTTGTTGCCTGGCAACCACGCCCTATAAATACTGCACAACTTTCGCCCCGATTACCTTTTTCCGCAACCGTCTCTGAAGATGGACTCGAGAGAGAATCCAAACGTCAGGCCAATAAACACCATGCTCCAGTGATTGCCTCTTCTTCTTCTGAGTTACTTCCTGGAACTCGCTTGTTCGCTTCTATCCACAAAGGCAGACCTATGCTTGCAAGGCGATATCATCAGTATAGTAAGGGCTGTCGGTTGCTATTCCTGAGCAGCGTTGATAATTTGGAAACCACATCACAATCCTTCCGAGACTCTGTTGCACATCCTTTGTTGACAAAGTGGATGACAACCGCCTTTTCAATTGGTGTTGCGTGAAACATGAAACGATCCAGTCGATGCGGTGCTTATTGTCAGTAACTAGTTCAAATGTTTTATGACCAAAATTTAGTTGCACCGAAATTTACTTACAATGGACAACATCTGGCGCTCACCCCATTCATCGAGTCGCATTAGGAAGATTAAGTGAAAACCGCTAAAGAAGGGCAATGCATTTTTCTAGTGTAGGCCCTAATTAAGATTCTGTCACTTCAAATGCGCAACAATTTCAACCGAAAACTCAAGCGATTCGTCAGCAAGCCTGCACACGTATTCAATAAATTGTCATCAGGTTGGTGAACTTAAAAGGAAACTTTGGACGCAAGTGGATAGTTTGGCACAATGCGGTCGTTTGACTGACAAAATTCCAACAGTCCGACTGCAGTTCATCGGCTTATAAACTCTCGGTATTCTTTCGTCTCTTTTAGGCCCCGTGGTGATGTAAAGTTTATGTATAGCATCCTACCAATCAAGTATATGCGAGGGACCTAAAGGCGTCAATTAGACCTCAGCATGTCCTGTTAGCCGAATCGTGCAATTTCAGCATATTACTGAACCGCAGGTCCTTAAAATCCAACTACATTCTTCTAACCTGCGATTGGCGTAAAGAAAGTTCAGTCGTGAATTTATATCATCTCATGCTCGAAAGGCCTTCTAAGTAAAGAAGACGAAGGTTATTCGCTCGCTGGAATCAGGGCTTAATTAATATGAGTTTTCGACCTATTACTGGAGTCGATCGCAAGAGGCGATAGGGACCAAGCAAGCCTTCTAATCCCAGACTTATATAAAGACGTCTAAGGCACCATCAACAAACAGCATCAGTGAATTCATTTCACGAATCAGTAAAGTGAGATCGAGAGAAGTCAAGCTAGAGCCCACCTTAGAAGCAAAAACGATTTGGCACTGCTTAAAAACAATTTGAGGCTGCACAGCATGGTAACATTAGTTTAAACTTGAAATGTAAGCAGTCTATGCACCTTTCTTTAAAAACACCCTATCAATTAATTAGAAAGGTCACCAAGAACATGGCCACAATCGGGGAATTTTCCTGATTTTGCATGCTCATATTTACAATTTATCAGTACCTATGAATTTACTGTGCTAGGCGGAATTTAAACTGATAAAGTTGTGAATTCTAAAAATTTACTATGCCATTTTTGAAATGCCTTCACCTTGGCACAATAATCTCGCAGTACATTCAAATCTTTCCAAAATTAGGTTTAGTGTCCAGACATTGTTGCCACCATGAGCTGTTTACAGAAGAATAACTTTTAAAAATATTTATATTTTGCCATTACACTGCTTCACAGCCCAACGATTCACTGTTCAACTGAGCAATAACGAACGCCTTCGTAATATCTGGGGCTAATTTCTGGCTTATTCTGCCACCCTACTTGACGATGAACGTTACATAATTGCGTACTTCCAGCACAGGGTAGACTAGTTGCGGTCTAGCCCATTCTCAACACAAATCACTAATGTTTTTGTCCTTTAGACGACAATGAAATGAAATAGACGACCTTGCGTTCGTGTTCGACGTGCAAATCTAAAACAAACACTGACCCTCCTCACCCTACAGTTAACTCTGAGTTACTTCTTATCCTAACACTAACTATAACCATAACGCTGACCACTGTCGAAAGTTAGTATAAGTCTAACTGTAGTACTGGGGGGGGGGGGATTCATATGTTCATACCAAGCCGTTTTTTCTTAAAAAATCATATGACTCAGCACATCTTAGGCAACCTATCGTTATTTTATTAGTATTAACGGCATTTTTTTCCAGGGAGGTTGTCACCGCAACTTCGCTGGTGTTTCAATGCCTGTTATTAGTTGCGATTGATGATTCCGTTCATAGTGTTGTTTATTGCGTCTAAGAATATTCCCGTGGACGCTCACACTTATTAATCTTCCTGCCCGCCTTTTTAGCTGTTACGGCCATGGAACATTATGGTGTGCAATGCAATGTCCTTTCCGCCCACCTTCCCGCCCCCTCTCCCCGGCCCCCTCTCCCCGGCCCCCCCGCAGCGCCATTGTGCGCGCAAAATACGCACGACGGTGCATACGTACACACGCACGCGCACGTCTAATCTCGACAAGCGCGCGGTTTCCAGTTGGCTCTGTACGGCAGACCAATCTGCGCTTCGCCAAGGTGCCGCCGTCAGAAGACATGGCCGCGGCGCCGCCCTGCGACAACACCAGCGCGCGTCCTGGTGGCCTGGTCGGGCATGCAAACCGCGCTTACATCATCCTCTGCACTCCACACTGCCCACCCCGAGGCGTGGGCAGTGTGGGACGGAGGGCGGGGGAAGGGTTTACATTGTTGCATTTACTCTCCGGCTGCTACCACCCCTGCCGTCGCAAATACGCGCAAAGGGTCCCACTTAGGCCACGAAGTAGCCCTACCGTCATGACACAAAATGCCAACAACTTTAATTGCCTAACGATTTTTTTTATTAATTGATTCGCAGGCATCGGTGTAAAAGCAGGCACCCATCTTTCGCGGATGTTCTTCTCAGAGAGGATCGTTACAAAGCAGTGATGCCGAAATCCTAATGACCTCGAACTCACCACGTTGGCTGCGGGACGTACGAAATCGTCATGAGGAGCATTCGTGAAACAGTGGGCTTACTCTCCCATTGGATATATGTGTTACTGTCAAATGTCGATTAATGTAACACTGAAGCGGGAAAAAAAGGAGCGTGAACAAATTCACAGATGTGTGTGATACCTATGCGGACGAAACGAAGAATCCCTGAATGGTTGTGCTAGAAAAACACAAATTATTAAAGTGTACGCCACGCCACGTTATCCCCTCCAGCTTCCCCGCCATACTTTCGCGCTCGTCAATCAGGGTCGCTTTATTAAACTTACGAAGAGAACACCAACCCTCCGTGGTAGTTCAAATTCCCCCGAAAATTTAAAATTGCGTATTTTCAGCATTTTTCAAAGGAATCCAAGGTTAACCGGGGGCAAAGGATAACATAAATCGTGTATTTACCTCCAATCAACGAGTCGTCGAAGTCGCCAAGT
Source organism: Schistocephalus solidus (assembly GCA_017591395.1). Lineage (NCBI taxonomy): Eukaryota > Metazoa > Platyhelminthes > Cestoda > Diphyllobothriidea > Diphyllobothriidae > Schistocephalus > Schistocephalus solidus. Next base: position 183,917 of record WEDG01000242.1, on the reverse strand, counting down.
CATTTTCTAAAATTCTATTCAAGCTGTTGTCCTATTGCTTAACCCTATCTGCATTGCTTGCAGCTTTTGTATTTTAGTCAATGAAATGGAAATCTTTCGAAGGCTGCCTTACGGATGAGTTCTTTGCCTCGCGATGACGAGCTGTGTCATTCGTTATAATTCGGAATAAGTTAATATTGTCATCGTATTGGATTCCTTTTGCAGTTTGCTGCGTTTTTTACGGGATGGCGAGGGGGGACGATTTCACTGTCTGACTACCACAGATTATTAATATAAGAACGACTCCTTGCTAATATAAATTCTTGCGACGCATTTTAACTACATACCAGAACAGTAGCCCAATTTTCTCATTGGCATTTGAACTATAAAGAGGTGAACGGCTAACTACCCTCTGGATTCCTCTGGAAAAGCATGCATCTAGTACCTTCGTAATTGCTTAGAAATTGTCCAAATTGGGCTTTGAAAGTCGGCCCAATACGAGCGAAGGCGTCTGAAAGTACCAGTTGGTACAAGAAAAGAGCCGTGGCCGAGCACCAGCGCACTACTTTAACCGCCTACGCCAACGGATGCTAGCACCAGCCGAGACAGTGGCTGCTCGGTTAGCGAACCCTTTGTCCTCAGAGGACCTTGATCCAAGCGGTCTGTCTTCCCTGGTCTACTCTACTTTCTGATTTGCCACTAGGCCCACCCCCTGATAACACGCACGCCGCGTGTTTGACATACGGACAGCTCTCACCCCCTACCTCGACTTCCCCCCCACCCCACCCCAAACGCCAACACACTCAACACGCTGACTACGTCAGCGTGTAGGCCGTGCGCGAACGAAGAGTGTAACTAACCCTCCTCCCCTCCCCCCAAGACACAAAAACACTGTCAAGTGCATTCTGCATGTAGTGACAGTGGCCTGATGATGAAGTACCAAAAACATGCATTTACCGGTCGAATTTTCCACTGTTATATCTGGAGTACATTGAAATGCACATAGTTGACTTCCTCTCGAACAGTTAGCATACAGTGGTAATAGTACAACCGTCGATTTAGACGAGGTCCACCGTATGCTCCACACCAGGTAGTGCAGGGACAATGACTTGCACGTGGATTAGTTTTAAGTGATAGTACTCTTGCGCTGCAGCTACCGCACTCTCTCCTCTTCCCCACCTGAGCCAGGTGTCAACACATAGTCAAGAAGACCGGAGATGGGAGAGGGCGCAGGTGGCTGGCGCGGCCGGAGCCGCCCCTGGGTGTACCATCACACCTGACTCGGATTCCATGGAGTGGGAGTGCCGTAAAGGCCACATTAAGAAGGAGCCATTGCAGCCTGACTCTCAGTCCGCCAGTCAGCCACTCCACACAAAAGACACATTGTGCTGACCACGCGGTCCGAGTTATCCCGTCAGATGGCAACCTTCCAAGGCACGGCTTTTAGCGCCCCGTGATAGTTTCAAGCGCGTCAGATTGTTTATAGTGAGGAAAATACGCTGAGCTGTTGACCTCACTCTCTCCCCCACCCCCACAAACAGACCACCATCTGAGCCAGTCAGTTGTCTGATGTGGGAGTGGGTGCATTGGCTGACGGGTCGGCGTAACCGTCTTCGCGCGCCACAGCACGACCTGGCCCCCATAACGCCCACACCAGGATTCACTAAATCAGGGGATATGGAGGAGCCATCACCGTCTGACTCCCAGTCCACTGGTCAGCCACTCGACACACACAGCACATACACTGGGCCGACAGCGTGGTCAGGTGTAAGCGTCAGGTTGGCAGCCTTCCAAGCCACGGTTTCTAGGAAACCGTGATTTATCAGGTACATTATAATGATTGTAAGGATGTTGTCTATGTATTAGTGTAGATGGTGTGCGCTGATGTGGCTTAGCCTCCGATGATTTACCACAGGTTGTCGTGGAGGCGCATGTGTCCTAATAGGCCCATGCGGTGTGTAAATGTGCGGGAGCAGTAAGGGCAGTGGAGGCGGGCGTGGTGACTGTATGTCGGAGCCCCAGATACTGGTTCATCAGCCTCCATGCGACGGATTTGCAGGTGACCGACCACGCCGATGCGTGAGTTTAAGTTGCAAGCGCAGTGTTGGCAGGAGAAATCGGTAGAGGCTGGGGGGATATCATTCATGGCAGTGGCGGTAAGAATGACAGAAGCGGAGAGTGTGCATGACGTATCGGTGTTGTCGGCATTGCGGTGAATTCCGCTGTCATGGATGTGCATGTAACCGAATAGGCCCATGCGATGAGTGAATGCCCGAGGACAGTGAGGACAGAGGAGGCGACGATCTCTGCTGTCTTTTGGTGCTCCAGGCACTGGTTCACCACGCTCTGTATGATGGATTTGCAAGTGACCAACCAGACCGATGCGTGAGGTGAATGTGCGGTCGCATTCAGGACAGATTCGGAGAAAGTCCCCATCGCTGATGGTGGTGATGGTGGCAGTGAAGGCAAAGGCGGTGGTGGTCGTGGTGGTGCGGGTAAGAGGCGATGAGCATGGGGATGTGGTCTCTATGATGGTGGGAGTAATGGAATTGATTCCAGGAGTGAGGGTGGGGGATTCCGACGGAGGGTTGGCAGAATTTGACGTACAATGTGGATTTGTCTGATTGTTTGTGCATTGCGTCCGAAGATGTCCAACCAGGCCGATTCGCGAGCGGAAGATACGTTGACAGCTCGGGCATGTTGGCAGGGCCTGGGCATCGACGGTGTTGGTCCGGGGTGCTGGTGACTTTCGTGCCGCTCTTTTGGCCTTGGCGGCGGTAATCCGGTTAGCCTCATAGATTGCTGAACCTGTCTCCACGGATCTTCTCGTAGTGACATCTCCGTAGAAAAGTCGTTTAGGTAGTCACTCGTCGTCGATTCTTACCAGGTGGCCGCTCCATCGCAGTTGCAGTTGCCTCATAATGGCATGGGATGCTGAGGATTCCGGTCCACTCCAGGACTTCCGTGTCCGAATTCTTGTCTTGCCATCTCAGCTTCAGTATTCTGCGGAGGCAGTTGAGATGAAAGTGATTCAGCTTCCTGGCTTGGTTCGAGTAGATGGTCCAGGTCTCCGCTCTGTAAAGGAGTGTTGTCAAGACGACGGCCTTGTACATCTTCAGTTTGGTGTTCAGGTGAATACCATGGTGATTCCACAAGGAGGCCTGCAGCCGGCCGAAGGCCTGACTTGCTTTGCAGATCCGTTGGGCAACCTCGTCATCGATTCTCGTGTTGCGTGACAGCGTGCTTCCTAGATAAGCGAAGGTTTCCACGTTTTTGAGTTGAGTATTGTATTCCGCGCTGGGTGGCGGCTGGTGTATGATAACCGTTTTGGCCGTACTGATTGTTAATCCAAAATCGGCGCAGCCTGCGGCAAAGAGGTCCATGCTCATTTGCATGTCCTCTTCCGTCACGGTGTTAAGGGCGCAGTCGTCCGCGAAGAGAAAGTCATGAACTGTAGTTGTAGCCACGCGCGTTGAAGCCTGCATACGCCGACTGTTCAGAAGGTGCCCGTCAGTTCTGTAGGCGATGTGGATCCCAGGCTGCTCTTCACGGTAGGCGTCCATCAGCATAGCCGAGAACATGAGACTGAAGAGGGTGGGGGCCAGTACGCAGCCCTGCTTCACTCCGTTGGTCACTGCGAGTGCTTCAAATACCGTCCCGTTGTCAGTGACGCGTGCCGTCATCCCGTCATGAAGCTGACGCACCATGTGCGTGAACCGCTCAGGACAACCGAAATTCTGCATGAATTTCCACAGTTTGTCACGATTCACTGTGTCAAAGGCTTTCGTCAGATCCACGAAGGTAGTATATAGGTGAGCTGGCGGGCAGCAAAGGTCATATCGGTTGTTCCGCAGTGTCGGCGGAAGCCACATTGGCTTTCCAAAAGCAGGCCCTGCTCTAGATGGCCGTTCAGACGATTGAGGAGGATACGGGCGAAGATCTTCCCGGCGATGTTTAGCAACGAGATGCCTCTGCCATTATCACAGAGTTGCCGGTTCCCCTTCCATTTGTAGAGATGGGCGGTGGTCGATTCTTTGGAATCCTCAGGCACTTGTCCTTGGCGCCACATCTCCTGGAAGAGTTTTGTGAGTTCTGCCATCTGCCGGGGCCCACCGTGCTTGTAGACTTCCGGTGGGATTGAGTCGGATCCCGGTGCTTTACCGCTGGAAATCTGCTGCACGGCCCGGATGGTTTCTGGCAGGGAAGGCGGCAGATCCAGGTCATTGTTCGTGTCCACTTGAGGGAGCCGGTCAATGGCAGCATCGGAGATGTCTGATGAGCAATTAAGGACACTTCTGAAGTGCTCGGCCCAGCGCTTCAGAATTTGTGATTTCTCTGTCAGCAGTGTTGTGCCGTCAGAGCAGAGCAGTGGTGCGGTCCCCTTGATGCAGGGACCGTAGATGGCCTTGATGGCTTTTAAAACGTTTTTCATTTCATTGCGGTCCGCATACCCCTGGATTTCCTCAGCCTTTCGGATCATCCAGGCGTCCTGATCTCCCGCAGCCGTTGTTGTACAAGGCGCCGGCATCTGAAGAAGGCTGCTTTGGTGGCGTCAGTCCGAAGGTCCATGTAGGCTTTTTGGAGTCCATTCTTCTCCGCGAGTAAGTTACTGATGTCAGCGTCATTATCGTCAATCCAATCCTGGTTTTGACGGCGTGCGCGTCCGAGGACTTAGAGGGCGGTGGACTGGTTGACATTTCGCAGTTGACACCAGCGTGTCTCCACGGTATCGTTATCATCTGGAGCATGCAGGTCCTCCAGTTTCTCGGTTATTTGGTTGCTGAAATCAAAACAGTGAGCAGGCAAATTTAACAAAAGAGCATTTAACTTACCTGGCGGCCTCTTACCTTGGGGCCTTCGTCGGGGTTGCAGTCGGAGCCTCATCTGGGGATGACGAGGCGGTGATCTGTCCAACCATCGGCATCGCGGATCGCCTTGGTTACCCGCACGTCCTGTCGATCTCGTCTCCGGACGAGAACATAGTCCAGCAGATGCCAGCGCCGCGACCGAGGGTGCATCCACGTGGCCTTCTCCCGCGTCGGAAGGCGGAAGGTGTTGGTCAGCAGGAGACGGTGTTCCACAAACGTTTGCAGAAGAAGGAGGCCGTTATCGTTACAGCTACCAAGACCGTGGGGACCGAGCACTCCCTGCCAGACAGCGTGGTATCTTCCGACGCGGGTGTTGATGTCACCAAGGACAATTAACTTGTCCTCTTTCAGCAGAGTCACCATCAGGGCGTGCAGGTCCTCGTAGAATTTGTCCTTTGCCGCGTCAGAGCTCGTCATTGCGGGAGCGTAGGCACTTATGATGGTAGCGAAATGGTCTCCCCGAAGAGGCAGGCGGAGGCTCCTCAGGCGATCATTGATACCCTGCGGCAGACAGGGCAGACGTCCCACGATGTCGTTCCGGATGGCAAAGGCAACACCAGCGTCGCGTCACTCTGCCTTTGGCCGGCCGCTCCAGAAGAAGATGTAACCGGCACCCGCCTCCTCCAGCTGACCCTGCTCAGAGAGTCGGGTCTCACTGAGAGCAGCAATGTCCACCTTGTAGCGTGCCAGTTCCCGAGCGACTAGCATAATCCTCCGTTCCAGCCGGTTGCTCCTAGGATTGTCTAAAAGCGTACGTACATTCCAGGCTGCTAGTGTGGGTGTACTCACCCGAGCAGCCTGGAGAGTATGGCGAGGGGGGATGGGGACGGGGGGTATTGTTGTTTGTTTGAGTTTTACGACCGCGTATTTTTCGATCTGCGAGCCACGGTCGGCTGCAGAAGACGTGATAACCAGCATTTGTTTAGGGCACATTTTCTAGCCCCTTCCTCAGCGAGGAGTCAAGCAGTGCGGTCCCTAAATAGGGCTGCTCAGACATCCGAGACGGCTGCCGAATTCCACTATGGGTTACGGTTTTGTTTTATTGGGAGAACGACCCAAGTTAGCCTGGGCCGCCTATGGGGTTGCTGTCGCCCCCACCGTAGGACTTTTTGAGAGGGGGGAGGTGGGAAGTTCGGGAGTCAGACATACCGGGTGTGGAGGCACACACAACACCGGAGATCCTCACCTGGTTTAGCCCGCCGGTCGTGACGGTTGCCCGGGGTGTGGCCGCTGGGAATAACCCAACTTCGAGGAGCCACAGGTGAGAGTTGGGTACCAGTTAGAGGCGGCCACAGGAGCATTCACCACCCGTACGAGACAAATGGAGCAACCAAATGCCCAACTATGTGATGCTACCCCTAACTAGTACCCCTACACCCTACAGTGGTCATAGAATACTCATGATATGCAAATTTGGCACGCAGCTATCAAAATTCTCAAGTCAGATACTAGGTAAAGGAGCCGGCTAAATGGAGAGTTATGCTGTTTTCAAATCGGTGAGTCATGGACTACATCAGGAACTTGTCGACTTGTCGATGATTATTCTTGGAATAAAACAAAGTAGAATGCAAAATAAGTGATATTTACATGAAGGACTGATCTTCCATAGGTTATCAACGTGCGCTGTTCCTGGGCTTGGCTCCCTTCATCGTCTTGTCACCTTTTCCCACAATTTATCCTTTTATCTCTCATTCCCCTACAACCGTATTAGTCATTTTACATCCCTCCTCGATCCTCTTCCACCAATTTCGATCCCCCTCACCCCCTCGTGGGTTATATCGGTGTCGGGAGAGCGAGGGGACTTGGTGAGTCGCACGACTCGTTCACAGATCGCCTGCATGACGGAGTCGGAGTGGAGCTGACAGCGGAGGAGGGAGGGAGGGAGGGAGAGAGGGAAGATGTTATGGGTGGGCTGTCTGTACGTTAAACACGTGGAATTCGTGTGACTGGTACCAAGGTGTTGGGGTGGCGTGCGATTTCCAGCTGGAGTCGGCCACGGAAGACAGACTGTGTGAACGCTGGGTTCGCTAGCCGAGTCGCTACTGCCGCAGATGTTGCTAACACCCGTCTGCGTAGGCCTTTAGAGCAGTGTGCGGGTACCTGGTAGATAATCTGATTAAAAGCCCTCCCCAATATAGTAAGGACTTAGAGTTTACAAAAATGGGACATAATGCTTTGGTAATATGCTTCATTAATTGTTTTCCTTTGTTTAAATAGGAATTTTGAGGTCAATAGCCGGCAGTACGATTAACTTATATGAAGTCGATCATTATTGAGGGCATGAATTAAGTTGTACGCCATTGCTCTGACGAAAGCACGCGTATGCTCACCAACTGCTCCTATGTTTTCGAGGAATTTTAATTTTTCTCCGACTTAAGGGTCTCTTTTCCTCATAGGGACGGAACACGTTTCATAACCATAACGCTGCCAATGACTACAATGTGACAGCTGTGGTGAGCAGACATTGAGGCTGAATGAGGCCAGCTTTTTGATTTTTCTCCGACTTAAGGGTCGGTTTTCCGCAGAGGGACGGAACACGTTTCATAACCATAACGCTGCCAATGACTACAATGTGACAGCTGTGGTGAGCAGACATTGAGGCTGAATGAGGCCAGCTTTTTGATTTTTCTCCGACTTAAGGGTCGGTTTTCCGCAGAGGGACGGAACACGTTTCATAACCATAACGCTGCCAATGACTACAATGTGACAGCTGTGGTGAGCAGACATTGAGGCTGAATGAGGCCAGCTTTTTGATTTTTCTCCGACTTAAGGGTCGGTTTTCCGCAGAGGGACGGAACACGTTTCATAACCATAACGCTGCCAATGACTACAATTTGACAGCTGTGGTGAGCAGACATTGAGGCTGAATGAGGCCAGCTTCTGTGGATTCCCTATCTTATGAAACGTCAACTGAAATTCTGAAATCAGCTTTCGATTCGATAAACTACTTACGTAGGGTTATAATACTGAGTGGCGTGCAGCCCGATCCCAAGATATTTATATCACAGTAGGATGCCAGCTTTTGAACGAGCTACATTCTGACTGCCTACCAAACGTATGTTTTGTAAAAATGGCTACTTAAGTAGTATGTATTTTTCTCACTGATATTCACTGTCCTTACAAATTCAAATATATTTTAGAGGACATGTGCTCAAAAATATTACTTGGTAGCAAATTGAATCTTCGTCAACTTTTATACTCGAAGAAACGGTACTTTTCGGTTTTAAAAAAAAGTTTATATGTAGGAGATTTTTTATGATTGTGACATGTCCATTGATAATACATCGTATCCGACAAGTTATTAATGTTGCCTATAGTGTAAGCAACAGGATCCACATCCATTGCAAAATATAATGAGAAATGTGTGACCTTATGCTCATAGTGCAGATAAATGCGTAATTTTCCTTGCACAGAATGTATACGGCATGTAGTTTGAAAACTTGAATGCAAGTGAAATGGCCAGTAGTGTTCAAAATTGTTCAGGAAGTTAGAAGTTTTTTCAACACCGAAATTTACCCTTTTTCAAGAATGAATTTGTAAAAGACGTAATTTGCTACAAAACATGTATAAAAAAGGATACTTTCCGCAAATGGTCTATAAAATATATTTGAATTTATAAGGAAAATTAAAATCAATGAGAAAAATACAAACTACATAAGCAGTCAGTTTTTTCAAAGTTCAAATGCTGACATCCTACTGTGACGGGACTATCTTGGCTTTAGGCTGCAAGGTTATCAGTATAACAACCATATTTCAGTGATATGTTTGAATCGAAAACACATTTCCGAATTTCAGTTGACATTTATGAGATAGGGAATCTATTGGAAGCTGCTGATATATTTCTCTTCTAATCGAAAAGCACGGAGCGTTCCACAAACTGAATCAGACTACGAATGACTTTTCCCAGCATACGCTTGTCTTCTTGAACTCGACGACAAAACAAACTACCATAATCAGGAGACAATGTGCCTAGGTTCCCACAAGAATTTCAGCGTTGTGTAAAAACAACCAAACTAAGGGCAATGGGCCTTTACCAACTTTACTGAAAACTGGGTATAAAGTCTTGGTTTTAAGCGCAATCTTCACGGTGCAATCACCCGCAGTGTTGTGGAATCGTACACAATCCGGCTGCCTTAGGTGTATAACAACACTCTCAAGTGGACTGTTGAGGGACCAAAATTAAACTGCAGAAGTTGTGCCTACTAACAGAAAGAAGTGAACCTTCAGCAGGCGAATACCCGGCAGATGAACGCAAATAAATTCAAAATGGTCATTTATACCTCACTCTAATCTTTGCCGGCATTAGTTATGCACCGTTATTTAATTTTCACTGTGGAAGTATTCTTGTTTCGGGCCGTAAAACCAAGATGAATAAGCGGGCTCTGTACTGCAAGTAGGTTGTTGTAGTGGCACATCCATTGAAGATTATGCTATTTGATGATACTACTGCTCACAAATCAAACCAACGATAAGAGCAAGTGACACCTGACGTTTGGTTCTCCATTGTCCAGGGGGCGAAATGCTGTTACAGAATCTCGCGATAGTTATTTATGCCAATGAGTTGCGTCTTGGAATCTCAAATCGTAACCTTATCTCCTATTTCTCAACGTCGAGGTGGCATGACCGGTTTATTTTCGCGATGGTCCTTCAAGCCTCAGACAGGACATACATAAATCGGTTAGCACTGCTCCATAGACGTGTATACTCTATTTATGGTGAAAGTCGTTTCCCAGTGAATACCTTCGTCGGCACCTCATAGTGCGGGTACAAAAATTAGTCGCAAACCTCCTTATTCTTGTCTTCAATGACGTGGGAGGCCTCCAGCAAAGCCTCAAAATTAATCACTGTCTCACCCACCACCCATCTGATCGACCATTATGGGTTATCAAGAGTATGTTTCCGAGAGCCTCCATGAAGTTTTGCATCGTAAAAGTAGGTGATCTTGCCAGTTGATGAGTAGAAGGTAACTTGAGAATGGACAGAGAAGACAGATATGTAATCTGTTGGACAAACGTCCAATACCAAATGCATGGTGCGCTAAGCCAACTGCTATCAGTTTTGTGGATGCCAGGTTCGTCTTGGATTGATGATTGATGTGGGAATAGCTGAATAAGGCATACGGCATTTAAACTCACGTGAAGGGCCATGGCAAATAAGGAAGGCCGGTGGGTGTTGGAGACTTATTGCTACTCTAGCTTTAAAATTTCCTCCTAAATTACTCTCTAAATTGGAGTACCTCGATATATGACTCGGCATACTGATGATCAGTAATAAACGTGAAATAGCTGTCTGCGTCTTGCCTGTTGCACACTTAGCAACAAACTCGGTAAATTCTAGTGTCAATCCCAAACTTATTGCTAGCTTTTTTTTTTAGATTTCTTCGAATCTCAAAGTTTACGATGTATATACTTTCGCTGATGAACGTTAATGGATCGTTAACGGAAATCACTTCTCCCGTTCTGCCTTGGGGCTCACTATCGGGTCCCACCAACAGCCACACAACGGCTAGCTGTAGAGGCAGATTAGAAATGCCGACATATTCAAGGGAGATTGGAATGCCGTTTCTGGCTCATTAGTCGTCATCAGCCAGGTGTGCCCCACCCGAGGCTCCAAGCCGCAACCTGCTGAAGAGATATCCAACACTACCCATTGAGCCACTGGTTCGTTGTCATGCCAGAGTCGATCCGCAATATTAACAATGGTAAGTAGGCGCTCAACGATCGCTAACGGAACTCACTCACCCCGTTCTGCCTTGGGACTCATTCTCAGCTATTTACTTTTTCTGTATTTCACGAGACGTAAGGACACAACCGCAGGTAGCGCACAGTGTATAGGGAACCCAGGCTTCCGCAAAAACGTCTTGGATGTAACATACACAATATTTACCACCAAGGTCACACCATGAAAGAGCCAATGCAACCCAAACCTGGGCCGGATGAGACCCGGGTTTCCCATCCATTGCTAGCCTTTCTAAAACTGACACTGGACGTGGCTTTCTGACCCAAAATCCCGTAGGATTAATATAGTGAAGGAAGGACATGCTATTTTCATGTTTGCCAAACGCCAACCTCAATTTCCTCTCCCACCATGTACTATATATGTTTATATACACCAAATGGTACGTTTACGATTGCACCGGACGGTTTTATTTAAATTTATTAGTCATCGACCGACCTGTGAACATGAAAGCTTATGAAATATTATATTCCTGTGACGTCCCTATCGACACAATGAAGAGAAAATCTGCTTGCCTTGGTCAAACGTATCTAAGACAATGTACAAACGGAAGAAAAACTACCAATTCTTGTGAAACGGTGTTGGAATATACACTTTCACGTTAGGCGGCTTGACGACGGCCATACTTTACGTTGCGCTTAATCTAGATAAATATGTATGTGCAAAACTCTGAAAAAGACTATTTTCAAAAGTAATTTGGTTTTTTCTGCTTTATTCACTCGTTTAATAGCATGGACAGGCTTCCTATACATTTACAACCTCAGTTTACTCAACTAGGTCAATTTTTCACATTTTCGTAATCCGTACCTATTCTAAAAAATTAGCATTTCTAGACAATGTAATGTTAATTTATAAACCACAAAAAGCCATATATTTCCTAACGATCGGTTCTTTACTGATGCAACATTTTGGTGGACGCAGTGGACTCAGATTTCATGAGTTAAGACACCTTATGTATAGCAAACGTCAAATGGTGGACAAATTCATCTTAAACTACGTCGCCGAAAGTCATTACAGTTGCATTGACTCTCTCCGGTCATTGGAACTCCGAAGAACAATGCTTGTTCAATTAACCTGTCACCATAGCAGATAGCCCCAAAGCCAGTATTGACTGAAAGCGCCTCAAATCGGTCAGATTTTTGAAGTACATGCTCTTCATGCACTAGAGATACTGAAGCCAGTGACAACTAAAGGCAAGCGAAACTTCAGCCAGAAGCCCGTACGAATGCCTATCCCCCATGAAGACATGACAAGCAGTTAATGATGAGCCCTTGAAAAGTATGCTGTGTGATGACGTTAAGATAATGAGGTATGTCGGTCTAAGAACAGTTGGGAAGGATCGTAAATATAACTACGCCCTTTTGAAATAATTCATCAGAAGAAGGTTGTGAGATGCAAAATCAATGTAACTTATTCGACGAAATTTCACAAGACCTGTATTTAACTTATTCCTATCAGTATTCATCGACGGTTGGGTTGTGAGTTCGGTCGAAGTCGATGAATTACATTTGAAGTTTGAATCCGTCCAACCTCTCCTACGCTGCTGCAGATATGATACGGACAAAACATTCGAAATATCCGATAACAGATTGCTTTATGCTGGAATTCTTCAGGTCTTTCTACTCGGGTTAGTCCACCAAAATCTACAATACATTTGGTCGTTATAGGAAAACAGGCTCTCCTTGTGGCTAATTTATTTTCTTACTTATATCGTTAATGGAGTTCGGTATTCTTCGGGATGGCATTAGAGCTTATTAAAGATTAGCTGTTAAAATGCAATGTAATATTAAAACTACGAAAAACCTGGAAATCAGAGGACACATAACGTTCTCAAAAAAATAGTTTGCAACGTATGTCAGAAAAAAATGAGTTCCTGAAGTTTAGATAGATGTAAGCAAGAGACTGGTAGAAGCGTCTTGTAGAAGTACCGAAGGTCAAGTCAATCGAATAGGCTTGCTGCTAAAAACTTTTCTCTTTAGCACTTCTCTGACCAAACAAACATAGACAATCATGTGCGACTCCAGAAGATGATTTTTCAAATAAAAGTCAGAATTAAGAAACAAGTGCTGCTCGAGCGGAATCAAATAATTAGGAGCAAAGAGTCACCATTTAAAATTGAATGCCAAAAATGTTCGTCATGCTACGCTCACCAATCACATCACTGAATTGCCAATAAATTCGTTTCTAATGACGCAGAAATGCACTGAAACTTCATCCCTCTCCTCCAAAACCATAGTACTTTCATGGCAAGATGATATTTCGACCGTCGGTTTTGAAGAGGTTCATCGTGTGCCCCACAGTACGGTGGCGCAAGGACGTTTTATTAGATTATAACCATAGTAGACTTTCGTTACATCTACCGCACACTCGTCCTCCTCCCCCACCTGGGCCCGGTGTCATGGCCAAGTCAAAATGAGTAGTGGTGGGAGGGGGCGCGTGTGGCTGGCATGGTCGGAGTCGTCCTTAAGCTTGTCGCCACACCTGACTCGGATCCCATAGAGTGGGAGTGCCACAAAAGACACCCTAAGAAGGAGTCACTACAACCTGGCTCTCCGTCCGCCAGTCGGCCACTCCACACAAACACACTGGGCTGACTGCGCGGTCCGAGTTATCCCGTCAGTCGGCAATCTTCCAAGTTACAGCTCTCAGCTAACCTTGATAATCTGAGACTAGTATCACATATGCAGCACAAGAGCCACATGGAGAAGGAGCCGAGGAACACACTCCTTTCTTATGTGCTATATGCCATGCGGCGTGTGATGTGGTGCATGGTCATGTGTAATGTAGGTGCTGGTGAGGAGAGATGTGGTGATGTGGAATGACCGGCTGTGTTCTACTGCAGGATTCCGTGAGAGCACATGTAGACTAAAAGGCCCATGCAGTGAGCGAATACGCGCGGACAGTGCGCGCAGTGAGGTAATACTTCTGGGACTGGTTCGCCAGACTCCGGGTGATGGATTCGCACGTGACCAATCAGAGTGGTGCGTGACGTGCATTTGCAGTAGTTATGAGGGCAGGATATGCTGGGTATGTAGGGTCGGTTGAGGTGGGAAGGCTACTAGTGGTGTTTGAGCTCGTGCCGCGGGTGTTGTATAATGCTGGATATGGAGAGTTTAGACAGTCAAATAGAAGCAGCTGAGTGGAAAGTGCTTTATCTTTTTAGTTTAGCTTTCCAGGACAAGAACCTTGTGCATTTTCAATTTCCTGTTCAGACGAAGGCCGCGAGGATTCCAGATGATTGATGTACCCTGCTGAATGTCTGCCTGGTTGTGGAGGTCTTTTTGTCGAGCTGGTTGCAGCCGATGTTTCTTGGGATAATGCTCCCCGTGTACATCAACGTGCGGTAATAATCTAGGGTTCTTTGCGTGTTATTGCTTTGCGTCAATTGACGTATTAAAACTATCGTTAACGTATTATTTGACATTGGGAAGTTAGAGCATCGGGGACAAGGATAGGTCACCGATGTCAGTTGCACTGCTAAGAGTCTACCCGGCTTCCCCAGGTCTGCGTGGGTTCTTACCTATCGCCGTATACGCAAGTGTCAGTTTTTGGGCCGAGGTTTTAAAGTCACACCCAATTTCACCGCCAGTTGATTGACAGACTGGGACAGATGACTGGTGTATGGGAAAGGGAAGACAGAATGCGGTCAATACTGAAGACTCCATCCTACTAGCTAAACCAACAAATTCCTCCCTATAATCAGATGCAGTTGAGTCTATCACGAGGCGTTAAGAGGCTCAAACGGAAAGGTTGCCAGCTGATGTAGTGCTTCAGTCAAAACTGGGAATGAGAGTCAGACTGCGATGACTCTTTAATGACACTCTCGTCAATGGGAGATCCAAATTCGTTCTAGATACAGTGGGGATCAGGTCCGATGTTGTAGGGGCAGATGGACTTGTCAGCTACCATACCAGCGCCCACCTCCATCCATTCTGGCATTGTCTTGGCATGGGAGTATAGACACCACTCACTCTGGGAGACTCGAATTTAGGTCCAATTTAGACAGCAAAATGGTCAACTGATCGGAGAGTTGGATTGATCTGGTCACCGGGAGGTGGATCACTAAAAAATTGATGACTTCAGTCCTTTGTGACACTCGCCTCGGTGATCAGGAACAATTACAGCAGATAGGCGTCAGATTATCCTCTTCCTGATACGACGTCAAAAAATAGGCCGACGAGGAATCACATTCGCCTCGTCTTCAACATCAAGAAAAAAGTCATGAGATTACACTCGTAGCCGCCGCAAGGTATCAGCTAGGATCTTATTACCGTGACACCGCCAGCCCGCTGAAAAAGTTCGCCATCGCCCTCAGTAAATATGCCTCCACCCCCCCTCCACTCCCCCCGCCTACCAGTCCCGACACTGCGGAGGATGCATACCACGACGAATTGCACGCCTGCGTGACGCCTGAGCCGAAGGCGAGCAAATTGATTGATCTTGGCGAATGCACTGCCTGGAAGGGAGTGCTGTGTCACCAGGGGATCAGCCGCTGCAAGAACAAGGGCCTACTCCTCCCACAGACCAACACAGAACACAGCATTTCCCTGGCTCTCCGATTCGGTAGAAGGCGATGCTGATATACCCTATCTCTTTCTGCGCCAGTGTTTTTACTATCTGAACAGGTGTATTTCAGGCCCACTTTGTCTACCGATCGGTGTTTTGATTGCTGTGGATTACGTCATCGTACATGGTGGATGTTCGTGAACCCATAAATTGATTTAGTTAATTTCATCAAACGGTTGCTGAAAATCACACCACCGTTACTTTAGGACTGAGACGACGCCAACTTCGTTTTCCTAGCAGAAGGTCAATGGGCAAAGACTAGAATTGTGACAGTAATAGACAGAAGAGGCACTCATTGATCTAAGTCAGGAGGTAAGACTTTGGCGAACAAAGCTAGTGGGGACACTCGAGGTCGTTGGGAGACTTAGGCTTCACATTATTTTAAAGCACATTCATCCTAATTAGCGATAAAATCCTACTCTTTTCTTTCGCTTACGGTCTCGAAACCGGTTGCAGTCGTTTATGTGCAATTCCTCCCCCAGAAGAACAAAGGCATAGGAAAGCTCCGTTATCCAGGTAGCTTTACACTAAATTCCAGGAAAATAAGGGTTGGATTTACGGTTAGAATTAGCGCTAAGCTTAGGGTTAGTTTAAAGGCAAGGTTCAGACTAGGGTTAGGGTTTACGGGAAGGTTGAGGTTCGGTATGGAGTTAGTGTTATAATAAGGGCACAAAATTATGTGCAAGGCCAGCTATATAACAAGGGGGCACACTAATGATCCGCTCCCGCCCAACATATATAGACACTCGAATTTCATACTTTTATGTCAGTGAGCTGTTCTTCCTCATTCTTGGTTCAACCTGTTTTGATTTTTCGACTGCCTCTGCGTCAGTGTTTGTCTGTGTCTCATTGCTCACCTACTTTCTCCAATTCAACCCATTCCCCCCCCTGCCCAAATCACCTGTTGCCAGTCTTCCTTCCTGTTCAAGTCCCTTGACTTTCAAATGATCTTCTTCGGAATGCCACTGGATTGTCTCATTATCAACTACCTCTTAAATTTAATCCTATTCCCGTAGCTTCCATTTCTTGCTTCCTGCCCCCTTCTCCCATTTATGCCCCTGTTCCTTTCTTCAACCTGTCGGCTTCCGTCAGAGTTCCTAGTCATTATTCTGACAAACTTTCTGTAGTACTTCCCCGGCCCACTTGTTGGGCAAACTATTCAGGTATGTGAACTAATTCTTCCGGCTGGGACGTGCAGTCGCGGCTCCCCAGACCGTGGGAGTGGGCTATAGGCAAGAAAAGGAAAAATTCTAGCGATCACGGAACTGTGTACTTCTATCCCAAATAACTTAATTTCAAGTAATTTAGATTCTTCGAAAAAACTTTTGCTTTAGTTGTTTAAAGGAGTGAGCAGCACCACTTGCAACTACGAAGCAAATTCCAGGACAATTAGCTAGCTTCTATCTAATACAAAGGAGAATCCTACTGCAACAATCCCTCCAGAATGGAAAATAGGCTAAACTGGCTAAACCAGTCCTTCCAATATCTTTTATGTTCGCGAGTGGATGGTGTATTCCCGAATTTGTGATGACCACCCATATAAGAGAACTCAAGCTGTTATTAGTTTGCATGATTTAAGGCCGGCGACGCAGGATTTTGATGCGTGTAGAGATATAAAATCTTCAGTTCCGGTTTTTTAGCTTCCATTTATACACTTAAATGGAGACTCCAGACTTTATCAGATGGCGTGAACGGGATTTTATTGTCTGTCAACCCATCTATCTTCATTTACCTGACTTGCTCACGAAGCTCCTCTTTTCTAGCAAGCTTGCACCGTGTCCAACTGGCTGATATGCTCAATTGACGATCGTCAAATAATCCTGTCTCCAACTGATTTCAGGGGTCTTAGTTGTCTTATCAACTAGGAGCTGAAAGAACTCATCACTACCCAAAATCCCTCAGGTAATAAAGGATAGTAGATAACCCAAAAAGTACAGCACCCGACTTGATTTCTGGGGGGAAGGGGAGGCGGTAATGCGATTCTAACATGGTACCTATTTTGGCTATGAAACTTTCTAAGATCAGGTTCCTCGTGTAAACCATATTTACAATAGGTTTCAGGGGCTTCACCTGTTCTACAACCTCGAGTGCTGCCCGAACAGAGCCAAATAACGTACAGTGTAGCAGGTTATGTTGGGTCCACAAAACTCACCAGATAGCTCCAGATAGCACCAGCGAGTCCCAAAAAGCATTTGCAGCAAACTATTGGAGAAAATAACAGAGATGATGTGACATAGTGAGAAGAATAGCTTGCTTAGTGTGAATCAACCTTGATTTAGAAGCAGTTCACCCAGCCTCACTCAGCTGCTCACATTCATGGGAAGCTGGATGAATCCATTAGAAGTGAGTTTGTCAGTCGATGCGGTCTAGATTAACTAAAGCAAAGCTTTTGACACAGACGGCTGATATCCAATCTTTATAACCTGGATGTAACTGAAAATCGACTCAAATGCTTGATCGACTCTCACAGGCAAAAATAAAACGTGTTTGCATTTGTGGCGTCAAATCGGAAACCGCTCACGTTGGGGTTCCACAGAGGACCGTTCTGGGTTCTATTCTGTTTCGGATTTATGTGAACGACTGCCTTGATTGCTTCGCCTGCGAGAAATTAATGTTCACTGATGAGCTGAAGCTATGGAATTCGATAGAAAATTTTGAGGATGCGCTGAGCCTGTAAAACAAATTGGATCGATTACGAAAACGGCATGATGATTGAATACTTAACGTTAATTCAAAAAGTGCTAAGTCATCCGTCTACACCCTAGTGATATAAAGGTGATGAGATTTGAATATCAGTACTTCATCGGAGGTCACGGGTACGAGCTAAAGGACCTGAATGAGCACCCTTCGATGAAACAAAAATACACTTTATTGGAGAAAGCTTTAACGAAGGGCGACCAAACTAGTCAGCGGATTTGAGTGTCTAACCTATGAGGGTTGACAAGAAAGGCTTAAAAATTTTCATCTGTCGTAGGCAATACAGAGGGGATCTTATCATGGTTATCGAACTCGTCAGAGAAAAAGGCTGCTCATCAAATGACTGATTTTTAAAATTAACAAAACAAAAAATCTCCATGGTCACCAATACAAATTGCAGCCAAACTGCGCCAACGTTGAAGTGCGGGCCAACTTCTCCTCTGAAGAATGGGACATACTACCTACTTCAGGGGTTCTGGCTGAAAGCGTTGAGACATGCAAAAGAAGATGAAATTTTACTTGAGAACCATAAACTTAGTCAACATCAGTGATTGGTATAATGCATATGCATATGCATGTTTTGCCAGCATTTATCTGTCAAAAGGGTTCTTGAGGACTCCGCCTGCCTCCCTCATATATACTGCATTATATTGCTAGAAAGTTTCGGTGGAGATAATATTTGTCAGAAGTTTATCCGACATGTTTAACATACCTCTTGACTGCTCTATCCGAGCCTCCAACATTCTCAATAAATTATACCTCCCTCATATTTTCCAAATAATTAATTATCGGTCTGATACATTTATCAGATGGTAACGGCAATGAATAAAACCCATTAGCAGGCGGATATGCAACAAAATTCAAATGAAGATAGGCAAATCTCACATCTATAGGGGTCTGACTGTGTTCTTCACAGCTCCCAAATTTACTGAAAGTAGATCTAAAACGTTATTTTTACTATAACTTACGTAATTTTGCTGTTTAAATGGGCGTGATGTTAGCAATTAAAAGGTGTTATCTATATACATGACCTTATTTGAAATCCAAAAAAGGATGTCAACAGTACGCTGTTCAGATACTTTTGAGTTGAGAATTTGGCAAAAAACGTTTCTGCAAGCTTTTAGATGGTACTTTAAATAATAATTAGTATTCACAACAATCTACTTAGAGGTATGACCGGTAACTCGAGACACTAGAGGTGGATAAGAACGATTTATATGGTCCCCAAAACAGCACGTGAGAACAGGAACCGTACACAATACAGGTGACCTCACGCCGAATTCCGCGGAAATAAAGGTTAGGCTTACGGTTAGGGTTAAGTTAAGAGTTGGGTTTAAGGTTAGGGTTAAGATTACAGCTACAGTCTGGAGGGTGTTTAGGGTGAAGGTTTGAATTAGTATTAACTGTAGGCTTAGTGATAAGCGTAGGGTTAGTTTTGTGTTTGGGACTACGATTAGGACAGGAAAATTTACCTTTGTGTAATTATGCGTAGAGCCGCCTTATTACTTGAGAGCGGCGTTCCCGTTCCGCTATCTCGTTCAGGGGCCATAGAAGTCATCCTTACCTATAAATGCATTCACTCACTGCAGCAGATTCATCATGAGGAGACACTTAACTTTTAATTAACTTTGCTAGATTAGATGGAACTAATCTTGCCTTTACGGTGAAGTATAAAAAAATTTCTTTAAGTACGTTATGATAACTAATTTGTCTTAGCCAAATACTCAGAAGAGCGAGAACTCCAGAAGCAAGCTGGTATGGTAAATATTAGGTAGAACTACCTGGTTGCATTTGTCTTCCACCAATTCAATGTTTGCTACATTACAAACAGGATGGCAATCGGTGTCTGGCAAACTATTAGTTTTGAAAGGGTGTTCGACAGGACGTTCGGAGGGGAAGCTATTCGAGCATTCATGAGAGAAGAAGAAAACAGTTACAATTGTAGGTGTAAGGTTTTAAAGAAAAGTTTCACACAAATGCAGAAAAATATAAATTCCACGTTATTGCTTGTTCTTTACTTCTACTTAGAGAAAATCGAGATCCAAAAAAGACGGATTTATGTTCATCTGTTACAGAAATCAGTTTTACCTACACATTAGCTTTCTTGTATGTAGATTTTATTCAATCACAGCTCTGGATTTTTCTCATTTTCCACTTTTCTCGGTGTCATTCAGAGGGTTCTTGTCTTTCAGTTTGGCCCTTAATATCATATTTCGTCTGTGCCCCTTCGACTCTACCTTTCTATGCGCCTTTCTCATCGGTTCTTGAGCTCCAAATTATGTAGCGGCGTTCTCCGATTTAAAGTCTGATGTCGTTCCCATCTCCTCATTTTCCTTTTAATCTGCTTCTTCCACCTTCCCTCTGCCGTACTTAGACATCTCGGTGAGTTTAACACTCGTACCACAAGGAATTGACAGTTATTTGTCAATTTCCTAGGCAGACGGTTTGCTTTTGTTGCACGTAAACTTTGAAATCTGTCTAATCTTATGAGGAGGAAAACCTTTGTTTGTCACAAAATTTATTTTTTTAACTCTTCTCTCAAAGAGACCTTTTTTAAATAAAAGTTAGCACTGTTGTGTGCCTGTGTTAAAGCAGGTTTTCACTTATTGACGAACACTCACCGATCGTTAACAGAACTCCCTCGTCCCATTCTGCCTCGGGGCTCACTCTCGAACCCCATCGGCACCGCTAGTAGTATTACAGACAGATGAACAATGCCGACAAAGCCTTAAAAGCCACTTTACAAAGGAGCCATTGCAGCCTGACTCTCAGTCCGTCAGTCAGCCACTCCATACAAAACACACATTGGGCTGACTACGCGGTCCGAGTTTCCCATTAGTTGGCAACCTTCCAAGCCACGGCTTTTAGCGCACCATGATAGCTTTAAGCGCGTCAGATTCTTTATAGTGAGGAAAATGCGCTGAGCTGTCCACCTCACTCTCTCCCCAACCCCCACAATCAGACCACCATCCAAGCCAGTCAGTGGTTTGATGTGGGAGTGGGCACATTGGCTGATGAGTCGGCGTACCCGTCTTCGCGCGTCACAGCATGACCTGGCCCCCATAATGCAAGCACCAGGATTTACTTACTCGGGAGATATGGAGGAGCCATCGCCGTCTGACTCCCAGTCCACTGGTCAGCCACTCGACACACACAGCACATACACTGGGCCGACGGTGTGGTCTGGTGTAAGCGTCAGATAGGCAGCCTTCCAAGCCACGGTTTCTAGGAAACCGTGATTTTATCAGGTACATTATGATGATTGTGAGGGTGTTGTCTATGTATTAGTGTAGATGCTATGCGCTGATGTGGCTTAGCCTCCGGTGGTTTACCGCAGGTTGTCGTGGAGGTTGGTGCCCGTCAGTTCTGTAGGTGATGTAGATCCTAGGCTGCTCATCACGGTAGGCGTCCATCAGCATAGCAGAGAACATGAGACTGAACAGGGTGGGGGCCAATACGCAGCCCGGCTTCACTCCGTTGGCCACTGCGAATGCTTCAGATACCGTCCCGTTGTCAGTGACGCGCGCCAACATCCCGTCATAAACTGACGCACCATGTGCGTGAACCGCTTAGGACAGCCAAATTTCTGCATGACTTTCCACAGTCCGTCACGATTCACCGTGTCAAAGGCTTTAGTCAGATCCAGGAAAGTAGTGTATAGGTGAGTTCGCATCTCCTGGCACTTCTCTTGTGGCTGGCGGGCGGCAGAGATCATGTCGGTTGTTCCGCGGTGTCGGCGGAAGCCACATTGGCTTTCCGGGAGCAGGCCCTGCTCTAGGTGACCATTCAGGCGATTGAGAAGGATACGGGCGAAGATCTTCCTGGCGATGTTGAGCAACGAGATGCCTCTGTGATTATCACAGAGTTGTCGGTTCCCCTTCCACTTGTAGAGATGGACGATGGTCGGATCTTTGAAATCTAGAGAAACTTGTCCTTGGCGCCACATCTCCTGTAAGAGTGTTGTGAGTTCTGCCATCAGCCGGGGCCCACCGTGCTTGTAGACTTCGGGTAGGATTGCGTCGGATCCCGGTGCTTTATTGCTGGAAATCTGTTGCAGGGCCCGGATGGTTTCTGGTAGGGAAGGCGGCAGATCCAGGTCATTGTTCGTGTCCACTTGAGGGAGCCGGTCAATGGCAGCATCGGAGATGGCTGATGAGCAAGTAGGGACACTTCTGAAGTGCTCGGCCCAGCAGTTCAGCAATTGCGATTTCTCTGTCACCAGTGTTGTGCCATCAGAGCTGAGCAGCGGTGCGGTCCCCTTGATACACGGGCCTTAGACGGCCTTGATGGCTTTTAAAACGTTTTTCATTTCATTGCGGTCCGCATACCACTGGATTTCCTCAGCCTTTCGGATCATCCAGGCATCCTGCATCTCCCGCAGCCGTTGCTGTAAAAGGCGCCGGCATCTGGTTCTCCAGTTTCTCGGTTATTTGGTTGCTGAAATCAAAACAGTGAGCAGGCAAAGTTAAAAAAAGTATTTAACTTACCTGGTGGCCACTAGCCTTGGGGCCTTCGTCGGGGTTGCAGTTGGAGCCTCATCTGGGAGATGACGAGGCGGTGATCTGTCCAATCATCGGCATCGCGGATCGCCTTGGTTACCAGCACGTCCTGTCGATCTCGCCTCCTGACGAGAACATAGTTCAGCAGCTGCCAGCGCCGTGACCCAGGGTGCATCGACGTTGCCTCCTCCCACATCGGAAGGCGGAAGAAGGTGTTGGTCAGCAGGAGACGGTGTTCCGCACACGCTCGCAGAAGAAGGAGGCCGTTATCGTTACAGCTACCGAGACCGTGGGTACCCAGCACTCCCTGCCAGGCAGCGTGGTCCGTCCCGACGCGGGCGTTGAAGTCACCAAGGACAATTAACTTGTCCTCGTTCAGCACAGTGGCCAGCAGGGCATGCAGGTCCTCGTAGAATTTGTCCTTCGCCGCATGAGAGCTTGTCATTGGAGGAGCGTAGGCGCTGATGCTGGTGGCTAACTTGTCTCCCCTAAGAGGCAGGCGGAGGCTCATCAGGCGATTATTGATACCCTGTGGATGGTAAAGGTGACACCAGCGTCGCGTTGCTCTGCCTTTGGCCGGACGCTCCAGAAGAAGGTGTAGCCGGCACCCGCCTCCTCCAGCTGACCCTGCTCAGAGAATCGGGTCTCGCTGAGAGCAGCAATGCCCACCTTGTAGCGCGCCAGTTCCCGAGCGACTAGCGCCGTCCTCCATTCCGGCCGGTTGCTCCTAGGATTGTCTAAAAGGGAACGAACATTTCAGGCTGCTAGTGTTAGTGGACTCACCCGAGCAGCCTGGAGGGTATGTCGAGGGGGATTGGGACGGAGGGAATTGTTTTTTTAGTTTTAAGACCGCGTATTTTGTGATCTGCGAGCCGCGGCCGGCTGCAGAAGACGTGATAACCAGCATTTGTGTAGTGCACCTTTTCTAGCCCCTTCCTCCGCGAGGAGGCAAGCAGTGCTGTCTCCTAATAGGGTTGCTCGGGCATCCCAGACGGCTGCCGAACTCACTATGGGTCACGGTTTTGTTTTAGTGGGAGAAAGACCCGAATTAGCCTCTGTCGTCTACGGGGTTGCTGTCACCCCCACAGTAAAACTTTTTGAGAGGGGGGAAGTGGGAAGTACGGGAGTCAGACATACCGGGTGTGGAGGCACACGCAACACCAGAGACGCTCACCTGGTTTAGCCCGCTGGTCGTGACGGTTGCCCGGGGTGTGGCCGCTGGGAAGAAACCAACTTCGAGGAGCCACAGGTGAGAGTTGGGTACCAGTTAGAGGCGGCCACAAGAGCATTCACCACCTGTTCGAGACCAATGGAGTGACCAAATGCTATCTAGAGTGCCACTTAACCTTCTTACCTTCGACTGTCTTGGGCCCTAGATTGGGTCCGATTGGCTCTAAATGGACGCTAGCCGTCTATATATGTGATTGCTAGTATGCTATCTTGGGCGATATCTGACTCAGACGACAACCGTCGACGTATAGATGGAAGATCCGAAGTAGTTCTTTAATTTCCTTGTCTTACAGAATATCGTCAACGAGAATTGAATTTTTTCCGACTCAAAAATCTTTACTGAAAATATACTTGGAATAAAATAGTCAGATCAATTTGTGAGTGTTTCATTTGTTCTTAAAAAGATAAGTTATCTGAAAACAAGTATTTTAATCGTAGTCTAAGCTGACTCAGAAAATATTTACTTACAGCCACCAACGTAAAGCACTTTAGGAGGAGAGTGAATACCAGTCCGAGGTGCTTTCCCGTCTTTTTGAATTTATTTATTTATTTAAGACTATTCACATGCATGAGAAGTGACGTGGGCAAAGACGAGACTTGGAAAACCTGTAGAGGAGTTTGAAATTCGAGTGTTGAATTCGTCAATCGACTACCGCGCAGCTCACCGCTCTTACGGGGTCATCCACCATCTTCGCTCAGCGCTCTACGACGTCAAGGTGATCCATTTTAAATACAAACAGACTCGCTGACCTTGCAGTCCGATTGACAACTTGGACCTCGAAATAGCGCACACTGCGTCATAACTGCCTCATGTGACGCCCGCGCACGCCACACTGCGCCATAAATCCTTCAACTTTCTGCCACAGCAGGTGCCAACCCAGACTCTCGCTGTCAGTTACGACGCTCTGGACACCCGCACGAGACGGCAAGTCAAGGAGCTGTGCAGAATAACTCTCCATTTCTTTTCCTTTCTTTTTGACTGGACACTGGCCTGATAACTGTCTGTTAAGGCACACCTGGTAGTTTAGTTCGTCTAACTGGGAAGTTATTGATAAAAACCCATATTAACACGATCGGCTAGGCCATAGTTCAATCATTTGTTTGTAAATCCGTTTGAAGTCGAGTCCAAGCGGTAGGTTCAGCATTTTAAGGCTATAAAGTACTGCACTGAATAGCTTTGAATCAAAGACCTTCAGATTGCCTCTATTGTATTTCCTGTTCAAGTCGGGCTTCCTTTATTTTCTATCAATATCCATGTAGGCGGATAGGGTCGTGGAATGAATGACAAAGGTATCCCACCTTGCTTTCACCAACTAGGATTTATAATTTGGCTGGTTATATACTAATTTTAACGAACAATTAAACTGAGTCAACCAATTTATTGGCACAAAAAACGCACGCGCGGTAAGAGTAAAATGTTCCTCGTGCCTTGCCTGGCCTTTCAAGATGCGGAAAGTTTAGCATATATATTATACAACTGAGGTTCGGGTAGATGCGGCAGAGCATCGTCAGCAATTTTGGTCCCCAAAGGTGCAACTGTAAGACTTAAAAAATGTAATTGACAGCTACTAAGTAATACTAAAAACGCGGTGGAGGCTTCCGCCGCTAGAAGCAAAAATGCGAGTTTCAGCGAACAGTCGCGAGGAAGGAGATAAGATCTGATTCCGCCTCTGATTATGAATTCAAGTGTTAAGCAGAAACGTCAGGAGAATAAACCTCCTTTTCCAAAGATGATTTCTCTGTCTTTGAGGAGGCTTTGGTGATAGTGGTCAGTTATGGCATGGTCTGAAGTCAGGAGGATCTTGCAGTTGAAATACCGTACAGATGCTACTTGGACTAAAAGGCTCACTAACTGAGCCAGGGCCTCAGGCGCTGTCGGCTGCGATCAGACGTATTCACAGTCATTCGTTAGTGGCGTTCACCAATAATATCCGCTGACAGTTTGACCGTCGTTTCCGACTGCGTCCGCCGTATACCCCACATCAAGGTGGCCGCAGGGACGAGGATTTACGCGCGAATTAATTTATGGTGATAGCGGACTTGCGCAACATCTACCTAGCTTTGAATTGCCTCACCCACCTGATTCTCTTGTCGAAATAGGGTCAAGAGTACAGGGGGTGGTATCAGGCGACAGCGACTAAGGCAGCGTAAACCCGCGCCTAGGCTTATCATAATATCCCCCCAAGTGTGGTATTTGTTATGGCTGCGCATCCCCAATAACGCCTTCCGTAGCGTAATCTGACCTCAGCGTCGGCCCAGCGCATCTACTGCGTGCTCTGCTGTTGGGCCGCTTTATTTTCTCTGAGCCCTGTCCCTCCAGTTTGGAATTTACGAGAAACTAATAATCAAGACGGAAAATAGATAAAAATTCAAGAGACTGGATTAAATTTACATTCTGCCATTAGTCGGGCATGCCCTGATTCCAGACCCTGAATACCAGAAAGAGTTTGAGAAGGGAGCTCGGAGGAAAACAGGGACGTCAACAGTTCGTCCTGCCATCTAGCCAGGTCCACGAAGGGCTCTTCAACGTAGATGTATGTGTCAATGGCCTTGAAATACGCTTGATCTGGCAGTTGGCCAATCTACAGACGTTGCGTTGGCATCAGATGTAGCGAAAAATACCTTCGATACAAAGGCACTTGGCATTCTACAAGATCAGCCTTTGGAAGGCTCGGCGTTGCATGTGAGCGCAGAGAACAAGAGAGTTTGTGTACTTTAAAGCCTTGCTTCGGTTCTCGCGTTTTCTAATACTTTTCAGAAGTCGCATAGTATTCCATTAAAAATTAATTAAAATGGATTTACTATTCAGAACCCTTTTTCACAATTTATAAGAACGTATGAGGTGAAATCTGAACTCTGCTACACCACTGTAACTGACCTAAGGTTTCTTATCCAATGTAGGCACACGAAATATCACCTTTCAGGGATTACTTGGGTAATTTAAAAGACTGGATTCTGTGACAGCACCCGTCAAACTACGGTGATTTGGCCATAAAGTTTAAGCCCTTCTACAGTTTCATAAAGATCCAAAAAACTTGCTGCTACAAATAAAAAAGGGTAGGAGTCACTTATATGCCCCACGCGAAAAAACATGTTATCAGGAACCACCAGGAAGGATTTGCACTAAATTTCAGGGAATTAGGGTTTGGATTAAGGTCAGAGTTATAGATAGGGTTAAGGTAAGGTTATGGCTAACGCTGGGGTTAAGTTTATTGTCAGAATTTAGTGTAGGGTTAATAATAAGATACAGGCCACGTTTAAGGTTTGAGAGAATGTCAATGTTCGTGTTAGGACACAGAAATATTTTCACTTTCTGCATCTTACCGCAAGTTCTCCTGTATTACTTGGGACAGGCTCCTATTCCCTTGTCCTGTCGTCTGGGCAATCTAAGTAACCCCTACCCGAGAATACTGGCAAGCAACTTTTGCACACAAGGCAAAAATACAACCCGGTTAGAGAACGCGCCTGTATAGCTTAGCGCCTATCATGAGTGTTCTCATCGCCGTCACTATCACCAAATGCTGACCAGGTCAAGGAGAGTTTCATAAACACCTTTTTCTTCACATTTATTTGGGCTATGTTTAAAGCATACAGTACTCCTAGACGACGTTCCTTGTATGCATAGACGTTCCGCCGTTGCTTTTGGTTTACCTCTGACACTGCGACCGATAATGTCATGCAGCAAGGATTCCGCGGTTGGAGCTCCGTTTGGTAAGAGGACGATTCGGCATTCTCGAAGATAAATGGGATATTAAAACCTTCTTAGACTGAGTGCTCTTTCAGAGGGTCAGCCGCAGTAATATTTGAAAAAAATTGTTCGACACATTTCTTCGCCTCCACTACCTAAGGCCAACCATTGTTTTGGATGTTCAGACAGTATACCCACCTTGTAGGCGTGGTAGGTTTTTCCTCTGGCAAGTGGTGATTGATCCGTTAGGCGGTTGGCGGGCAGAGAGCTTTCATTTCTGAGCACGCTGCGGCCACACCTGGGTAACCGCCTCGACTAGCAAGTTAAACCAGATGAGGGTAACTGATGAAGCTCTTCCTAGTTGGCAGCAAGGATGAACTGGCCATGCGATGCAAAGCGTTGACGGAAGCTTTATTGTGCTCCGTCTCAGCGCAAGTGGTGATTGATCCGTTAGGCGGTTGGCGGGCAGAGAGCATTCATTTCTGAGCATGCTGCGGCCACACCTGGGTAACCGCCTCGACTAGCAAGTTAAACCAGATGAGGGTAACTGATGAAGCTCTTCCTAGTTGGCAGCAAGGATGAACTGGCCATGCGATGCAAAGCATTGACGGAAGCTTTATGGTGCTCCGTCTCAGCGCAAGTGGTGATTGATCCGTTAGGCGGTTGGCGGGCAGAGAGCTTTCATTTCTGAGCACGCTGCGGCCACACCTGGGTAACCGCCTCGACTAGCAAGTTAAACCAGATGAGGGGTAACCGATGAAGCTCTTCCTAGTTGGCAGCAAGGATGAACTGGCCATGCGATGCAAAGCATTGACGGAAGCTTTATGGTGCTCCGTCTCAGCGCAAGTGGTGATTGATCCGTTAGGCGGTTGGCGGGCAGAGAGCTTTCATTTCTGAGCACGCTGCGGCCACACCTGGGTAACCGCCTCGACTAGCAAGTTAAACCAGATGAGGGTAACTGATGAAGCTCTTCCTAGTTGGCAGCAAGGATGAACTGGCCATGCGATGCAAAGCATTGACGGAAGCTTTATGGTGCTCCGTCTCAGCGCAAGTGGTGATTGATCCGTTAGGCGGTCGGCGGGCAGAGAGCTTTCATTTCTGAGCACGCTGCGGCCACACCTGGGTAACCGCCTCGACTAGCAAGTTAAAACCAGATGAGGGTAACCGATGAAGCTCTTCCTAGTTGGCAGCAAGGATGAACTGGCCATGCGATGCAAAAGCATTGACGGAAGCTTTTATGGTGCTCCGTCTCAGCGCAAGTGGTGATTGATCCGTTAGGCGGTTGGCGGGCAGAGAGCTTTCATTTCTGAGCACGCTGCGGCCACACCTGGGTAACCGCCTCGACTAGCAAGTTAAACCAGATGAGGGTAACCGATGAAGCTCTTCCTAGTTGGCAGCAAGGATGAACTGGCCATGCGATGCAAAGCATTGACGGAAGCTTTATGGTGCTCCGTCTCAGCGCAAGTGGTGATTGATCCGTTAGGCGGTTGGCGGGCAGAGAGCTTTCATTTCTGAGCACGCTGCGGCCACACCTGGGTAACCGCCTCGACTAGCAAGTTAAACCAGATGAGGGTAACCGATGAAGCTCTTCCTAGTTGGCAGCAAGGATGAACTGGCCATGCGATGCAAAGCATTGACGGAAGCTTTTATGGTGCTCCGTCTCAGCGCAAGTGGTGATTGATCCGTTAGGCGGTTGGCGGGCAGAGAGCTTTCATTTCTGAGCACGCTGCGGCCACACCTGGGTAACCGCCTCGACTAGCAAGTTAAACCAGATGAGGGTAACCGATGAAGCTCTTCCTAGTTGGCAGCAAGGATGAACTGGCCATGCGATGCAAAGCATTGACGGAAGCTTTATGGTGCTCCGTCTCAGCGCAAGTGGTGATTGATCCGTTAGGCGGTTGGCGGGCAGAGAGCTTTCATTTCTGAGCACGCTGCGGCCACACCTGGGTAACCGCCTCGACTAGCAAGTTAAACCAGATGAGGGTAACCGATGAAGCTCTTCCTAGTTGGCAGCAAGGATGAACTGGCCATGCGATGCAAAGCATTGACGGAAGCTTTATGGTGCTCCGTCTCAGCGCAAGTGGTGATTGATCCGTTAGGCGGTTGGCGGGCAGAGAGCTTTCATTTCTGAGCACGCTGCGGCCACACCTGGGTAACCGCCTCGACTAGCAAGTTAAAACCAGATGAGGGTAACTGATGAAGCTCTTCCTAGTTGGCAGCAAGGATGAACTGGCCATGCGATGCAAAAGCATTGACGGAAGCTTTATGGTGCTCCGTCTCAGCGCAAGTGGTGATTGATCCGTTAGGCGGTTGGCGGGCAGAGAGCTTTCATTTCTGAGCACGCTGCGGCCACACCTGGGTAACCGCCTCGACTAGCAAGTTAAACCAGATGAGGGTAACCGATGAAGCTCTTCCCTAGTTGGCAGCAAGGATGAACTGGCCATGCGATGCAAAGCATTGACGGAAGCTTTATGGTGCTCCGTCTCAGCGCAAGTGGTGATTGATCCGTTAGGCGGTTGGCGGGCAGAGAGCTTTCATTTCTGAGCACGCTGCGGCCACACCTGGGTAACCGCCTCGACTAGCAAGTTAAACCAGATGAGCGTAACCGATGAAGCTCTTCCTAGTTGGCAGCAAGGATGAGCTGGCCATGCGATGCAAAGCGTTGACGGAAGCTTTTATGGTGCTCCGTCTCAGCGCAAGTGGTGATTGATCCGTTAGGCGGTTGGCGGGCAGAGAGCTTTCATTTCTGAGCATCGCTGTACACACCTGGGTAACCGCCTCGACTAGCAAGTTAAACCAGATGAGGGTAACTCGATGAAGCTCTTCCTAGTTGGCAGCAAGGATGAACTGGCCATGCGATGCAAAAGCATTGACGGAAGCTTTATGGTGCTCCGTCCTCAGCGCAAGTGGTGATTGATCCGTTAGGCGGTTGGCGGGCAGAGAGCTTTCATTTCTGGAGCACGCTGCGGCCACACCTGGGTAACCGCCTCGACTCAGCAAGTTAAAACCAGATGAGGGTAACCGATGAAGCTCTTCCTAGTTGGCAGCAAGGATGAACTGGCCATGCGATGCAAAAGCATTGACGGAAGCTTTATGGTGCTCCGTCTCAGCGCAAGTGGTGATTGATCCGTTAGGCGGTTGGCGGGCAGAGAGCTTTCATTTCTGAGCACGCTGCGGCCACACCCGGGTAACCGCCTCGACTAGCAAGTTAAAACCAGATGAGGGTAACTGATGAAGCTCTTCCTAGTTGGCAGCAAGGATGAACTGGCCATGCGATGCAAAAAGCATTGACGGAAGCTTTATGGTGCTCCGTCTCAGCGCAAGTGGTGATTGATCCGTTAGGCGGTTGGCGGGCAGAGACTTTCACTTGAGCACGCTAGCGGCCACACCTGGGTAACCGCCTCGACTAGCAAGTTAAACCAGATGAGGGTAACCGATGAAGCTCTTCCTAGTTGGCAGCAAGGATGAACTGGCCATGCGATGCAAAAGCATTGACGGAAGCTTTATGGTGCTCCGTCTCAGCGCAAGTGGTGATTGATCCGTTAGGCGGTTGGCGGGCAGAGAGCTTTCATTTCTGGAGCACGCTGCGGCCACACCCGGGTAACCGCCTCGACTAGCAAGTTAAACCAGATGAGGGTAACTGATGAAGCTCTTCCTAGCTGGCAGCAAGGATGAACTGGCCATGCGATGCAAAGCGTTGACGGAAGCTTTATGGTGCTCCGTCTCAGCGCAAGTGGTGATTGATCCGTTAGGCGGTTGGCGGGCAGAGAGCTTTCATTTCTGAGCACGCTGCGGCCACACCTGGGTAACCGCCCTCGACTAGCAAGTTAAACCAGATGAGGGTAACCGATGAAGCTCTTCCTAGTTGGCAGCAAGGATGAACTGGCCATGCGGATGCAAAGCGATTGACGGAAGCTTTTATGGTGCTCCGTCTCAGCGCAAGTGGTGATTGATCCGTTAGGCGGTTGGCGGGCAGAGCTTTCATTTCTGAGCACGCTGCGGCCACACCTGCAACCGCCTCGACTAGCAAGTTAAACCAGATGAGGGTAACCGATGAAGCTCTTCCCTAGTTGGCAGCAAGGATGAACTGGGCCATGCGATGCGAAAGCATTGACGGAAGCTTTATGGTGCTCCGTCTCAGCGCAAGTGGTGATTGATCCGTTAGGCGGTTGGCGGGCAGAGAGCTTTCATTTCTGAGCACGCTGCGGCCACACCTGGGTAACCGCCTCGACTAGCAAGTTAAACCAGATGAGGGTAACTGATGAAGCTCTTCCCTAGTTGGCAGCAAGGGATGAACTGGCCATGCGATGCAAAAGCATTGACGGAAGCTTTATGGTGCTCCGTCTCAGCGCAAGTGGTGATTGATCCGTTAGGCGGTTGGCGGCAGAGCTTTCATTTCTGAGCACGCTGCGGCCACACCTGGGTAACCGCATCGACTAGCAAGTTAAACCAGATGAGGGTAACCGATGAAGCTCTTCCTAGTTGGCAGCAAGGATGAACTGGCCATGCGATGCAAAAGCATTGACGGAAGCTTTATGGTGCTCCGTCTCAGCGCAAGTGGTGATTGATCCGTTAGGCGGTTGGCGGGCAGAGAGCTTTCATTTCTGAGCACGCTGCGGCCACACCTGCGTAACCGCCTCGACTAGCGTTAAACCAGATGAGGGTAACTGATGAAGCTCTTCCTAGTTGGCAGCAAGGATGAACTGGCCATGCGATGCAAAGCGTTGACGGAAGCTTTATGGTGCTCCGTCTCAGCGCAAGTGGTGATTGATCCGTTAGGCGGTTGGCGGGCAGAGAAGCCATTTCGAGCACGCTGCGGCCATACACCTGGGTAACCGCCTCGACTAGCAAGTTAAACCAGATGAGGGTAACTGATGAAGCTCTTCCTAGTTGGCAGCAAGGATGAACTGGCCATGCGATGCAAAGCGTTGACTTGAAGCTTTATGGTGCTCCGTCTCAGCGCAAAGTGGTACTGATCCGTTAGGCGGTTGGCGGGCAGAGAAGCTTTCATTTCTGAGCACGCTGCGGCCACACCTGGGTAACCGCCTCGACTAGCAAGTTAAACCAGATGAGGGTAACTGATGAAGCTCTTCCTAGTTGGCAGCAAAAGGATGAACTGGCCATGCGATGCAAAGCGTTGACCCGACTTTATGGTGCTCCGTCTCCAGCGCAAGTGGTGATTGATCCGTTAGGCGGTTGAGCAGAGAGCTTTCATTTCTGAGCACGCTGCGGCCACACAAAATTAACCGCCTCGACTAGCAAGTTGCACCAGATGAGCGTAACCGATGAAGCTCTTCCTAGTTGGCAGCAAGGATGAACTGGCCATGCGATGCAAAGCGTTGACGGAAGCTTTATGGTGCTCCGTCTCAGCTCATTGACTCCTACGCTGCCTTTGTCAACATTCAGAGTGCTGTGGAGTGACTAACAGCAGACTAATTCAGCTTGTTTTCCACTAAGCATGACATCCGCTATGGAACTTGGCAGAAACAGGGGATGTTTCGGCAGTCTTATTCAAGCGAGCACTGCTTAGAAACTTACGAAAAAAAGGGCCAGAAAATCTGAATCAAACAAATACAGACAATAAAGCTGTCTAAAAGCTAACCGTGCCTCGTGAAGTCCAAACGCACACTCGAAACACTAAACAAACAAAAAAACATCCTCCCCAACCGCTTACCCTTCCAGTAAGAGTGACCTGGCTAATTTGAGCAACCTCGAATGTCCGTCCTTTTGGATATTTCAGTGACCAACTTATCAGATGGGGATTGCTCTGCTCACAAGCGCAGCGGCTTGTTGCAATATGGGCGTTGTCGCACTCCGCTTGATCCATATCTCGGATGACTGACCGTCTAATAAGTTTCGTACAGATTAAAAATTCGTCCGAAGCAGCTGCCACAAGGAAGGCTGCTGAACTAGCAATGCCTTCACCATCATAAACTACCCCAACAGGAAGATGACCTGTGTAAACTACGCAAGCACTGACTGCTTTATACCAATGAATCAATCACTCCACAAGGAGAAATTCGTCACCAATCTAACGCGTATGCCCCTACAATGGCAAGCAATGACAGTATGAAAGAGGATTTCGAAGAAAGTTTTCAACTCCTCGCAGTTCCTTCGAAAGCAGGCAAATCGGTTGTCCTAGATGGCTTTAACGTCGGAGAAGGTACAGATTAAGTGATCTTCGAAGAATCACTTGGACCCCGAGGAGTCCCCCTGGATTGGAAGGGGATGGAACAGAATCTTCCCCTCACCAACCCTACTAATCATCGACCGCCTAATGTCAATATTACTAGGGGATCCACTCTAGATCTCATCACTGGCAACTTTCGGATCACCTTTCCCTCAGGCAGCGAGATAGCTCTGGAGCATGTTCACAACCAATGGAGCAAGTTGCTGAATTCTGGCCCGGTCACTGTCTCAGAAATCGAACTTCAACCTCAACATTGGACGCTGTTGAAAGCCTTCCACACGCTCACCAAGTAATTCAAGGGAATTGGTTCGAGGACAACGACGACGGAGTACAATGACTGATTTTCACAATAAGATCAACTTCCGAGAAACTATTTTAACAGTCACAGTTCAAAACAGAGCTACCAGACTGACCGCAACAAGAGATGAAGAAAGTGGAAAATAACTTGTCAAATGGAGGCGAAAGTCCGCATTGCAGGTGTGGCCGGCCGACGTCCACCTGTACGCTGCAGTATCTAAACGTGGAGTTCTTTTGCTCAATAGAAGGCTTGACTGATTGTTCCAGAAGATGAGACTATAAGGAAATATTCCACAAGATTTTCAGGGTGCATGCAAACTTCCTCTACGAAAATGCAAACGAAAATGGAATCCCTGCGGCAATCATCAGGATCTCCCCTCTCAATATTGCCAGTGAAATATTTCTCCAAATACTAGACAATTGCCTGAATCCCCACCTGAAGCAATAGTTTATTTATCAGAATGACTGCAGTTTTTGAAACACAAGAAAAGGTCATGTACACTCCCTCGACGAACTGCAGTAAAAATGAAAAGAAATGGGAAATTACCCTCTACTGCACATTCTTAGATCTTTCAATAGCCTTCGATACAGTTTAACCTCTAGAAATTACTGAGGAAATTGGGTATTCTAGAACGGATAATGGTGGTCAGATAGGTTCATTATGACACAATGAGGCATGTGCCATCCAACGGATCATAATCGGAGGTCATTGTGGGGACAAATGGGCTGCAGCAAGGCCGCATCCTTGGTCCAACCTCTTCGACCTAGTGCTCTCCGCAATGCTAGTAGACGTCCAACAAGAGATCAACCAGAAGAAGCCGATGCGATCGCTGGGCCGAGAGCTTTATTCGCCTGACATTTCGGATTCCAACTCGAACCCATCTTCAGAGACATTATCAGATACGCGTAATTCGTACAGAGAGAGTTGCAGTATTTATAGGATTCAATCACTATACTACTGCATGCCCATGGCAATTAACGGCTCCCCTTCATCTATGGTTACTGCGATCTGGGGCGCTACTTGTTGGATGGTCGGCATGCGTGTCGTTATCCACTGAAATTTCGTCATCCGTGTTGGAGGTCGGCAGGATGCTGCTTGGCCATCTGATATATCCAGCTGACGAGAACCTGTGTAAGTCATATGCAAACAGTCGCGGAGGCTTCCAATGTCTGAATAAATGGTCTCCTCATTGTAGACGACTGCACAATGAACACCAAAATGAATCAGAAATGCAGCGATGTCGAGGCGCCTTCGTCTCCAGATGCGACAACTTCAAACCCATCGTCAGCACGGATGATGCAGCAGGCATAGCTCAACGGGTGCCATTTGTCGAATAAAGTGAACCAACGGAAACCTCAACCCCACCGGTCAACAGAACTCACATTTCAGGGGAAGTTCAGTTTTCTTTCTTGGACAGCACTGTCTCATAGGAATTGGCGAGGAATTTACAGCCCTGAATCTCCAAAGCCGGTCAGGCATGTGGCCGGACCGTAATCACCGCGGTACCTTCCTCAGAGTTGTGCTGAGAAGGTGCTAAGACGTGAACAAGCTACCAAAGCACACTAGGAAGTCTCAGGCGCTTCCATCTAGCATTTCTCAGAAGGATAGAGCATGTTAAGTGGCAGGAGCGGGTCCTGAACCCCGAACACTGAAGCACTTAGCACAAATGTCAAGCTAATCTTGGAAATTCGCGTTTACAGGGCACTTGTATGAACTTGATTTTGGCCATAGGTTACTGTCGAGACACCTGCGCAGGAAATTAATTCACGCATTTGTAGAAGCCTGATAACGGGGCCGTTTCCTTCGTCGGGCCGATTGTAACGTGTCAAGCCCAAATAAAGTCTAGGAGTACCAGGAGGCAGTTAGGAAGAACGCCGTGCGCTCGCTCGATCAATAAATTCATTCACCTGAGGTTCCAGATTCACACTCGAAACCATACCCCTCAGAGGTGGGTGTTGGTGCTTTTCCAACTTTAGCGTGTTTTTATCCGCAGACCTGTGAAGTGCTGACACAAAGGCAGGTGGGCATGGTGGTCGGCCATTTTGACTGACGCAGGCATAATTGATGTCATTCGAATCAAAGAAACATGACGAAACGATATTAATCACTGTACAAATTTCTGGATTAGGATTGTTCGATGCTTTCTAACTAATCTCATTGGCAGCATTACCTATCCACCCCTTACCTGGTCGAACACCACCGCTAGCATCTTCACTTGGGACACTTCTATCACCCGGACAGCTTGTTCCAGCCCAATGAGACCTCGTCATACCTAATGTTACGGGAAAATTGCCAGCACTGAGAGGACAACTGCCATAACCATCGCCAGGTACACATCGTAAAACATTATCCATATTCCGACCGTAAATTTAACTTACAAATAGGCGCGGCCAGTCATATATGAATCAATGGCGAAGCGACTGAGGAAGCAAATCGAGAACCCTCGACGTACAGCCGCATGGACATGGTTGGTAGTATGTATGTGTATGCATAACGACTATCACAAAATTATCATCCCACATGTCCGCGTCCGCCCGTTTCATGGAAGACTGACAGCCATTCACTTAGACCTGATCTACTCTGAACTAAGGATCAACCAGCACTGGTGCCTTTTCAGTGTGTTCATTATGGTACCCTAACTTTTACCGCCATTAACCAATCTCGGGAAACGTTAACCGAACTATGAAAGAATAATGTAAGTGGAGTTGTCACTTTGATTGCCATGCAGTGCGGGTTTTTGAATGCTCTTCTTTTCGGTCGCTTCCCAAAACCACACGGTAAAAAATGATTGTTTAAGGAGTATAAACTATTTTTCCTGTTGATTTTCTATATTCTTAAAAATGCGAAACGGCCTTTAGAGGAAATAGGTACAACGATCTTTTTTTCAATTTTTTTACTCAAGTGAAGAGTATATTTAGGCTTTGAGCCCGATTGACATTGTATTTGCGTTTAGGGTTTACATTACAATTTACATGTTTTCGGCACGCGGACAAGCATATATTCCTCCTCGAAATTAAGAAGTTACCACTTAGTGCTCATGAAAGTATGCACAAACTAGGTTGGGTACTTCATTGGGAACATGTTCGACCGTCGTAGTCCAATGATGTCCACCCTATGCTTCACAGCAGGGATGGTGACTTACGCTGAATTAGAGTGACAGCAGACTTGCGATGCATCCGCCTCAATCTCTGTTCAACTCCCCTACATAGGCGTGATGTCAAGACTAAATCAAGAAGACCAGAGGCGGGAGTAGGCGGTTTCATGGGAAGCATTGATCAACGGACATATCCGATACTCTTCGAATGGAAATTTTACCATCTTAAAAATGCCATACCTACAAGCCTTTTAAAACAGAAGGGAACCCTTTATTTAAGTATACAACTGATAGAAGACGTGTTTTGCTGTCAATAAGTTCAAGAAAGAATATGTTTTGGGCATTTTTTCTTACAAATATATGTGAATTTTTAAGGACATTGAACATCGACAGAAAAAGCATTCAAACGATGGCATCTTGGCTTGTCTCAAATATTGTTGGATTATGTTGCACGCTATTCGTTAATAAAACCCTATTTGAGTAATCGTTTATAATCGGAAATGAATTTCCGGTAAAATTTCAGGAGAATGGTAACGCAGATCAGAGAACACTTCCATCGACTGAAACCCGGTAGAGGATGAATTGGGAAATGAAGTCATGTGTGGCTCATGCAAGACAACCGTTCATCTTCGATCGTTTTGAGTTTCAACTCTTACCAGAAGGCTGTGAGTGTGGAGGGAGAGAGGGAGGTAGAAGTAACTCCAGTCTGCCTCTCGGTAAAAAAAACTTCGACAAATCAAGGCAGTATCCACCTCTTGGGGTGATGGTTAACTTCAACATTGCAGCCATGTTTGTAAAGGTGAGAAGGATAAATTATTCATGTGCAGGTATTCGAGTCGCCCTTTAGGTTCCACACTTTGTTCATGAACGTGGTTTTCAGTTCGTGATTTCTTAACGCAAAATCAGACTGGGTTAATACGGTTTACATAATGGTACAGCGGAATCATTAGGTAGCCATGTATAATTGACTTCACATTAGGAAAGAAAGGATAGATGCATCATCTTAACCGAAACATTTTGAATATTTTGTTTTCCCAGAGTGTAGCGAATTGTACTAATCTTTAAGTGATTTTTATTGAGTAGGGCACATTTTCCATAATTTTACAGGTAATATAAATGTTAAATATGAGTGTCGAAATTTGTAGGTCACAAGTTATATTCATTTTTAGATAACGAAATTTTCGTTTCACTTGTAGGAAAAAATGGAGTAAATCATTATGCCTAAATTCTGGTGTCATAGCCACTTCTCTTATGTACCAAACTTGCAGGTTACTCCAGAGCAACTCTGGATCCTCGTGCTAGATGACGAATAGAGTTTAAACTAAAGGAGGACAATGCATAGTGACGGTAACTTGAACAAAACCACAAAATCAATTTTTAGATTTCAGGAAATAAATGGTTCTTAAAAAAGTAGTCCACGCATTTCGCGATCAATACTAGAGCATTAGAGATCCTTACAAGTGATCAATGATGAAAGGATTCTAAGAAGAATTTCCCCTAGAGTAACTCTTAGGCGGGAAGTTTACCCCAGATGATATTTTGAATAATTTTGATACGTCATTCACAACGATTAATACAAAACAACTAAAATTTCCAAGCCTCCTCCATTTGTCAAATATGCCTTAAATGTTGCGACAGGTCAGTGAGAAACAGACACAGTCACCTTAACGCTGTGTTGGAAACGAAATTCGGTGATTCATCGCGGCATGCTAATTCGCGGACACTACCTACTGTCGCAGTTTGATTATGCAGTGACGTCACGCACTTTTACCTCGATTACGGTGGTGCACGACGGAAATATGCCTGACGGATTATTTTGGCGATATTTTCATTATAGCGTGGCGCAGCGCACCCTGCCTCTATTCCACCTCCAATTAAAGTTTCACACCAGGGCTTTTTGAACACTTCAAGGGGAGCATCTCATGGACGATTAAGTGGAAGAGACATTTTCATTTTATGAAGTTTCCACGTATTCAGCTACATACGTTCTAGGCTGCGTTAATGAGCCTGTGTGGTTCCTTTTCAAACAAGAATACAATAGTGAGTGCTAATAAAACCTGTCCTATTTATTCTTACCTCATTTCACTCACCGGGGCTCATAAATGCACCTACAGCTTCAAATAAACTAGCATGTTACTAGGTGCGCATACCTCTCTCTCGTCCGGGAGCCATTATTGCGGCTAAATTATGAGCCAGGCTTATCGAAAGCGACAACACGGAAGGATTCCTCACCCTGTCTTACTTTACCAAAATTCACCAAGTCC
Organism: Schistocephalus solidus; assembly: GCA_017591395.1. Taxonomy (NCBI): domain Eukaryota; kingdom Metazoa; phylum Platyhelminthes; class Cestoda; order Diphyllobothriidea; family Diphyllobothriidae; genus Schistocephalus; species Schistocephalus solidus. The sequence goes on along the minus strand of WEDG01000242.1, from coordinate 144,808 downwards.
ATTGGAAACAGCGAATATTTCATGCCCTAGAGTTTGTAGGTGCTTGTGCTCTAGACCAGTTGTCATCAAAAAGACATTCGAGGTGGTCATATAGATCTGCATACAGTTCTTATTTTGTTTTCTTCCGACCACTACCTTGTCCAGACATCTAAACTTCTTCCTCATAATCGTCTAGTTTACTTCTGTGCACTTTGTGGAAGGCAGTTGCAGAATTGATAAAGGTATTTGAGAAACCTTTTGGAAATCCTTTCCTGGATGCTTGTTACTCTCAGACAGCAAATCTTGGGAAAAGGATATGTGCACCCTATCGAACTACCTTATTTCAAGGGGCTTTTTTATACTATAACTAAGCATTTAGCCCAATTATGCTTTTTTTCATCCACTTAAGAACATCGCGCTCCCACTCATCAAAATTTCATATTACTAACGTTTCCCTATTACGAGTGACCTTACAGCATACGTCAGGGTACAACATATGTCCATTTCCGAGTCGGCAAGAGCCACGTCGATCGCCTTTCCGGGCAGAGAGCTCATTTATCAATGGACTTCATTAGAGTACTCGGAAGTGACAAGAGATTTCCGCTTGCTCCTTCCAAACTGAGCAAAATACCGAATATTCGTTTTGCATATAAGACGCTTGTATTGGATAAAAAAAATTGTCCGCTAGCGACTGTCTTTTATTTGTGAAGGCCGGAACGCTCGTCCATGGCCATAACTTTGTGCAAAAAATATAAAATATACTCCCATCCCTCTGACAAACAGAGAGTTCGTCCATGGAAGTAACTGGAAATCCACCTTCCACTTTTAGGGGGCGTAAGCATAAAAGAATTAAACTTTGATACCATAACAATTCGCGCTTTTGAATCTGTGGCCTCAAAAATGCGTGTACTTTTTTTGGAGTCTAAAACTTAGAATTCGCGAGTCCAGCAGATGTAATCTGTGGATTGTTAAATGACCGGTACTATGTATATATCCTTTTTAGCGTTCATTTATTAAGAATAATAAAGCAAAATTATTTCATGAAAATAATGTTTTACCTACATTGTGCAATGCGGCTGCATTTCTTATCATCATATATTGCTCTCGTACTAGGCGATACAAACAGAGTTCATGCGCATTTTTTTAATTACCTTCCAGAATCAGCTGACCGAGGCTTATGCTGGTATACAATTTCACATAATGTACAACTAATGTTCTATTTACTGTATTCATTGATATTGTATTTATTATTATCAACTTCAAAATTCTAACCTTATGTAAGAGTTTCCTTAGTGCTTACGGTTATAGGAAAATTGCTATCATAAAATTCTATGTCTTGCAAAATGCGCTCATGAGACTGTAGCGTCTTAGCAAAGATGCGGGCCGACACGAGGTAGCTGACAATAGAAGAACATGCACTCACAGTATGTACAGTTCCTTACTGATGTACTTTACAATCCAGTACTATATATTTTTACTTCTACCTGTAAAATTTTCAAAATAATACACATTGAAACATCAACTTCTAAATAAAGTTGAAGTGCTCTTAGAAAAAATATAGCGTCTTCCCAATTAAGACAGGTATTTAGTGGTAGTTGTTAGTTGTCCGTCGAAAAATCGCACATTTTCAAAATGCACGGTGATCTAGGAACGTAACCCCCACGAAGTTCCGCTTATTACTTTCGTTCAAGATGTCAGTTCAAGAAAAGGTAAATGTCAGTATCATGAACAAACATCGAGTTTCGCAACAAAAACGGTTCAGTGGAACTGGAATAAAGAAGATCTTTCCTCAGAATAGTCACCTGAAAAATGAACCGTGCGAGGCTACTAAGACTGACCATTATAAAAGCCTCTACTCTACCGAACAAAATCGGTAATGAATACCGAAAATGAGATCCACGTCTGAGAAGAATAATTAATGAAACCCGTCAGCGCTTTCGACGAGATAATGGCAAGCCAGGACAGCAGGGAAAAGGTTCTAAAACATTTTACTTTCCATAGGCGTTTCTGGAGAAGTTAAATATAATTTTGCTGAAGAACGTTACCGGAAAGACAAGGAGACTGAACTGACTACTTCTGCCTTATTCACCGTTATCAGCCAGCCAGATCCAACCTCAGGTGTTGCTCGTACTCACAACCTGTTGAGTAGAAGTCTAAAGCTCTAATCACTGAGTCACGGGCTTGTTGTCTTGCTGATTTCGATCGAGAATATTAACATTAGTGAATAGGCGCTCACCGATCGGTGACGGGATACCCGCGTCCCGTTCCGCCTCGAAGCTCACTCTTCTGCCCCTAATACTAGCCACTATGCGGAGCTCGAGAGTGAGCCCCAAGGCACAACTGGATAAGTGAATCCCGTAAGCGATCGGGGAGCGCCCGTTTACCAATAATTTCACTCTTGAACACTTATTGATGAGAGCCGGCTTGGTGTACGACATCACTGATCATAGGTTCGTGTGTCACAGATAAGGCAATTACAATGACAACGAACTATTTATCTATTTGACTCGCCCAGTATAAATTCAACTCATTAAAAATACCTATTTCATCTTTGTACGTAAGTCCGTTCGCGCCAAGTTAAGTACAGAATGAAAGATACCGAAACGTGTTGGTGACATCATTAACATGCCGCCTGTCAAGAACAAACGGCAGGTCCGACCGTTCAGACGGTCCAAGAACGTAAATAAGTTTTACACTTCTGGACAAGACTACACGAAAGACAAAAGTTGGCTGCAGATAGAAGACTAACTACATCAGAGGAAAATTATGGAAGGCTCTTTGCTGGTTCGAAGACAACGATAGCGGATATAGCGTCTGTTGTCCGACATTAATGACCTATTCCAGGACTGACCTTGTGACCTCCAAAATCGGACCTGTGAGACAAGCCCTCGTATAGTATAGGGTAACCTTACAGTTTATGGACTGATGGCAGTTTCCTCGCACAAAGTGCCTGACGCCATCACTCCCCGATTTAATAAGACGAGAAGCAGGTGGTCTCACCCTAAATAACATATCGAAAGATACTGCTTAAAAGTCAATTGGTTTGCCTACTGTTTCGGTTTTATGTTTACCGTAAGTCGGCCTTACACCCAATACATACAGGTTCTCCAATTAAAAGTAACTAAAATAATTACCATTTGTGGTCAAACTAAAATTCCCTTAGCTGTTAGAGAAAGTATTCATAGACGGTCAAATTATGTGACAATTTTGTAACTATGACCGACGACGCATTAAGTCTTTGTCAATGCATCTATCCAGCTGTTCGCTGTACTGACTGGTAGAAGTATCGGCAAAGTAGGAATGAAAAGGCTGTGGGCTTTGGGAAAAGATGGAAGCTATACTCATAACGGAGTCCCCGCATTGCGCCCTGCAATAAAACCCAAATGGTGAACGTCATTCCCACGTCGCAATTAGCTCTCAACCGCTTACGGCGTGCTGGTTGATGTGTTAATACGAAACCAGAAAATTGCACAGCAGACCTCTATTGTTTCATATTTTCTCGAGATGTGTGCATGGACGGTCCAAAAGCTCCCATATTTCCTTTTACTTTCCTAGTGCGGCTAAATGAGTGATAAATACACTACCTTCTGCTTCTATTCATGCCTAAATGAAAAAAAATTGGCTAAGTACAGCTAAATGAATTCCTTTTCTTTTGTTCGCCGTTTGTTGCTTTTGCAATGTTCGTGCTTGAGGGTTGAATCATACACAAGCAAAGATTGCTAATCATGGTAATCGTTCTACATCATCCTATGGCTTGAAAGGCGTTGTTCGATTTCATTAGGCTGATGAAAATTCGTTAACGCGTACTAAATGGCCTGGGACTTTAATCGCTTGAGTATTACTACTAAGGAGTAGCCATAAACTTCAAGCTAGCCAAATGCCGCACTCTATTGATCCAGAGCGGATTCTGTTGGAAAATAATTACGAGTAGCCTAGGTTCGCTTCCTTGAATGTACTGAAACGTATCTAGATAAATTGCCAAAGAAAGCTTGCATAGCGATACCCATATAATACGCCTTGATAGAAGAATGGGCTAATAAGCATGTAAATGAAAGTTCGAAAGCATTTCTCTAACCAGTGCATCGCAGTCCGCGAAGCGAAAACAAATTTGCATCTCAGCCAGTAAGTTATTCTTCTCCTGCATCGATTAACAATAAGCGCCGGGCTACCGGACATAAATCGAAGATGGTCAGATGGAAAAAGAAATAGCACTAGACTTAGACTGTAGGGCTGCATCCTATTTGCATCGGACGCCAAATGCAGATTATGTCTTCCGACCGCGTGCCTAATAGTGCACTCGGGCTGTTACCTGTCTGGTGGTGGTCAGTGCCTTTATGGCACTCCCACTCAGTGGGATCCGAGCCAGGTGTGGTGGGACGCCCAGGGGTGGCTCCGGCCGCGCCAGCCACCTGCGACCTCTCCCATCTCCGGTCTTCTTGACTCTGTCATGACACCGGGCTCAGGTGGAGGAGGAGGAGTAGAGAGTGTGGTAACAATAAGTGCCGTGGGTTGGAAGGTTGCCAACTGACAATTACACTCAGACCTCTCAGTTAGTTCAATGTGTGTTATGTGGAGTGGCTGACTGGTGGTCTGAGAGTCAGGCTGCGATGGTTCCTTCTTAATGCGACCTCTGGCGACGTGTGAGATGTGGACAGTTCAACCCCCTGTTGTGTGAAATCCTAGTGCTTGTGTGTGGGGGAACAGGTCGTGTACGTTGTACACGTAGACGAGGTCACCAGCAGCAGCGCACACTTCCGCATAAGACAACTGACCGGCTCGGACAGTGGTCTGATTGTGGGGGTGGGGGAGAGAGTGAGGTTGACGGCTCAGCGCACTGTCCTCACTATGAACAATCTGACGCGCTTGAAACTATCACGGTGCGCTGAAAGCCGTGGCTTGGAAGGTTGCCAACTGACGGGATAACTCGGACCGCATGGTCAGTCCAATATGCGTTTTGTGTGGAGTGGCTGACTGGTGGACTGAGGGTCAGGCTGCAATGGCTCCTTCTTAATGTGGCCTTTATGGCACTCCCACTCCATGGGATCCGAGCCAGGTGTGGTGGTACGCCCAGGGGCGGCTCCGGCCGCGCCAGCCACCTGCGACCTATCCCATCTCCGGTCTTCTTGAATCTGTCATGACACACAGCTCAGGCGGGGGGGATGAGGAGAAAGTGTGGTAGATGCAGCACAAATCTGCTATCCATTTAAACTAACTCACGCGTATGTCACCGTCCCTGCACCACCCTTCCGTGGAGCATACGGTGGACCTCGTCGAAATCGACGGTCGAACTATTGGTGGTTAGTGTCTGGTGGTCGCGCGACGAAGATTCGGTCCAATAGAGACCAAAAAAACCATTTATGACACTCCCTAACAGCAAAAGCCGGGCTCTGTAGAAAAAGACTACAAGTGCCTTCGTCAACTAAGAGACGTCAGTAGATGACGTCAACTTCTGAAATAGAGACTCAATTTCTTGGACTTTACTTGCCTGACAATTCGAACTCGTTTAAACCCACGCTAGGGCCAGGAAAAGTCCCTAAAAGTACTATCGAATGTAGGCATTCACAAAGTAAGGGGCTCTGCTCCCCAAATTGATGTCTGTCGGGTACGGTAAGCCAAGGGAACGGGAACCCCATACAGGTGGCCTTGAGATAAATTATGGGAATGGTACCTTTTCCCGTGTGCTAACCCTAAAACAAACCTTCACCCTTAGGCCATCAGTGCTACGGGAAGTTCCTATTACCGTATATTATCATGACGACTAGAGCAAATGGATTTCTCGTGGACATGTTAATATCATAGTCAAAAATGGTCGAATAAATACTTATTCTTGGTAAAATTTGGCAAATGCGACATTGAGACCTAGGAGTATTGGAGCCAGTGATAAAATAACGCGACCCAATTGTGTGTCGGTGAAGAGAAGAAGAGGTGTTCAACGCTGGGAGTGGGATGGATTTCTGCAATTTCAAATATTGATTTCGCTTTCCCATACTCAGAGCCTGTGAAACCCCGTAATATGGTGAAGGAAATGGATGCTCATTATGCATGACGTGATACCTCGAAACGTCAATGTTCACTGGTTGTATCAAACTGTCTCCCATTCCATCGTGGTACGTGCCACCCGTGTCTTCGCTGTGGTCAACATGAAAGGATAGATTAAGTAACCTGGAATTTCCAACTGTAATGCAGGTATTTTACTACTTCTTCTTCTTCCGGGAGAACTATTAACTCCGAAATGATTCGAAAACTGTATCGCCTGAAACTCACATATTGAAAGACTTAGAAAACGACCAACGTCATAGTGTTTGCAATTACGAACCGTGAATTTCTGGGTTAAAAACAGCTCTCGGTTTTAAAACATTATGCAGTCGCCGTTGAAACCGAAGTATACACCCAAAGAATTATTTGAACCGTTCATTTCTTAAGCGGCGAGCATCTCACATTTTCAATTCACTACACTATCTCTGCAAAGGACTACGTTTTTTTGCCATTGCTTTGTCTGGATTAGCTCCTACGGACTTGGTACGATAAAAAGATTGATAATTTATTAGGGTTTAAACCATTTTACTGAGAACTCTTGACTTTCCATTCCACCAAAAGAGAATACGTTGACTACAGAGAGTTACGAACTCCCAAGACATAGGGCAAAGTTACTGAAAATTCTTTATTGACAAAGCCTACAACACGACCGCGTGAAGTGTTAATCTCACAGGTTAATATTGCCGACAAAGAGAAGGCAGCCTGGAATTTCCATTTCTGGATTATTAGTCGTCGTCAGGCAGCTATACTCAACTACAGGTGGTGCACCATTGATCAGAGCTCCAATGCTCTAACCATTGAGCCACGGGCTCGTTGTCTTGCAGTTTACATCGAGAATATTGACTGCATTCGTTGATAAAATCTAACCGATCGCCAACGGAACTCACTCGTTCCGCTCTGCCTTGAGGTTCACTCTCGAACCCCAACAGCAGCCGGACAGTGGCTGGTAGTAGAATAAGCGGGTTAGAGTATTGGAATACTGATCAACGGGTCACAGGTTCGATCCTCGGGCGGTGCATCACCTGGGGTTGGGTGTGGCTGGCTGAGGACGGCTAATAAGCCAGAAATGGCCATTCCAGTCTCCTTTGCCTGTGTAGGCAATATTCATCCACCTATTCTGCCACCAGCAGCTGTGCAGCTGCTGGTGGTGCTCGAGAGTGAGCGTCAAGGCAGATCATGACGGGTGAATTCCGTTAGCGATCGGTGGGCGTTGATCAACGAATGCTGTTATGCTCGAAATTATCGTTATCAACAGGGCAACAGCCAGACTGACGCTCTAACTCAAGTGGATTAACTTTTAGGTGGGAGGGGTACTTTGATAACTGACCCAGCTGTTGCTTTCCAGGCCTCATACTCGTGGCTTAATGCGTAATGTAGAACTACGAAAATGCCAACCCAACTGGACTATAGGGCTTGTACGACGCCCCTATCCACAAACGGAAAATTACTGCTTCAGCTTTATTTCGTTCTTTATTAAGCAGACTTCTTTTGCGACTACTAAAGTACACATCCCTGTAAGTGCATTAGATTGCACGCAACAGGCTCTGTGACCCTTTCGGTCACCTTTAGAAGTCAAGCTCCGCAGAGTTGTTGAATGAGAATGCGGAAATTTTGAAGTTAAAACTGATCTGGGGTCATAAGAACCAACGGTCGGATGGATAGAGTTGCCTTTGCTTATGGTATTGGAACAGCACTTACCCCGGCACTCTTTGAGACGACACGGTAACTGAACCACATCACAGAAAACGGCAAAGCACGACCCCAGTGAAGTGGACTCTACAGTTTTGTGATTGAGTATGCCAGCATTTTTGTGGATTAATTGGCGCGGAGTTCTATTTTCAAACCAAAAAGGGACAATTTTTATATACTTTTTAAAAGACTTATCGCACACTTGTAACATCTTCAAGAATAGATTCCGTAAAAAGTAAACAGAAAGTGATAATTCCTTTGACCCACTTGTGAAAATCTCGGCGGCCTCGGTGGGATTCGAACCCACGCCAGCAAGGGGAAGGCTTTAGTACAACCAACGCTCTAGCCAAATGAGCTATGAGGCCCCACCGGGAGCCGTGAGTTTAATCACACTTGGGTCAAGTTACCCGCCCAGCCTACTGCAACGTATGGAATCCACCAATTCTGATACAGCAAGCTGACTGCCCAAGCAGGATTTCCTAAGCAATCAATCTAGAATCCACCAGATGACTACCAGGCACAATTAATTAGTAGAAGATTTTGGCAGATTTGAATAATTCCTTTGACCCACTTGTGAAAAACTCGGCGGTCTTGGTGGGATTCGAACCCACGCCAGCAAGGGGAAGGCTTTAGTACAGCCAACGCTCTAGCCAACTGAGCTACGAGGCTACGTAAATAAATGTTACGGATAACGACAGAAACTAAGAGATGCCATTATTTCTGAAAACTTTATAAGGTAGCTTATTTCCGTATTTGGTTAGTTGATTAACAACGGTGCTGGTCTGAAAATTTACTGAAAATATATATTGACCAGTAACATTTTAATTTCGGCCATCAGCGACAAGGTTTTAGGACTCAGTTCACCAGTGTATTGAATTGCACTCTGACAGACCATTGCAATTGTATGCTAATGAGGAGAACTCGGTGTTTAAAAGAAAACATCGCTAGAATACGGGCGACTTATTGTCATCTCTACTACCCGATGAGTTTCTTAACAACCGAAGCATCCTGCACTTGGATAAGTTTCATTATAAATCATTTTACGATAATCTGCCACTCCCTGAGCTCGTGTGTTGTTTGGAGTCTGCGATTCCACTTCAAGAAAACGACAGCAGATTAGCCAGGGTTAAACAGACACTATCAGTTTGCCTCCAGAAATTTGTGGCCCTGCCCAACTAGGAAGGGCCGCAAAATTCCTATTACTGCACTCAGACGAGGCATGCATTAACAGGCATATCCATTTAGATGCCAATTACATATTTCTCAAGGTAAGTGGAAGTGAAAACAGCAACTATCGACCGGATAAATTAAAACTCTGGACATCTTTTGGCTTAAACTTTAGTCAAATATAGAATCTTGTGTTAGGTATTGTTTAAGACATTCCCATTTGTCTGAAGACGAACTGGGGTAACAGATTCGAAAATTTAAACAATAAAATTATTTTGGTCCCAAAGAACTTCAACTTAATTTAATTAAAGTTTTTGGGATGCCGAGGGCTTGCGAGGGCACTAGTTTGAGCTCCAGGCACAACGGAACATACATGCTCCTGAAGCAGATCGGTGAGCCGCACACTGTCATATATATATATATATATCGGGTAAATATATATATATATATATATATATATGACAAAGACGTTATACCGTACTTCCGACATAGGTACTAGCTAAAAGCCCAGACACGTGTTTCACCGATGTTTCTGCTGCTGCGTGACACAGCAACGAGGGGTTCGGCTCCTCAGTGGGTCCCCCAGCGTTCTCTGTGCGGTTTCTGGTATATGGACTCCAGAGAATAATCGGGGAAATAATTTCTGAAATTATTAAGTGCAGGACATGGAGTCAGGTGCTTCGGACATGACTTTTAAGGGTCAGACCCGAAATTTCAATGAACATTTGGGTCGAAGACAATCAACCACTGTGGAATAACCACGTAATGCCCATTCTACAAACAAGTAGTATGAATCTTATATGGCAAAGACGTTATACCGTACTTCCGACATAGGTACTAGCTAAAAGCCCAGACACGTGTTTCGCCGGTTTCTGCGAATATATATATATATATATATATATATATATATATATATATATATATATATATATATATATATATATATAGAGAGAGAGAGAGAGAGAGAGAGAAAGAGAGAGGTTGGGAATCAACGATAAAGCTTTAGAGCCTAAAATCAGGTTTTAGTGATAACTTATGGGGGCGATAAGGCGACGGAGAGCGTTGTTCCACAATGCCATCGATAGAAGACAATGTTATCTGTTAGGGGCTCTGAACCCAACTCTGCCTGCGTTCATTCTGAGTCATATCCCTGCATCTCCAGAATTATGAAGATGTTGATGCAACAACACAATGGAATGATAACGTGCCGAACGAAAAATGTGGCACTGTCAGTTTCGAATGGGGTGAAAAAGTTGGTGCAAGAGCTCGCAACCTCTTCCTTTTCACGTTCCCTCCTTACGCCTTACTTAAGGATCGCTGAGGAATAACATTAACCTAATGAGATACTAAAATGTCAGAGGCAAATAAATATAACCGTTCGACCGTCAATTTCTACGATGTCCACCGTCTGCCTCACCGCATGTTGGCGCAGAGGCGGTGACTTGCGTGTGATTTAGTTTACTGTGGTAGTACACTTGCGCTGCATCTACCGCACTCTCTCCTCCTCCCGTACCTGAGTCCAGTGACATGAACAAGTCAAGAAGGTCGAAGGAGGGAGCGGGTGCAGACGACTGCACGGACCGAATTTGACGTCCAAAGGATTTTACACCTGACTGACTCTAACCCTAAAGCTGTCGAATGTATCAAAACGACGCCTCCTGCTCAGAACAAGGAGACTAAGCTCAATAAAAATGGAAATCGGATCGTTCTGCGGGCAAATGCAATTATTATCGAAGCACCGAAAGAAGAAACATTGAGAAATCGTCAAACAAATGTCGAAAGCCAACAAGCAGCGAGAGGATGGGGTACCTGCCGCGGCATCAATCTACACACAAAACTAAAGAGGTACAAGACTGTGTGCTTGATTACATTCCTATGCGGGACGGAGATATGGACGGTTTACAGAAGCCAAGCACAAATGCTAAACCACTTCCATTCAAGCTGAGATAATTCAAGTTGAGACCGTAGGAACGGTCTCCCAGCGCCGAAATCCCAGAAATAACTTGCATTCTTCGTATGTGTGCCATACTGAATCAGATGCAATTGTGCTCATGTGACCATGTCGTGAGGCTGGAAGATGAACATCCGTCAAAGAAGCTATCCATAGATAAGGATAAGGATAAGGAGCAAACTGCGATCCTTACTCGATCAGCTGAAGAATATTCTGAGACCTGGGAAGACCTCATAGAGAACTGGCAGGTCCGACATACTGTCGCAGGAGGGGCAGCAGTAGCTCAGCGCACATGGAAGGTAAAGAAGAATAAAAAGGCCCATGCTGCGAATCAGCGAAAAAACCCAACCTCTGCTAACTTGCCCGTATGGTAAACTGACATTCAAGGTGCGGATTGGACTTGTCGGGCACCTCAAGATGCACTCTTATGACAGCCAGCTCAACTCAACTCTCGTCGATTTAAACGTCATCAAAAGCACTCGCAACATTTCGAAAGTCAACACTTCACCTTTCATAATTGCAGCTACGCGTCTTACGCCCCTTTTGCAGGGATCGACATTCATCCCATCAGAATTGAACCACCGCTCGGATACCAAGGACAGTTGTGACTGCCCTTCCCCCCACCCCCGAACACCGCCGCTATCATAACGACCTCCAAACTGGCAAGACAACAAGCCCGTGGCGCAGTGGATTAGACCGTTAGACTTCTGGTCAATAGGTCGTGTGTTTGAACCTCGGGTGGTGCAACGACTAGAGTTGGGTATGGCTGGCAATCCAGTCTTCCTTGTCTTTGACGGCAGTGCTCATCTGCCAATTATGCAACCCACGTCATAAGATTCGCCTAGCAAAACTCTGAGCGTCAATGTGATATATGTGGAGTGCGTAACTGTTTGCGAGAAATAAGAGCAGCGCGAGTGTCTATAAATATAATGTGGTGGAAGCGGCTGGTAAAAACTCAAAGTACTGCTAAATTCTTCTCGGTGTTGGTCACACTTTATATGCTCCTTCCCGTAACACCTTACTGGACAAGTAACGCACGGCTCCGACATCTGCACGAGAAAGCTACTTTCTGCAGAGCTTCCTTAAATGCAATCTTTTACCCTGAACGGCAGAACGTAAGCAGTTAAAAAAGACAGCAGAAGCCACCATCGTGGGTTTCGCAGATGCCACGTGACACATGCTGACATACTTGCGAAAATTTGGCCGACCATACATAAAAAACAGGCATGATCGGGCTCTGTCAGTGAATCGGGATGATGATTGATTGGCGGGATAGCACTCCCGTTAAGATTCAGTCAGTTTAAAATCCTCATAGTGAGGACAAGATAGCTGTTCAGAGACAGACAATGCAAGCAATGGTCACGAGGGTGAGGTACTGGTAGGAACACCTCTTTTTTGCGGGAAAATATCAGGGGAAGCTGACTAATCTGAACTCATGCCCACTTCTAGTTTGTTCTCTGCATACATGTGCCTGCTTGTGCACATATAAACTGATGATTCATTAAAATTCAGGAGTATATGAAGGTGGCTCAGAGGGATGACTAGGATACGTACCGAAGACGACACTCGCATCAGTTTGAGAGGGCTAGGAAAATGGAGAATCCAGTAATAACTTTATTAGAATGTTAGCTTCCAACGTCGACTGTTCCTGGGCTGATGGAAATACCGCTTTGTGAACCCAAGGAGAGTGACGGCGATCAAAGATTTGCTTGCAAACGGGTTCATACGAAGTGCGTATACTTAATGGCATCGCTGAGCCCTCACAATCAGAATTGGCGAACCCCTAACTCCTGCACTGAGATGATCCAGCAGAAGCTTACTAAAAATCTACTTATTCAAGTGTATAACGGGTCTTAATGAGTGCAACTGACTCTGCAGATGATTCTGCGAAACACGTGGAATATTTTCTCTTCATAGCAAAGGCTGAGAACTGCGAGTAATCATACGGGAGAGGTGCTGCGCCGACAAATCTAATCAAACCAATGATCTGTCGATTTCACGCCTGGTGATCTGCCTCTGAGTTATGGCGGGCTCTCCTGTCAGCAATGTGTGCAGTCAACACCCCCCATCTCTCCATAGGATGAGGGACTATTATGCATTCTGACCAGTGAGAAAGCAAGGCAGATGTACTGTATGCAGACGAAAGATAGTTGCATGGTCACTATGTCCGAATTCGATACCATGCTGTCGGATGCAGCACACACGGCATGACACCAGGAGGTCAGCGATGAGAGCCTGTTTAACCCCATATTCGTCAGGATGTGCGTTTTGTTTTTCTTGATTACTATGGCTGTGCATACCAAACATTTCCAACTGAACGCTGCAAACATTCTGAAATCTCGCGGATTATAAAATTCCGCTCCGAAATTCCTTCGTTGACTTATATGCTTCTTGAGATTATACTTCCTAGATACTCTAATTTGTTCAAAGTTGTGAGGCGAATTCACTGAGTTCACTGGGTTCGACAGTTTTCATGTGTGGTAAATTTTACAATACCGTCTCTATTTACGATACAAGTAAAGGATCTACGCAGACAGAACCATGATGGTCAGCGCCTGACCGAATGTGCCGCAAGTATACGACTTGATATAGTTGATCGTGGCGGACGGCGTCATTAGATCCGTATCTCCGTCACTACATCATTCTCATGGCCTAACGAAGAAAACGAGGAAAAATTATTTGTATGAATGTATGCCCCGTAAGTTCTGCCGGCTTACTCGTATGGCCGCACATCTGCCCGCAACAATCCGTCTGCTCTACGACGTAGGTAACTGGTTCTGTGGAAAAAATAAAATTGAAGGGCTCTCGCAACGAACGGCCATATAGTTGCTCAAGTCAAAAAGGAAAATGGTTGCCTAAAAAGACAAATATTGATCCTGTTCATATTTTGGCATGCGGCTGAAAAGTTTTTCAATCCGTCCATTAAGTACAAAATAGGAGCATCGAAAAGACATATCTAACTTCTCAATTTTCAAGTTTTATTTGCCGGACAGATTTAATTTAACGAAGGGACTGATTTGGAATACATATACAGATAAACAGAAACAACTTATTGGATATATACGTATATAATAGGCAGAATGACATAACTGACAAAGACAACGGAGACTGGAATGGCCATTATTGGTTTAATAGCTGTCATCAGTTAGCCATACCCAATCCCAGGTAGTGTCCCACTCAAGGTTTGAACCCGCTGCACTACTGCGCGGCAGCTACCGCACTATCTCTTCTCTCACCCACCTGTGCTCGGTGTCAAGGTAGAGTCAAGAAGACCAGAGGTGGGGTTAAGAGCAGGTGACTGGCGAATACACCTCATCCACTTAAAATAATTATGGAGCATGCGCATCTGTTAACCCAATGTGTTCGTGTGACTGCCAATGACAAGGCGGACGAGCTATTATTTTACAAAAGCATGTATTGGCGCTGGTATTCATGGTAAAATGTGCGGGACTAAAATCCAGATGTGTAGATAGGCAGTTAAGCAGATGCCAACAAACGTAAATACGGCTGTGACGATCAGTTCTGGCTAACTAGACGTCGTCAGCCAAACCAAATTCAATACCAAGATATAAAGACGTGGGATTCGAACGCGGAAGCTTTGGCGATTGAAAGTAAATTAATTCACCGTCCGCCTACTGAGACACCAGCCCGGTTTCCTGTCGGGTATAGCCGGTCGAGGATGGCCAGTAAGCCATAAATGACCATCACGATATCCTGGTACAACCACCTGTGCCATGGAGCGCAAAATATCGGCGAAATACTGTGGGGGTTTTCATCTGGTACCTTTTCTGTCAGCTTGGTGAGTCACGTGACAAGTGCACCCCCTTATCCGCATATGCTACTAATCACTATGCCAGTGCCCACAAGGGTATGGAATGAAACTCAAGGCATAACCGGATAAGTATGTCAGGTAGTCGGAACGGCCAAAGCTTCTGCTACCTTATATACAGAAGATTCCCTATCTCATGAAATGTCAACCGAAATTCCAAAATGGGTTTTCAATTCAAACAAATAATTTCATTAGGATGGTCATATTGATTACCATGCAGTCTAGTTCCAAGATATTTCAGTCATGGTAGGATGCCGGCTTTTGAACAAGCCTATTCTTGCCCGCCCACAAAATGTATACTCTGTAAAAAAAATGGCTACTTAAGTAGTATGCGATTTTCTCAATGATTTGCGATAATTTTATTAAAGTAAATACCTTTAACAGAAAAAACGCACAAAATATTATTCCATTTACTTGTTTGATAGGAAACTAGGTCCTCTTCAAATTTTGTACTAAAATAAAAGATAACTTTCGGTTTTTGCGAAAAGTTTCTTAATTGCTGAATAATTTTGAACCTATCGATCGTCACACTTGAATTCGAGGTTTCCAAAATACGTGCTGTATACATTCTGTGTAAGGAAAAATCTCCTATTTCTGTATGGTATAAATAAGAGGTCCCATGGTTCTCATAAAATGCAGTACTGGATTTGGATTGCGTTCTACATATTGTAACAAACATTAATAAATGAATGGATACGATGTATTATGGATGAAGATTTCAAGGTCTTTCAAAATCTCATTTTAAGAATCGTTTTTCCAACCTAAAGATACCGTTTCCTCAAGTATCGAAAAGCTTTAAGAAAATTACATACTACTTAAGTAGGCATTTTTAAATTGTATAATTTTTGCGCGTGGTCAAAAAAAGGCTCAATCAAAAGCCGTTATCCTAACGTGGACAATACATGTAGGGATTAGTAATTTTTTGAATCAAAAACCCATTTCAGAATTCCAGTTGGCATTCAATGATATGTGGAATCTATTGTACAGTTCTCGTCGGTATACTCCATCCAATATATATATATACTACTTGTAATAATACTTTGTTTGTAGAATGGGCATTACGTGGATATTCCACAATGGTTGAATGTCTTCGACCAAAATGCTCATTTAAATTTCGGGTCTGACCCTAAAACATCATGTCCGAAACAACTGACTCCATGTCCTGCACTTAATAATTTCAGAAATTATTTCCGAGGCGAGTTCGAGGCTCGAGCGCCGCAGCGCCTGGGTTTGGGTATGGCTGGCTGATGACGGCTAATAAGCCAGGAATGGCCATTCCAGTCTCCCTTGTCTTTGTCGGTTATGTTATTCTGCCTATGTACTAAGCTGCCTTACGGCTGCTGGCGGGGCTTGAGAGTTAGCCCCAAGGCACAACGGGACGAGTGAGTCCTGTAACCGATCGGTGAGCGCCCCATTACCTATATATATATATATATATAAGATAGTGTGCGGCTCAACGATCTGCTTAAGGAACATTTATGTTCCGTTGTGTCCTGGAACTCACACTAGAGCCCTCACAGGCGGTCGCATAGCGACGTGTAGCATATTTGTGGAACCGACAAAGACAAGGGAGACCGGAATGGCCATTTCTGGCAATAGCAAATCATCAGCCAGTCATTCAATCCCAAGTGTGGGAACACCTGGTATTCAAACCCGCGACCTTTGGTAATTGAGCCAAATGCACTACCATTGAGCCACGGGCTCGTTGCTTTGTCGGTTGCGATCGGGAATATGGTGATAGTGTGCGGCTCACTGATCTGCTTAAGGAACATTTATGTTCCGTTGTGCCCTGGAACGCAGACTAGAGCCCTCACAGGCAGTCGCATAGCGACGTGTAGTATATTTTGATAATATGGAACTGACAAAGACAAGGGGAACCGGAATGGCCATTTTTGATTTATTAGCCGTCATCAGCCAGTCATACCAAATCCCAAGAGAGGAAAGCCTGGGATTCAAACCTGCGACCTTTGGTAATTGAGTCAAACGTTGTACCATTGAGCCAAGGGCTCGTTGCTTTGTCGGAAATGGCCATTCCGGTCTCCTATGTCCTTGTCGGTTTCACCTTATCAAAATATGCTATACGTCGCCATACGACCGCCTGTGAGGGTTTTAGTCTGAGTTCCAGGGCACAACGGAACATAAATATTCCTTAAGCAGATCGGTGAGTCGCATACTATCGTCATATTCCCGATCGCAACCGACAAAGCAACGAGCCCGTGGCTCAATGGTAGAGCGCTTGACTCAATTACAAAAGGTCATGGATTCGGATCACAGATGTTCCACACTTGGGATAGGGTATGACTGGCTGATGACGGCTAATAAGCCAGAAATGGCCATTCCAGTCTCCCTTGTCTTTGTCGTTTCCACATTATCGAAATATGCTACACGTCGCCATACGACCGCCTGTGAGGGCTCTAATCTGAGTTCCAGGGCACAACGGAACATAAGTGTTCCTTAAGCAAATCGGTGAGCCGCACACTATCATCATATTCTTGATCGCAATCGACAAAGCAACGAGCCCGTGGCTCAATGGTAAAGCGTTTGACTCACTTAACAATGGTCGCGGGTTCGAATCCCAGGTGTTCCACACTTGAGATTGGGTATGACTGGCTGATGACGACGAATAAGCCAGAAATGGCCATTCCAGTCTCCCTTGTCTTTGTCGTTTCCAAATTATCGAAATATGCTACACGTCGCTATGCGACCGCCTTTGAGGCCTCTAGTCTCCGTTCCAGGGCACAACGGAACATAAATGTTCCTTAAGCAGATCGGTGAGCCGCACACTATCATCATATTCTTAATCGAAACCGACAAAGCAACGAGCCCGTGGCTCAATGGTAAAGCGTTTTACTCACTTAAAAATGGTCGCGGGTTCGAATCCCAGGTGTTCCACACTTGGGATTGGGTATGACTGGCTGATGACGACGAATAAGCCAGAAATGGCCATTCCAGTCTCCCTTGTCTTTGTCGTTTCCACATTATCGAAATATGCTACACGTCGCTATGCGACCGCCTGTGAGGGCTCTAGTCTTCGTTCCAGGGCACAACGGAACATACATGTCCCTTAAGCAGATCGGTGAGCCACACACTATTATCATATTCACGATCGCAACCGACAAAGCAACGAGCCCGTGGCTCAATGGTAGAGCGTTTGACTCAATTACCAAAGGTCGTGGATTCGAATCCCAGATGTTCCACACTTGGGATTGGGTATGACAGGCTGATGACGGCTAATTAGCCAGAAATGTCCATTCCAGTCTCCCTTGTCTTTGTCGTTTCCACATTATCGAAATATGCTACACGTCGCTATGCGACCGCCTTTGAGGCCTCTAGTCTCCGTTCCAGGGCACAACGGAACATAAATGTTCCTTAAGCAGATCGGTGAGCCGCCACTATCATCATATTCCTGATCGCAACCGACAAAGCAATGAGCCCGTGGCTTAATGGTAGAGCGTTTGACTCAATTACCAAAGGTTGCGGGTTCGAATCCCAGGTGTTCCACTCTTGGGATTGGGTATAACTGTCTGATGACGGCTAATAAACCAGAAATGGCCATTCCGGTCTCCCTTGTCTTTGTCGGTTCCACATTATCAAAATATTCTACACGTCGCTATTCGACCGTCTGTGAGGGCTCTAGTCTGCGCTCCAGGGCACAACGGAACATAAGTGTTTCTTAATCAGATTGGTGAGCCGCACACTATCATCATATTCCCGATCACAACCGACATAGCAACGAGCCCGTGGCTCAATGTAGATTGTTTGACTCAAATACAAATGGTCGCGGGTTTGAATCCCAGGTGTTCCACACTTGGGATTGGGTATGACTGGCTGATGACGGCTAATAAGCCAGAAATGGCCATTCCGGTCTACCTTGTCTTTGTCGGTTCCGCCTTATCATTATATATATATATATATATATATATATATATATATATATATATATATATATATATACATATTGCTAATTGAAGCGAAAATGCGCGTCCCCGGGCATAAATCAGAAGAAGAGGCGATCACGGGAACAATAGGTTTAATATCCTGACGTTTCAAAATCAAACAAGATTCCATCGTCGGAGGTAGGTTCAGTACGTCGCCTCACATTATTTATGGGTTCTGAACATGCTGACTCTACAGCTATTCGTGCAGGGTGCACTGCAGGGGGGTGGGGGAGTTAATGGCTGTCCTACTGATCATTGATTTGTTTCTCCCTCGCCTCGCCTGGGGGCTGTGTCGGGATGGCAAGTGTCATTGACCTCGTCTGCATTGCCCGCGTTTGTTGTCCCGGACCCGCATGTCTGTTTCTCGTGCCTCGTTTGCATCTGTTCGTGCACGTCTCATCGGTGGTTGCTGAGTCGTTGCCGGTGTCTCCGTTCCTATCGGGTTGGAGACGCCCATCAACGGTGTTCGTACGCAAACTAAGTTCACCTGGGTCCACGTTCATGCCTGAGCGGAGGTCTTGCTGGTTCGTGTTCTCCGCGGTTATCACATCAAATGTGTTGGTGTGTTGCATAGGTTCACCCAGGCATGTGTTCTGGCTTGTTATGCGTTTGCTCGCGACCGCGAACAGTTTGACTTCTTGCCTGTGATTCTGTTGATATATATATATATATATATATTGGTGGACAGAAGCTCACCGACTGGTTAAGGGAATCAATCTTCGCGTTTCGTCTTATGCTTGCTCACGAGCCCCACCAGCAGCCGCATTGCACTATTTACATAGGCCGAATGACATTAAAGACAAAGCAATTGGATATCAGGATGGTGATTTTTTAGCTTATTGGCCATTGATGACCAGTTAAATCCGACCGGAAAAGGCGCTGGTAGCTCAGTAGCTGGACGTTAAATTACTTTACTTTCAATCCCCCAAGCTTCCGCGTTTCTAAGCCCGCGTCTCTAAATCTTGGAATTGGATTTGGCTGGCTGCGATAGCAAGTTACTATCGCGGCATTCCCACGCTGTGGATCAGACAATGGACGTTGTCAGAATCGGAGGTCGAACTGTCGTTATTAGAGTCCAAAATAGTAGTGTTTTGACCCTCCCACAGATCGTGATAGCAGCACTGGTGGTGAGGTGCCTAAGGTTCTTTGCATTGTAGGGATCGAACATCCGGTTTCTCTACCCGTCTAGGTGAGGAAGGGTAGCAACCAGAAGGTAGGGGTTTCTTTGTGCTGCAGTCAATGGATTTTGCCTTAATCGGTTCTTCCTCTTCATTTTGGTTTGCCTCACTTATCGCCGTAAAAGTATAATTACCTGGTTCGGGACACGGATCGGCGTACGAACGCTTTCCACATATACTGAAGAAAGAAAACTGTCAATTCAAAGCGCACGAACATGAATTTACGCCTTCTATGAATTCTCTTGGAGTACACTGACCGAAATAGTCAGCGCTTTGCTTACAAGGACAGAATTATATCTGCCAGTATGGCTAAACAAAGCTCGAAGGAAATCGTTCAACACCTGAATCCTTGCATATCTGTAGGAAACCAGTAACTTTGCAGACAGGAGGCCTACCAGGCAGCTTACAATGCCGGACAACCATAAAAATATTTACCGTTACGTCCCCTATTCACGAACGGTTGCACAACAGTCTGGCAGTGCACTTCGGTTCTGTTCGAGCAAAAGGTTTTCGTGCAGACTGAGCAGATTCCGTTGTCAGGGTTAATGGGTCGAATGTCTATATAAAATTTGCCACATAATAACCGATCGTACATACCCGCCCACTCTGAGATGTTTTACTGCTGACCTGAAAAGCCCATCAAATTTACAAATTGCTAAAGTTATCACATAAAACAAACTATGAAGGTTTATTTTGTTAATTCTACCCTAAATAATATTTAGTTGTACCGACTGGATGAACGTCTGTAAACGGTAGACGTTGGTTGAAAAGTGTATCCCGACTAAGTTGCAGTCACCCTTCCTAGAATTCATCCTGCAGATTGCGATGGCATTGTTTAGGAGGCAGAAGGTCATCTGGCCAAAACAGGGTCCTGGTTTGTGGTCCATGGACCACAGTCGCCTCAAGAGGTCCTGGGATTCGAAAACGGTGAAGCCATCACGTAGTATGACAGTCACCCTAAGATAGGCGAACATGTGGAGATGACCGAGTCATAAGTGAGGGTGCTAGGATGTAGCAGTCAACCTTTAGTAAGCCTGAATGGACAACACTGGGGAGAATTCAACCAGCGAGTTTTCCTATGTAAGCAGTGGCCTGTGAGGACCCGAGAGTGAAGGGTAGTTTATCGATCAGAGTCAGCTGTACAGACGTGAGTTGAGTCACCGACTGATGAGGCAGGCGAACGAAAGTAGACCGCATGAGTGAGAAAGCGCCTAGGTGTCCGAGGCCAGCCATGGATGTTTGCACGCAAGCAGTGACGACCGAGGCGCCACACGCTGGCTCCATAAACTACGTTTCGCATCAGAAAACCTAAGCATAGGGCTCGCAGTATAGCAAAAAATGGAGTTTTCTGGTTTTTCGAATTTCGGGGCGTGGACCACATGCGCAAGTGGGGTGAAGTTCTCGAGAGAAAGGCAGGACGGGTGTGCCATGCAGGTACAAGGTGAGTATTATAAATTTGCTATTGGTCAAATGTATTGGTGCAATGCCGAATTTCGTCACATAGCAGTTGCGTCTGTTCGCCCTTTGGTTGCTGTTCAATCATAAAAGAGAGCCACATGAGATTAGTATATAAAATATTTCATACCGTTTTGCCAAAGAACTTCTTTTCTTCGAATTAGACTTCTTAGGATGCCAATTTTCCAGTTCATTATATATATGAAGATATAAAATGTTTTGTGAAATTGAAACTTTGCGTAAACTTTCGTGACTGTCTTTAGCTCGTCGTCAACCTATGAGATGTGTACGGAAACAATTAATTTATTAACTGTATTTAACAAAGGATTCTACGATTGGGCGAAATCTGAACGAATACGTGTTAAGTGTATTTTGTCAGCATGTCTTGATAAATTCTGCGCGTTTTAATTTGTCCTTAACGATTTTTATGTGGCATCCAAATCGATATGCCTCATCTGAGTGCATTGACTCCAGGAATTCAGGGCCTTTTCTGGCTGGGCAGGTGCCAACAATCCATGTGTTCTACCAAGCAGATTTATGCCCAGTTTCCAGTGTTTGCATGGTTTCTTGGAATAAATGATCTCGTCTTCGGACCGGTTACTGATGCTCATGTAGGCGGGTTGAGACCGATTTTCCAATTTGGCTATCATTAACGGCATCACAACTGGAACATGGGATTTTGCAAATAAATTTTCTATCAAGATGGCTCACCCTAACCACCGTTTCAATTGGAAGGTATAAAAGTAGTCGCCATGGCCAATACTAAACAGGCTCGGGCATTCCTCGAAACTTGGTACTCAAATGCGAACAGCATGAGCCGCCACGTTAACATAGCTGTCCACAAGGACAGTCTTCGATCACGGCGCACTGACTGGTACACAACTTGAAAACAACGTCTGCTAATGCAGGCTCAAACATGCCAGCTCGCTATTCCCTCCGCTCCCACGACGCGGTGAGCCGCAATGGAGATTCCCCACTCCTCTAATCGCCTCCGGCAGCCATCGAAAACGTTGCATTCCCCTCGCAAGGTCGTCTGTCTACCTTTCTGTCTGCCTCTGTGATAATCCCACCTCTTATTTTTTATTTCGTCTGACGAAGGGTTAGTGTAACCAGGTTGACAATTTACGAGTAAAACGCTCTTTTCCGACGAGCTTTATCCTTTTATTCTATCACCTCGGAGAGCATACCACTCCATTTATCCTCCGCAGCGACAGATGGCAAGGCACCGAGGAAATTCGGTTTGATGAAGTGCTTATAACCCATATGGTAAAGCCCAGTGGTGGACTATGTTCACCATCTGCGCGAGCGCATGTTTATGTTTCCGGTACCAGCTGGTGGTCAGGGTTATACTTGTCTGAATGAAGGTAAAATAATTCCGAAACAGTTTTGTATCAAGTTACCCCTAAACTCTGTCGGGTCCCTCTGCTATTATAGCTTGATCAACCTCGGCCTGGTTAGGTAGTTGCCTGTTCGTCGACCCCCTCTACCCATACGAAGTTTGGCTGCTTCGGGAAACCAGTTGGCTCGGTGAGCCCATTCCAGAGTGCACATATATATATATATATATATATATATATATATATTGCTGATTGAAGCGAATATGCGTGTCCCCGGACATAAATGAGAAGAAAAGGCGATCTCAGGGACTAAAGGTGTATTGTCCTGACGTTTCAAAAGCATACAAGCTTCCATCGTCGGAGGTAAGTATCGTACCGCGTCTCACAGTATTTATAGGGGGTGATAGCCAGTTTGTGACAGGGTTGTTTGTACGGGTTCACCTTAACGAGTGTGCACGATAGGGAGGACGGGGTGGGGAGTCGCAGTGCCGGCATACACAAAGGAATCATCTCTATCATCATATTCCCGATCGCAACCGACAAAAACAACGAGCCCGTGGCTCAATGGTAGAGCGTTCGACTCAAATACCAAAGGTCGCGGGTTCGAATCCCAGGTGTGCCACACTTGGGATTGTGTATGACTGGCTGATGACGGTTAATAAGCCAGAAATGGCCATTCCGGTCTCCCTTGTCTTTGTTGGTTCCTTTTCATATATATATATATTACTACTGCGGCATGACCGACAAACGACTGAGTACGCGCATGCACGAGCACACTTTGGCTGTAAGGCGAAAGGATATTCGATCACACGTCGCCATGCATAGTCTAGAAAAACAACCACCGGTTCGATTTTGACGGGGCTCAAGTGCTCGGCCGAGCCGAAAACAGACTGGCGAGGGAAGTCATCGAAGCTTGGCAGTCAGACGCCATCTCTATCAACCGCAGCATTGACCTACCAGTGCCCTATGAGGGCCGTCAAGCACCATTGGCGCACGAGGGGAGGAACGAATGAGAAACAAGGCAGCTGGACCAACCGCAAGTGAGCACGAAAGACCCCTTTTTAAACCATGTAGTGCCCCTATTCTCTATCTCCGATGATGCGCTCGAGTATGAGTGTGAAACGTCAGACAAGTATACCTTCTACCCCAGAGATCGCCTTATCTTCTCCTTCCATTTCAACACCTGGGGTCCGTATTTTCTCCTATATCCATGAGAATTTCGGGCGCGAAGGCTTTACCGAAGCACGGCACTGGGAAATATTTTTCCCGTAGACAAGGATCTACATGGGCACAATTAGCCTTTCTGCACGAATGCCTGAGGTCGGACATTATGCCACGGAGTGTTTCTGTAAGACCACCAGCTAAAACGAATTTCGGTCGGGATGTCGCCAGGAGCTGCAGTCGCCGCCTATTAAGAACCCTCATCAATGAATGCCACATTCGTCTACAAAAATACGGCAGGGAATCGAACGGGAGAAAGCAGAATGTGCATCGCGCCTGGAGATGACAACACTGCAAAACTTAGAGCGCTGTATAACGAATAAGATGAATGAGGGTCCGAGATAAGAAAAAAAGGCCCAACTACTGAACAAAAATGTGTAGCCTAAAAACAAGCACAGGCACACGTACCTGAACAATCATCCGTCCATAATCTGTCGTCTAAACAACTAACATCTAATCAGATTAAAGGTGCTTCAGCATGAATCCGGCTTCAACACAGGAGACGCACATACAGTGGATTTTTATTGCCTCACTGGAAGCGACACTCTCAAAGACACAGACCACAGAAGACGCCAAGAACTCGATCCGCCAGCAAGTCGCCTCCCTCATCATATCCCACAGGCCACGCCGAACCATCCCTCCAGCCGAGGTAAAGGCCATTAGGGAATTAAAGAAGGACGAAGAAATTGTTATTGTTCCAGCGGACAAAGGACGGGCAACTGTAATCTTGGACAAGTCAGAATACGTGGCAAAAGCTCAGGAGCTACTAAACGACAGTCAGTCATATAAGGTCGTCGAATCTGACCCTATGAAAACACTGGTAGGAAAAATCAATAAGAGTCTGAATCTAATGAGGAGCCAAAAGGCAATATCCAAAAAACGATTGGAGACAAATGAAACCACAGGATGCCGCCTTAGCGCGGTTCTACGGTTTGCCAAAAATCCACAAGCCGAATGTTCCCCTACGGCCCATCGTGGCGCTGAAAGGCACGCCTACCTACGGACTGGCTAAATGGCTCGCTAAGCATTTGAAGAAGCTGGTAGACGGCTCAGAACACACAGCCGTATCCTCAATGAACTTCCTAGAAAAAAACTCCGAGGCATCACAATCGCCCCTGACGAGATAATGGTGTCCTTTGACGTCGTCTCCTATTCACATCCATCCCAAAAGAATTGGCCATGAGAGTCATCGATGACCTTCTGGACAGAAGGTACAACGATGAAGGAAAACCTTTTAAAAGGGAACACGCAATGGAGTTACTGGACTACTGCCTTCGCACGTACTTCAAGTTTAACGGCTATGTTTATGAGCAAATCCAGGGAACCCCGATGGGATCACCGATCTCCGGCTACCTTGCGGAGGCCATCCTGCAAGAACTGGAAACTCAGGTCTTCCAGATCTACAAGCCGACATTCTGGATGCGCTACGTAGACGACACCTTTGTTATCATACACCGAGAAGCCAAAGAGAATTTCAAAAGGGATCTGAAGTCGATTTTCCCACAGATTCAATTCACAATGGAGGAAGAAGAGGATGGAATGCTCCCTTTTTCTCGATGTTCAGATATCAAGGCAGGAGGACGGAACCCTCCAGACTGGCGTGTTTCGAAAAGCGACAAACACGGAGAAAATTCTTCACTACAACAGCAATCACCCCTGTCGCATAAAGCGCAGTTGCGTCCGATCGCTTTTTCGCCGCATCCAGACACACTGCAGCACAGAGGCTGAGAAGCTGCGAGAACGTAAAACCCTATGGCGCCTCTTTCTCGCCAGTGGATATCCACGCAGCTTCGTAAACAAATGCTTATACCAAAGGCATACAAAGACCGAAGGTGAGCCTAAACAAAGACCTGAAACCTTCCATGTCTTGCCTATGTGAGAACGTCTCCAGAAGCCACTGAGCGCGTGTTAAGACCGCTAAACGTGGGCGTTGGACACCGACCGGAGGCCACCATCCGTCGATTAGTCATGCAACCAAAGGGCCGACTACCACCCGCAGACACCTCAGGCGTTATTTACCGTGTCAACTGTCTAGACTGCCCGGCCAACTACTGCGGCATGACCGACAAACGACTGAGTACGCGCATGCACGAGCACACTTTGGCCGTAAGGCGAAAGGATATTCGATCACACGTCGCCATGCATAGTCTAGAAAACAACCACCGGTTCGATTTTGACGGGGCTCAAGTGCTCAGCCGAGCCGAAAACAGACTGGCGAGGGAAGTCATCGAAGCTGGCAGTCAGACGCCATCTCTATCAACCGCAGCATTGACCTACCAGTGCCCTATGAGGGCCGTCAAGCACCATTGGCGCACGAGGGGAGGAACGAATGAGAAAACGAGAGCAGCTGGACCAACCGCAAGTGAGCACGAAAGACCCCTTTTTAAACCATGTAGTACCCCCCTATTCTCTATCTCCGATGATGCGCTCGAGTATGAGTGTGAAACGTCAGACAAGTATACCTTCTACCCCAGAGATCGCCTTATCTTCTCCTTCCATATATATATATATATGCTTTGTATGTATGTATGCTTTTGAAACGTCAGGACAATACACCTTTAGTCCCTGAGATTGCATTTTCTTCTCATGCATGTCCGGGGACACGCATATTCGCTTCAATCAGCAATATTTTTGGGCGCGGCTAACTTGAGTCAACGACGTTGGAAACCTTGCCCTTCGTGTGTCATCTGCGTACGCGCAAATCCAGTTCCTCCACAGATGCCTTGACAACTACGTTATTCCGATGAGCTTTGTCTTTACAGGCCACCGGTGAACACGAGTCTGGCCAAAGCGGTGGGTGATGCAACACGGCAGGCGAATGATACAGGGCGCTCCTCCAGGACTGCCACCTTAGATTGCGGAAATATAACGGGGTTTTTGAGCCAAGCGGTTGCAAAGTGCGCTGAACTCATTGGGTGAAGACGGAACTAAACTTTGCGACATGTGATGAAAGTAGACGAGCCAGAGGAATTGCGGGGCAAAACGAGATGCGGATCTGGCGGATAAGCTTCGAAATATAAGCCACTCACCTGAGGAAGAGACTGATGTCCTGGTCCACAATCTTTCCTCTAAAAAGTTGACGCCTGGACAGCTGAAGGTTCTGAGTCATGAGGCTTTGCTTCAATACCACAGACGCCGATCTGGTTAACCTCGTTACCACAGTCGAATCAATTCTCAAACAAACCGAGGGAATCCGATGAAACAAAAACACCTTGTTCGGCAGCAGGGTAACCGCCTTGGTAATGGCATAAACCACGCACTATTATTACCAGAGTGGAGCAGGGATGCTGTCAAGAGACTGAGAGCTGACACGGTATTGTGATACTACCAGCGGACAAAGGACGTTCTACAGTCGTCTTGGATAAGACCGAGCTATATTCAGAAGCCAACAACCTGCTGGAAGACCGACGAGGCATAGCTTCATGCGATGGTGAACTGATGAAGAAGCTGATGATGCAGCTAGACAAAACGCTGGCCGATATGCAGACAAACAAAGTAATAAGTAGAGTCGGTGAAGACTAACTGTAAACCATCTCGATGCGGCCGCAGCAGGGTTTCTACGGATTACCAAAAGTACACAAGGCCGATATTCCCCTCCGTCCATTGTCGTCATTGCGTGAGTGCACCAACATTCAATCTGGCTAAATGTTTGTTCCGACACACTGAAGTCTCTCACCTCGGGCGCAGCCACAACAATCACTTCATCTACTCAGTTCCTGGAAAGGCTCAGGGATGCGACTCACCGCAGACGAGGTCATGGTGTCATTTGATGTCACTCTCTCTTCACTTCAATCCCGCAGGACTTAGCAGTCAAAAGCGGTAAGCGAATTGCTTGAGAAGCAGTACGATGATGCAGGCGAGTCGGTGAAGCGGGGAACATCTTGTCCAACTCTTAAAATTCTGTCTTAAGACGTACTTTCACCTTCGAGGGGACCATGTACGAGCAGATCAGAGGGACGCCAATGGGATCGCCGCTCTCGGGCTTCATCGCTGAGGCAGTTCTCCAAAAAGCGAGACTCTGGTTTTCGAAAAACTACAGGCCGACGTTTTGGACTCGATACGTCGACGATACTTCGTCATCCTCAAGCGAGAAATGATCGAAGAATTCCATAGCGTCCTGAAATTCCGTCTTCCCGGACATCAATTCACAATGGAGGCCGAAATTAACAACCAACTGCCATTCCTGGATGTTCTTGTCCATCGAAAAATCCAACGGGCACATGAAAAACTACGGTTTATGAAGGCGACAACACGCGCCATTCTAAAGTTACCACAGTAAGCACCCGTTGTGCGCAAACCGCTGTGTGCGAATCTCTACAGAAGGGCAGAAACACATTGCAGCGAGTCGGACGACAAAAGGGCAGAACTCCGCTACCTCAGCGCCTTTTTCATGGCCAACGGATACCCTCGTAACTTCATCGAGCGCAGCAGGCTGGCCAAACCAAGACAAAAATCTGGTAACAGAACAGCCAAAAGTCTGGAGTGCACTGCCATACATTGACGGCGTCTCTGAGGCAGTTTCCCGCCTCCCCTCAGACCGCTGGGGATCGGAATCGCCCATCGACCGGATTCAACCATTCGGAATCTAGTTATGAGACCGAAAGCCCCTTCCACGAGGTGAGACTTCAAACATCATCCAATGTGACTCTTGAAGTTAACCACGTCGGAGAGACAGGGAAGCGGTTGCAGACCCGTGTTACCGAACACGTGCGGGCAGTGAGGAGAATGGACCCATTGTCCCTGGTGGCAGAACACTGTGCAAACTCTGGGCACACGTTCGCCTTCCAAAACGCCGAAATCCTGGGTCGAGAAATGACCGCGTAACCAGGGGAAACAATTGAAGCCTGGCACACGGAGCCTACGTCGATCAACCGTTGTGTCGCCCTTCTGGCAGCCTACCAGGCCCTCCGGGTGCAGCTCATCGAACGTAAGAGCAAACACGGAATTAGGCCAAACGTGAATTCCACCGCGGGAGAACCTAGGGACGGATATGCACCTAACCACGCCACAATTCGGGGCCGACGAAGGCGCAGTCATTATTACCGCCGCATCAATTGCTACCCCGACAGACGAGGAGACATGCACTCAGGGACACAAACAACACAGGGCGCCAATTACGGGTCAATGCGGACCCAGATAATGGCCGCCCCTCAACGAGAGACATGTCAACTGACGAAATTTCTCCTCCCCCCTTCTTCACCCCGGTGGCTACAGGAGATGATTCCTGTGTGTATGCCGGCAATTAAGGACTCCCCCACCCCGTCCTCCTACGGTGCACACTGTTGAGGTGAACCCGTACAAACAACCCTGTCACAAACTGGCTATCACCCCTATAAATACTGTGAGACGCGGTACGATACTCACCTCCGACGATGGAAGCTTGTATGCTTTTTGAAACGTCAGGACAATACACCTTTAGTCTCTGAGATCGCCTTTTCTTCTCATATATATATATATATATATATATATATATATATATATATATATTGATATATATGATAGTGTGGGAGCTCACCGATCTGCTTAAGGAACATGCATGTTCCGTTGTGCCCTGGAGCTCAGACTAGAGCCCTCGCAGGCGGTCGCATAGCGACGTGTAGCATATGATGGAATGGAACCGACAAAGACAAGGGAGACCGGAATGGCCATTTCTGGCTTATTAGCCGTCATCAGCCAGTCATACCCAATCCCAAGTGTGGCACACCTGGGATTCGAACCCGCGACCTTTGGTATTTGAGTCGAACGTTTCACCATTTGAGCCACGGGCTCGTTGTTTTGTCGGTTGTGATCGGGAATATGATGATAGTGTGGGGCTCACCGATCTGCTTAAGGAACATGCATGTTCCGTTGTGCCCTGGAGGTCACTTTAGAGCCCTCGCAGGCGGTCGCATAGCGACATGCAGCATATGTTGATAAAGTGGAACCGACAAAGACAAGGGAGACCAGAATGACAATTTCTGGCATATTAGCCGTCATCAGCCAGTCATACCCAATTCTAAGTGTGGACTAACTGGGATTCGAACCCACGGCCTTTGGTAATTGAGTCGAAAGCTCTACCATTGAGCCATCCTGCTGCTTGCTGAGGAGGGTAGTGTTTCACCTTTGGTAATCATCCTTCGCCTGTACACTCGATGGCTTGAACCCGGCGATTTGAGGTACTCCGGTTGTTTTAACATGAACTCATATTGCGAAATATATCGTGCTTGCTAACGCGGATGCCACACATATCGAACGAAAGTGACCGCTTTTTCATGGAAAAGGACGAGGTGCCATGCTGAAATTCAATCCATAACCCTTGCTCCGCCCTCACAACTTTTGCCCCCTATATCTCCTATCACGAGTGCAACAGCCTTCCAAATGATTCATACGAGCTACACGGAAGTGGGCTCCATTCTGCCTTCCACCCTTTACATTGCTAACGGAGGTAAGAACCTTCTCCTAAGTTAGTCGAGATTGGTCTTAGTGCCACACTTCCGCACCCATTTCCCGTGGGCAAGTTGCAGAGCGGAAGATCGCGGGCCGGACGTGGCGAGATAATCTGGCACGCGGCCAAACGCAAAAATGAATTCCCCTGGGAGGAAGTTCGAATAAAAAGGCGTTTCTTTCCGTGCTTTTTGTGTGGGCGCGTGCGTTCATAGTCGCAACTGCGCATGCTCGTCCAGTGAGAGTGCAGTGAATGTGGTGCAGTGGTTGCGAAAAGTATCAGCACGAATGTCGCAATGTGGGCGCTAATAATCCTTAAGAAATACCAGACATAAGGGGACAGCCTGCTGAAATTATACGATAGGGTTTGACTGGCTGTCAGATTGTCCGACTCCTCGAGATTGACGTCGTTACGCATAGGCAAGCGGGATTTTTAACATAGGAATTTGTTTTGTCTCAGTAAATCGGTTCAAGATAAAAAGATAACTGATTAGCGTTGGTTCTAACAGTAAATCTAAAGTCAGTTATATAATTTTCATTAAATGACAAGTTTTGGCAGGTAGGACAAAAACCACTCATAATTCAAAAAGTATATTAAATTCTCGTCTACTTTTCGGGCACGCCTAAATGCACCAGTGTGTAGGAGGAAACCTCACCGTATGGCAGCACGTCTGATCTTGAGCGTGCAACGCAAGGGCTGTGCATAGCAAGAGACCTCGTTATCAGAACAGTTGATTATACTCACCGGGTACATTAGAACAATATTTGTACCAAATTACCAGGGGGACAATTAATTTGTGCCTCAATTTTCTACGAAATTGGTAAGCTGGGTTTCAAAGAAGCCAATGACCCCGAATGTCAGAAAGTGGATGGATAGATTACATTTGTTTGGATGAGAAGTACGAATTTATATTATTATTATTATTGATATTATTATTATTATTTCCTAGGACTCGATCGCAAGTTTAGGAAGGCCATTCGATCAGGCTATTCTATTAACAGCAATTAATACACAGGCACAACCTAGGGGTGAAGTGATTGATAAGACCAGACGTGCAATAACTTTCTGGCGGATCTTTCATAAAATCAAAAAAATCACAGGCCTTATTTATTAGCCGATCAAACAGTGGGGACCACTGGGGGTGAATCCCAGCCGCGTTCGTACCAGTTTATACCAGAACATGAAAATTTTTATAACCAAAATGGCACTCATGCTGGCACTGCCTGCGAGGAATCTGAAAGGTTCTTTTGGAGATGGGAGCGTGGAAACAAAGTCTTGCGCTCATACAATCTTCCTTAAGGCCGTAATCGAGTAACTCTGACGCGCAGGTAGTTCGTTTTCCCTTGGAAACTATGAGGAACTGTTCAAAGAAGGACGCTGCAGGCAAACAAGATACGGAGGTTGTCTGTCCTTCTCGACGGGGGAGGGTCAATTGGAATAGGACACGGAAATAGGGAACCTCAAATTAAAAAAACTCACATTCTACTCCAGAAAGGGTACCGAGTTCCGTATACTTAATCCAACGCCAAAAATAGCCCCAATCAAATACATTAATTTAATCTTACCTTCAACCTTATCCCTAACACTAACGTTAAACCTAACTCTAACCCTACATCCCCTGAAATGTAGCGCAAGTCAACCTGCATTACGAGGGGTTTTCTATACCCGTGTCCTGCGGAAAACGGCCCATTAATAAATTAAGTTACTATGAGCAATGATTTCGTACTGTCGTCCCATTTTCTGTTCAGCAGATATAATTTGATCTTTTTGAGGAGCTCTATCAAGATTCATTATTACAAAAACAAGTACAGAGGCATATGGTTAATGAGTGTCAAACTGACTTACTTATTCACCTTTACCGTCAAATTAGGCAGTGAATGAAAGCCTCAATCATTTCGATGTATGCCCTAAAATGGCAGAAAACGAAGCTAGTTCACACCGTAGTTTGTATACCTCACTCACAGAGGAGCAGAAACGTACTGGGCAGGGAGGCGGCTCGAGTAACTCGGGAGTGATTTGGATTCTAGGAGGTGTGACCTTCATAGCATACGTCTCACTCTGCTTCATTTCAGCCATATGTTACTCACAACAGGTCTATGGCAAGCTGACCAGCCAACTTATGCGTTACACTTTAGCTAATCTCCAGGCTGATACGAGACACCTTTCAAACCCTACGACATCACTGAGCTAGTTGGCTGCGTATAGCATGCCAGGCAGGACTTATCAAAGCCGGTCTCTCAAACAGAAGGCACCGTTTTTGCCTTCAAATTAAGACCTTCTCAAAACTTGAATTTTGAGGCATCATGGTAGTTAGACGTGTGTCTTTTTGGGTGCAGTGCCATATAATCGGGCAGAGATCTCACAGTGAACTGGCGACTAGGGCTCAACAAGTCTGGGGATGGGTGGGAAGTCCTTACTAAGCAAACCTTTCTCGCCAGCACACCTAGCCGAGCCAGACCTTCGTTGGCTTTGTCAGCTGACGTACAATATAGGTCGCACTTTACATCGAAATTTTCAGTGCTACCTTTTTGTGACATGCACTGGTAAACCTGCGCAGGATGAACCCCCTCTTGTCTCCTACCCTCTTCGAGAGGGCAGACGGTATCAAGACTAAAGGAATTAGGATCTGCCTGCCGTTCGGTCGACCGTGCGGTTTTTAGCCTATCCGTCCGTCCGCATAAAATATGCGGAGACCTCGATCTGGTTTGAGGCCGCACACACAGACACGCACAAGCACACACGCACATACGGGCATGTGTAGTTGACGGGCTGAACTCGGCAGCAGCAGCAGCAGCAGCGGCAGTGGGCCTAGCAGGCGTTCTTATTTCGCTTTCTCGCTGCCTTGCTCTACCTTCCTCCTTCATTCGGTAGACGGCAAGTGTGGGGAGGCGCGATGTGAAGGTAGTTTGTTGGCAGGCTGCCAGCAAATTCTATGCCAAACTTCGACACGCATGCGCGCACCCGACATCCTCTTGTTGTTCACCGCAACCAGCCAGTTAGCGCGCGCTTTGTCTACGCGTTAGTGTGCGTCTTATTAGAAGGAATTTTGCGTATTTTCGAAGAGGATAAGAGGGCGAAGGAGCGCACTAGAGGTAGCGATGGGGGGGGGGAGCAAGAATAAGGGAGGACGAAGAGTGATGGGCCTGGCAGGAAGTAACTTCGCCTGCTACATGACTGACTGGGCTTCCGACGGTCTACAGGGCCCCTTCGAAAGATGTTGAGTTGGCGCGTATAAGTATACATGGAAATGTGTGATCACACAAAAAGCAGTCAGAAGGATCGGATATATGCCCACTCGGGCACCAGCTCCCAGCGTTCAAACCGCTACGATGACGCACCAATTTCCGTTTGATCGAACCCGCGCTTGAGTGCGCGGTAGTTCGCCCATGGTTCTCTATGAGGAACACCAGTAACTGAGACGGGAGAGTTGTGAAATGGGCATGAACTGCTTCCTCGGTAATTTTCTTTGAAGTTCATGACGCAGAATCGTAACATAAAAGGCCAGTGAATTAAAAGCCTGACTACAGAAAATTCCTCTTGGTATTTTAAGGCAACAGGCTACGCCTGTTTAGTATCTTGTTTATACGTTGTTAGGTGACAGGTGCTTTCATGTATGGGTTGTTGGTAAGAGAATTTTATCACATAAGTCCAGTTCTCAGGTGTTAAAAATTAATGGTTTAGTTGTGTTTAGAAGTCTATGAATTCATGTGCGCCTATACTTTTATGAGTATAGATATATACATATATACATACAGATACATACATGTTCCTTAAGCAGATCGGTGAGCCACACACTATCATCATATTCCTGATCGCAACCGACAAAGCAACGAGCCCGTGGCTCAATGGTAGAGCGTTCGACTCAATTACCAAAGGTCGCGGGTGCGAATCCCAGGTTGTCCACACTTGGGATTGGGTATGACTGGCTGATGACGGCTAATAAGCCAGAAATGGCCATTCCGGTCTCCCTTGCCTTTGTCTGTTCCACCTTATCAATATATGTGACATGTCGCTATTCGACCGCCTGCGAGGGCTCTAGTCTGAGCTCCAGAGCACAACGGAACATACATGTCCCTTAAGCAGATCGGTGAGCCACACACTATCATATATAAGTTAGAACTGTCAAATACAAAAGAGACCGGAATGGTCATTTCTGGCTCGTTATCTGCCATTAGTCAGTCATCTCCAACCCCAGGTTCTAACCCACAACATGATGAGTAGACTCTAACGCCCTAACTATTGAAACACAGGCAGTGGTGGGACACTCACCAATTGGATACGGGAGTCGCTCGTCCCTTTGTGCCTTGGGGCTCACTCTCTAGCCCCGGTAACAACCAAACAACGGCTACTATATTATAGACAGAATAGAATTCCTGACGAAGACAAGAGAGATGGCTTTTTGGCTTATTCGCCGTTATCAGCCAGCCATGCAGAACCCCAGATGTTGTCACCCCTGACGATCAAACCCACAACCTGGTGCTTAGAAGTAAAAAGCTCTAACCATTGAGACACTGGCATGTTGGCTTTAGGTCGGTAATATTATCAACGGTAAACTGGCACTATCCGATCGGTATAATGACCCCTGATGACGAGTATAAAGGTACAAATGGTCATTCGAGCCTGTCTCGTCTTTTGCGGTAATGGCATTCTGTCTATTACATACATGTTGGTGTGTGGAAGCTCACTGATCAGTTATGGGACTCACTCATCCCGTTCTGCCTTGAGGCTCGCTATCGAGCCCCACCAGCAGCCGCACAGCGGCTAGTTGTGTTGTGTGCATGTATGCTGCAAATAAGTGAGATCCAGGTAATTGCGTAGAAAAGAAGGAGGCGATATGGTGGTCCAATGTTTCATGCTCCTATAATTTTGAACACTCACATGAGCCCATCTTAATCAAGTTTGACTTCTTTTCATTGATCTCAACTCTTCTTGAGGTTTACTTATCCTCATGATAATTCAGATCTCACCGAAGCCCAAGTTTACATGATCGAATGCAAGCTCTTCACAGGTATAAGAATCGATTAGTATTGAGCTTGATATTTCTGCTACCAGTATTCCTGCTAGAGCCGTCCTTTAAGACCGTCCATGGCTTTCCTCAAATAAATTTTCCCAGAACATTCGCTTCCCTAAACGGAAGTCGGCTCTCAAGAATCAGATGCTTCAATGACTCGAACATTCTGACGCGACCACCTACATCATTTTAGCAAACATTAATGTAAAAACAACTTGAAATAAAAACTACCTACGCAAAATTAGCGACTTTCATAGAAATTGTAGGAAGCAAACAAAATCTGATCAAGTTCCAGACTAACTGTTCGCTTAGGACCGTGACCGTGGTAATCCTGCGTTGCATGCTTTACTGAATACCAAACCTGGTACTTTTTGTAGGTGACAAGCTTCGAAGATCGGTCTGATCAGCATAGTAGGGAGGGATGCGGTAATTTTTTTTCAATAAATCCATTTAATTCGAGCCGTAATAAAATGAGCAATGGCAGCTGAATCAGTGTCCCAACAATGCTCCAATTGCGATCTGAGACCATATGCCAAACAATGAAAAGGGATAGCGGTCCTGTTGTAGGGTCAGTTCTCTATTCACAGAAAGCCCCGTATCAAGATTGGTTCTATGGAGAGGGCGTTTTTAAAGCATAACCAGCACAGTATAAGGTGATTGAGTAGGTGGAGCAAGCTGGACCAGCGAGTAACGCCGGTAGTTTATGGCTAGGCAGAACATTCAGAATCCATAAAGTAAGCGCATTGACCCATACGTCATTGCTGGCTCAACCGAATAGGATCCTGGTAGCCAGTGCCTTCCTATGCCCCTGGGCGAATTGCGCTTTGCGTGTGTCACGCAACGTCACGTTGAGTAATGTGATCTGCTATCAGTGTGGCAAATCTGGTTACTACGCACGAACAAAAACGCCGCACGTTCCTTCACGTTTTTTTTAATCTGCACTTACATATCCTCGCACGCATGCACACGCTTCTTATCTAGCTAGGCATCTCACCCTCTCTTTCGGGTCTTCTGCTTGCAGGGCTAGGCGAGTGTTACTCACAACACAGCATCAAGCTCACCGCAGCAATGACCACTGCGCCACTACTACAACCACCATCACCAAACCCCTCCCTGTGCAAAAGCCGTCGTTCATATATGTGGGTAAAGAGTGGACGCTTTGGGGAAATGAAAGTCCATTAAACTGTCTAACCTGCTCGGCAGTCAGTGAGAGTCTTTATGTTTAGTATTGATTGCAGTGGCTACTGAAAAGAATCCGCGCGCAGTGGAAGACCTTTTCGCCTCCGCGTCCCCTTTGAAGGAAGTGGCATTGGAGTCGGAAGGTCAGAGCGCTAAGGTAGAATCTCACCAGCAAGGAGAATAGTTTGCGACACTTCAGGCTACAGACGATAAATAACAACCGCGCTGGCTGCAGTCAGATCAAAGAAATGCATATCTCAAAACATAAACCGCAATTGGTAAACATTTCCTAGAGACGGATAAAATGCCAACATTTTTGCACATTGCCCAAAAATCTGACAACGAGCTGGGACAGCAGTGTTAAAAATCTACGCAGTAAGAGTTTTAAACCAATTTATCATGTTGTTGGATGTATATCGTGGAAACTATGTTCACCGATACGGTTAGCGGGACATACCTGTCCACTAACGCCCTGGAGCCCAAGTTAGAGCCATCACAGCCAGGCACATAGCGATCCGTAGACGGGGTTTCACGGCGCAACGCGATGAGCATGCCTCGTACACTGATCGGTGAACGCCTTCCCACGAAATTAAAGGTTCTCGGGCAAAAATGACAGGACGATGGACGGTAGTACAGTTGTATATATATGCATATATATAGCTAGTGCCTATGTCAGTAGTACGGTATAGCGTCTTTGCCATATAAGATTCATACTACTTCTAGTACTACTTGTTTGTAGAATGGGCATTACGTGGTTAATCCGTAGTGGTTGATTTTCTTCGACCCAAATGTTCATCGAAATTTCGGGTCTGACCCTAAAATGTCATGTCCGATTCACCTGACTCCATGTCCTACACTTGATAATTTCAGAAATTATCCCCCTGATTATTCTCTGGAGTCCATATACCAGAAACCGCATAAAGAACGCTGGGGGACCCACTGAGGAGCCGAACCCCTCGTTGCTGTGTCACGCAGCAGCAGAAATATCGGCGAAACACGTGTCTGGGCTTTTAGCTAGTACCTATGTCGGAAGTACGGTATAACGTCTTTGCCATATAAGATTCATACTACTTGTAGTACTACTTGTTTGTAGAATGGGCATTACGTGGTTATTCGACAGTGGTTGATTGTCTTCAACCCAAATTTTCATTGAAATTTCGGGTGTGACCATAAAAGGTCATGTCCGAATCACCTGACTCCATGTCCTGCACTTATTAATTTCAGAAATTATTTCCCCGATTATTCTCAACTAGGGGTAACCTTTAAAGGCTCTATTCATTTTTTTTTGTAGAGCTGGATGAACAGGCAGCAGATTAATATTCTTGTTGACTGTCAGCGTTTGATTGTCACACCTCCCTAAATTGGGATGAATTGGGTCATTAGGTTGGTTGAGGAGTGTTAAACCATCTAAAGTGAAAATTTGCTCTTTAGTAGATGAGTGGGTAGTCACAAGGACCAGTTTTTCGTGTATAACGGCAAGTTTGTACCCACTGTTTCTAGGCTGGACTTTTTGACCGATAAAATCAACATAAGCGGACTCGCCCAATTTGAATTCAGGGCATCAAATTACCCCGTTTCTGACTGATTGGTAGCGAATCATCACTTCCGGTCTATTTATTAATTTTTTTTTATTATTTGAATTCCCCAGCAATATGCTTAACGGCACGCCACTACTTCATCCTAAGCTCCGTTCTGTTTCTTCTGCAGACCTTTCTGAGGCATTTCGTGAACAGAACTTTTGGGTTATCTATTAGTTGTGAAGAACTTTTGGAGATACCTACTTCAGCCCTTTTGTCGTCTGTTCGGACTCAGTGCGTTTAAACAAGACACCGGAGGGTTCTTATATTCACCGTTCCATGGAAAAAGAAGAAAGTCTTCAAACAGTGCTTGAGGACGCAGGTGAGAATTTTAAGCTGTACCTTAAGAAGCACTCCATTGTAACCCTCTGGTGTTTTAAACTGTAAAAATATTAAGCATTACATAGCAACATAAATGGACCAAATGCTGAGGGTTCTTTCAGTAAAATATCGGCCATTGTAGTCTTCCTCTGCCTGAAGCCATCGGAAAGTCGTAAAATAACGGGCTCAGAACACCCTTGTGTTTGAAAAGGAAGCCTCGGGGAGCCAATGTGCATGCATTCATTATTCGGAGTTTTCTAAATGCTTCATTATTATCTTCCCTATTTTCCGACGTTTAATAGGCATCTATCGCTATTGTTTTCAAGCGCCAGCATCTGATTTTTCCAAGTGGTCCTTGAAACGCCTCAAGTGTCTAAGCGAAGAGTCTGAGGCACCTTTTTACAGAAAAAACAGATGGACAAGGGCGGATGAAGACTCTAAGCAGTGACCGTAACTGTTTAACGTAGGAAGCCCCAGTAATATCCCCACGCAGATGCAAGAAGCACCGAATGATGCTCTCGAATAAGTGCCAGCAGTTGTTCAAAGAGGATACTTTTGCCGTTGTACTGAGTAGGTGAATTATGAAAGTAAGCGGGAGAGCAGGTTTCAAAAGGCAGTTGAGTAAAAAGCCTGTTCGCTGGCCAGAATAGAAATCGAGTCTTCTTCGGTAGGACACGAGAATAGGTACCTTTCCCCATATTATAGGTGACCTTGCAGTAAACCCCACGTGGGGTTAATATAAGGTGAATGTTGGGTTATGGTTAAGGTTAGGGTGTGATAAAAATCTGCGTTAAGGTTTGTGTTAAGGTGAGGGTTAGTGTTGCATTGAGGGGGTTAAAGGGGAATTAGCAGTAATGGTCAAAAGCAGGGTTCGAGTCAGGACACGGGTGTGCGTACCGCCCTGGAAGATAGCTCAAGGCCACATGCCATATGGAGTCTATCTATTCCAGCGGTTTTGTTGTCTTTTATGAATGCACAATGTGTATCTGATCGGATCCCCTGCTCCATATTTTTGCTCAGGCCATTGGGCCGTCCCTGGACGAAAACTTTGACTTCAATGTAGAGAATGGAGATACCTCTATGGTTATCTATGGCTTGCGTTGACTCTAGAAGCTTTTTCGCTGCACATTTTTGGACTCTCCCGGAGGGAAGGTGGACTATTGAGGTCATTAAATGTGTCCACATGAGGGAGCCGGTTGATGGCTTCGACGCAGATTGTAGGCGAGTGGCTGGGTAAATTTCCTCTCCCATGAAATTTAACTGAAAGTCGATTCGTACAGCACAGCATAACCCCAATTTAGATCAGTAACGTCAGGATACCGACTTTGGAACGAGTTTCCAACCGACGACAAAATTTACACCATTTAAAAGATAAATAGATGAGTATTATGCATTTTTCCATTAATTTTCAATACCCTTTATTATAGAAAACATGCACGAAAATATTATTTCTTCTATTCATTTAGTAGCAAATTATATCTTCCTCGAGTGGTGTGGTCATTTAGCAGCCGTTCAAGTTACGGCTCTAAGCGCAGTGGGATAGTATAAAAGCGTGCCAAGTTGGTAATAGTGAAGAATATGCACTTGGTGCCATATGTAGGTAGTCCGCAGAGTCGAAATCAGCCTACTTGGACGGCTGTAAAATGACTACATCACTCAAAGAAGATGTAGTTTGCTGCTAAATGAATGGAAGAAAGAGTATTTTTGCGCATGTTTTCTATAATAAAGGGTATTGAAAATTAATTGAAAAATGCATAATACTTATCTATTTATCATTTAGATGGTGTAAATTTTGTCGTCGGTTGGAAACGCGTTCCAAAGTCGGTATCCTGGCGTTACTGATCTACTTTGGGGTTATGCTGTGCAAAAATTAGTGTTTCAACCCTACTTAAGTCATCTTTACGAATCGAGTTAAAATTTCATGCGTGAGGAAATGTACTCAGCCACTCGCCCACAATCTGCGTAGAAGCAATCAACCTCATATGGACACATTTGATGAGTTTTGGGCGGAGCTGGCACTGTGGGTAGGAGCTGAAGGAGATTTAAGAACAACGTGTTGGCTTTGGTACCGGCAATCTGGTTGAGTTCGTATATTGCTGCTCTGGTCGACCACGTCGGGATTTAAGTTGATCTGTCGGTGCTTGATAGAGGTCTTTATAATTTAGGCATTTGTTTTCTGTCCTCGCAATGTGGCTGCTCCAGCTCGGCTAGATGTGCCTCAGCATAGCGTGGATGCTGAGGATTCCGGTCCGTCTGAGGACTTCGTATCCAAGATCATGTGCTGGCACCTTAGTTTTGGTGTTCGTTGGACGCAGTTGAGTTGGAAGTGGCTGGCATAGACGGTCCATGTCTTCGTCCCGTAGAAGCAGGAAAATTAGGACTACCATTTGCTATGCTACTGCCTTCCAGATCTGTAGACTGGGCCGCAAGGAAAAATTAGACGAGCACGTCCCATACTTCAGCGCTCGTCTCAAGAGCCAAGCATCTCCGGTTTCGATCTCAGGTGCTCCACGTTTGGGATTGCGTAGGAGTAGCTTATTGCGAATAATAAGCCAGAAATCGCCAGTTTGATCCTCCTTGTCTTTGTTCATGCTCCATTATCT
This sequence comes from Schistocephalus solidus, assembly GCA_017591395.1. Classification (NCBI taxonomy): domain Eukaryota; kingdom Metazoa; phylum Platyhelminthes; class Cestoda; order Diphyllobothriidea; family Diphyllobothriidae; genus Schistocephalus; species Schistocephalus solidus. The sequence goes on along the minus strand of WEDG01000242.1, from coordinate 103,913 downwards.
ATCTCCATCTGCATACATATGCTGAACAACAATATCCAGCGCCTATATTTACAGTCCTTGGAACGTTAGCATCCTAAGAAATATGATTTGACCTCAGTTATATTCGTTGGTAAGTGAGAGAAAGTGTAGTTGATAAATTCGGCCTTCCTTGAAGGAAAGACGCCAAGAATGGGAGTTTCGTCCAAGGGGAAGTATGCCCTAATACCTAGGTCATACATGGTTGCTTGGAACAGATGTTCTCGAGACTTTACTGCCCGTGGGAGTACGTAGATGATTATAGAAGCAGATTGTTCAGTTTTTCCACAACAAACTGCATGGTAGTCATCGGCATGGGATCTTGGAGTTGACTTACTTCTTACTCAGAAAGCCAAATACTGTTCAGATGTGACCAAGATAGTCTAAGGTTGGTGTGCCACTTGCATTTTGTGGTTCATCGGTTGTCTTTCGAAGAGTTCAGATACATTCTTATTGTAAGGAAGGGTTAGCCAGATGTTTGGTTGGGGTGCCCGCTTGGAACTCTCCGGTTCATCTTCGTTTGACTCTTGTTGTCTCATTCAATGACGTCCGAAATTTTCAGGGAACCGTCTTGAAAATAATAATGTAAACAAGCTAGTTCGAATCAGTAGTCTTGTTTGACAGAACAATGTGGCTGCTCTTGTTTAAGCAGGCAGTTAATAGCACTTGCTTTTTGATAGATAGAGTTGTTGTTCTCATAGTGTCAAATGGTTTCCACTAACATTTTTGCTGTAAACAGATGCACGTATTGTTCCACCAGTGTTTTCCTGTACGGGGTCATCTAGACGTGGGATTATATTGTCAACGTCTTCGTCAGATGTGAATTTAATTTCGGGGATTGTTGAGTTGATGTTTTTTGTGGAGTAGTTCCAGCTGATCCATTTTAAAGATACTAAATTTTTCGTCTATATATAATAGCCATAATTAGCGGCTAACCAGCGGAAGAATCTAGCTTCCAGTTTCTCCTTTTTCCGCTCAAAAAGAAGGCCAGTATTGGTGTTCAAATGCAAAACCGATTTCTAAACAGAGATCGATGAGTTCAAGGTAGGCAGTTGCGGTAACGTCCAGGTTGTAGGATTGTAGGAGTTCATATTGCACTGGTTTGCTAACTCTAACCATTGGATCCACACAAAGAGACGGCGTCGAAGGAGACCATTACCTCATCAGCATAAATTGCCATTCCTCGTAATTTCTTTCACAAGTTTGGGTAAGTGGGTGGAATTAGTGGAATAACCGAGAACAACGTAAGATACAACCCCACTCGGGGAACAAAGGGTAGGTCAGCGAGTAATATGGGACCGGTGGTACCATGGGGTTTTATGGGTGGGAAAGTAGAGTGCCAACCTAATCCTTACCCTATATTCTGTGTTCTTTAGGGTTAGCGTTAGCTGCCAGGTTAGTAAGGTCACGCACTAGTTTGCTGCCCCGACACGTGTGCAGCTTGCGGGAGCCGGTGGCTGTATGCCACACGATGTCATCCCTAACTGACCTAAGCCATGTTTTAACGAACACTCGATGGGAGCAAAAGTGACATCGGCTCTGCGTGATCTTTTCATTACCCCATTTAAACTGATATGTTTTGAACCTACTGCGGTGTCCTAATAGCCGCTGCTGGGAAAGTTACAATTTGATCCGATAATCCAGTCATCCTGCGGCCAACGGAATATTGTGTGACCCTACTAGCCCGGCAGCGAATGCTAACCTTAAGGAACACAATGGATAGAGTTAGGGTTAGGTTAGCATGTAGTATGATCGTTTATTACACGCTGGCCTATACTTTGTTCCCTGAGAAGGGTCTCATATGGCGTTCAAGCTGAATAGCCAATTAGAAAGTTTTATATTTGGGTGCTGCGATTAACGGTTGTAGCGACATTGCAGGTTTTTGAACCGTAGGCAGCCATAGATCTTAGGATGAATGGTTGAGCTTTTCTCGCGCATTTAATAATATCTCCTAGCAGTTGTTTTGTCTCAGCATAACGCTTCAGCGCTTAATTGATAGGTAAAAGCTGTGCTTTGGTAATGCCCATGGAAATATGGAACTAAGCTAATATATCTTCGACAATTGCGCTAGCACCTCGCTACAATCTTCTTTGGGTAAAATTGCAGTCAAGCCTTCTTTTCCCGTGGAGTTAATAATGTTTTTAGTTAGGTTTCATACTCCTCCTTGCTTCATGTGACCGTACTGAAAAGTGATTCTGATCATTCCAGGCTTGGACAGCACCGTTTCGGATTGTAAACTATTGGCCTTCTATGAGGTTTTCTGTGGATATGATTAACTCCCAACCTGCAAGCAAATCCAAGTAATTTGAAGCAGAATTATCGTATTTATCTCCTTTAAAGACGTTTTCCTTTTACATTATTATAAGGACGATCAAGGAAAGGTTTGCAACCCGCTCTCTCTCTCTCTCTCTCTCTCTCTCTCTCTCTCTCTCTCTCTATATATATATATATATATATATATATATATATATATATATAAATTATTCGGTTCTATGAAGTGCTTATGACCCATTTGGTAGACCCAGTGTGTGGACTGTTTACACCGTACTCGAGCGCATGTTTGTGTTTCCAGTCCCAGCTGGTAGTCAGGGTTATGATTGGCTGAATGAAGGCAGAATAAGCACTAAACAGATGGTATCCATCTACCCATATTCTCTGTCGTGTCTCCTCTCTGCGTATATATATATATATATCGGGTAAATAATTTCTGAAATTATTTAGTGCAGGACATGGAGTCAGGTGCTTCGGACATGACTTTTTAGGGTCAGACCCGAAATTTCAATGAACATTTGGGTCGAAGACAATCAACCACTGTGGAATAACCACGTAATGCCCATTCTACAAACAAGTAGTACTACAAGTAGTATGAATCTTATATGGCAAAGACGTTATACCGTACTTCCGACATAGATACTAGCTAAAAGCCCAGACACGTGTTTCGCCGATGTTTCTGCTGCTGTGTGACACAGCAACGAGGGGTTCGGCTCCTCAGTGGGTCCCCCAGCGTTCTCTATGCGGTTTCTGGTATATGGACTCCAGAGAATAATCGGGTAAAATAATTTCTGAAATTATTTAGTGCAGGACATGGAGTCAGGTGCTTCGGACATGACTTTTTAGGGTCAGACCCGAAATTTCAATGAACATTTGGGTCGAAGACAATCAACCACTGTGGAATAACCACGTAATGCCCATTCTACAAACAAGTAGTACTACAAGTAGTATGAATCTTATATGGCAAAGACGTTATACCGTACTTCCGACATAGATACTAGCTAAAAGCCCAGACACGTGTTTCGCCGATGTTTCTGCTGCTGTGTGACACAGCAACGAGGGGTTCGGCTCCTCAGTGGGTCCCGCAGCGTCTTCTATGCGGTTTCTGGTATATGGACTCCAGAGAATAATCGGGGTAAATAATTTCTGAAATTATTTAGTGCAGGACATGGAGTCAGGTGCTTCGGACATTACTTTTTAGGGTCAGACCCGAAATTTCAATGAACATTTGGGTCGAAGACAATCAACCACTGTGGAATAACCACGTAATGCCCATTCTACAAACAAGTAGTACTACAAGTAGTATGAATCTTATATGGCAAAGACGTTATACCGTACTTCCGACATAGATACTAGCTAAAAGCCCAGACACGTGTTTCGCCGATGTTTCTGCTGCTGTGTGACACAGCAACGAGGGGTTCGGCTCCTCAGTGGGTCCCCCAGCGTTCTCTATGCGGTTTCTGGTATATGGACTCCAGAGAATAATCGGAGTAAATAATTTCTGAAATTATTTAGTGCAGGACATGGAGTCAGGTGCTTCGGACATGACTTTTTATGTATATATATATATATATATATATATATATATATATATATATATATATATATATATATATATATATATATATATATTTCATTTCGTCTGACGACGGTTTGGTGTCACCAACTTGAAAATTTACGAGTACAACTCCATTTCCCGAAAAGCATTTTTTTTCATATATATATATATATGAGTATCCTGATACATGTTCCTCTGTCGTGTCTCCTCTCTACGTATATATATGTATAAATTAGTATCCTGATACATATTCCAAAACTTTTTTTTACATTTCCATGGCCTCACCTCGGTAGGGATAACTTGTATGACCTCCTAAATCGGACAAGGGTAAAGGAACCGACCCCGCTTAAAATGGGTGTCCTTTCGATCAATTTTAGCAAGAGTAAATATACCCGTGTCTTAACGCTAAAACTAACACTAAAATATCATTAAACTTCCATCTTCATGTTAATTTGAGCCCAACCCTAAACCTTAACCATATAGTTAACACGATAAAAACCTTATCCCTTAACCTGATCATGACCCTAACCCCAACTCTTGCTGTAACCTCAAACTTAAACCTAACCCTAAGCTTAAACTTAAACCTCACCTCAAACCTAAACATAATTTCCCCGGAATTTGGCGCAAAGCCAGAGGTATTGTGAACGGTTCCTTTTCCCGTGTCCTGTTTAGGAGGCCATACAAGGCATTCTTACCCTCCCCTCTACCGCCTGGAGGTATCATCATCTCAGGCAGGCATTTAGGCATTTGAATAATTAAACACAGAGTTTACTCGGAAGTTTACATTATTGAAATCGTCGTTCACTTTCTCCCAACGAGAGGTCTAAATGAATCGCAGTGCCACAGAAATGTTAGTAAGTGATCCATGTTCCTGTTTTAGAAATTATAGTACAGGCAAATTGACGGCTGTTTGAATATTTGCGTTTGCGTATATTAATGTCGCTTTTACCAAAAGATCACATAAACCTGTAGTTTCTCAATGCGGCATTTACTCTATTAGCTATTTTCATCAGAAAATACCTCGAAAAGAATGCTGGCCAAGAGTAAAGCCTTTGAGTAGCTTAGAAGCTGACTTTATACTTGGAGAGGATTTTCAGCGCAGAATTTAATTAACATAAAAAAGGGATACTAAACGCAAAAGGACTTATGTATAAAAAACTTTCAATTTTCCTATATTAGCTTTAGTCCCCCCATTGGCTAAACGAAAAATTTTACGCAAGGAATCCCCACTGGTAAATCCGAAAACTCATACTGGTATTTTTTTGAAAGAGTGATGGACGAATCTATTGAATTCTCGGGTTTCATGAAAGTGATATTTCCTCCGACTGCTGACAGTCGTTTGAATTATTTTTAGATATGGTTTTGTATGGGCTCTTCTGGATATGGCATGACTTTGGTTAGTAGCTCGATTGTTAAAAGGCTCATGAGCGAGCCTGTTTACTACTGAGGGGATAGGGAAAATGACCCAGTAGACGTAACTGGCAAGTTCTGCCTTTCTTTTAGACAATCCAAGAGCAATAAATATCATGGTGCACAATGGAGGATTGGAAAAAGAAGTACTATTTAAAAGAACTTACATAAAATGTTGTAAATACAAGAGATGTTTCAAAAATAAGAAAATTATGTTCATGAAGGTAGAATGTCCAGAGACTGCCTTTGACACTTATTGTGTTTTGATCTGCCAAACTCTGCAACAAGATAAGGGCGATTTATTCATTATCCGGCACTTGTATACAGATTGTTTATTGTCGGTTCTATTACCAGGGGTGTGCACGGCACAAGTTCCGTTAACAACCATATTCCCCCCTTTTGTGACTCCCAGAGGTAACTTGACTCACTGACACATTCTGAAAAAAGGCGTATAGACATGAGGTAGTGGTGTGTGAGGGGAAGGTCGTGATCTCGACGCACTTGATTCTTCCTCTTTTCCCCCCGTGAGACGTCCATTACCCCCGTCGCTTCCCCCCCGCCTTAACACACGTGGCGTCGCCGTCTTGAGCATAACGCACGGACGGCGCCAGTTGATTGGCGAAGGGCGACTTGGCAACCGGCCAGATTGCGTGCCATCCGCCTGATCGCCTGTCGCGCGGCGTCAATCGTGTCTGTGCGCAAAGCTATCTGCCTTCCGTCCTACGTGATCCACGAGCGCTTTGTAAGCCAACGCCCACTCTTCTGACTGTTCATGCTACCAAAGTCCTGCAGCGCTTCCTGTCCGTTAAGATCCCCCACGCGCGCACCAACTTGAAAGGGATGTTCGGGATGCTTCCGCAACCTTCGATGTCCTGCGTAGGCCTGTTCGTAGTTGAAGCATACTGCAGGAACAGGTCGGACGGGATTAAAGAGATAAGGGTGCGCTACCACGGCTGGGCAATGAGTTGCAGTCAAACTCGTTTACCGCCCCCCCCCCCGCCGACTAAACGTCTAGGAGGAGATCAACATGTAGTCGCGTGGACATGTAGTCGCGTGGAGTTTAATAGTTTTCCGACCACCTTAGCCATGCGCCACAGTGGAAGTAAACAGTTGTCTGCAATGCATAAATAGCCGTTTTCTGAGAAGCCCTTCTAACCACACCCCACGCGAAAGGTGCCCTACATAAGCCCGGGTTCACCTTGTCTATAAACCTGACCACGACTACGCGGCGCAGTGCACGCGGTCGAAACACAATGAAAAGAGACCGTTTTCAGCCTCTGCAAAGGTGACTGTTTCTAATTCTGGAAATCTGGAGAGCTCATCTTTTAGACAGTACACTGGCTAACCCACCAGAAGGCGAGAAATTGCTGCTCGCTCCGCGAGCTGACCTGATGCAAGAAGCATCGCAAATCTTAGCAGGCCCTTATTCCCCACAGTAAGATTGTTGAGATGCTGAAGTAGTCGCTAACCTCAAAACCGATACAGTGAACCAGTTGCAGGACTCCCGTGTGAAAGCCACCACTAGGTCATGGCAATGACCCTTCGACCGCGCAGGGAGAAGTTCGGCACAGTCATCAGCATTTAAGCGCGCTCTGGCGATCGCGTCAATAATAGGTAATTTATACGATGACCCGCACACTCTCCTCACATCTACGCCAAAAGCGGACAAGATGACTGCTTTTGGTAACCCCACTGCCTAACTAATTACTGATCACCTTAGCTGGGAGGGAATGCTAGGTCCTCACTGAACAGGCAGATACGACGACGATGGAATCACTTCTATCACTTGCAGGCATGCACTTAAAACGTCTTTCCCATTACCAAAGCATTATTCCGCCTTGCAAGCTGAGATAAAGCCAGATATTTGATAATGGCAACCGCCACACTACATGGTCACCATGCGATGATGCCAGCATTATGCACTGGTGACCAAAGCGATACACGGTATCAAATGTCGGACAGCCAAACTGCATTTCGCTCCGACGGCGAAACTATACCTTCAGTGACGTAGGCGATCTTGAGGCAGAAGAGCACTAAGTAGGTTAAATCGTGGGTGTAACTGAATTTAAACTACAGAATAGACACCACGCTGGAGCAAGTGTAGCTGCTGGAATGGACGATATCGAAGAGGTATGACGGAAACGACGTTGGACGAAAATTGCCGACAAAGACTAGGGAGAATGGAATGGCCAGTGAGACCCAACCCCAGGTGGTGCACCACCTGTGGCTTGAACCCGAACCTGTTGGTTAGACGTCAAACGCTCTAACCATTGAACCTCTGACCGCTGCCCACGGCTGAGTTAACGGCAGCAATGAAGAAACCCGGTATCTCCTGTCCCAGAAATAACGAGCTACATCTAAGTGACTAAAAGGCCTGTCACTAATAAAGTGGCATTCTCCTTATGCTAACGCCAACTTCAGCAAAGGGTTTTGGAGACCGTGAAATTACTAGCTGATTCTAAAAGTGGAGTAAACTCCAAGCTACGTTGAGCACGATGGGACGAATAACTTCTTGGCGACCACCTAGGTAGTCTACGGAGCTCAAAGCAACGTAACTTCATTGCAGAGTCCGAGGCTTCCTCAAAAGCCGTAAGTAGCCCGCGTTAAACAGGCGGCAGAGTGTTAAAAACCACAACAAATGCTATAGGAGGTCGCACAGACTCTCTGCTGGCTACGATCCGTGGAGTATAATAGACACCCGGCGGAAATCCTCCGGGCGAGGACATAATTCCAGCTGAAGGTTACATGCACGGTAGCTATCACGTTCTAAGCAGACTTATCTCAGAATAACATTACTGACAAAGACAAGGGAGATTATAATAGCTATTTCTGGCTCATTCGCGATCATCAGCCAACCAGTTCTGGAGGCTGGGGATACAGGAACAAGTGGAATAAGACATTTCGGATATCCGAATTGCACGCTTCTACATGTGAAAATGAAGGTGTCCAGTCTGTGACAATCGCTGCAGAATATCCATTCGCAGCTTTCCACAATAATATTTGTCTGCATTTTCAGCCGTGAGACTTTACATCGAAAACGGGATTCCCTCAGTACAGACCCCAAAAACCTCGATCAGTGCTCCTTAGTCGACTCCGGAAAGTCGTTATGACGTTCGGATGTCCGTATAGATTTACCACGAATAGACAACTGCGCTATTGCCGGAGCGAGTGACACAGAAAAGGGGTCAGTGTTGACCCAAGTGTTAATAAACTCACGATTCCCGGTGGGAGCCTCGTAGCTCAGTTGGCTAGAGCGTTGGCTGCACTAAAGCCTTCCCCTTCCTGGTGTGGGCTCGAATCCCACCGAGGCCGCCGAGTTTTTCACAAGTGGGTCAAATGAATGTTGAAAACCTTTGTGGGGATCCATGCTAGGAGACAGGGACTTGTGCACTTTCCCACATATTGGATGCCACACGGTTCAAGTTGGCTGCTGCGCCAAGCCAACACGAGGCCATGACTACTGCCACACATAAAAGGTGACGCCGCACTTTGTCCAGGTGATAACGTAACGACGGCGTAATGACGAGAAATGGATTACGCCAAATCCCAAGAATCAGATTACTGGCAGACTAGGACAGTTGAGCGATTTCTGGGAGAAAGAATCGAGAGTGAGGTTGACACGGCATTCCTCGCTATAATAAATCTGGCTTGCTTGAATCTTCCACGATGCGCTGAGAGTTGTGGCTTTGAAGGTCACCAAATGTCGGGATACTCGGTGCGCGTGCTTAGTACTATGCGTAGGTGGAGTGTGACCCATGAACGGGCCGCGTGGTAGATGTGTTAGACCCCCACGGGAGCCAGATCATGGCATGACAGGCGTTATTCAGGTTGAGCTCTCATAACGAATGTCGAACATGGGGGGGGGGGGGCGGCATAGTGGTACGCGTAGTTGCAGGCTCACGCCACACCAACCACTTTTGCCATTTAAGGCACTGCCAATGCGTGGGATATAGTTAAGGCTTGGCGGCACGGTTAGGGCGTCTCCGACCGCATCAACCACCTGTGCCCGACCCCACATCCGGTTTTCTTGACCCTGTCTTGACACCGGGCACATATGGGTGATGGAAGAGTGTGGTAGTTGCAGCGCAAGTCTACTACCACTTAAACTAATCCATGCGCAAGTCACGGTCCCTACAACACTATGCTGTGGAACCCACAGTGGACCTAATCAAACTCGATGGTTCAACTGTTGAGTATCTGAAGTAACTCATTAGAGGATCGATAGTCAGGCCTTATAGCTCCTTCTTATTATGGCCATTATGGCACAGAAGATCCCAACCACCTCATGTAAAGTTTGGTCCATTTTGTGCGGACAAGGTCATGCGTGGAACGCGAAGACGGTCTGTTTAACCTTGACAGCCATCAAAGTCAAGTGGACAAGGAAGGAAGTGGTGCGAGTGAGGCTGCGTTGGCCTGTTTCTATACGAACCATTTCGCGCGCAATTCCCCTGTTCTGCACCCACTCCGTTGGCACACGGTGGACAGCTTCACTCGAATCAAGGACATGTTCTTCTAATCAGTGAGTCATGATGGACTCCGGAATATCTTGACGAAGTTCAGGCATCCAAAACGATCTACGCCGATTATAAGGCAACTTAACGACTGCATGATGGCGCGTCTCACGGACGAGGAGATAAATATTGAAAGGTGCTTTGGGGAAATATTATGAGAAGCAGGGTCACGTGCACGTTCCCACCTCCTCAGGCCTCAAGCTTGCCACCATTCTGGTAGGCACTTATCATAACAAGCGGCCCGAATCGGCATTAGCTACAATATCAGTCGTGCGCTCAATATCTGCCCACCTTCAGTCGTGTGTGGGTTGCAGCGCATGCTAACGACAACGACACAAATACTATAACAGAAGTTACAATGCGGAATTGCGCGGACCTACTCGAAAACGGCCGCGCATATCCTTGAATCAAGGCTTAACACAGAGATGATACTGACGATGTATCAACCACACCAAAGGAGGAACACAAACAATCCATTGAATTTTCACCCACACCTCACATCAAGAAGTATACAGCTAAACAAAGGAATCTGGATCTGTAAATTCAAATAGAACTTTGAGAGGCCACAGCGCTCACTCGAAATGGTTGTTATAGTCAACCGTAGAAAATGCTAAAAATCATACATCCTTATTTTTTGCAAGCCGCCAAACGTGTTCTAAGCGCTGACTGTCATAGTTTACGCCAGTTGTGTTGCAGCAGACAGCATAGTACCAGAATTCGGGCACAATGATTAATAAAGTTGTCTTTCTTCTGCATAAAAGTACTTGCCTTTCAGCTTCAGAGAGAACTCATTCAGAGTTAATAACGGATAGGGGAGATCAACTGTCTATTCTGCAAACCTGCGCGTCCTACATACTCATAAACACAGAGCTCGGCGTGAATTCGGCATACCGTTAGTGGGATCCTGCCTGGTGCCACAACCTATCAGATGTCGGAGTATTCACGATTCTCATGGTCTGTTATCAAACGGAAATATTACACTTATTTGGACGAAGCATTTCTATGAGATCAACTCCCAAATTCTTCAAAATAAGTTTCGTTCAACAAGACTTTTCACCTAGATTACTGCCTACGGTTTAAGTCATCTCCTGCTGGAACATTTCAGTACCCCTGCCGCTAGCGGTTGCCGGTTGCGAATCCTGAACATGAAAGTTCATAGATACTACCAAGTAGAGATTAATTGTATGAAAAACGTTCGCGATCAAATGGCGAAGGTAGGTTCTGTGCAGCACCAAGGCTCGTGTTTTGTTTTATGTTCTTCGATGGAAAAGTATGCGATTTGCGAAGGTCTCACGCCAGAATAATTGCCCATTTTACACCGATGTCGAAGCAACTGGATTCTACCGAAGTCTGTGCGGGCAAAACAAGCGATGAAGTCATTTTAGGGCTTTCAAGTCGCTATCCGCTATGACTAACAAATTCTTGGATGCTTTATAAAAGACGGGCACCACCGACTTCGTAAATTAAAAGAGAAGAAGGAACAAGTCATGCACCTTTGCAAGGACTAAATGCACCTTATACTACCCACCAGTCCCGTATAATAGGAGCTGGTGTTTCAGGTTTAATTTGTGCTATCCATGATCTAAAGTTAACGAGAAAATCAGTAATCACAGTAATCCTCCTAGAGTACATATAATGGTAATTCCGGCCCAGTAAGGGTCTACGATAGATGCCGAAATTCCAATAAAGCTTTAAACTTATCCTGCCTTTTCCAAACCCCTCAAACTGAAGCAAGTGTCGTCTTCAGTACGTATCCTAGTCATCCCTCTGAGCCACCTTCACATACTCCTGAATTTTAATGAATCATCAGTTTATATGTGCACAAGCAGGCACATGTATGCAGAGAACAAACTAGAAGTGGGCATGAGTTCAGATTAGTCAGCTTCCCCTGATATTTTCTCGCCTTAGCTAGCTAATGTTACTTTCGCAAAAAAGAGGTGGTCCTACTAGTACGTCGCCCTCGTGGCCATTGTTTTCATTGCCTGTATCTGAACGGCTAGTTTGTCCTCACTGCGAGGACCGCAAACTGACTGGACCTTAACGGCACGACGAGCCCGTCAGTCAACCATTCTCCGGATTGATTGACGGAGCACGGTCAGGCCTGTTTTTGATGTATGGTCTGCCAAATTTCACAGGTATGTCAATGCGCCTCCCATGGCATCTGCGAAACGCACGACTGTGGCCTTCGCTGTCTTTTTTTAACTGCATGTGTTCTGCAGTCAGAGTAAACTATTGCATATCAGGAAGTTCTGTAGATAGCAACTAGCGCATGCAGATACCGAAGACGGTCTTGACGTGTTCAGTAATGCGTTACGAGTACTAGCATATATTCTGACCAACACCGACCAGAATTCAGTCCTGAAGCTGCCTCGCGGGGCTAAGGAACGCAGAAGGACTAATTAATGTTAATCCAGCTGTTTTATGCTGTGTCTTTAGAGCCCTGACAGCTCGTTTTCGGTCACGTGCTTCGAATTCAGCAGAACTTACCCATTTCAACCTCCGCTTCCAACACGTTATATTTCTAGACAAAGTTATGCACTTCTCACAAACGTTTACGTGTCTCCACTGACGTTCTCAATGGGGCTAGGCGGATTCTGTGACGTAAGTTGCATCGTTCTCCGCTCCCACGGTTTTTATGTCTGCAGTATGGAAACGTTTCCTGTGGAATTATTCAACATCCACGTAGGACTCAGACATACTCTGCATAAAATGCTGTGCTGCAAATTATCACTGCTGAAGACGAGGATGACAAATATATAAGAGTGCATCAGCGTGCCCAAAGCTGCTTACTTCCCCGCTGAAGATAACTCAATACTGCTCTTTTGGGTAGGTCGGTTTGGAGCTGCACTGGTTACAATGACGGTTTAAGTGCAGCCACTCGCGGCCAGTTCGATTCTTTTTACCGTTTCCTCCTCCTCATCGTCTTTCCTATTTTAATTGTTATTATTATGCTCCAACTACCCATCTCCATCCTTCTTCTCCTTCTCAGGTGTCTTAGTATCAGAAAAACCGTCTGTAACTGTCAACAAGTAGCCTGGCTACGACGCCGAGTCTGCAATACAAATATGCAAGGCGACTTCTGTTCGGCTCCGAAGGTAAGGCTTTTAGGCGTGCTAGTAGTTTCTGTTGTTAACGGTCGTTTGGTTGCCTGCCTAGACCTGTCTGGGCAAAGGAAACTGCGCGGACTAGGAACTGTCCTGGTCTGAGTTAACGGGGACAATGAAGGTTCACAGTCTACCCAGCCACTTGGAAAACATGCTCCAAGCGACGGTACAAGCCGACATGAATATGCGACTTGGGGTAGAGAGAAGCAAAATTTTTCAGAAGCGAACGCATAAGCGAAGCATGAAACAAGTGATGCCAGGTGCCCGTATAGTCAGCATCAAACATCCTACACCATTGAGTGTGCGTAGACCGACAAAGGATGCTGAAAGAGAGGCTGACGGAGACTGTGCGTGTGAAAATGCGCTCAGAACGGTATCTGAGTTGGGGTTGTTAATGTTCTCCCCAGTCATTAGCACTCTTGTGTAGCGGGGTAATATCAGAAGCACATGCCTATGTGCTCACAGGATGTAGACGGCACACGAACGAAGTCTAGCCAATCGGTCAGCAAAACCGATGTTCATAAGTGCCTCTTCGCCTGTCAGAACTTAATTATTTTCGGGATTGCCGCAGGGGTGGTTTGCACCTATTAGAGTGTAAACAAAACTACAGCCAAAGGACCTTCGTAAGACAATGCTCAAGCATCTGGGAATCAACCAAGATTCCTGTGAAGCCTTGGGCCGTGAAGCTTGGCATTTTGCTGTGAATGCTGTAGCATTAATGCACAGAGCGAATAAAAGGGGAAGGAGAAGGCGAAGAGTCAAGCATTTGAGACGGAAATACTAAGATTCACCTTCAGAAACGCTTAACTCCAACATGCATTTGCGCATTGTTAAGTGAGGTTCATGGTCGGGTTGGCCTCTCTTAATATCTTCAAATCAAATCAGCCCATACACCACAAAACAAAAAGATAAATATCATCACTCATGATCCCCTTTCCCCGTCCTCATTAAAAAGATTACGTGCCAGTCTCTTTTCGCCCTTGGCAGACATCCGCGAATCTGCTGAGGAACAACTCTGATACGCTCCATGGGGCAACGCGCTATCATCCCGTATGCAGCTGACGTACGATGTGCATAGGACGGCCAAATCGCTGCTGGATTTTCCACATTGCATTGCGACGCACGTTATCAAAGCCTTCCGTCAGACAGAGGTGGTTTCGTATTTCCTGCGGCGAAGATCATAGATTGTCTCATGGTGACACGAAAAGCTACAGTGACTTTCTGGGAGTAGTCATGTTTCTAGGTGGCTGTGGATATAATTAAGAAGAATGCGAGTGAAGAGCTTCCCAGTGATGTTGAGCGGCGAATGCAGCTATGGATATACCCGAGTTTCCGATTCCATTTCCACTTGTACAGATGGAAGCTGGTCATGTCCCCGAAATCTTGAGGGACTTATCACTGACACTTAATCTCCTGGGTAGCCGCGAGTGTAGACGAAGGTTGGGATCGCGTCAGAACTTGATCATTTCCCACTGGCTAGTTCTTTCAGAACTCGGCTTGTTTCTGACAGAGCAGACGAAACATGAAGGTCTTTGTTCGTTTCCACTTGAAAGAACCGGTCGATGACAGCATCGGAGATAACTGATGAGTGGTTGAGGACACTTCTCAAGTGTCCGGGCTGGCTGCTGCGGTATGAGCCTGCACCTATGCATACCACCCCACCTCTCCCACGTTGAGCATTTTTTATGGGAGCTAAACCCATATAACGTCTGCCACACCCTGCTTTGGCCTCAGTGTTGGTACAGCGCGTCTACCACGCGGCCTGTTTAGGGGGCCATACACACATGACAGTAAAACCATCGTAGTTCTACGATCTCCACCGTATGCACCACAGCATGGTGGTGCAGGGACTGTGACCTGCCCGTTAATTAGTTTTAGGTAGTACGAAACTTGCACTGCATCTATTGCACTCAATCTTCTCTAACCCGCCTGTGCTCGGTGTCAAGACAGAGTCAAGAAGACCAGAGTCGGGGTCGGGTGCAGGTGAAGCATATCCCGCAGAGTGGGAGAGCATGAACCTGCACCTACTCATGCCCACGTTCGGCATGCACATTTGCTATGGGACCGCATCCCAGAATAATAACGCCGACCGCACCCTGATTTGGTCCCCGTATCGGTCCACACATTTACCACGCGGCCCGTTTGGGGGGCACATACGACAGTTCGACCGTCATACTCCGACGATGTCCATCGTATGCTCCCCAGAAGGGTGGTGCAGGGACAATGACTTGCGCGTAGATTAGTTTTAAGTGATAGTAGCCTTGCGCTGCAGCTAACGCACTCTCTCCTCCTTCCTCACCCGAACCCGGTGTCAAGACAGAGTCAAGAAGACCGAAGGTGGGAGAGGGTGCAGGTGGCTGGCGCGGCCGGAGCCGCCCCTGGGCGTAGCACCACACCTGGCTCGGATCCCACGGAGTGGGAGTGCCATAAAGGCTACATTAAGAAGGAGCTATTACAGCCTGACTCTTAGGCCACCAGTCAACCACGCCAAACTAAACACACAGTGGGCTGACCAAGTGGTCCGTGTATTCTCGTCAGTTGGCAACCGTCCAAGCCACGGCTTTTAGCGCACCGTGATAGTTTCAAGCGCGTCAGATTGTTTATAGTGAGGAAATTGCGCTGAACCGTCGACCTCACTCTCTCCCCCACCCCCACAATCAGCCCACCGTCCGAGTTAGTCAGTTGTCTGATGCGGGAATGGGCGCATTGGCTGACAGGGCGGCATACCCGTTTCCGTGCGCCACAGCAAAAGCTGGCCCCCATAACGCACACACCAGGATTCACTAAATCAGGGGATATGGAGGAGCCATCACTGTCTGACTCCCAGTCCACTGGTCAGCCACTCGACACACACAGCACATACACGGAGCCAACGGCGTGGTCTGGTGTAAGCGTCATATTGGCAGCCTTCCAATCCACGATTTCTATGAAACCTTGATATTCTCCGGTACGTGATGATGGTGAGGGTGTTGTCTGTGTATTAGTGTAGATGGTATGCGCTGATGTGGCTTAGCCTCCGGTGGTTTACCGCAGGTTGTCGTGGAGGCACATGTGTCCTAATAGGCCCATGCGGTGTGTAAATGTGCGAATGCAATGCGGGCAGTGGAGGCCGGCGCGTCGACTGTATGTCGGAGCCCCAGGCAATGGTTCACCAGCCTCCGTGCGATGGATTCGCAGGTGACCGACCAGGCCGATGCGTAAGTTGAAGTTGCGGGCGCAGTGTGGTCAGGAGAAGTCGAGAGAGGCTGGGGGGATATCATTCATGGTAGTTGGGGTGGCAGTTAAGGTAAGGAAGGCAGGAGCGGAGGGTGTGAATGGGGTATCGGTTTTGTCTGCATTGCGGTGAATTCCGAATAGGCCCACGCGATGAGTGAATGCGCGAGGACAGTGAGGGCAGTTGAGGCGGCGATCTCTGCTGTGTGTTGGTGCTCCAGGCACTGGTTCACCAGTCTCTGTAGGATGGATTCGCAGGAGACCGACCAGGCCGATGCGCGGGGTGAATGTGCGGTCGCAATGAGGACAGTTAGCGAGAGAGTCCCCATCACTGGTGGTGGTGACGGCCGCGGCGGCGTCGGTGGTGGAGGTAACAGAGGAAGAGTATTGGGACGTGGGATCTACAATGGTGGGAGTTATTGAATTGATGCCAGGAGTGAGGGTGGGGGAACCCAAAAGAGCTTTGGCAGAATTTGAGGTAGAAGTTGGAATTGTCGGATTACTGGTGCATTGCGTCCGAAGATGTCCAACCAGGCCGATTCGCGCACGTAAGACTCGTTAACAGCGCGGGCATGTTGGAAGGGCCTGGACATTGTCAGAGTTAGTCCGGCGCGCTGGTGAATTTTGTGCCGCTATTTTGGCCTTGGCGGTGGCGATCCGGTTGGCTTTCTAGATTGCTGCACCAGTCTTCACGGATCTTCTCCATGCCGGTCTATCCTCGGCGAGGTTCTCCCAGTTCGCCGGGTTGGTTTGCAGTTGCTTCAGCGATTTCCTCAAAGTGTCCTTGTAGCGTCATTTTTGACCTCCCTGTCGGCGAGCACCCGTAGTGACATCTCCATAGAAAAGTTGTTTGGGTAGTCGCTCGTCCTCCATCGCAGTTGCACTTGCCTCAGCGTGGCATGGATGCTTAGGATTCCGGTCCGCTCCAGGACTTCCGTGTCCGGGATCCTGTCTTGCCATTCCAGCTAAGGTATTCTGCGGAGGCAGCTGAGATGGAAGTGATTCAGCTTCCTGGCTTGGTTCGAGTAGACGGTTCAGGTCTCTGCTCCATAAAGGAGTGTTGTCATGACAACGGCCTTGTACATCTTCAGTTTGGTGTACAGGTGAATACCATGGCGATTCCACACGGAGGCCTGCAGTCGGCCGAAGGCCTGACTAGCTTTGGAGATCCGTTGGGCAACCTCGTCATCGATTCTCGTGTTGCGCGACATCGTGCTTCCGAGATAAGCGAAGGTTTCCACGTTTTTGAGTTGAGCACCGTTGACATTGATTTGAGGAGCATTGTATTCCGCGCTGGGTGGCGGCTGGTGCATGACAACCGTTTTGGCTGTACTGATTGTTAATCCAAAATCGGCGCAGCCTGCGGCGAAGAGGTCCATACTCCTTTGCATGTCCTCCTACGTCACGGTGTTAAGGGCGCAGTCGTCAGCGAAGAGCAAGTCAAGGACTCTTACAGTTGACACGCACGTTGAAGCCTTCATACGCCGACTGTTGAGAAGGTGCCCGTCAGTTCTGTAGGCGATGCCGATCCCAGGCTTTTCATCACGTTAGGCGTCCATCAGCATAGCCGAGAACATGAGACTGAACAGGGTGGAGCCAATACGCAGCCCTGCTTCACTCCGTTGGTCACTGCGAATACTTCGGACACCGTCCCGTTGTCAGTGACGCGCGCCGTCATCCCGTCATGAAGCTGACGCACCATGCGCGTGAACCGCTCAGGACAGCCAAATTTCTGCATGACTTTCCAGAGTCCGTCGAAATTCACCGTGGCCAAGGCTTTCGTCAGATCCACGAAGGTAGTGTATAGGTGAGTTCGCATTTCTTGGCACTTCTCTTGTAGCTGGCGGGTGGCAAAGATCATATCGGATGTCCCACGGTATCGGTGGAAGCCACATTGGCTTTCCGGGAGCAGGCTCTGCTCTAGGTTACCATTCAGACGATTGAGAAAGATAGGTCAAAGATCTCCCCGGCGATGTTGTGCAACGAGATGCCTCTGTGATTATCGACATTGCGACCGTCGTAGTCCGACGATGTCCACCGTATGTTCCATGGGAAAGTGGAGCAGGGACGGTGACTTGCGCGTGATTTAGTTTAAAGTGATAGTAGACTTGCGCTGCATCTACCGTACTCTTCTGTGATTATCACAGAGTTGCCGGTTCCCCTTCCGTTTGTGGAGATGGACGATGGTCACGTCTTCGAAATCCTGAGGAACTTGTCCTTGAGCCACATCTCCTGGAAGAGTGTCGTGAGTTCTACCATCAGCCGGGGCCAGCCGTGCTTGTAGACTTCCGGTGGGATTGCGTCGGATTCCAGTGCTTTATCGCTGGAAATCTGCTGCACGGCCCGGATGGTTTCTGGTAGGGAAGGCGGCAGATCCAGGTCATTGTTCGTGTCCACTTGAGGGAGCCGGTCAATGGCAGCATCGGAGATGGCTGATGAGCAATTAAGGGCACTTCTGAAGTGCTCGGCCCAACACTTCAGCAATTGCGATTTCTCTGTCAGCAGTGTTGTGCAGTCAGAGCTGAGCAGCGATGCGGTCCCCTTGATACACGGGCCATAGATGGACTTAATCGCTTTGAAAAATTTTTCATTTCATTGCGGTCCGCAGACCACTGGAGTTCCTCAGCCTTTCGGATCATCCAGGCGTCCTGCATATCCCGCAGCCGTTGCTGTACAAGGCGGCGGCATTTGAAGAAGGCTGCTTTGGTAGCATCAGTTCGAAGGTCCATGTAGGCTTTGTATAGTCCATTCTTCTCCACAAACAAGTTGCTGATGTCGGCGTCATTGTCATCAAACCAGTCCTGGTGTTGACGGCGTGCGCGTCCGAGGACTTCGAGGGCGGTGGACTGGATGACATTTCGCAGTTGGCACCATCGTGTTTCCACGGTGTCGTTTTTATCTGGAGCATGCAGGTTCTCCAATTTCTCGGTTATTTGGTTGCTGAACTCAAAACAGTGAGCAGGCAAATTTAACAATAGAATATTTAACTTACCTGGCGACCGCTTACCTTAGGGTCTTCGTCGGGGTTGAAGTCGGAGCCTATCCTGGGAGATGACGAGGTGGTGATCCGTCCAACAATCGGTATCGTGGATCGACTTGGTTACCAGCACGCCCTGTCGATCTCGCCTCCGGACGAGAACATAGTCCAGCAGCTGCCAGCGCCGCGACCGAGGATGCATCCACGTGGCCTTTTCCCGCGTCGGAAGGCGGAAGAAGGTGTTGATCTACAGGAGACGGTGTTCCGCATACGTTAACAGAAGAAGGAGACCGTTATCGTTACAGCTACCGAGACCGTGCGGGCCCAGTACTTCCTCCCAGACAGTGTAGTCTGTTCCGACGCGGGCGTTAAAGTCACCAAGGACAATTAAACTGTCCGCTTTCGGCATAGTCGCCAGCAGGGCGTGCAGGTCCTCGTAGAATTTGTCCTTCGCCGCATCAGAGCCCATCATTGGGGTAGCGTAGGCGCTTATGATGGTGGCTAACTGGTCTCCCCGAAGAGGCAGGCGGAGACTTATCAGGCGATCATTGATACCCTGTGGCAGACAGGGCAGATGTCCCATGATGACATTCCGGAAAGCAAGGGTGACACCAGCGTCGCGTCGCTCTGCCTTTGGCCGGCCGCTCCAGAAGAGGGTGTAGCCGGCACCCACCTCGTCCAGCTGACCCTGATCAGAGAATCTGGTCTCGCTGAGAGCTGCAATGTCCACCTTGTAGCGCGCCAGTTCCCGAGCGACTAGCGCCGTCCTCCGTTCCGGCCGGTTGCTCCTTAGATTGTCTAAAAGGGGACGAACATTCCAGGCTGCTGTTGTGAGTGGACTCACCCAAGCAGCCTGGAGGGTATGACGCTGGGGATGAGAACGGGGGTATTGTTGTTTGTTTGAATTTTACGACCGCGTATTTTGTAATGTGCGAGCCGCGGCCGGTTCCAGAAGACGTGAAACCCAGCATTTGTTTAGGGCACCTTTTCTAACCCCTTCCTCCGCGAGGGCACATACATACATACATATCCACACACACACATCAGTTCGACCGTCGTCGTCCGACGAGATCCACCGTGTGCACCAGCCCAATGTGGGGGCAGGAGCAGTAAATTGCACTGCACTGCATCTCCCGTACTCTCAACTCCTCCATCACCTGGACCGGTCAAGAAAACCGGATGGAGGACAGGGGGCAGGTGGCTGGTATGGCGGGAAGCCGCACCTAGGCGCGCAACCATGTGAAATATGCGTTATGGGGGCACATCCCCAGAAAAGCCGGTCATGCCATAATCTAGCCCTTGAATTGATCCAGCACATCTACTACAAGGCCAATTTGGGGCATGCCACAAATAAGCCCACGCATACACGGCATGATACAAAGCGTAAACACGCGAACATTCGACCAGGTATCAGTCACCAAACACGCAAAAACCACGTGATGCAATTCGCCAATGCAATAATTATGGATAAGAGTGAATGTGAATAGCTTCCTAACTTTTTATGCGAAATCGCTTTTTAAATGAACTCTGGTTCATATGACTTGATTTACTAGTATATGCTTGACGTTCGTAAATAGAAGCGTTTGCGTCACAACAACTTCTGCAACCACAGTCATCGCCAGCCCTTTAGACTCGCATATGGCCCTGGTATCGAGAAAGAAATCGATCGAAATCGTTTCAATAGATCCCACAACATTTCTTTCTGATCGTTATTGACTTAACTTCAGTCTAATGGTCCTGACTTGGACATCTAAAATTTACGGACGGACTCAATTCTACACAAGAAAGATGTAGGCCGTAACCTTACTGGAACTGTTGGTTTTCTGTAATCAGAGGTATTTTCCTTCTCCGCAGTACAATTAATGTGAAGTTAGGACCAGATCGTGCGTGATATTCCGGAAGGGTTACATAAATGTTCTATCCACTGGTCCATGCGAATCCCCACCAACATGGACTTTGATTTCCCATTGGTATTGCGTGCCCGATTACGGACGTTTTGGGTCAAATAGATACAACGCGACAGTGCATATTGCGGCAAAGTCCTCCTGGGTAAAGAAATGAGCTTTTTCGTTCGAGGCGATCGAAATAGGACATTTCATATGCTGATTGCCATTTACTGAGGTGTGCTGCATTATTGTGTACCAGCATTTCGCGACTGAGGCTGCACGATGAGAATATGTAGCCTAATGAAACGAATTCCGAACAAGTCTTTACTTGGATATCATCGTATAAATTCTTTATTACAGTCAAAACACAAATCTTTATCCGATTGGAAACGTCTGTGTCTGCCTGGAAAGCATGGTCCGATAACTCCATCATCCCTACTTCATCATGCCTTTTCAAAACCCGCCCAATGGCTTGAGAGCAGTCCTTTTTAGTACTTATTAAAAAACACCAACATCTTGTGTGGAAATCCATCGGGTTATTTATTTTATGCGGAATTCGTGCCTGGTTTATCACAATTCTGCACGTATTCCAAAGATTTTTCGGGCTTCACATCTAATATAGAGCTTCTGTTGGCTATGGTTGAATGAGTTATCCTTATCAGAGAAATTGGCGCCAGAAATCTCACTTATTTCAGCTAACGACCCCTAAGATGACCATTAAGTATGTGCAGGTTACGAGGTTTCTCTTTAATCTACGTGGGAAGAAAACTGTTATAATTTTAAAAAAGTAGACCCTATTTCATGGAAGTGTACATAGAAAATCGCACATTTAGCTCCACTAAAGCCCGCAGGCCAAGTAAAAGGGCTTCTAATCTCCACCATCAGACGTTGGAGGAGATAGCCACGGGCTTTGGGGCAGTCATTCACATTGTCTGCGCCCGATATTTTCCACGTATTTTTCTCCCAGCCCTTCCCTGGCCGTACATGCCTTCGCAGTCAACTTTCCAACCGAACAATAAATAAGGGATGTTCACAAAAATACATATTGAAGCTTTTGGGCATATATCATACACATAAGGCCTTTTAGATTCAACTTTAGTTGGTGCTGTTGTCTTGAGTATAATAGAATGCAGCATCTATCAACGTCTCTTAGAGACTGCACAGAAGTGTGGAATGCCTGGTTGGAGAGCCCCGATGGCTGCCATTCTCCAAATATTTGACTGGAGTAGGTGATTATGTTCATCCTTGCCCCACAAAGTGCATGCAGCAGTTACTTTAGAGCTAAGTCATTTCTAGGGAAGCGAATCTCCGCTATATCTGACTCACGCTCTCTTCTCACATCCATCGAGATGATCAAAGAGAGAGAGAGAGAGGAAGTTACAACAGCTGGAAGAGCCAAACAGCCCATCTGTACGCTCCAGACCTAACCTCGGACCTAACTCCATACGTACCAGGCTTTTATTCGAGGGATGCCTTCCATCCCAGAGAAGTTAAATGTTTAAGTAGGGCCAAATTGGGAAGGATCAGTTGCAGTGTGGCTCAGGCCAGGACTCCTAGCACGATTGGCTGTTCTGTAGTGCGCAGTTGAGTGCGAGATCCAAATTGAATCTACCTAACTCTTGCTTCCCACTCCTATAAACACGTGGCTTGTCCGAGTCAATCTGATTGGGAAGGAAATTTTGTGCAATAGCCTACCCGAGGTAGAGTTTTCATTGAAGGTGTGTCACACACGGTCCCGTATCCCGCAGATGTTAAGTTTACATGGACGCTACGCTAAGAAGTAGGCAAGACAGTTTTCCTCTTGGTCCAAAGGAAGAATGCATGAACTTGTTGTAAGGAATGGTTTCACATATGTGCTGATCCTCCACTCTACGTGACCAAGCCTAACCGAATAGAGCGGTTCTAAAGTAAATCAGGCGTGCACATTCCTACATACGACGTTTCACCCGTCGTGGCGAAGCTGAAAATTTCCATCGCATAGTTGTTACACGAAAAAACCTATGACGCGTTATCGATGATTGGCTCGCATAAGCGCGCGACGCAATGAACCTAATCCCAGTTTAGGCATAGGTGTGTACAGGTTGAGAGGGGGACCAGAGCGGAGAGGGCCCCCTGCGAGGTTGTGCTGGAGCTGGCTCTTCAGTTGCTGTCCAAAACCTTCGACATAAATCACGAGTTCAATTTCACCATTTCAAAGATAACTGCTCAAGGCAAAAGGTGGACCATTCACGAATTATCTCCAAGCTTAGGCAGCCGACAATAATTCACAGGAACATTGAATTCCTGCGCGGTTATCTCCAGAGCCGCAACACTGTTCGTTGACATGTTAGACCACCTGATATTTGCCGCCATTTTGTTGATCCTGTCATATTTAACGATTATATATTATAGGGACTTGAAAGCAAGTCTGAAAAGTACCTAAACTAAATTATCCGACTGATTCACTGAAAGTTGGCAATTAAGGTCTGGCGAAAGGAAAAAACTGACATTTGACACCTGGAGTATCTACCAGATCGCACACGGGGAACGCAGATGGCCCCACCGATGAACCGACACCCTCGCAGTGTTTCATGCAACAGAAATACATGTGTAGGCTTTTACCTAGAACCTGTGCTGTCAGTATGGTTAATAATGTCGTATTGATGACTAAGAGTCGGCAGTTGTGGTTGATGGATTTCGACTCACTATTCATATCAACTTTATGTTCTAGGCTGAAAATGCTTGGCCCGAAGGATTTACTTCTA
Source organism: Schistocephalus solidus (assembly GCA_017591395.1). Lineage (NCBI taxonomy): Eukaryota > Metazoa > Platyhelminthes > Cestoda > Diphyllobothriidea > Diphyllobothriidae > Schistocephalus > Schistocephalus solidus. Next base: position 80,224 of record WEDG01000242.1, on the reverse strand, counting down.
TCTAGCGCCCTAATTTTTGAGAAAACTAAAAGTCAAAAGAAATTTCTCGTTTCTTGCTTAAGTCGTTCCAGTTTGGGCCGTTGTTCTTTTGCTTTCCTCAGAAAGTAATGCGCTATCTCATAGGATGGCAGAAACTAGGCAAAGCAGTTCCTGAAATTTGAGTACGGTGAACCATGTAAAGAAGTAACTGTCAGTAGCAAGTGCAATTTTAAGGAAGTTAAAGTAGTCATTACGTAAAATTGGCAAAGCACCAAAGAGCTTTAGCGCTTTTGCGAAATCTGTGCTAGGGCAAGAAGATAGAAAAGACGCCGCGATCCTTTGATATAATCAGCATTTTTAGACAAAACGAGCGTTCCATGTTGCTGCACCCAGTTGACGTCTGGCGTTACTGCTGTTACACTGATGGACTCGGCCGTGTGTCAATAGCATTATCATGTTCACAGGAGCTGCTACGATTAGCAAAAGAAAGGCAATTATAATTCTGCATTGCGAAACCGAATGCGTCATCTTAGATGTTCATTGATACCAAAATCGTACTTGGGTTTAGGGAAGGAATGTTGGAAGCCAGCATTCCGTAAATGTTTTGATGCTTCCAAACTTTTCCAGAGACATGACAGGCGCACTTCTCAAGAATTCCACTAAAGGCAAAAGCACCTTATTGCTTTCACGTATATTTATAAAGTAAAGGGACGACAAACTTTGTGTAATCTCGGTTCTCGGCCTGACTGACTATAGTTGCAATAATGTACATAGAATGCCATTCCGAGTTAACCATAGACCGGTGCACACTTAACTTCGATTGAGACGCTCTCCGCTCATATTCATAGATCTTATTCGTAAAGTGTTAGCCTAGGCGGCATATATTAAAATTTTCATAGCCTAGCATGATGTTTTCATGTTTTCTGTTAGCAATATACGAAATGCATCTTCCGTCTATGTATTATACATTAATTAAAGCACGAGACAGTGGAATATTTGAAACTGGGAATATGTCGTACTATAGCACCCATCAAGCACAGCTTTTAAAATTACTTCGGTGTTTGCGTATTAGCCTAAGAATTAATAAATACCCGCTATGCAGCGTGCGGTAAAACAAGGGTAGACATCACCTAGATTTGTCCTACAGAGACATTCCGATATCCGCACATATTACGGTGTTCTAACACTAAACCTTACCTCATTCCTGCCTGCAATGTAGCGCATTACCATTTGTAGGGCGGGGAGGCAGGTATCATCATGTCCCATCGAACTTGGAAAACACTAAAGATGTGGTGATTAGGCAGCGCCCCTGTTTGCGAGTGAAGTCGACAGCGGATGCTGGTAAATCCTTCAAATGAAATCCAGTAGGCTAAAGGGTGCGTAGAAACTGGACAAAATTGTCGTCATCACTGCAATTCTTTTTATGCAGTCTTCAAAATGAAAAGCCTGCTAGAGCATTTTTAGAGGGAGAGGTACGCTTTATTTTGAAAATCCTATTTCAAATTTTTCAGGAAAATAGTTCTCCTTTCACCGAGAATAAAATTGGGCACACAAAACAAAATGTATAGATGCAGTCTGACAAATAGTACGCTTTGAAATACGAAAGTCAGACAATCGACCTACTGGACAATGGCAGGAGCGCCCGCGAGTTCTGCCAATGATCGACATCCCTTTCTACGCGATCCGTTTCAGACCTGCGACTGTAGCATTGAGACTGCAATTTATTACCTCTTACGTGTGAAAAGAAGAGAGTTACACTTCTTCATAATTAAAATAAAGGGGGTGTTTGTATTAAATGATGACGCTCTCTGTTTAACCTTCTTTTAGTTCTTCGTGGACGGTTGTGCAAAGAGTGTTTCCACCTAGTAATCCACGCAGCTGATCTCAAAACAAATCTCAAAACAAATCGAGGATTCGATCAATGCTTGGTATGGATTGGCGACCGCTGCCCATTTGGCGAGCTCTGTGGAAAGAGATGACTGCGTAATACGCCAGTACGGTGCACAATCACAGCATAGGATCGGATGGCATCCCAAAACACTGAAGTGCGTTCCAGATTCAGATGCATTTTGCAGAAAGGTGTATTAAGAGAGAATACCAAAAACACGTAATAGAAATTCCTCAGACCTTAGTTATCAACCAAGCCATTCCGGACGCATAATCCTGTTCACCCCATAGATTTATTAATCACAAATGCGTCACGAGTAATAGAGTGCAAATGGTTTTGGCGAAATTTGCCATTGTAAGTGATTATTTGACACGGAATGAAGACTAGTCAGGAAAAATCCTCTTAATGCTGGCGATTTAGAGTGGCTTAGGCGCTTCACATTTCCAAAACCATTAATAGATAAAATTCAAATAAAAATCGAATTGCCTGCTGATTATACAAGTTTTAGTCTTATTTATTTTCTTCTGTCTTTGTCACCGTGAACATTGGCAGTCGACGAAGGGATCTAGGAACGTCTGCCTACCGCATCAGCCTCACCAAGAGGGATAGCAGCTGGACCTATGCAGAAACTGTTCAGAACGGATGCCTGGTTCTCGCCATGGCCTTTAAATCCCATATTTGACTGTCACTGGTTAGTCACCTTGTTGTCACCTTGTCCGGATATTTGTGTATTCAATGCTGTTGGATATGGTACGCTGGAGAGGGGTCGGTGTGCACTTGTGCCCTCTATTGCCCCTTTCTGCGTCAGTCCCCGATGATGTGTTCCAGAGAGGAGCCGAATTTTCAGCTTAATAAAGTTCTTGTTCCATTGATCGTGTCTATTTCTTCGGGAGATCGGTGTACCTGTTGCTGCAAACTGTATGTGGGGATCCGGTCTGTTTTCTAATTGATTAAACATAAGCTATCCATCTCTTGCAGTGAAAAAAATCGCCAGTTTATTTTGTGCTTCTAATCCGCATTAGTGCAGATGAAGCTACAATTTTTCACAGGTTCTCTAACCTTCGGATGGTCTGCATCATCGCAACAAGTTCTATGTACGACGCTGGACGGCAACCGACGGGCACACCAATTCCGGAAAGCGCTACCTATAGGGAGATAGGCATGGAAACGCTTTGATAATGTGATTATCCCGCAGAGTTCTGCAATCGTCTGACAGTGAAGTGCTTGCTTTGCTGAGCAAAACCGCTCAGGTCTCAGTTTGCCATGAAGAAGTATTAAGGCATAATCGTTCAATTATTTTCTCTGCTGGTATACTCAAAACATCTGTTTTTTTATTCCTGAACACCAATTATTGTGTCCGTGGATGAACGAATTCCTCAACCAGGCCTGTGCGCGTACATTCAATTGGGATTCGATATATTTGTTTAAACACCTGCTCATCGAAAACAAGTGAAGCCTTAAGGAAATGTCATAGGAACTGAAATGATACTCGGACTTCTGTGACTTGAAACTCTCGTCGCGATTTTCCCACATAAATTTCCCTCGGTATTCACCACCAGTCATGCAATTGTACTGAAAAGGGAAATGACATTGGTGGATATCACAGGTCTATATGGTCCTTTTTGGGCTAATTGTGCGCTATATAAATTGACTGATGTAAGGATGCTTTTGTTAATAAAATTTTGGCCAGGAATTTCGAATCACCAAACATCAGTTTTTACGGTAACCGCTGGCAGGTGTCAGCATTTTTCCATTTATTTACATTTAAATGAGATGAGTTCCCTACTTCGTTTATAAAATTCAGTTAATTATTTTCTGAAATTTCTCACAGGGTATATTTTCTCTTCTAAGTTCATTCTTTCGATGATATGGATGTGAATAGACTAATCGCTTGCCATTTTTGAAAATAAACAACCCCAGTCTTGCATTATTCATGCCTAGAATTGGCAGCACCTCTAGTATTATTCATACGACTGAGATAATTGAAGTACTGAATAGCGTGTCCAAAGAACCCCATACAATCGATTAGGAGTAACCGGGTCACCAAGTAATGAGGTCAGCGGTTTAGTTAGGGCAGCTGTTTAAGCACATAAACGGTGCAAATGCGGGCTCCTGATGTGCTTCGTTTAATGCAGCAATGTAGGGACCTAGTACGAAACCCTCGTCATATAAATTGACAGGTGGCTTTAAAGGATGCTTCACCCTTTTCTTCCTTCCATTTACTCAGCTATTCCTGAATATGGATATGGAGCTTCAGCCCCTATTAACACTAACTCTGCGGTGAAACTTGCGGTAACTAGCCTTTTGGTGATTCAAGCCCTAAATAATACAGTAGGTAAACTCTCTAGGGTGGTTCTAAAACCAAAATGGGGGCACAAACTTTTGGGTAAGTCTTCTTGAAGCTCAATTTTTTACGCACACGTGATCAATCGAAAATTATTAGTTACATCGATGCAAGTTTTGCAAAGTCGGCTGTCAGCAGACTTCCAAATTCTTCAGAAAAACAAAATCCCCAATTTAGTAGGCAACAAAAAATAATAATTCACCACTACGGCACCGGCTTCACGGCAAGTTCTCCGCAGTACGAATACTGTCTTTTAGCAGACCCTATAGTGGGGGTTTTACCCCAGTTACTGAGTGCCATTCCAACTGATTTGGTACTCATGGTAGTGAGTATGATGATTCAGCCGACTGCCTGCGGCATCTATTGAAAATAATTTTGTGGGCTTGACATACATCGGCCCAAGAGGGGAACTTGCAGACATTTTGGGGAAATTTTTGGCCCACGCAGCTGCAGCGCCTGATGAGTCATTTGGCAGTGGCCGACGAATCCTCTGCAGCATTTGTATTCGAATGTCCACCGTGTATATCCGGCTACCCTCGTTAGTCAATGCTCGGCCATCGTCTGGGGTGACTCCCCTTGACGTAGACCAACAAAATTTCCAATCGTTTTTTTGGAGGCTTGGGGTTAAAAAAACGTCAAAAAATTAAAGTAAATGCATTTATACAGACAGAATGCTACGGAGGAACACCTCACATGTTTCTTGTTCACAATCAACTCTAAGGAATCTCAAATCTATGAGGAATGACAAATCACTTTCGATAGGTGAAAGACGGAAACTGGCCCATAAAGAGGGATTTCAAAGGCGTAAGCCTATTTTCCTCAAATACACTGAACTGAAGCATTTCCGAAACTTTGTTTTTTTTACTTTCTTTGCTTCCTTCTAAGTGCCTTCGCATTAACGGCTATTTTGAGGCAATAAAAGCATAGTTTCCGGAAAATGGAGACCGTTTGTCAGTATTTTAAATACCATCACGATGAGTTTTCTACTACGTGTCTGCCAGCTGAAGAGAGAAACCGAAGTTCCCATGAATTCGAATCAAGAATACAACCGAATAAAAATAGCACTGCGTCCATGTCACCCTCCCACTGTTTTCCCGAATAAAAGACATTTGTCCATTATTTGGAAACAGGTTAGCATAAAACTCATGTCCTATAGCAAATGCTTCTCTGAACTATAAGAATTCAACTTAACTGGAAGTCAGAATGGCTTGTCAGCGACATGCCAAGAGTGAAGAAGGAGAATAATCGGAAACGACCTGAAGAAAGTGGTACTCTTCTGCCCCAAGGTAGCAGATAAAAATAGCCATTCGGGGTTCCGATTTGCTTAAGTTTCGCATGGAAATGGAATATAGGCCTACACTGACGACAAGCTCTGAACTGGCTCACGTAGTGTTAAATTTAGGGGACTGTCTTCAATGAACTCCACTTATATGAGATCGGAGACGCCAGCATGAAAACGTGGTAGAGGTCGTGAGCACCCGGGTGTGGGTGGCACGCGAAGATGAGCTGTCTAACGTTTTTCAGTCACTGTGCCCGAGCTCGCCCCCAGTTCTCATGACGCAGTCTTGTCGAGGAGGCCGCGTGGGTGGGACAGGATAGAAAGGTAAATTTTGACGCAAGTATAACCCATTGTAAACAAATTCACGCGCATGTTTGGACATGCAAGTTTTCTTTCTCTCAGAGTGAAGCCGACAAAGTTGCTCACCTACGCGCTACGGACGTGATGTGGGATGTGACTGTGTGTGTGTGATGAGGAGTAGGTTTGCGTATAGTCTGCGGGTGTTTATATGTGCGTTAATTGTTGTGCTTGAATCCAGACTGTATTGGTTCATTGAGGAGTTTTGTGGAGGCACCGAGGGCTAAATAGGGCAATTGAGTGGCCGATTATCTTGGTACAGTGTAGACAGGAGATGCGGGTGTATGTTGACGGCACCTGACACTAATTCCTCGGTCGCAGTGCGATGGATCTATTGACTAACCAAACGGGTGTGATTCAAATGTACGGTCGCAAATGGAAAAGGTTAGAGTACACTCCACATTGCTAGGAGGAAAGGACGACGGTGGAGAAGGGTTGTTCTGTGACAGAAGTGTCCCAATGGTGACGTAGGCGGTGGGAGTTGGTTCTAGAACGACAGAGCGATATCATGTTAGATAACAGGTGAGATAGGCTTGCGGCCGTCACGTTGCACCCCCAGATGTTGCGTGAGGCTGAAATTTGCTCGGAGAAACCATGTCCAGAGGATGGCTGAGAAACGTATGCAAAGCAGCTTGTTTGCGTAAACGTTACGGACTAAGAGGCAAAAGGCATCGTTACAAGGGCACATCGTACAGTTTCAGTAAGTTCGTCTCAATCGCGAAAATCGGAGCGGTCCTCGTCGAAATCAACAGAATAGCTACTACCTATTCAAATCCGGGACTCATACAATGCAAGTTCCGCTGACCATGCACTCAAATACACAGCTACTGACATAGGACTGACATTGTCAACCATCAAATTTGCCCTTGTTTGAACATGATCATCATCCTAAGGACACCAGTTCTTTGTATGACCTCGATGTGAAGGTTAATCTCATGTTTCTTCGTCTTGCCTGTGCTCCGGAGGCAGGTGAGGTGAAGTAGTTTAGATCTTCAACTTGACTTTCTTAGGTTGTCCATGCCTTGTCCATGCCTAAATGATTTTATAGATTAGATTTGCAATGTTTCGTCGATATGCAAGGTTCGATAAACTATGCTCTGCAGGTAGGAAAGTTTATCAACCAATTTGAGTCAAGTTGCAGCGATATTTTCTCTGAGTCCGTTTTAGATTTCCGTGGGCGTCAATTAGTGTAGTACTGCTGTCTTCGTATTGCTCATTATTCGATCGAATTTGGGACAGTCGCAGTGCAATTTCATGCAACGTCCATCCAATCACATCAACAAATCGGGAGTGAACGTAGTGATGCATCGTGAGACTGGCCCATAACAAACTGTACACGACGACATTCTTGTTGTCATGCCAGTCATGTCACGTCAGCCTACTCTGACCATCAGTTATTTGATGGAATTTGACTGGCCGCATTTGTATAATGCAGTGATGCCGACGTTAAATAGTAAGAAAATATAATTTAATAAAAAACCATTCCTGTAGCAACACGACTGAGAGCAAGCACACCTCACTTAAGTGAGATTCATTTTAATTGGCTCATACTGGTACACGAGGTTGCAAGCTGCACGCGTAGATGGCCTGTTCAGTCTTGTTATTTACTGCGCTAAATAACATTGGCAAGCGGTTTTAGCAGGGTAAGATATTTGCTCACAGGGGAGTGAAGTTGGAAGGAGGCCCATATAAAGGAGAAATTCACCACTGTGGCAAAGTAGCGCATCCTCTCTGTAATAAATCCAACATTCACGAATATATCATGGTGTTGTAGTAGTTATGGCACGGAGAGCTGCCAACTGTTAGGCTTACTTATTTTTGCTCAAGACTGAGATTCGGGTAACAATCGCTCCCAAGTAATGTGGTCTTTGTGACACAATTTCCTGTGTGGTATAGTAGATCGCCACTTGAATAAAACTCGGTAAATGGGAAGTAGGAACTCGTTCATGTGTTGATATCAGACATGGAAAATTTAGACTCGTGGATAACTGCGCCAACCTCTGAGCGTATTGATTTTTTCTTGCAATTTGAGGTGGGGAATATGGAATGAGATATTGAGGTAGACACACCCCGATTTTGCCATATTTGTAGGTACATTATAGCACAAAGAACCGCTTGGCGCACACCTTGTGATTAAAATTGCAAAAGTATACGTTCGCTTTCGATATATGCTCTTCGGGCATGTCAATTTGCAGTGTGTGACCTACCTCATGGAAAGTGCCAAAATTTTCGAATGACTGAGAATCAGGAGCAAACTGGCACCCACGGATGTGCGAGCTTTTTGATATTATAATGAAGAGACCTGTGCTAATTTGAAAATTAAACGAAATAGTAAAAGTAAAAGTATTTCGTTTAGAAATACCAACTTTTTTTAAAAAAACGCGGCATATTCCGAAAAATGCTAACTTACCATATCTGTGCCAATACATTAAATACAATAGAATTTGCAGTTTAAATCACTAAAAAACTATTCTGTGTATGTGAAGAGAACGTTCCTTGCGCCAAATTTCTATAGCGGTATTTTTGATATTGGAAAACAATTAATGTCAGATTGTCCTTCCAATACCTATGAATACTGTATGAGTTGCCGGGTTTTCAAGCGATTGACCATAAATACCGATTTAGTTCTATATGCTTATCCAAACAGGAAAAATAAGATATATCGTAAAAGTATTTACGGAAGTAGGTAGTCTTTGGATATACTTTCGGTAGGGATATCCTGTATGGCCACCTAATCAGGACACGGGAATATGAACCATCAGCAATAAATGTAGTTTTGCGCCAAATTGGAAGGAAATTACGTTTAGGATTAAGGTGAGGTTTATGGTTCAGTTTAGGTTTAGGAGAAAGTTTAAAGGTCAGAGTTTGGGTTAGGATTACGATTAGGTAAAGGGTGAAAATTATTATCGTGTTGAACGTAGGGTTTATGCTTAGGGCAGGGCTAAGGTTAAGATTAAGGTGACAGTTTAGTTTTATATAAGGACACGGGTATTTTTACCCATCCGGAAATTCACCACAAGCCCACCTAGGTGAAGCGGATCGGGCGATACCTTTTCCCGTTTCACATTTCAGCGGCCGTACAAAGCAGCCCTACCATATTTCTAATGCGAATGGCCGTTTGTGTCATATTTATAGGTTCACCTAAACAGGAAAAATAATTGCGGAGAAAAATGAACGGCCAAAACAAAAGTTGGCAATTGCTATGCCAAAGATCAATTTAAAAAAGTTTTACAATAAGGTAACTCATAAAAAATGCTTTAAGTAGACATTAGGTTGACGTATTTATCCACAATTTACCTTTTTCCAAGGCGAAGTCAAGGTGACAATGTTGACTTATAATCGATTTTTTACTTCCCTGAAAATAAGTGATACATTTCCTGCTGAATATTCAGAACTAAACTTTTGCTTCATATTGGAGCGTTTTTCGCTATATTTGTTTACTTAAATGCCCCAATCTAAGATTGAAAATGCACAACAGAGTGGCCGAATATATAGACTTTGCGAAAAATGATCATCTTCTGCCCATTACGTTTCTAAATTCCGGATTAGTGGAAGCTATATTATATGAAAAGTATCTTATCGTATGCTTCCAGTTTAACACAGGTTGGTCTAGGCACTCCCATCTTTTCGGGAAGCAAAAACAAAAATTGGTCAACAAGTTTATTAACCACATTTTGTGGCAAAAAGTCAGGAAGTTGCAAATACTATTTTAAAGCTGAATTCATTGCTTGATTCTGGGAAAATATGCAATTCCTTACAGAAACCTTTACCCGATTTCCATTGAATTAAGATCACATCTTTTGGTTACGTTTCTTGCTTATAATAATTGACTTTTATAGCACAGCACACAAAATAATAGGCTTTTGTGGTGCGATAGTAAAAAGCATAGGAAATTACTTGGATGTCCGAAAACCTCTGATTTGACCCAAATTCTGCCTGTCCTCCTTTAATATATAAGAATGAACATGCAGCGTTCTTTGGAAAAAAAGGCTTTCTGAGCATCAAACCAACTCAATAAACCAAAATAATAAAACCAAATGTATGCCTAACTTCTTACTCCAGTTTCAATGAGTTAGGTAGCGACATAAAATATGCAGCTAGGTAGAAAGAGCGGCCTTCTGGGTGATTGACAAGATCCACTCCATTTATTCAATATCCCTTGGACAGCGAATATTGGCTACGATAGACGAGTCTGCAATCAGATTAAGCAAACTGGTCCTGTGCGCGCAGAGGAAGAAGGCCACTAATTCAGCCGCCCGTTGTCCTGGTGCAGACCATCCTACCAGACGCTGATCAGAAGACACTGCCCGCAACTATGTTTCCTCCCCCTTGCTCCGCCCACCCTAGCAAAAATACGCTTTTTCTACTTGCCCGCATATTTTACTCATTTATATAGCAGTATAAATGTAAAGGCTTGAGGATGATTTATCAAGGGCGAACGTATGCCCTCCAACTTTCCCTTGAATTGTTAAGTGTAATTTTTCACAACTGTAAAACAGTCTAAACATAAAATTCTATTAAGAATCTGTAGGAAATGTCACGTATACACCAACAACAGTCACATCGAATTTTTTTCGGAATTGTGGTCGTTTGATTAATCATCGAAGATTTGAAGTTTAAAAATATTACCAGTTACCCGCATGTTGATTATCGGGCTAAAGACTATCAAATATAGACACGCATTGTTATCATGCACAGTTCTATAAAATTTAATGAAAAAAATCAGTGGGCAATGGGAAGTCTAGTATTAAAGATATATATGCGTACATTGATGTCTACCGGTCGAGTCTCTACTACCTTTCCAACTGCATCACTGACCAATTCAGTTCAGTAATTTCAGTGATACTCCACGACAGTTCACCTGTCTTATCCGACACAGTCCACCCTGTGCTTCACAGAGTGATGTGCGCAGAGACGGTGACGTAGGTATGGAGTAGTGTACAGTGAGAGTAAAATTGCGCTACATCTAATGCAATCAGTGTCCCCCACCCACCTATTTATTCTACTCGAAAAATTTTGACTACGCGACCTAGGAAAGAAGGCTCTGAAACTAAAATAATTTGTAGAATAAGTCACTTACCGAATAGCTTCATCTCAATTGACTTGTCTTTCGGCTACAATGTCATGCTTGAGCGGGGGTCTACTGATAGTAAACATACTTACCATCAGTACCAACTTGCTCACTCAAACCCATTCAGAGAATTCTTAGCGTATACGATAATTCAACCATTATGAAAGTTAATGTCCTTTGTGCGATCGACGACACAGTATTGTAACCGGCATAAGAGTTAGTTAATTGATAACCGACTTGCACTGCATTTGCTTTACTCCCTCTTACCGGCCTCATTCATGTGGACTGCGTGTCAAGACAGAGTCCGAAAGACCGGAGGCTCCACGGGTGCGGTGGCTAACAAAGCTAAACAGTCCGCTACGCATCCTCCGTTTCCTACCAAATGTACTAGATTTGCCCGAAAAGGAACGTATAGGATCCCATTTAAGTCGAAGTACAATAGTTTACATTCAGGAGCCACAAGGCCTGATTTTTCATCCTAAGATCAATCATTTACACAGTCCTATAGCCATGACAATACATTTAACGTGTCATGATAAATTCAAGCGCGCCGGGAATGCGCTGATGTGTTATGGAGCTGGAGTCCCCGCAGAGCCGACCTCACTTCCTCGTCTCTAGTTCGTATAGCAGTCTGCTGTCCGAGCCGGTGAGTCAGCTGCTTCTAGGATTGGACGCAGGTGACTGGCAATGTGTGAAGCCAACATCTAGGCGTATCACCACACCCCCATGTGTGGTGTCTGTCATGGGCTAGCGAAGAACCGCCATGGCCCGATTCGCGCGTGCCAAGACACAATCAGGCCACATTGTCGTACAGCGCATCGGAGTCGCAATTTCCTCTGCTGTCACGAAAATTACCAATGATCCTACTGGTCTCCTCCCGTTTAATCATTGTAGTGATCATGCTAACACCGTTTAAGGATAATTACGTCGGTGCAGGACGCGAGTTAGGCCAAAAGAAATGTCGACGAAGCCAATACAGATGGGAATGGCCATTCACAGCTTATTAGCCAGATAGCCCTCTCTCCCATCCTTACCAGCATTGTTAGCCTTGTCCAACAGGGGTTTGGAACGTGAACTGCCACCGTGAATAAACTTATTTAAGTGATTTCCTCTGAACCTCCAAGAGATCATCAAGAGGTTCTCACCTTTGTCTACTTACTCGCAATACCTGGATCGAGATTGCAAGTTGTCTAAATATAAAAATGCGGTAATGGTAGGTTATCTACAGCACCAAGTGCAAAATGGGATCGGTGGTAGTAGGGGCTTTAAGGGTGGGGCATTACAGTGGGTAGTATAAAGCGCATACGTTCCTTGCAAAATTGCATGTGTTGTTCTTTCTGCTCTTTAAATTTACGAAGTCGATAGTGCGCACCTGTTAAAAAGGCTCCAGCAATTAGATAGTCATTGCGGATAGCGGCTTGAAAGCCCTGGGATGACGTCAGTGTCGTTTTCACCCACAAGGACTTCGGTAGAATCCTTTTGTTTCGACATAAGTGTAAAAAGAATAATTGGTTCTAGCGTTAGACATTCGCGAATTGCATAGTTGGCTTTCGTGGTGCTGTACATAACATACCGTTAACAAAAATGCATGTTTAGGCCAAAGGTGTGCTAAGGAAACGTGGCTCCATTTAATGTACTTTCGCTAACATTGAAAGAAGATGATAAAGAGAACCATTCGGCCATTTGTGGCTAGTTGTCAGAGCGTGGCTGACGATACGCCAGTTACGTAAGCTTGCCCTCGGAGCACATAACAATATCGTTCCCACTGACCCACCAACTACAAAACGACATCCAAGACTTCGCTCCTCCCCATTCGAAAGCGCTGACTGCTTACTTTAGATGAACTGGTTGTTTAGCCAGCCAAAGGTAAAAACATACGATTAATCCGAAAAATAAGAATTGTTGAATATCTTGCCATTTCTTTGCTGTAGTCCATATTGCTATGAAGCCCAGGCCGGACACCGGACTGCTCAGTAGGAATCTCTAAGTGGGTTTTAGATGCAAAACAGCTAGGAGAGGAGCAGCCCGCGGTGGTTAAAACAACGTGGTAGGAAGGCTAACAGCTTACGCAGAAGAAAACGCTAGAAACGAAAAGCGTAGATGTGGAAGAGGGAACTAAAATTGATAAGACATGGGACGGTGACGAAAACGTGAATAAATTATGGAAAGAGAGCAGTGTCGTCAAACCGTTAACAGTGACAGTAGCTTGCTGATCCACAAAACACGAAGATGTTATGGGAAGCAGACAATGCTACAGACGCTTGAATTAACTACATTTTAACTCCCTGTTAGCCTGTAGTTGTCTAAGCAGCATTTCGCGAAAATTCGCCACGCGTGGCCCGAGTTAATTCATCAATTAACGCGTTCCAGGATGTGATAAAACGCTAAAAATGGTAAATGTGTCGAAGACGCTCTTTTCGAGTGCATCCTATGATTGAAACACTACGTTGGAAAAAACAACGTCGCCCATCACATTAACCATCTTACGTACGCAGTATCTAAACGTTGTCAACGCAGCTAGCTTTGGGGTTTGTGCGACATTGCAACTGCCGCTAGATTCTGACCAGTTAGAAAAAGCTACGAGTTGTGGCCAAACAAACGCGACAGATGGCAGAGGTTTTGCTCGATAAATTCGTGGAATCGGCTGTGCAAAAATTACTCTCAACTTTGGACAACAGCTCGTATGCATTGCTTTGGTCATAATAGAGAGTAGAAGTAGTAATTTCCCAGTTGGTGGCCGGGCTGTTACCGGAATAGTTTTGCTACCTGATGTCCACTGATGAGCAGGTAACTCTCCATATCTCATGACAAACTGCAGTTTCTGTATACTCGTAGCAAGATCTAATCTATTTGTAAAACCAAAGACCATTCTGAATAGAAGTATGGGTGCGCCTGTCTGACTTAAAATTCCCGTGTCCTCTGCAAACCCCAATCTTCCCACTTTGCAACTTCCATCTGGACACTAGTTTGGAGTAGAAGTTTGACAATACTTTCATTCAACATCTGAAGTTGGTATTTAGAGGGCAACTATGGCATAGAAGTAAGCATAGAAAAAGAAAAGGCCAAAACTACGAGTTATAACTGCATAGCTGCGGCATAAAAAATTGGAAGACCTACATTAGAACAATTTAAGCCCACGGGTGACATTCTGAAAGGAATAAATGCAGCTAATTGACATTTCTGTTTGAAATAAAACTGACCATCGATGACTCAATGTTAATGAGATCTTTTTAAAAACGCGTTTGAACGTGTACTTGAGAGAGAAAAAGATATTAGACTGCTGCTACACAGTTTGACCAAGCACAAGGCAAAAATAAACACCCCAAAAAGGCCAACATTCGGCTACTTTGCGTGCGGACGTGATCAAAACAAAAGTGGCCAGTTACCCAGGGGAGCACATTAGCATGAATGGCTGAAGGCCTTATGAATTGCAATTAGAAGCATGTTCATTCAAACGAAGTCGGCGACCGAGCCGGAGAAGCTTTGGCAGACAAGCCGGTGCTCCTCTTGACGAGCGCCAGTGGACCTCCTGACTTCGCTTTCCCCAGCCAGCAACAGCGCATAGGACCCATAGTAATTCGAAGTTCCCCGATTTACTGCGACGCCCTTGATTATGTATTATTAAAAGAGCTAAATTAGGGGAGGGCGAGGCAACGAGCAGCTAACTGAGGACTAACATGGGGGAAAGTGCGAGTTCATGTGGACTTTGGGCACAGATGGTGCCCTGATCATGGCGGCAGAGAGCGACCCCCTCAAAATATCTAACTCTGACGACGGCATAATCAGCTGGAAGGCAGAATTTTTAACCTTCTGGTTAAGTCTTCACTGTATTAGAGAACATAGCCTGCAAGTAAGCAAAGGGTAAATAATAAAAAAAACTACAAGTAGGCGGGAGTTGATAACAACACATCATCTAGTGACTGCCGGCGATCGCCAACTTACCAGGGCGCGCTTTATAACCCAGATTGTCTAGCCTTTTTTCCTGTTCTGCAGCTCCGACTACCCCAATCGGTAGCTTCTCCTACTCGTTGTTATTTAACTTCCGGTCAGATCCGGCTCGAGCATACAAGACCCAATGCTGTAAAGTATCATCAGGGATGCATCAAACACGATGTGACCAACGAAGAACGTCTGAGCTACTTGGCATGTCCGCGTCGTATACGGTGTATACAAAAATGCAGGTGAAACCTCAGCCAACCCGACGTGACTCGTAACTAGACCCTAGGACAGTGATGACAAAAGATGCATATTACTGGCGCGTATCTAGTCGTAAAGTGTCACCATTCCTACCCGAATGACAGTGGTGTGCGGATGCATGCCGCTTCGAAGCCCAGCTGGTACAGGGAACATTGAGGGTACTTATCCCGGCCAAAACTACGTGTTTACGTGACTAAGCTCTTCATACAAAAAGGAATTAGGGTAAGAAATAGATGCAATCCCTGGAACAAGAACATCATTGGCTTGACGTTTCGGACCTTGACTCGAATCGATCATCAGAGAAAGAGAGTTATGGGTTATCGAGCAGTTAAATCGACCGCGCTTACCAACTAACCTATCGGGTTCGCGCTCTGTTGGCTACCATCGGGGATATGAAAACAGATGGGCGAAACTATCACCAACCGAAGAGATGAAAATGGAAGACGCAGAATCGTCGAGTCTCATGCTAAATGACCGTCAGAGAAATTGGCAGATCAAGGCGCATTCTGTAGCCCCCTGCAGCACGCACGATTCAATCGAAGACTGGCTACACTTCTACTTCGTCCTTACGCAGAACAGCAATTATAAAGGTCTGTTTGACCTCGGTCATTTCTCCATGCGAAATTACTCCAAAGTCTGTATTCGATGGGCGATCCGAAAAGAAGTGCAGTGTCAGACTGATCAAAAAACCGTCCAATTGCCTGTACAGGCTAAAATGCGAGTCCCAGGAAGCAGCCGAGGAGAAGTATACGCGATCGGTGGAGAATGAAATTTATTTGACTGAAGTTTCGGGTTAAAGCTCGAACCCATCACCTGTATCTGATGCTGTCTCTTAGGATTGATTCGTGAAGGAATCCACAAAATCAGGCAGATAAAGTTGTTGTTCCAATGATCGCGTCTACTTCTGCTCAAGAGCCAAGCTATTGCCAGATCCGATGAGGGCCAGCTACCACCGGCTAGCATAGGCTTATGGGTGCCAGAAAAGGACAGCAAAGAGGCTAGGGGGTAAAAAAAGTATACTCTGGGCAGAGTGCAAAACACAGTCGCAGACGTACTTGCGCACCGGGAAGAACAAACAGAAGCAACCCAAATAAGGGAACAGATATAACTCCCTGGACAGTGGAGTGCAATAGGAAAGTTTGTATGGACATAAAGCAGCTCCTCAGAGTGGCCAAACTAGTCGGTGTGAATGAGGAAGAGGAGGAGAACTCAGAGGCGTTGAGGGTGGAGATAAGTTCAGAGGAGACAAAAAGGGCTCGGAGGAGATGTTTGCATTGGGACTGCAGAGACGAAGACACAACACCGCCGGGAGGCCGATTAGGGGTCTGCATTCAACGGACAGCAATGGTAAACGGTCTAGTAAGACTTTACTTCGGGACAGTCCTCGGTGTTGTGTTTGTCAAAGACTTCGCAGTGGTCACAGTAGGCCCTGTTTACTGAAGGTCCTACGGTCTTGGCAAGCCGCGGTGGCTGGTTGGAGTACCGAGGACCTGCTGAGACGGAGGGGCAAGAATCGGTGTCATGAAGGTCAAAAACTTCACAGTAGTCACACCAGAAACGGAGCTTGGCTGTCAATTTCGGCGCCTCCATCGACCTCGAACTAAAAAGGAAGGTTTGCAAGGTCACAGAGAAGTAAATATCTCAAAGAATCCGCTATACATTTATCTGCGGCTGGAAGGTCACCATTAGCCGAAACTTCGCATGGGATCTAACGTGTCGACCGGCAGTGGCGATCGTCTGTGCGAAATGGACTGCGTTTCGCGGAGGTCTGGTTCGAGGTTTTGGTTATCCGTAGGAACTAGTCCGCACAGTTTTAAAGAATGGAAAGATTGCGAAAAACCGATGTCATGAAGTGGGACATAGAACTGACTTCAGCCCAATCTACCGAACAACCCAAACGGGCGGATGAAAACACTGAGCAGTAGGATATAGCCAACTCTGATTTACAAAAGTCTTAACCTGGTGTACGGTTGTCGTGCAACCATGGCTACCCAATGAGGATATGGCTTCCGCCCTTTCATAGACATAAGTTATGTCGAAAATGTCTCTAGGAAAAATTAACGATGAAGCAGAATGTAAAAAGCCTCCAATTTTATTTCGACAATCAGCACTGCATTGTTCTAACGCAGACAGCGTGTATGCAGCATCCGGATTCCAGTAAACCGTCCACGAAACTAGCGATGCCCCTTTCCAGCAGCAGGGAGGTGGTCTGTTGCTGACTTGCAAGGAGACGGAATATAACGGTTAAAATGTACGCCTGGAAAATACGGGACATTTGCCACAGAGCAGTCGGCAGGAAGCAGGAGCTCCTGCTACAGAAAACGTGCTTGCGAACTTGAAATCTCGTAGACCTTGCTGTCATTTGTGCAAACTTACTTACACATTTACTGATACGAGGTGCAATTTGCACATGAACCGCAGCCGATAGATTATCAGCAATGGCTAAAACAGAAAAGCAGAATCCAAGACATATCTTAAGCCCAAATAAAGCTGTGCCAGACGAGATTTGCAAAGGGCGAGTAATTTTGCGAAATTCAGACTGAAGATGGCCGCAACACTAACCGCACTTGAAAGCAACCGGACATTTGCTTCGGGGCTAATTGAGTGATTGGGTGGATGTCAGCAAGCCGGTGACCCTTCAACAGCCTACTGACAACATTCAGGGAGTAATTAATGTACCACATGTCAAAAGCCGTACTGGAAGGTGCCACAGAGAATCCTTGGTAGCAAAGTGGACAGCGGCCATCACCTACATGAAAGCGATTCCTTAAAACCTTTGAGGAATTCCGAAGTATGGAAAAAATAACAAAAAGCAAAATGTCACTTCTGAAAAATAAGGCGACTTGTCGGTATATACTGCCGCTAAGTCGAGCCTACGCAAAGGTCAACACTACTTTTTGATTTTTGATTGTTGAACGAAAAAGAAAAGCTCTCGATTGTGGGTGGTTGTCTTTGTCTGTGGCATAAAACGGACTAAACAAGGTATGGCCACGACAAAGCGCCTACGCCAATCCGTTTAGGCAGTAGCTAAACTTGGACTAGGTGGCCTTCGTGACTTGGAGAACATTGCCATCTACGGAAAAACATAAAAAACAGGAAAACAGTGTGATTAAACTCACGGCTCCCGGTGGGGCCTCGTAGCTCAGTTGGCTAGAGCGTTGGCTGTACTAAAGCCTTCCCCTTGCTGGAGTGGGTTCGAATCCCGAGGCCGCCGAGTTTATTACAAGTGGGTCAACGGAAGTATTAGGCTAGTTAAACAAACTAACTTTTTCGAAGTGATGGCCAGGGGATTCTTGTGAGGATCCAGGGCCTCACGCAGCTGCTCCTCCAATTTGGCATTCTTCGCATGAAGGTCAACAATGATGGAGTTGAGGAAGTTGACCTGGCCATCGTAGGCGTCCTGCCCGTTGGGGCTGCGTGGTTTGCCGTTGGCGGGAGAGCCTGAAAGTTGAGCTGACGGGGAAGAAGGGACTGTCAGCCAATGGGAGGGCCATGAATGTACACTGTCATGTTGTGAAAGTAGACGACGTGTGCTAAGACCAACCAGTATCCAAGACAGATCACAAAAAACAGTACACTAGATTGCAATCGCCAAGAAAACAAGGCCGTAGGCGCTGAAATATGCACCGCAATAAAATGAAAACAACAAGCCTGAGCAATGGAAAGCAGTTCATTTAAAAAATACAAACGAGGGCGTCGCACAGTCATTAACTGCTGTCAGCAAGTCACATCTTCACACACATCCAAGGACATAAAATCACACTCTGCTTGAGATGGAAGCTAACATTGAGTACAATCAATCTAGATTGAAATGCGAAGCAGGGGAGGGGCACAAAACACCATGATAGCTCTTCCATTGAACATACATACAACGGTCAATTCCCAGAAATAAAGGTTATGACTTGAGGGTAAAGTACATTCTATATATCAAACATTCATGTTGCTGCAATATTAGGACTAATTCAGAGCGACTAGAGGTGAGTTTGAGCAGTGTGGAGGACCTGACAAAGCCAACGCCCACAGGCACACCTACTGACATAACCGTGTCAGTTTTCATACACACGCTCACCGGGTTTAGAGGCAAACAAAGTAACTTCGGCACACAGAATAGCTTCCTGGCGGCGCGTGTAGGAATCAGTCGTAAGGGAAGGTAAGGGAGTAGTGGACACCTATGAAACGAGCTTTTGTCACCACTATAATTTCGCTAAATTTGATAACCCACTGGGTCAGTTCATATAACCTCGTAGTAAGTCCGAGAGGAGTTCATAGCTGTAATTTGACTGGGGAATACGTACGTGCAAAGGCGTGATCCGTTGACAATTACCATTGCAGATGCTAGTCAGGTACTTTTCCAAACCACAACTTTAACCTGTTTCTTTTTGATAGCAATTCGCCTCTATCTAGCTCGACATGATTGAAAATAGTAGTAGATGTAACATTAGTAGTAGTGATAGGAGCAGTAGTGGTAGCAGCAGCAGCAGTAGTACTAATAGCAAACTTAACAGTATTAGTAGTAGTAGTAGTAATAATGATAGTCTTAGTAGTAGTAGCAGTAGTATTAGTTGTAGCAGCAGCAGTAGTAGCAGTAGTGGCGGTAGTGGTGGTTGTGCTAGTAACAATGGTGGTAGTGGGAGTAGTAGTAGTGACAGTTGCAGTACTACTAATACTACTGCTGCTAGTAGTATTTGTAGTGAGCAGCAGCACTAGCAAAACAAATAGATTATACGGGGGGACAACAACAGCCACATAAAAATTACGCAATACAAAACAAGACTTGAGGGTACGTGCGACTTCAAATAAAAAAATGTCAACACATGATTTGGTATATTCAAAATGGGTGCAGGGAGGTTTCAAAGGAATAGTCAGAACACGTCAGTGGTTGTGGTCGGAGGGGCCGGGACGAAATCAACCCTCAGAATAACAGTCGATTAATACCCACATTCAATAAACACAAGCACAGGAAGCACTTGCATTGAGAGAGGACTCTTGCGGCCTGCAGTTTTGGAATCAGCCAGGAATTTACTACCGTGGAAGCTGTGAGCCGGTCATTTTGACTCAGACCTGAGAAGAGAAGGAGTGACGTGGACGCCGCTAAAGTCTTTACCGCTGGTACCAAATTCAGATATGAGTTATCCTTCTCGAGGAAGTTATCAGCCGTCGAAACTAACGGATAAACACCATGTGTTTACGTTCGACTGCCAAAATGGATGACATTACAGTTATTCATCAAACAAAGTCTACATTCTGTAATAAGAAGGAAGTCCAAGTGACACCTTCTCTGCTGGCTTTGGCTTGCAACTTTTTCGGCGTTGTTATGAAAGGTTTTAAGTTATCCTGTTACTACATCACGGCGCTGCAGGTCAGAAGTTGCAAGTAGTGAGAGTCGAAGCGCAGTGACTCTGGCGTCTAAATCAGTTGACATTGCCCTATTCCTAATAATCAACAGGATTTGCTCGCCTCCCCAGCAAGCTACAATTGGCACCCCCTGTCAAGTCAGACGGCTTAAGTTCAACCAGAGAAAACTGTGACTCTCCGGGCAAAACGCGCCTAAATATTCATTTTTTCTTCCAGCAAACGGCAAGCAAAACGCCACTTAGGAACCGAGAAGCCTGCGTATGGGTGTCAGTATCATAGGCAGTTGTTCAAAACGGTAATCAATCACTGATTTTAAAAGTTAATTCATATACAGTCTGATGCTTTTGCATAAAGACACTTTCACTCTAACAGTCACAGGTTTATACATTTGCCTTAAACAATTTGGTGACTCAAGTATAGTTTGTAAGGCTTTCATGATGTTCTTCCGCGGTGCCATGCATCTGAAAGGCAGTTATCAAGGCAGTATGCTTGAACATATGCAAAAAGGGATCTGGTCTCGGAAAAAGCGAAGTGCAGTCATTTTCAAAGCATCACTTTAAACGTGAAAATGAAAATAGTCCTACTTTCCCAAAAAAATTAGATTGTGGTTTTAATGGATTTTTGACACAAAAGTAAACATACCGCTGCAGAGGTAAAGATCCGCGAGCGGAGTTTCGAGCATACTTATGCAGTTTCCCTTCCCACTGAAGGGACACGCAAGACGGCTAGTAAAAACGACGGTGCCACGAACGCGCCCAAAGTTACAGGAGTACGCAAAGCACTAGGGGGAGCGTGCGCACATGAATAGATGAACATCAAGCAAGAAAGATGCACAAAGCGAAAAGACGACGAAGAAGACACTTGAGATTGAAGGAGACAAGCGACTGGAAAAGTACCTTGCTTTGACGGGCAGCAGTGGGCTAGTCAGGAAAGGCACAGGAGATGGTAAGGCATATAGAGTCAAGGGACATGGCACCTGCATGCATATTTTGGTTTTCGTCTTGACCTTACACAAGAAGAGAGGAATAGCCCAAAAGGATGGCCAACTAAAGTCGGCCGATGTCCTCTCGATGTACATCAGAAGTCAGTAAGTGGGCAGAGTAACCAACGATATGGTTGGTTCCGCACTGTAACACACACGTAACAGACTAAAAGGCCGAAAATTCGGACTATCAAACGATACTTTCATCATCTAGTGTGTTCAATGCAAACATGCAACCCCCCCCTTCGTGATCTTGAAACGAGAGCAGTGCAAACGTGGTATGCTGTACTCCCGACATAGGTACTAGCTAAAAGCCCAGACACGTGTTTCGCCGATGTTTCTGCTGCTGCGTGACACAGCAACGAGGGGTTCGGCTCCTCAGTGGGTCCCCCAGCGTTCTCTATGCGGTTTCTGGTACATGGTCTGAAGCCAAAACGTCATGTCCGAATCACCTGACACCATATTCTATACTTAATAATTTCAGAAATTATTTACCAGAGAGCAGTGCAAAGAAACTTTTCACAGGGTCACCAGACACACGACAGCTGGCCGAGCGAGAGCATGTGCGATGCCCAGCTCGAGCCTAGACAGTGCAGAAGGCATAAACAACACAACGAGAGGGGAAGGAGAAACGAGAAGGAGAAACTAAATGAAGGAGAAACGATAGCAACGTACTTGCGGGACGACTTTGCAACTCCTTCTCCAGGCTCTCAACACGCTTCTCGGCTCGTCGCAAGCGCTCCATGCAGATTCGCTTTTCTGTTTCTAGGCTCGTCACCAGGTGTTCCTGTTTATCTTGGAAGGCCTCGTGCTGCGGCGGTACAATATTCAAAGTTAAAATTATTCTGCGTTAAACTATAAATTCAAAGACAGGGCAAGAACAATCCACGGAATGCGTTAAAATGTTCCAAAACGCAAATGATTTTTATAAGCTTAAGAAGAGCAGCCATCTAATGCAAGTGTCTCCGTGTTTGACTAATAACCTTTTCTAAATATCCTTCAGGAAGGTGACAACACGTCTATCATTGCTACTTCTTGTATGAGACAAGTAGTTAGGATCAGGCCAACATCTAGATGCTTCGTAAACAGAGTTCCCGGAATGGTCAGCGTCGCAGCGCCAAAACTATCCCGAAAGGACGAGCATACGAGTGAGGTTTGGTTCATGTTGGTCGACGAACCAGCAAGAGGGATGGGGAAATTCAGGTGAACCACTGCGCTCAATCTCACTTCCAGTACACTCGACTTATTTTTTCCAGTAATAAATGACAGAATAAGGGCGAGTAATTCCAACTCCCCGTAGCCCTTTCTCACTACAGCGAATCCAACTGACTTGGACGCTATTATGGCATCCAAAAAAGCGTGGCATAGAAGCCACGACAGAAGTCGGTCCTCGAGGTTGAAGGTTAGTTAGCAATGTCTTCCCCGCACTGCGGATTTGTGGCAAATGGTAATCGAGTAAGCAAATCTTGATTCGTTTGGGCTGAGTAACCGGCTCGCAAGCGGCAACCGGAATTTACACATTAAAGTTGTAGAGATAATACGGTCGAGACTGCACAGGACTCCTTTAATATAACATAAATACCGCGTAATTCCCTACTGCTCCTCCGCTGGGCAGTGGACGAGTTCGACGGACAGACTGTCGCTTCTCCAAAAAAAATTAATTTCTTCTAACCTTCTTTCGGTCAGTCGAGAGGCCCGGAGGTTAGCGTTAGTGCCCAGTAAATTATTCTGATAATCTAACCCATTAGATATATAGACCCCATGGCGCGACAACTTCATGGGCGGAGAGTAGGACGCAACTTATTGACGAATCAAAAACTACACTTTACTCTTTTGAGCTCTGATCAGAGAAAACAACCACAACCCCCCCCTCTCCCTTCTTTCGACATCAGAGGGAGAATTTACCGAACTTCATTAAACTACCGAGTTCCATTGGCAAAACCCAGCCGAGTGCACGTGGGGAAAGGCACAACGATATTAAGAGCCATCCGGCTCCGCTACGCATTTCACATACGACCTCGTCCCTGAGCCCACACACACATAATTCAGGGATGACAGGACACGGAAAAAAGTACCTTCCTGGAATTTAGCACAAGACCACCTGGCAAACTGGAGGTACCTATTCCCAAGTCCAACCCATGACATGCTTACCATGTTACGGACGTGCGAGGTGTGATAAAAGCTACATTGGGAAGGAACCACTGCAGCCTAATCCTTAGTCCCGATACACCGTCAGTCGGCAACCTTCTAAGCCAAGATAATTAGAGCGTCCTGGTAGTCTACAAACACGTTCAATATCTGAAATGAGACTTGGACCGCGAGCTCCGAGTTGAACCAATGCTCCCTTTCTACCCTCCATTGTACGCAAGTGGCTTATCTGAGTTGATCCGAATGAGACGCAGTGGTGAGACCATCGTACAAACACAAAGAGTGAGCGTACTGGAGACTGCGAAAGGAAATGATAGGAAATGAGTACCCTGAAAACCATACGCTGCAGAAGTTAATGTGCCAGGCTCCCAGTGGTTCTTGTGTGCCGGATGAGTCCGTCAGATGGCAGCCCTCAGAGCCGCGAATTTGGTATATTCAGAGTTCGACGTTTTGATGTGCCATAAAGCGCATAAATAACACGATGTTCAAGCGGCATTTCTGACTGCCCTTTCATCTAGTAATTCGCTCCGCCCTGTAAAAATGGTCAACTGAAAAACTACACAGTACTGCACCAATATGTAGGCGGGTGTCAAACAACCTAGGTCGTCAGCGTCATCACATTGGTACGCTCCATTGCACATTGAGTCATCTGTAGCGACAACATGCTGGCCATCCACGCACACGGTGCAAAACATTCAATCACACAAAACAATGAAGACATAAACACCTCTTTGGAAACCCTGAGGAGGCGTTCTTGCAGCGACTGAAGTTCCAGCGACTTCAGTTCCAATTGCTGAAGAGCATCAGAACTGGAGTGCTCAGCGGCCTCGATACTACAGGAGGGAAAATAAGAGTAACAGTCTATTCAAAAATAGGACATTATAGAAGAAAAAGGATTAAACGGACCTGCTAGAGCTAAAGCGGCTTCAAAGTTGGTTTGCAAAGAGAATGTGGAATTTTCAGAGATTAACATCAAAAACTATAACAGAATCTTAGTGAAGGCAAGGAAAAGGTGTTAGGAAGCCCAAACAGCGTGACCAGCAACCAAGAAATGCGTGGAACGACAAAGGCATAGAGTAAGTAAGGAGAGAAGGGGGGAGGGCGGGGGGGGGGTTAAAAGGAAACGTCTACCGGGAATGTGCATCTTGGAGGGCCAGCTTTAACGCGTTGACCTGCTCCTCCACCTGCAACCGAAAGATTAAGAAAAGGCATGATAAGAAGCAGTTGATGACCAGTTAAGTTAGAAGGGTATATTCTAAAGCAAAGTAAATAAGGGAACGGTCTAAAAGAGGCTTTGGACACAGGTCATGCTCATCCCAAATCCCGAAAGTCGGCAAACAGAGGGCTCCGCAACTTACTACACCCAAAGATCCGGACGACGAACGCAGAGCCTTCACCTCACTTTCCAATTCGCTACGCTGGGCAGAAAGAGTTGCGAAGCGAGCTTCAGAGGCTGCATACTCCTGCTGCAGTTCTTCACTGGGAATGGCGAGGAAAAGATAGAGGAACAGAAGAATAAATTTGCATTTTCTTCTACCATGCCAAATAAACAAGCAATTGAACCGCAACCAGTCTTTTCAACTGGAACATACGCGCGCAGGACACGAATCCAACACTTTGTACGCAGCTAATTTGCTTCAGCCGTGTCTAACACTGTGCTTACTTGTATAGGCACTTGTAATGGCTAGACTCATTGTCGGTTTAGCCAGTCAGCAGCGTCACGAATCTGTCTCCTTTTCTAATTGGCCACCACGGCAACGGTGCCACCCCATAAATAGTCTCGCGGAGACAACGCCATGGATGACCTCTCCGTTAGATCGACATAGTTCGTGGATAAACCCTCTGAGATTATGACTTTTAACTACAGACATCCGTGACCGACGGTCGGGTTCCAGAGCCGGCGATCCAGTGTACTCCTCAGGCTTCAGTTACCAAAACGGTGATCTTTCTCAGGTCAGCAGTGAATAAGGGTCGGGCTTCGGGGCCTCAAAATAGGACGGTCTTGACCGTAACCACTCACACAGTAGGCTACCTGCGTACGCGCAAACCTGGCAAGTAAACTGCAGGTATTTTCAGACGCGATTAAACACGATAAGGTGAAGAAAAATGCTGTTTTTTATGTGGACTGGTCATGACATCCGCCTCTGTGAACCCACTACACCCCTCCCCTGCCAGTCCATATACAGATTGATAATCACTTTCGAGTCACAGTGAGGGGATGAATGGGAGCAGAAACTACTGTGCTGGCTTCCTGATGAACATATAAATTCAGGAAAGAGGCTGCAAGCAAACATAAGCTTTTTATCCTAAAACCTTTAGTGCTGTAATAGGGTGCATCCCGCAAAGGTCTGTCCATCAGTCTGCAGGAGGAGAAAACCACATTTGGGTGGCAATCCGATGCAGGCAGTTATGATCAGCAACAGTCTTCTCATCATCCTCCTGTTGCACGCTATCATTACCCCAACCCTCATCATCATCAGCAGCATTATCAACAGCATCAACACCGACTTCTTCGTCACCGGCAGCAATACATACCAAGAAGAAAAAGGCAGACAGACAACGATACCACTGAACGTTAGGTAGGTAAAGTTCCCTGTCTGGTTTAACTTCCAGAACAGGAAACTAGGTGAGCGAGTGGGCTCGAATACGGGTGACTAATGAGCAAAGGGGCTGGTGGAAAAAAGGTCCCAACCAAGAAGTCAGCTGGAAAGACGGCTACGACTCAGCGAATGCAAGAGGGTGGGTGGGTGGGAGGAAGTGAGCGCGTGCACAAGAATCGATGTCATTGCAAGAGGGCTGACAGCCAAACGCGTTCGTCGGGATCTGAGCGCAAGATGCTGGTGGGGGGAGAAAGACAGGCCAACGAGTAGGAAGCCATCGGATAGGATTGGGATGGACAGGCCGAGATGACAGGGTTTCTGACAGTGCGGCTGGTTGGCGGTGGAGGTGGATAGGAAAAAGTGATTACCTGGCTTCTCCTCCCAGGTGCGGTATGGTGAGGTTGCCCGAGAGGCATTGGAAGGAGAAGAGGAGGGGAGCAGCGAACACTAGGCGGGGAAGCCCTTGAGTGCTGGGTGCGCGGACAAAATTAACCGGAAGAGTCTAAAGGGGGCAGGAAGATGTGAGCAGCAGCAGAGAAGGGAGGCAAGTCGCAGTCTCCTCTGCGACCTCTGGGGAAGAAAGGAAGTAAGGGGGGGAAATCCCACAGACCAATTTACCACCAAAAACCCCTTGGAAATTTTACAAGAGGCGCATGCTGTGTCACGGTCTCCAGAGCAAGAGATCCGGCGGAGAACAACGAAAGGAAGTCAGATGGCAGAGTAAAGAAATTCACTGGCAGGGTAACCGAGGGATTGCCAGTTCGTTGACGCTGGGTCAGGTGAAAGAAAAAATTCCGTAGAAGCAAGACTAACTTAAAAAAAACTACTGCATTACTTTTCAGACACAGCCATGATCAAAATCTGCATTCTGCAGGCCAGGCACCATCTTTGATAAAGAAAAAGGACGTCCCTACTATCCAACCGGAGTGATTCACGCTGAAGGGCGGCTGCGAGAAGAATGATACTGTTTTTGACCCACTGACATTTGCGTCAACATACTTCTGGCATATGTACCGGCAAAATGCCTAAACATGTGTTTCATGGGAGATGGGAAGAGGAGGATAGGACCAACGCCAAATCGTATTCAGTTAAAAATGGTAGAAGTGAACTCTAATGTTTGCATAAAGGTCGAGGCACGAGCTGATATGTTCTACCCTAACTACTTTACATTAAGGCTGCTGGAGTATGTTTTACGAAATCAGTTATCATCAAGTGTTACTACAGCGACTTTAAGCAGTAACCGAAAACCCTTAAAGCCCGTTGCAGAACTCCTACCTAGGCAAAATATTATTGCTGAGTTCTTAGGTGTCAACATTACGCTGTAATTATGCGAAAGGTAATAAAGGTAAAATTAGGTGATTTCATAAAAACAGGACCGGACATGGGAAGTACTTTTCAAACAACTTTACTTCCGGCGTGTTAAACAATTTTTAATGAGCAGATAAAACTCGCACAATAAAAGGACCAGTGGAAAAATACAGAACGTTTACAGAATGACAGACTAAGTTAAGCATACCACCAGAGCACCGAATTCGGAAGCAGACATCAGCTGAGGGAAGTAGCAGTCAAGTTACTGACTTTTTTGCAGTTTTCACCAAGTTACAGGAAATTATCTTCCGACAGAAGCAGGTTTGGTTTTTTCCCAAAGCTGCGATGACTCATTGGGTCTGCCATGAAGAAATGAGGAATGAGATGCGGCAAGGAAAGGGTATTGTTCGGTCCTGCGTCCGACCACAAAACAGCTGACCGATTCGAGCATAGGGTGTGCAAAAACTGCAAAACTCCGACAAAAAGTTTCCTTTTGCGCAATACTACAAGTCGCGTTTGGCGACGGCGATGACGTCTAGACTTTCCCCGTGCGCCTGCTGCTCCGTCTAAGCGATAAAGCTACGAAAATCCAGTAATGGGGCAGAACTGGGCTGCCGGCAACGCTTACGTAACAGTAGTTTACGTACAAAACGCCTCTTCTGACACGCGAAGACTGCTGGCCAGAACAACAGCCTCCGCCGAAATCCTGAAGCAAGGTAGGCTCCGGTTTGGCAGCGTGCCAAGATGAGCGCGGTCGAGGCGCGGCTCGGGTACGATGCTTGCACAAAGGGACACACAGCCACACACACGTGCGCGCACTTACGAAAACGGTAGACACATGAGAGTGTGTGTGTGGAGGCCCGTGTAAGCCGAGGCGAGAGGGGTGAGAGATCGATAGACGCACAGGCGGGCGAATTTTCATGCGCCGGCGAGCACGTACACGTGGATCTGTCTATCAGACAATCCCGCCGTCAACACTAAGGCGCGGGGTGCTGGTAAAGGCCGATGCAGAGATGACGACATGTTAATCCTGCAACCTACAGACCATGTCGGGAAATTACACAAGAAAAATAAGGAGA
The DNA here is from genome assembly GCA_017591395.1 of Schistocephalus solidus. Lineage (NCBI taxonomy): Eukaryota > Metazoa > Platyhelminthes > Cestoda > Diphyllobothriidea > Diphyllobothriidae > Schistocephalus > Schistocephalus solidus. Next base: position 51,637 of record WEDG01000242.1, on the reverse strand, counting down.
GGAGAGGAAACAAGGACGTGAAAATTTGAAAAAAAGATTGTGACCAGGACGCGTAACCAGTACGAACTTGTTACGGAGCCGAGCTAACCGTTTTACCATCAAAGCACCGGGCGGGTAAAAGTAATTGCAACGGAAATCTACCGAAAAACATTAATTAAAAGGACGGTAAGGATGCCATGTATTGCCGCCTAAACAGGGCACGGGAAAAGGAGCCGCATACAACACACGTGGCTTCATTCTAAATTCAAGGAAATAAGGTTTAGGATTATGATGCGAGTTAGGGGTAAGTTGAGGGTTAGGTTGAAGTTTGAGGTCAGACTTGGGGTTTGGGTCGTGATAAGGCTAAGGGTTAAGGTTATTATCGCGCTAAATGTAGGACTAAGATTACGGTGACAGTTTCGTTTTATGTTAGGGTTAGTGTTAGCATTAGAACATGGGGATATCTAAACTTCCTGAAATTTACCCTAAGGCCACCTATTTTAAGCGGGCGAGATGATTCCTATTCCCGTGCCCTGTTTAGGCGGCTGTACAAAAATCCCTACCAAAAAGACAAATAAGATTGATCTTCGGAAAGGATGTGTATTCGTGTGGCATTTCGAACGCTCACTCTAGTTCACTAACATAAAAGGAGAAGGTTGTCCGGCTTACAGTCAGGCTGATCCAGACGGCGCTAAAGGTGGATATGTATGATTAGGTGAGCGAGATAGTGAATTGTCCTTTGAGTTCACTTCCGAATGGGTGATTCACTAACCCGAAGGGCGACTCCAGCTACCAGGCAATAGACAGAATAGAGCACCTCAGAGATCGAGCAGGCTAGAAGCTGGCACAAAACGGTCTGGTTGCGGCAGACCGTACAATGAACTCTGTGTAACACGACAGTAAACTAAGTGATTCTTTTTGTTAAAACCTTGAACCCCTAGCGGAACCCCGAAAATTTCCTGTGCATGCGCATCAATTCAATTCAACAGCAGCATCGTCATCCCCACTCTCGCTAAAATTCTGATCCATGCCAACGGAAAATGAAGCCAAAAGAGTAAAAATTAAATTGGCACACAATGCAAGACCATTGAATGTTGTCGTATGCTGGTTTTTCTGCTTCTGAACGAGATTTCGCATGATTGGATGATCACAACCGCGATAGTTTACCAGTTCCCATGATGGTCGCATGCTCCAAATTCGTTCAGGTTCAAACAACCTGATGGTTTTTCCACTGCAAACAAAGAGGGAGGCCACCATTCCCAAGACAACCTAACGGCTTGCTCGCGAATTCCCTCAACGGAAGCCCTGACTTACGTCTCGGACAAGGATCGGATTCACCTTCTATGCGACGACTGTAAACGCGGTACAGTGCATTAAAAGCCTGTAGGAGTTATAGCAAGAAAAGTAACACTACTTAGTGTATGAGAATAGAGATCTTAGAGTAGTCATAACTCCATGTGTCTACTTCCCACCTGTTAGAGGCAAGCTGATTGAGGATGAAACAGGACAAGAAGATCGAGAATATAAAGCCGACGCGGCCGCCTAAAGCGTATCGCCCAAAAGCTCGGACCTCCCAGAAACTAGTGGTCATAAAGGCCACATAGTTCACACACGCGCACGCATTGAGACGCACGGGGGCTCAAGCGCGCACGCACAGTTTGGGGTGTGTACACACACGTGCCAAAAACCGTCGTTGCCAAGTCCAAAAGCCGCCGTATGCACAACAACAACAAAATCTTGCTGACTACCAGTAGCCTCGTCATACCGACCTAACTGAATGTGATTCAGTCGCCGGGTGCTTACTTGCTAGGATAATAATGAGAGAAAACAGAGGCAAGAGAGGGGCAGATCTTCCGCACCCACCTTCGCTTGTATTAGCCTGCGCTCGCCCAATGCAAACATGCCCAGGCAATGAGTACAGGGTGATACTAGTGAGGGCTTGAAACTATAGCGTATACTTTACTCAGCATTACTGTTAACTGCATTCCTAACAACTTATCATGGTGGCTTCCCACTGTTGGCAAACTATCACCCTCCACTGCGGTCTGTTACGGTGTCAGACTGGCGGAAGAGGAAGCACCATTTGGTACGCTAGTCCTGCAGACCACGGAGGAGGAGCTCGATGTGAACCACCTCGACGTCTACGTAGGTCAATTTCGCATTTAACCCGCCTATTTGGTGGAGAATTCGGCTCGAGGTATCTGCAAAAGTCCAATAACCTAAGAGCCTCACCGTCGTCGTGAAGTTGCAGGTGTGTACCTGATAACCAAACCAGAAGAACTTATAGCCAGCGTAAGGCACACCCATATGAGGCAATGCACGAAGGGGTTCGTGACTACCACATTTACTTTATGCTGACACATACAGTATGCATCGAAAATCGTGCAATTTCAATAATTATAACAGACGATTTGATCAGAAAATATTAGTCAAAATGGTTTGTCAAACTGGTGGAAACACAAAGGCCGGCCCCACTGAGACAATTTAATCCAACTTACCTGTCCCTGATTTCATTTGCACGCATTTAGCTTGCGTCCTTCAGTCACCGTTGGCTCTGTGTGTCGTCAGTTCTGGTTTGCTTTCCTTTACAGGAGATTGTTTTCCCTGCCCTTCGCCCATGGGATAGCTTTGTCGTTTACTTTAAATCCCGCGGGTTCCACCTATCTCATTTCCAGGCGGTAACTAGGTTGTACTTACCCCTACCTTCTCTGTTTACCTTTCTCAGGTTTTCCTACTCTGTCGTTCTGTCCTACCCATAAAAATCCCTTTGCCAAGGTTTCCGGAAGACAGTTAACCTTGCTTGCAATATCTCGGTGGGTCCGGCTATTTTGCTTCCACCGTCAAACTATTTATCATAAAACATATTCGCAGTATGATGTAGGTGTGGTGAGATGGTGGTTTTCGATTGAGTACTTTTGCCGCAACCTGCGGATATTCCACAGACTAAAATAAATAGTTCACCAATGTGCAATAATGACTTTCGGTGCTTCTAGGAGTCAAATCATATTTTCGAGAAAAAATGCTCAATTTATGTTACGCACTTTGGAGAAAACAGAATGCTTGCATTTAAAGCATTAAGCAAGGATGCGTGCATGATAATTTATGCGGTCTAATATCTGCAAGCCCCTTTACATTGTCTCCAAAACATATCTATTTGACACACTTGTGAAAAATTCGGCGGCCAAGCAAACTACAGAGTGTCGCACCCAGTGTACGAGGGGATTCGTGACCATCACATTCATTGTATGCTGACACATCGAAAATCGTGCAATCTCACTAATTATGACAAGTGGGTCAAACAAATTACTCAAATCTACCGAAATCCTCTACTATTCAAAATATATAATTTTGATCCAAGGCCATCGCAACAATCAAGAAGCACAGGAATTGCTCTTTATAAAAGTAAAACGCAACATATCTCAATTGGATCTAGTCAAAGTATGTAATACGCCTCTTGGAAACCTTAAGATTCGGAGAAAAAGGTGTTTTGTGTTAAAAGACTTCAGGAGTTAACATTTTTAAAAAAAAAACAATTACAAAGATCCTTTGTGGATAAAGATTTAAATGGATGTAATTTGCTATCAAACGAGCATCCCTTCTAGATGATACCATCGCGTTTATAGGAGCCGCTCAAACTAGTGGAAAAAATACACACTACTTCTTCAGTGGATGCTGTTGACACAGAGGCACGTTAAAACGGACGTGCTTAAAGGGCAACGACCTATTCTATAACATTTTACTTAGAATGGCGTTCTACGGAAAATGAGTTAACAACTTATTTAAGCAGCATTTTCGGCTAAAACGCATAATTCAAGACTTACGCAAACGGCTTCGTCGAATACTGTGAAAAGCCCAACCTGTTAGCTACTTTTGCTATCATAAAAGGCCGCCAAGTCGGGCGCCCAGTGAGAAGGCAAATGCACAAACCGACCGGAAGTATAACGAGTCGACGAAGGCAGTCGAACGGGTGAGGCGGACGAACAATGGGAGCATAGGAAGTAACAGTTCAAAATTTCCACGGTGCTGCAGATCAGCTTACTTAGAGGCATAATTTACAACTTTGTGACCGGCAAATAGAATGGTAGAGCTAATTTAGCCTACAACGAGAACAAAGTGCAGAGGACAGTAGCACCAAAACTAAAGTCTCTGAGACTTCCGGCGTGCGAGAAAAGAGGTTACAGCGATTGGCAGACAGCTCAGTGTATTTGCATGAAGCAGGGTGGAAACGAGAGGCAGAAATTGCCGTGATGGATCGGTGAACAGCACTCGCGTGCCACTTTCTGCTTCCTTTAACTGACAAGTATTACCGAACAGCATTCCGTAAATACAATTATAACCTGCCAGTGGATATCATTTTAAGTCCAAAGAATAGCTAATGGACGAAGATAACTGTCCAAACTGACTTTTTGGTAAGGGCCCGTGACCAGACAGACACAAATTCGAAGTTTTCAAAAAGTGTGACGCGTGTAGACACAAGTAACGTTGTTACTTACAGCTTGTAAGTACGCCTAGTAAACCATTAAAACATTGAAAGTCGCAGAACAAGTCGGAGATGGCCAGAAATATAAGACTGAAATTCTCAAACTCTACGTTCACACATAGATAGTAATCGAGGCCGAGAGAAGAGATAAACACGGACATCACGCACTCTTAAGTCAGCCAGAGCCTAGGTGAATACGCGCAATTGGACACGCACTGAGGGGCATGCATCTACCATAGATCGCCATCGGACTTGACGAGAACGGGCTGACGAATGACTGAAATTACGCTTAGGAAGATTTAAAAACTAGCCATCTCCCTTCCTCCGCCACATCCTTCAGGTTCCAATACCAAGGCGAGATAAAGATTCTCGAGGTGAGCACGGAAGCAGACATGTACTCATCCGCTGCCCTCCAAAGGACTAGAAACAAGAATAAGAGACAAGCGTGTATCCTTTCATTGTAAACTGCCAGAAAGCATTAGAGGAAGTGAAGTTTGCGACGCGGCAAATGGCACAATATAAATCTCTCTACCATCAGAAGATAATGGAAGGACTAAGTCAAGGAGGGTAGAGAGGATATCGGACGCAGTAGACAACGTCTCATTAAGGTAAGATATCTCGTAGGTCAGACACGTTTGGCCATCGGTTAAGGCCGTCAAAACAAGGCACGATTTGCTGGTCCATTTACAGACATAAACATTAGAGGAACACCAAATTTATCCGAATCCAGCGGATGACAAAAGATCTGAACCGTGACTCTTCTCGCATTCATAACAATTTATGCTGACCCCGTGTCCAATCACATTCACCGTCAGGGAGCCTCTGAGAAACAGAAGCACTTCAGCAGTCTAGTGCTTCAACATGTTTTCTTGAAATCACAATAATGTAGCGAGTCCCAATAATGTGCATGGTTAGGAAAGACTGTTTTCACTTTGCGAAATTCGTTGTCTATTTCGGCCGTCATCTGACGTCTAGTAGCTTTCTAGCTTTGTTTTTGTCTTGTGAGAGACCACCCTTCTTGCGCAGCCACCCATTGGTTCGGGCATATTAGTGGAAACAGATAAGAGGCGAGCATCCCTAGTAAATATGCCCGCACCTCCGTGTATGTGGGTTCTTGTCTAGCTGGACGAAGGCCAGGTCCGATATCTGCACGGTCATCGTGGGCGAATGGGAAATCGTGAGTAGCAACCACGGACAGTAATTGGTCAGTGCGCCTAACCTGCCTCAACGTGGTGAGGGAGGGGAGGGAAGTGTGGAACAGAAGGCCGAAGGTGCGCAAGTCATCCTGCGCAAACCACCACTGTGCGCCTGAAACAGTGGCGATCTTCGTCAAGTACTACAAGTTCTAGGTACTCAACTTCATACTTACTATTGCCTTCGTAGAGCTGTTATGTTCTGGGTCATGTCCTCCGAAGACCCATAACTGCCGATGGCGGCCTCCAGTTCACGAAGCTTTCGATCACGATCGGCAAGGATATTAGAAAGGTTGAGTTCCAACTGTGCGATCCGTTCAGCATACTGAGCTGCTTCGGTGCTTTTCTGAGATAGTAATTCCTCCAGCTAAATAAGGAAATCCATGGGTCTTTCATAAAATTTGGAGACAAAAAAGAGAAACATAAACCCTCAAGTACACGCGATATGCCAACATAACGAGGAACATGGAAGGTGAAGGCCCAGGTTTTTCCGTGGACATTTGAGATAAAAATACGGCCAAACAGCGTATCTTTGAGGAGTGGTACCTGCAAAAATCTAAAGAAACAAAGCTCTACAAGCATATGCACGGGGAAAAACTCTAAGTGCAAATATGCTTTGACAGTAGTCCAATGTGTACTTATTAAAGACCAGGTTGAGTACAGTCACTTTGTTGTGCTAACTTAGGGACCTGAAATGTGGAAGACCATCTTCTATTTTCTTGGCTTCTTACGAGGGCGGGCAGTAAGCCACTTGCGAAAGACTAACTTTGGACAAGCATTATTATAATGCAAAGAAAAAGTTTAAATTACAAAAGCTGGCCCGAAATATCACGAAGATCTGTGGATTCTAACCTTGCTGATCAGCAACAGTCTAGATAGTTTGCGGCAATTTGAAGTACATACCTTGGCGAAAACTTTTTAGGATTTTGGATAACAGTAAATGCGTCTGGAAACTCCGACAGGAAACTCCGAGTGACCACAAAAAAATGGTGGCTTTTAAATGAACAGGCCAGTTGGATAAACTGCAAATTACGGTTACTTGTTGACATGAAAAGACGAATGCTTGCTACGTTTGTATTTGCAGATAGGGCGAAAATTCTCGAGGAACACAAAATTTGCGATTTTCTACGCTCTAACGGTATAGATTCGGTGTATATCCTCAAATACATGCATGGTGTTTGAAGAGGCTCATTGAAGTGCCACCAAAGGAAAACTATACAATTTCCTAGAGTTCCAGTGATATGTCTCGGAAACTGCAAGTGCGGTGTCACAATGGTGTGCCTGCCAGGCAGGGTAAAAATAAATTCGGAATTGTCTGGAGAAAGTGCGAAGATTACAGGTATTCAAAAATCTCATCTGTTCAGGAGAGTATATTACCGGGCACAATCTCAGATATCCCACTCCCATAGTGTCTCTGCTAAGACGGCGCTATCGGTCAGGCCATCATCCCGGGGAATCGAATAAACTCGTAACATGGTGCAGGTAAAAAGAAGTTGAGTGAGTTTACTAAAAGTAAACTCGGGCAGGATACCGGAAAGCCAGTAATCAAAGACAGTGCACATACAACATACATAAGAGGTGGTCTGCTGACGTTCAGTCAGGGAAGTGGCTAGGTTGCAGCGTTCGGCCTCCAGGACTTCCAATCGTTTAGTTAGCTCCTCAACAATCAGCATCTGTGTGGGGGTAGGGGTCTCCTCAGTCTTCTGCATCTCCAGTTCCGTTCGCGTCAATTCAACCATTTGGTTTAACGCCTCCTCCTGTGATTGGGTTGCCGCAGAGGTGACGCATCAACATGAAGGCGAGGCGGGCAGGAAGCGGCCAAGCACGAAGTGAATGATGATCAGATAAAAGGCCAATAAAGTAAAGGAATTGGGGCAAAAAGAGTTGCAGGTATGCAGAGTACAATCCGTGAAGTTTCACAGCAGAAATAAATTCAGTGAGCGCATAGTAGCAGAGGCGACAGTTATGTTAGGGGCTGAAACCAAGACTATGGGGACATGGGCAGCATAAGAAAGGGAGTAGAGAGGAGGGAGGATGGAGTGAGTCACTATATACACAAAATGGAATACGGAGTGTGCTACTTTCCGGGAGGAGAACCCGGAGAGTCCACTGTTCTGGACTTCAGAAGGGTACGGAGTTGGGCCTGGATGAACCAGATGGGAAAAATGCAAAAAATAATAAATCCTAAAAATAGATCGGATTTGAGGATAGCAAATTTAATGTTCATCTTGGGTACTGGACACTAGCGAAACACAGTGCTCACTCACATCTAAAGCGACTGAACTAGATGTTAAAAAAACGCAGCAAAGAAGTTGCGTAGGAAAGAAAAAATTTGCGATACATGATGACTGGAAAGCTGTCATTAGATATTATAATATTTTGATAATACAAGCATAAAGTTTCATAAGAGAACCATTCACTAGGGTAGCAAATGTTAAGTCAAGATCTTCTACCCTTCGACATACACTTAAGGCAACACAACAGTTGGACCGTTTTGAACGACTATTCCGCACAAAGAAGGCAAAGAGCGGTGAGTTGCGCCTAACAGGCTCCCTTGGTAAGACAATGTCAAGACGACCGGAGGCGAATTCGCGTACAGTAGTTTACAAAGATGAAAAGCCCGCCTAGGCATGCCACACACAGACACATGAACTGGTCTCCATAACCTGCACAAGGCTTTCACGAGGGCGACTGAAATTTATCAATTTTGAGAGTGCTATGATGGCCGCATTAAGAAGGAAACGTTTAGTCCGTTTAACATTCCTGATAAAGACCAAGTTCTACAGGCCATTGGCAACCTTCCAAGACGGGAAGCTTATGGTATATTCAAAGGGGTCGGATTTATTATGGCGCGACCCGACTACTGTCTGACATCAGCCAATCTGGCTCCCGTTTACGTCCAGCGCAACTGCGGAGCAGCCACTGTGTGGGGGGTTAACCTGCACATTCAGTGGTGTTATCGCCGACATCAACGATTCTCTTTTCAAGATTCGCAAACACCGGGGATTTCTGAGAGCACATTTTATTCTCTAGGATGGCCCCCGAAGACAGCTAGTTGAGATTGCAGCTACAGAGAAGTTGCTGTTACCCCAGGCCACTTTAGTACAATATTACCTGCGAGTTTCCCTAGGAGGTAAAATAGAGGTAGCTACCAATTAGCGTCAAGGAATGCTTGTGCGACCCTACTAACCGGCAACGAATGCTTGTATGGCTCCCCTAACGAAAAAAATCGATAGGTAGGCGTCTAATAAGGAAGCGACACCAATGGTGGTGGGGCAGTTTGAAGGACGCGCTCACTGCATAAGGCATATGGCGTACTGATGATCGGTAACAACCGTGAAACTGCTGCCTGCGTCTTGCCTGTTGCAGCATTAGTAACGTAGCTGTGCATTAAACGTGGCATGTATCCTATGACACAAAATTCGTTTATCGCGAGTAGCAAGCTGGCGGGCGGGTAGAGTGGGATCGAGTGAGATCCTAACTACACCAGTAAGGGTTATGTGCTTACTTGATTTTAAAAGATGATAAGGCCTGGTAAATGAAAAAATTACATGTCCACCATCGTCTTTCCGGTGAACTGTTTTTTTTTGCACTGGATTAGACCGCATGGAACACCTACCTACAGGTCAATCTTACCCTAACCCTATTCATTGTGTTCGTTAAGGAGAGCATCCCTTTCCGGGTCAATCAACAAAACTGACAACAAGTATCTGCACGCGAAGAGGGGAAATATGCGCTTAAACGGATATCAGCATGGTGTTATAACGTTAACTAGTTAGCGTCTCTTTAGATGTCCAGTGTAATTAGACGGTTCAAAGGTTCCGTGGAATGCTACCAAGACATTGCACTGTAGCCGTTTACGTCGAAATCATAGTGAAATATTAACAAAACGGGAACTGGGACCTCCGGGTGCTTATTAAAAATAATTATTTTTTCGACTAGACACAAAAACAAATTAAAAGCTTGGTTTAAACCCAGCAAACGGAATAAAATCTGCAAACGAGTGACATCTCTGACGAAATGGAGCAACGGCGAAAAAAAACACCTAATAAAAACAGGACAGATAGTAGACCAATTACTCACGTCCTTCTGAGAAAGTTCTGCCTCCGCTTCTAGAAGTTTGATGCTCATTTGACTCAGTGCGGTGGCGGTTGCTTCATCAGGCTCGACTTGTAGGCCCTTTAACTTGCGTAGTTCTTCGGCCTGCGTGGAGAAAAGCCATTGCTACTAACTTCATTTTAGTAGTAAAGAAAAAGGTTATTAAACTCGGTTCAACCAAGAATGGAGACCATAGGCGGTGCATGCGGTCCTGTACCAATAATAGCAGTAAAAACAACTACGAAGTTTATTAAAATTTGAACTACCTGGCGCCTCCACCATATCCCTCTCTCCATACAAGATGCACACAGAAGAAATGCAACTCCCAACATCATCGAGACGGTGTGAGCCTCACCCATCGCTCAACAAAGACAAAAAATAATCTTGGTGCCTAGGAACCAACATGGAGTACAAATGCGGCAAATGCAGAAATGAGTCACTCGGTCAACCTCACATACTAGCAGCTATTTGATGCCCTGACGACCGATAAATATGTCGTCATCAGAAAATTTTATCGAAACGAATATACTGTCATTAATACAAAGCATATGAGACCGCTGTCGTATGCTGTGACCTACTGGGGAGGAATTTCGATCCCAGCTGGCCTCGAAAAGAATGAATGGGGCCATAGATCCAGGCCTGTTTGGTCGCAGAAAATTTCAATTCTCATTATTTTCCACAAATGCAGGGGCAGACTAGAATGGCAATTTCTAACGCGCCCATGACGTCAGTTAACCACAGAAACCCACAACTGGAAGAAATCAAATTGGAGCATGTGAAGACAGAGCAATCACCTTAATGTATGTAATCAGTTTATAAAAAGCTACGAAGACCGAAACCGTCTTGAGAGGTAACGGCAACTTGTACGTAAATACACTTTTAATAAGGAGGACTTACACAACATCCCCTCACTCGCTCCGCAGAGCCAATCTCTCTCAGTAGCAACACGTGGCCAAGAGGAACGGAAATGAGTGTGGACGCAGTGTTCACACGAGCCCCTTGGAGACCATTAAAATGGGCTGAACGGCCGGTCATACGGCTGTGGACAAGCAACTGGACAACTTGCGCAGGCCTTTTGAATACTGTCGTCTCTTTTACAAAAATTCATCCCAGACGTTTACTACAACAACTTCTCGAGAGAGTAGCACAAGGACTTCTGCGTAACATTTACGGGCCGGATGTTTTCGACCAAAGGCACCTTAAATAAGGGTGCCAGTCGCGTCAGTGCAGTGAAGTATGAAGATAGACGAAATTTTGAGGAGTAGGCAGTAGCCTTGAGCATGTCAACTGAATACTTCTTTACTAGCGCTATCTCACTAACATGCACCATGAGCAGTAACCAAGCCCTATAAAATAATATGGTCGAAACCACGCCCTCAGGGTCGTTTAGCACAAAATTTTGTGCTGGAGTCTGAAGCGCAGATGGCTCAGTGCAAAGGAGTTGATTTTAAGTGTGTCGCTAATTTAAATACCAGGCGACTTGACTATAGTGTGAAGTGAAATTTCTTATAACATAACGATTGTGCATCAAATAGTGAAGGTTCAACCGTCCATTTTGATGGGGTCCAGAGCAAGGGGTCTCAGAGCAAGGTGGCACAGGGACGGTGATTTGCGCGTAAAATAGAGAATAATCAGAGTAGACTTTAGCTGCATCTACCTGGGTCCGGTGTCCAGACCAAATTAAGAATATCGGAGGCGGGAGAGAGCTTGCAGACGCATCACAAATGCCCGTCCTGGCATTTAGATCGCTTGAAACGACGCGCCGACCCATTCAAGGATGCTGTCTGCAACTCGTCTGTTTGGAGTTCACAATCAACTCCCTGACTGCCAATGGCCCTCGAGAGTGGATCCATAAGACCCAGGAGACTACGAAATGCCCAAGTAACTCTCACCGAAAGCATTCCAACATTGCCAACTCGTGAATACGCGGAGGATTCAACAGCCAAGTCAAAAAGACAACGCTTCCAATACAGGGTTAGTCAATAGGCTTGTTAACAGATAGCAACAGCATGATAAAGCAGTAGGGATCGCATATTTGCACTACCCGCCCCTCAAAAGGACAGGGGAGTACAAACGCCACGTAATACAGCTGGGTTTGAGTTACGGACATAAGGGTTAGGCTCAAGGACAGGGTTAAAATTAAGATTCGAGTTAGTTTTAGGAATGGGATATGGGAATAGCTACCCACTCCTGAAAATTATCGCAGTTCCACCTGCATTAACGAGGATGTTTTTTTATTCGCCTATCCTGCCGGAAGCAGACACACAAACGCTTTCCATGGATAAAACACTGTAACGGATGCTGACGATACAAAGTACTACCAAAAAGGAAGAGGGTGCACAGAAGAGGCATACCATCTGTAAGAGACGATGAGTCCATGCCTCGCTCTCAGCTGAGGACGCCTTTTCCTCTTTAGCTAGTCGCAGTTGGAGTTCCTCCACCAGCTGATCAGGTGCAACCGACTTGAGCGACTGGCTAGGTGCACTTTCGAAACCGGTTGGTAAGGTGGTCGTTTCTGCTGACGCTGGCAACACGGCAGAAGAGAGCTGATTCTGCAAGTCAGCAACCCTCGCGTTGGCAGACTGAAGTTCGCTAAAGAGGAATGAAGGCGTACGCAGTTAAGAAGATAAGGCAGTTGGCGTATGCAAAACATACAACGATAAGTTAACATAAAAATTTCAGCGGTTACTCGCACCAAGAGCCAACAATAAGTTTAGACCACCCGGTAGCGGCAGCAGATTTTTAACCGAATAAGCAAAACATCGTGACGTAATCATCCCCTTAAACAAAAAGGCATATAATAGGGACTGAAGGGAAAAGAATTCAATTAAACCGTGAATTTACAAAATTCAATAACAAATGAAGGAGATTGGAAGGAGGATGTGCGAGGCAGTCGACCTAACACGGCGAAGCAAATATGTTGCGTTTGACTTCTAACAAGTTGACCGCTCGGGGATACTGGAAATTAAAGAGAGAAAAAGGCCATGTTCCACTCAGCAAACAGGCGAGATTGTTGACTGCAACTCCCCGATGATAGCAAGTTACTAGAAAAGGCTACTTTCTAGGACATCCACAGTTCTTCCCTTGCCCTTGATACTGTTAGTTCAACCGTCGTTTTCAACGATGTTCACCGTATACACCACAGCAGGGTTGTGAAGGGACGGTGACTTGCGCTGGATGATAGTGAGAGTAAACTTGCACTTCATCTACCTCACTATCTGTTCCAATCCCCCACCTTGGCTCGATGTCAAGACAGAGGCAAGAAGACCGGAGAAGGATAAGGGCGCAGGCCCACACACTGTGGTCCAACACACAAAAAGAACACCGCAACACAGGGATGGGCGGCTCGGATCCAAACTGAGTGGGAGTGTCATATAGGCCAGATTAAGACGGAGTCATTGCAGACTGACTCTCAGTTCAGCAGTCAGCCACGCCACACCAAACAAACATTGGGATGACCACGCAGTCCGAGTTATCCGGTTAGTTGGCAACCTTCCAAGCCACGATTTTTATCGCACCATGATAGTTTCAAACGCGTCAGATTGTTTCTAGTGAGGAAAATGTGCTGAGCCGTCGACCTTACTCTCTACGCCAACCCCAAAACGCCTGGTGCTAATGCTGAACTGTACGCAAATTTGCAGTCATTCTATACGCTACCTTACGGTCAAGGTTGGTCTTCACATGGATTGTAGGCAAATCCATCTAATCTAGCCACGAGTTTCCTATTCGAAAAAGATCGATGCTCACTACTTGGTCATTATGACAAAGCGATCTATCTGTCAGAAAGCAAAGAGCAACTGCTCCCTAATTTGTGCGGGGGTGTTTATGATGTTTGCAGTTGCAAGTCAAATTTACTAATGACAGAAAATGACCAGTGGTAGCCACCGAAAGAAGAGCAGTGAGGCTGACCGCCACGTACGACGACCTCTGCCATTTGTTTCACAGCATGACGGGCGAAGCCACGGTGGCTTGTGCGTAAACTAGCTCATAGTGATTGCAGATTTAGGCAGGATCAGCCACACGCCCTCTCCTCCCTCACTCACCCGGGCCCGGCAGCAAGATTAAGACAGAAAGATCGGAGAGAGCGATCGCGCTCGGTGACAGACAGGGCTAAACATCCCGTCTACGCGTGCCATACGCGACCTGGTAAGCAAACGGTGGACCAGGTTTTTACACAAAGAAAGAGGTGGCTCGGATCCCAATTGAGAGGGGATGTCAAAAAGGTCACATTCAGAAGGAACCATTGTAGCCGCACCCTCAGACCTGAGAGAATCGAGCTTTCCCGTCAGTCGGCAGCCTTCCCAGCCACGACGTTTAGTGCATCGTGATAATTAATGGGTATTTGAGCTGGTTTACAGGGGTGAATATGTGCTGAGTGCCAGAAGGATGCAGTTCGCAGAATCTCCCTCTTTTTTCTCCCTCCCCTTTCCCTCCTTTCTCTCTCTCTATTTCTACGATACATCAGTAAGCTGGCTGAGCCAGTGAGCCATCTGCCGCTGGGATTGGGCGCTAGTCGCTGACACGGCGTGAGTCTGCCCCTGGACACGCCCCAACATCCCCCGTGTCGGGCAATGGAACGTAATTATTACGTAGTAGGAGGTAGCACTCGTTTAGCTTTTAGAAACTTAGAGCAAAGCACAACATTACTTTGTCGACTTGGTGACTATAATGTATTTGAGCTAATGTTTCGGTGGGTTGCAAAGCACCATTCTTCCGTAGGTAATAACAGATATCACATATTGAAGGCTTCGTGCAACATGTTTTGAAGACGCTCTCCCAGTCAGAACGTGTTTTTTAAAGAATCGTGTGGCTGAATGAATGAATTAAGCGGATGAGCTAGTGTTTTACAGTTAATAGTCCGAGAAGCCTTATGAGGAAAAACAATTGTAGGTATTAGAAAGTCACTTGAATGCATCAGTTTACTTTGATGGGCCGAAGATCGTGTTAACAATTTTGAATAAAATTCATCTTCCTGGTCATCCTACCAACAAGTGGCTGCAGATTTTCGATAGAGAAACGTGCATACGATTTATTAGCAGAGCTTTTAAAACGCAATGTCACAGAAACGAGGCGATGTTGTTAGTGGTTATCAAAGCCCACTAATTAGGTGCCCAGCGTTTTCAAGACAGAGCACCCGTATTTTTGGGTCAGAGTTTGGGACCGAGCACACCGGATGATCAGTTTAGTTAGGGATGCCCTGAATAACGTTTACTGCGTTTACCTAGCCTACATCATCAAGTTATCGCGACACGACAACGATAGTTGCAATGATGTTTAAAATAAGACGGAAGATAGGTTCACCCGTTAGCTTAGCTACTGATTACCCAACGCGTCCTTGCGCGGTGGATAGTGGTATGAGCCTCATCTAAGGCTGTCTGAGAAATGAACGGGATCCTGGATTAGATAAACAAACGTTCGCGGATCAGGAACGAGAGCATTTCTAGGGTTTGATCGGCTGAAGTCTTCCATGCCCACTGCCTTGAAGAATACATAAAGCTTGATGACGGTACCGTAACGCGCCATGAGGCGCTACCGCGGCCTTCTGGTTAGTTCTAGAGTCAAAACATTAGGAGAAAGCTTCAGCCAAATACTTCAGGGGGCGGCTATGGATAAAATTAATGAGGAGATACAGGCCTGGATGTCTGCTGTCCTGAAGTCCGAACCACCGACTCCAGCTCGCGAGACATTAAGATCGGTTCGCTCTACCTCACAACACCCAAGGCGACTCTTCTGGTAGACAGGGTGTTGTAAAATCACCTCATCGCAAGAAGCAAGTAACTGGTAGGATTATGTATGACTCAAGTGTCTATTTAATAACCATGCGTACGCACCAACAGCTTCTGCCACCAAGTGCGACAAAAAAAATATCTGCGAAATTGGTTCAAAGAACCCGTTGTGCCGTGAAGGGTATTTGAGTAAACGAACTGATAGAACCCTATTCAAACAGGCAAATTATTGACCAATTTAAGATAAGCCCTCGATGCGACAATGAGGTGAGAATGTTGGAATTGGCCGACCAGAATGCCACTAACATCTGCTTACAGCAAGACAAACATTTATCGAACTGGTATTCAACCGGCAGATCGATTACATTCTACTGCTTTCAAGGTTTCGTAGCTAGTCTTGCGATAGCAAATCGAGGTGTGCTTCTGAAATAACGAAAAATATAGGTGTCAGATACTGCTCTAGTTCGCGCACGGCTAAAAGTTCAGCCCACATCTGCAACAAAATGCACACATGCAAGCAACTTTGATGTCGTAAAACTACGACAACTGAGCTCGTAAGAGGCTGCGAGAACAGTAATCTGGTCTCACATTGCGACCTGAGTTGTAGGAGAGAACGATGATAAATCATCATCATTCCAACTCCGAGAGAGCCCGAGACAGAGACAATTAGAGGATAGGGCTAAAACACAGCAGTAAACGGAAAGTATCAGGGAGTTTACAGTTGTCTGTCTAGACACTTTAGACTAGGTCTCATAGACGAGTCCCTTGAAGAAATCTGCCTCCATGAATTCAAATCCCAAGTGGATGGATGGTCTTAGGCATTTATTTAAGATAGCAGGGTAGGAGGGCTGGGCCGCAAACTAAGGAAGATAGTTCTGGTTGACAATTAGTAAAAAGTTAGAAGTAGTTTCGTGCATTTTGCGTGCGTATTTTTTGAATCAATTTGCAACAGACGGTCACATCAGACCACAATTATAAGGACCAACCCTATAAACGCTTCCAGACTTCTATGGCGACTCACGGCATACAACAAATCATAATCAGTCCACTACCTCAGCGACATACTAACTGACAATCGTAACTCGTGCACTTCAACGAAAAATGAAGGCAACACATTTTTACGCGAGAAAGTGTACGCAAAATCCTCTTCACAGGAGCGCTGCTTGCAGCAAAGTCTACAGGAGAACACTGTAGGTCTTTTTCCTTCGATAGGATGAAGTGTATAAGAACAACCCCAAAAAGACCCGAATGCAGGGGAAGCCGTTGCAGCAACACCTACGCACAAGTTACAACCAAAACACAGTTCGCTAACCACCTTTCTAAGACAGCGTTAACCCGATTCACTGGTGATGAGTGACAGGTAAACAGCTCTATTTGATAGACAGAAGATGCTGAGAACTGTTTACCCTGAAATTCTGCTCTCTATAGCTTACGCATTTTACTCAGTTAAGTGGACCTCGAAGTTCTAAAAACCTCTTGTGCGTGGTTTTTTCCAACTTTTTATCTGGAAGTCGCGGTGACGGTGGAGGACACAAGAAAATCAACAAAGAGAGGAGGAATGTGAAGAGTCCTCGCAGACTTAAAAAAGTGGCTGTGGGCAGTGACGCCCACATCGTGCTCCACAGACAAGGACACCGTTTCATTGACTTGAGTGTGAAGTAGTTTAGACTTTGTCAGAATTTCGCGGCATCTACCAATTTTTCTCTTTCCCACTCAACTTCTTCCGATGTCAAGACAAAGTCAACACTATCGGAGGTGGGAACGAGCGGGGTGGCTGACAAAGTTGAAGGGCCCGTCTACATGTGCCACGCGCCACCTGGTTATAAATACAGATGAGAACGGATCAGATCGCACACCGGTAGGGATGCCTAGTATGGCCTCCTAAGAAAGACATAAGGATGGGAACCGCTCAACCCAATTTAAAAATAGGTGGGCTTACGATAAATTTCAGGAAGGGTAAATATACCCAGGTCTTTTTGACACTAAGATATGACTAAACTGTCACTTTAGTCTTAACCCTAGCCCTACAGTTAAAATGACAAAACTTTAACTCTTAGCTTAATCATGACCTGACCCCAACTCTGACCTTAACCTCAAACTTAGCAATAACCTTCAGACTAAACATAATTTCCTTGGAATTTAGCGAAAAACCACATGTATTGTGGGATGTTCCTTTGTCTGTGTCCTGTTTAGGCGGCCATACAAGGCATCCCTACCCTCGCACACCAGTAACAGTGTCAAAAAGGCCACATTGAGCAAAAGTCATCACTGCCTGACCCTCAGTCTTTAGACAGATCGATTTATCGCATCAGTTGGGAGCATTCCACCCTTGACTCTTAACTAGTCTTGATAGATTTAAGCGCATCATATCTCCTATTATTAAGAATGAGCTGACTGGCCGTGGGGGTGGAATTCTAGATGTCGGCCTCACTCCCTCTCTTCCCCCTTCGGTGCGCCGGTCGAATGACCGAAGTCACTGGGCGCAGTGACTGACACGGCGAGAAGGCCTATACCAAGAGCGCCACACGCATTTATGGGCTCGCACGGATTCGGCACGGTCCGACGAACGCGTATCGTAAGCTAACTTGACCTCAAAATTTGGTTCAGAGCATTTTCAGCACAGCTTAGTTGCTTGAACAATCACTTTGTCTGGCAGGTTTGGAAGTACAGTCTAGAGGAACACTGTATTTGTAGAGGTAGTTACGAGTACACCGAGTGCCAAATTTCTCGGCACTCGGTGGCTTAGGCGAGGTGAAAACTCATAATGCGGTCGTTACGGGACATCCATCTATACCGATGATTAAAAATAAACGCAAGCTGCTGGAAAGTAGTAAGATGAAGCAGGTTGGAACAAGGGGACGAATATAGTAAAAAAAACTCAAAGGTTACTTACGCCTCAGTAGCAGAGAGCTTTTCAACCAGAACATTGATTTCGTCAGCACGTCGCTTCTCTTCCTCATCGGAGAGCGCCTTGTGTTGGTTTTGCAGCGCGCTCGTTAGTACTGCCTCCGCCTCAAGAACCTCCGATAGGGGCCCGTCACCTGACGCCTATAGAGGTGGGACGGAGGAACATTTTAGTGGTGTCGTGAACTTAAAGTGAGCAAAGGCAAAGGACGGAAGGCATATCTATTTGGTCTGGCGGAGGCCAGCCGAAAACCTTATGTGGCCTCAAGAAAAGGCAGAACGAATAAGTTTCTTTAGCGATCCGTGAATGTATAGCAACGAATGTAACTCTAACGTACTGCCTATTAGTTGGGGATTTTGGAAGACCTGAATAATACATTTGAACCACTTGTGAAAAACTTAGTGGCCTCGGTGGGATTTGAGCCCACGCCAGTAAGAGGAAGAACTTAGTACAGCCAACGCTCTATTCAACTTAGCTACGAGGCCCCTACAGGGAGCTAAGTGTGATTAAACTCATGGCTCCCGGACGGGGGCCTCGTAGCTCAGTTGGTTATATATATATATATATATATATATATATATATATATATATATATATATATCCACTTATGAATGGATTCACAATGAGCCATTGGCTTCCCGAAGCAAAAAAGCTTCGTATTTATGGTAGGGGGTCACGAACAGGCAAGTACTTGCCAGGCCGAAGTCGGCGAAGCTATAATAGCGGAGAGGGCTGACAGAGTTTTATTGGTGACTTGATGCACAACTGTTTCAGGTTTATTTTCCTGCATTTAGGCGAGCATAACTCGGACCACCAGCCGTGCTCGGAAACACAAATATGTGTGCACACAAAAGGCAACTTTAGACCGACAGTTTGCGCTCGAGTTCTAAGCCCGAAATATTCTTCCTGGGCGCTCGAGCTTGGCGTGATAAATGTTTGATGGGCGACCTCACTATTATTACAGAGACAGTGATTGTTGCCATTAATTAACAGAACGAAAATATCTTGCAAGGCCGTGGTGTAGACATCTCTGCTGCAAAACGTGCAATCTGGATAAATTTCATAAAGACGGCAAGGAAACTTAGCGTGCAGAAGTCGCAGAACGCATGCAGCTGTCTGTAAGAATATGTTGGAGGCAGATGAAGGGAGAATAAAGATTTAGGAAACACCGAAAATGAATGTGGAGGAGCTATGCCAAGAGGAGACGCGGATGAGATAAAGGACTTCACTAAAGTAGTCCAAGATTTTGTCAAATAGTCTACCGACTTGCTCATTGCAGATACACTTCAAGGGTAAATATATTGTCTCTGGGTCTATGGAGATAAGATACTTAACTTGCGAGCGCACGCACTTTGGTTGCTGTCGAGCCAAGCCTTCTCGCCTCGGTCACTGGCAGTTATACACACTGCGTGCTCTGGCTTGCTGCCAACCTGTGCGTGAAAACATCTCAGTCAGAGAACCAACTGGCCTTTCCCAAATGCAATTCTCCAGTGAGAACGCGTATCATTGACGGAAAAAATTGCTTACGCGTATGCGGTTGTTCGACTTGACAGAAAATAGGATGCAGAGAGAGAAAGAGAGAGAGAGAGAGAGAGAGAGAGAGAGAGAGAGAGAGAGAGAGAGAGAGAGAGAGAGAGAGAGAGAGAGAGAGAGAGTATGCCCTAAGGGAGGCGAATAGTTTAGGCGCATGTAGAAATTAAGGCTGATTGGTCCCAGCAACGACAAAAACCGCGGTTTCAGCTCCAGCTGGGGAAAATTTGCGACAGAACGTAATAACCCGTGGTCGTTTTCATCCCTCGCCACACAAAAGATGACAGAGAGGACCAACTCATTAGTTCAGATGTAGGCGGATAGGAGTTTACAATGAAAGCAAAACTGGAGAAGCGTTGATTGCTTGAAGAATGGATATAATTAAGAAAATCAGCCATCAAAAACTGCGTTTTGTCCGTCAAGCGCAATAGGACCTTCGGCTGCAGTACCAAATACAGAGTATTTGATGGGCAGCGTTAGTATCTGCCGGAGGGGTCAACAGCTGTTGGGCTAAACAGACCTGCGTACCAGAAGGAGAAGAAGAAGAGACCATCACTGGAACATGGTGTTTGTTGGTCTGACGTTTCGGATTCTGTCTGGAATCCATCATCAGAGACAGTTGCAGACTTGCGTAGGCATCACGGCGTTCAACCTCCCACAAAGGTTTCCTTTTTTACTGTAATATGGGTGCCGATGGCGGTAGTGTTAAAGCAGATAGGTCCAATTATTAGACAGGGAGGGCATCGATTCTGCTTTGTTGATGCCTTAGATGCCCATTTCTGAGGGAACAAATGATATCAAAAACGACCGCGTAATGCCTAAACTGCGGCAGTGCAAACGCCTTTCACGCAAATTTCCCGAGAAATACTAACTGGGTGATTTTGCGGCGTATTTTGGTGAAACAGCGTCTTAAAATTCCACCTGTGACAGATCTAAACGTACCAAGGGCACACTGATGGCTGTTCTCCTTCACTATAAATTAAAGGTTTAGAATTATAAAATAAAATTTCTCCCTTAACGTGCAAAATGAAGACTAACGAAAGAGTTTCGCACAAAACATATTCTCGAGGTCCCCTGAAAAAGTGAGTGAAGCCGAGGCAGGAGTTGGAGCCCGCGCATCACAGCACACGGAAGGGACATCGAGGAGCTTGGAGGACCACGGTTTCAAGAGCAGGCACAGACCGCGACCACTCCAGACTGACTGATCATCAGACAGTCACTCTCGCTTACGGGTGACATACACGCGCCGGTCCCTAGTGCCACATAAATAGGACGTCATTCACTTGGATCTCACATCGATGAGATTCCATGAAAGCACGTCAAGTAGTTAATGCTACCAATCCGAAGAATAAGGAAGGTACATTGCCCGTACGATTGTAGCCCGTCAAGCGAAGACCTTACGGGGCATCATAATAGCAAAAAGTGTGCCAGATTTATGAAGGAGGGGAAGAATTATGCAGGATCGACCTCATCCCCCACTTCTCTCTCCCAAATAATGTGTCCGATTAGAGCCAAATGTAAATGAGGTCCAACACAGTGGACGTTGCATAAAACTGACATGCGTCTAGCATATGACACACAGATGCTTGACAATGTCTGGCGCAGAAAAAACGCCTTTATGTAGACCGAACGCTTAAATTCGCTGCTACCTAGCTCCCCGAAAAAAGTCGTTAGCAGAAATTGTTATTCTAGAAGTCCAGCACTCGATGTGTACCCCTCTCCTGGAGGCTGGTAATTCAAGTGCGCACTAATTACAAGAACACGACGGCGACTACTCGGCTATAAGGTGGAAGCAGTAAGACAAATTCATCCAATGAAAAGCGAAGCTTGCCTCGGCCAAATACGTTACACGGCTTAATTTTTCGATGTAAGAACAAAAAGCAGATGCATTGGAATTACTGCCCATTAGCCCAATCTTCATGAACGAAAATGTAACAATCTTTTCCTGATATTTGATCCCACGAACAGGACTGTGAGATTCTCAACAAATGCGGCAGTTTACAAAATGAAATAGTTAGCATCACGTTAAGGGATCACCTAGACGAAGTAAGCAATCGAGTACAACTCAGTGTCAGTCCATCAGTGCTTAAATCGCGAAAGTTCCTGGCCATTTCTTTCAATCGACGAAGACTGCAACGTACAGAGAGCCAAAAAACGCAGGCAAAACGATTATGATCAATTTAAACGAAAATTTACCCGCTTCAGTAAGGTCTTTTCCGTGCGCAATAGGTCTCCTTGTAGGGCCAAAATTGTCTTCTGAAGATTCTTGATTTCTGCGTCCTTTGACTCTACCAACTGAAAGGCCTCGGGCTGAAAAGAGGAAAGTAGGAGACAGGAATGGATAGGAAATAAACCCGAGATAATGTTGCGTTTTCTTCGATAAAGTTCTGAGCCTAACAGTGAAAGACTCTATGTATTTTTGGTTCGGTCGTCGAGGCACGCGCACCAGTTTATGCTAATAGAAGTGAAGAGGCGAGTTTCAGGAAGGAGTTGCGAAGAAGACACAATCACTGGAACGAGAACTTTATAAGCCAGACGTTTCGGATTCACACTCGGATCCATCACCAGAGACAGAGTCTGACTGTCTATGATCAGGGATTCGAAACCTCGGGCTTATAAAGCTCTTGTTCCAGTAATCATGCCTTCTTATTCGTCACAGTCAACACTGTCCATCTTCCAGCTAATGTGCATTTAAGACTAAAACGTCATCGAAAAACAGCAGGCTAGTATAAGTACAAAACCGAATTTGGTAGTTTGTAAACTCTACAGAAATTACCTAATAAATGCTGAGTAGAGTCTACTGGCCAAGACTGGTCTGGTTGAGGCCTGAGTTTTAACTTACCACCAGAAGCGAATGCTACCAACTTCAGCACGATGATTGCAAAGCGCTCATGCCTGCAAATTTGGCAGAAAGCTAGATAATGTTGTGGGCATAAAAGTTTGGCGGACAGCCATGGAGGCAAAAGCTAAAAGCGCAGATGTTCTGAAGTAGTCGCCAGAGTGAGGGCTGACACAGACGGGTCCGGTGCGCATGTAGGTAAGGCTCAGGATCAAATCTTTGGCAGTCGCGTGACACAGAAGATAGGAGAAAAATATGTCCAGGCATTCAGTTAATACCTATGGAAGATGATTATTCTGAAAGATTTGAGGGCAAACCTGGAAGTAAAACATACATACAGTACCGAAAAATTCAGGGACAAAACAGATCCTACCTTATAGAACACGCACGGTTGGCCCCTGTATTGATATAGGTGGCCTGACGCCAAATTCCGGGACGCCTTCGCTCGCGTCCAAACGTTTACCCTAAACATACCAGTAAACCTAATGCCCCACTGTAACCCCAAAAAAAATACAACACCAAATATCTTAAATCTAACCCTTCCTATTACATGATGTGGACTTATAAGCGCGCCCTAGCAAATAAAAATAGTCAATCTTTCCTGACGCCTGACAGGAGCCCTAGAAAAAGCGGTATTTTGATAAGAGATACGACCAGGCAGAAAAGAGGAAGGAATTACATAAAACCAGCCAAATTAGGATTTGGGGAAGGAGCAGCGATTTACCGGACGCAAATCGACAGCTCACAGGACAAGAAAAAGGCGCAAGAATAGCAAGACGTTAGTTTAAATGAAAAAAACCTTTGCCAAAGCAATCCTCGTCAAACTGAAACTTGATTTTTCAGTCCCTGTAAATTCGAAGATGTGGAAGTTTATATTTTCAGAACAAAATAGAAGCTCTTACCTTTACTAAACTTATGACTCCTAAGTGTGCGCAATTAGATGTCCTTAAGCTCAGTAATAACACCTAGGACAACCTTTTGATTTAGTACAACCGAAAGCTTTAAACGTGTAAAAATAAACTAGAACCCCGGAGCGGTCGATCATACTTCTGCCAATTTAACTCTCAAAAGTAAGGTAAGATGTTGTTTGTGCAGGTTGCCTTCGGCTAATACGCAATTTATAAAGGGAACTAGTAATGCGTTAGTCACTTGGGAAATATTTTTATTTTTCCCTGACCATCCTGTAGCACATTTATAGTTATAGAATGGAACCTAGAATAAAACAAAGGTAACAATGAATAGGAAAAGAGGTTTTTTGTCTGTTGTTAGAAAGGTGTTTTACTTTCTCCTTGAATATACTTTACATATAGATGAAGGGAGTAAGCGTTACTCCGCGAAATGACCCAGAAAAGCTGTTTAAATAGATGGTTTTGACAGATTTGGATAATTCACTTGACCCACTTGGGCAAAAACTGGGCGGCTTCGATTGGATTCGAACTCACGAAAATGGAGGCAAGTTGCCAGCCCAGCCTGCTGCAAGGTATGGAATCCACCAATCCTGATAAAGTAAGCTGACTGCCAGAGCAGGATTTCTCAAGCGACCAGTCTAGAATTCACTACTTACTTGCTTATGCAATAGGCCTGGGCAGATTTTAATAATTCAGTAGACCTACTTGCGAAAGCTCGGTGGCCTAAATGGGATTCGAAGCAAGGACAGCAAATGCACAGCTTTAGTACAGACAAAGGCTCTAGTAACTTGAGCTACGAGCCGTGAGTTTAAGCACACAAAGGTCAAGTTACCCGCACAACCTAATGCAAAGTATTGATTTCCCTACTTCTGAGACAAATAGCTGACGGCCCGGGCAGAACTTCTTAAACACGAACATGCTAGTCGAAGGGCTTCTTTGTGGATTTCTACCTTCCGCAAGGATTAATTATCCAAATCAAGAACTAATACTGTTAGTTCGTGGGTATAACTACGTTATTCGTAGAGTTGTAATAACCAAAAACGACAGAAATCGCCTTCGCGAACAATCGATTTGTTTTTTTATTTATTCAATGAATTAGGTACTTGACCGTTACTTGGCCGTTTGGACACTTCTGTTATTTCTTAACAAGCTGTTAATCCTACTTCTTTGGTGTCCTCATTTAAATGAACTTGGCTTGTTTCGAATTTGGCGTTTTGGTTGTTTAAAATTTTGACCAGAATTTTTCGCTAAACTAAGCACATTTCACGACTTCAGGCACTTACTGTAATACATAGTGTAGAACTGCTTGTGACATGTCAAGTAACTCAGGCTTACCTCTCCTTGAGAAGGTCAGAAAGCTGGGTTTCAAGGATTGCTTAGATGGTGCGGTATAGTGCATATCGGAATCTCCAGCAGAAACGACCAACGCTTGACATCTCGTCATCCTGGTGCAACGGTCAGTAAAGCGAGGGCCACACCAGTGCAAAATTCCAATAAGCACATAAGACTGGAACAAGCCTGAAACGACTGCTATCTCGGGATCCTCTGCATAGGATAGCTAGGGACTTTTCCAAAGGACGCCTCAAAATGCTCCTATCTAAAAGTGATCCTAGTCGCTAGAGGTAGCAGCTCGCCTGCCGTAATCGAAGACGGTCATCTTCGGTAGCATGTGGTGGGATTTGGCTGGTAAAGCGCTTAGGCGATTGGGTGCTGACTCCTGGGCTCTCCTGTCCTGCCCCGGCCCATCCCTTCTCTGAGCGCACACGTGTGCGTATGCGCTCAATGTTGGATGGTGGGTGCGACAGCAGCGGCCGATTGGGTGGGCAGGCAGGCAGGCTCAGTGAATCGTAGTTAAGTTGCGTACGTTCATGGGTATGATAGTACAAACCAGTGTGTCTTTGAGAACACCAATAACTCGCCTGATGACTAGTACAACACCGTCCTGCGAGTTTGAAGAACATAAAGTCACATACGCACAGAGAGCGAAAGGGAGAGAGAGCTGAGGGCATGGCACACGAAATCGACCAACTTGGCAGACAGAGAGGTGTGCACAACTACGAACAGAAGGAAAGAATCTCACCTTCTCGGGTCATATTTCGGGGCACGCCTAATTGCATTTGAACTGACGACGTAGAGTCGAGCAAAGTAAAAGTCAGGCTCTCAAAGAGAAATTGCCTATATGACGAACGAAAAATCTGGCTCCAGACAAGAGCTTGCAAACAGCACATGTTTCATATTTGATGTCGAAATACAAAAGCTGAAAGGATTCCCGGGATAGGCTAGTGCTTTACTCCAACAAGAACTGAACCTAGAGAGCCTTCTGATATGGGTGAAATGGACGGAGACCAGGCGAGGCAATAGTCAAGAAATTAATATCTTGACAGTAGAAGGCGAAAACACTTTATAGGACTCCTTTTAATGGTAGCAAACTATTTGCGCCCTCATCCATTCTCTTTGGGTAGAAATGCGCGAAGGACCATTGCAGGAGGACCCCACGAGTACTAATCAAGACTTCATAAGCAACCGGCCTCTTTCGTGTAGCGCTGAAGTGCCTGTTGTGCATCATCTTCAGAATTAAAAAAATTCCGTATGAGAATGAGGCGGAAAAGCTTCATTCTACAATTCGTTAAGTAATCGCGGAGGCTATGCTGACGAGTCAGCATTTCGTGTTCGACAGACAGACCAGTCGCATCACACCTGATGCCGCACGCGCCTCGCCTTCGCTCTTGTGTGCCAAAACCGCCCTTGACTCACCACACACCTAATATAGTGCAATGTTTTTCTTTCGTGAAACAGGAGGTGACCTTACTGTCAGCAGTTTCGATAAACCAGCCACCTTAACCACCCCAAATTTTCGAACCTGATATGATGGCGGTTTTCGAGGGACCCCTGAGAAATTGGCGGCGTTGGTCGACAAATGAGTGACAGTAAGCGTCGCTGAAGCTAGCGTGATCAGTAAGGCCGTCGGCCTACGCTTAGAGGCAGCCGCCTGGAACAGTTAAGAAGCCGCACTTCCTAGCAAGGAATTGAGCCTCAGTTGCTACAATAGAGGGCGAGGCTCTTCGGCTATTTCTTTAACTTCTATGAGAGTATACAAGAAATTTTGACGCCACATCTGCCTGCATCATTGAAAATTCGCCTAGCCGCTTCAGGAGAGGTCGCTAATTTCCCACTTTTACATCCCCGTTTTCGAGGTAGGAGACGGTTGCTGCGGAAGGAAACAACTGTAGGACTCGCCACATATTGTAGGGATCCAGATCACCCACCCCAAAATCCTTTCGCCGAACTTTATGAGCTAGAGCAGTGTGAACAACAGCATCATAGTGACGGGCACAGCAAGGAAGAGAGTCATAGTTGAGAAGCGTTCGAAAGTACAAGGGAACAGTGGAAAGGCCGTGTTCGGTTTATTTGCTACCAGTAGCCGGTGATACTTCAACTCAAAAGGTTGAACCAGAATTTAACAGGTTATAGAGCACCTAAGGTCAACGCTCCAGCAATCCCAGCCACCGAGATCATAGACTGATAGGATTTGTGATTATAGTAATGACGGGCGGTGGTCGCAAATGATTTAGAAATAGCTATCTAGTGTCAACGACTTTCTCGGTAAAACTTCTCCCTTTCTGATGCCAATCGCTACGGAAACGCGTGCAAGGATCGTAGGCCTTCATTTTCAAGGTCAAGCGGAATAGCCCACCTTGCTATCGGGATGGACCGGCCAACGTGAAGGGTGACATGCAGGGCACAATCAACAGCCACTTAAAAGCACACAAAAGCTTCACATCTATCTTGATCCAAAGGGGGCGAAAAAACCTACCGAAGTTAGAAACTTGGGGAAGTGCAGTTTCTATTTCCTACCGCTCGGAGGGATTCGAGACCTATCAAAATTGCAACTCTCGAACATATATTTATCAGCACGTCTGTCTACCATAAATTGCTGCAAAGAAAACTATCCGCACCTGATCAGACTTCTCGAATAAAATGAAAGCAATACTAATAAATAATGCCGGTAAAGACGAGGAACCCCAGGTGGTGTACCATCCGAGGGTCGAACCCGTGACCTAC
Organism: Schistocephalus solidus; assembly: GCA_017591395.1. Taxonomy (NCBI): domain Eukaryota; kingdom Metazoa; phylum Platyhelminthes; class Cestoda; order Diphyllobothriidea; family Diphyllobothriidae; genus Schistocephalus; species Schistocephalus solidus. The sequence continues at coordinate 23,917 of WEDG01000242.1, read as the reverse complement.
TGATCAGAAGTTCAACGCTCTAATCATTGGGCCACGAGCTCCTTGTCTCACCATTTTACAACGGGAATATTGACATCTGTTGAAGAACGCTCACCGATCGCTAACGGAACTCACTTGTTCCGCTCTGCCATGATGGCCATAATGACAGCCCCTGGTCTCTTATGCACTCAAAGCCACTTTCCGGTTATATAAATCACAGGACATTGAGGAACTTCCAGCCGAACCGGGAACGGAGGCTATTAAAACCACTTAATAATTCCTTTTACTTATAGATAAAATGAAGTGCTAACCACCAGCGAAAAGGTTCTGACTGGCACGCGACTAGCAGCAATTTACCAATCAGTGCGAAGGCAGTGTCAATTAGCGTATTTTCGTGTACAGTAAGAGCGTTGGTTGGCGTGATCGAAAAAGAACACTTCCCACATATGGGTTCGAGGTAATAACCAGCGTAAGGTCTCGAAGGCAAAGGTTGGCACACAAATAACGTCCAAAACGCACGGGCAGACAGAAGAAGATGTGGTGATGTAAAAATGTATATGTAAGAAAGTGCGCTTGTCTATGAGAGCTGTGTGAGCGTATTCGGGCAGAAACTGTGTTAGGAGGCAGGGTCACGAAAATTAAAGAAGCACAGGTTGATAAGTCAGTTAGAAGGGAGTTCTGGCAAGCTGGAAAAGCAAAGCATACAGGGGTCACCTGCGGAAGAGACGAGTCGCCCAATTACCACCCTGCAAAATCATAACAATGAAGTCTTATGACTAGGTAAGCCGGTGGTGTTTCACTCTAATGTCACAGCCCTCAGTAATCGAGCATGCTAAATAACAGAGAGGATGCAAGTGCCAGGGCACAATAGTAAGCGGAAGCAATAAAGAGCGAGGTCTAGTAGGACGCCGTTTACTGAGCTGTAACACAAAGCTGTTTTAAGGGAAGAAGGGCTGAGCAATAAGAAGTCAAAAAATTACGAGGGCAGGTAGATGGGCTAAGGACTAAAAGAAAGGGGGAGACGAAATGATGACAAATTGAAGGAATCCCACTTGTTAAAAAATTGACTGGAGTCGTGCTGCTTTGGCCAGTAGGAAATTAGTCAGTAAGAGTCAGTGACAACTTTCGCTTCCATAATTTAGGATAATGCCGGCATTATATCGTTTTCGATGAACGCTCTTTCGAGGTGACCATCGCTCAGCCCTTGAATTTGACCGTTTAGAAACAGCAGACTGTCTCCTACTGCCTCTTTGCGAGTGAAATGTATGGCTGAGGGTACTTGATGAAGTATTCCGGTCAATGCTTCATTTTACTAAATTGTAAGGAGGCGATTAGAGGCGATCAGTTGGGCATCCGCCGCTATGTGCACCGTTGGGAGGCTATACGCGTGTGCAATACCGAGATCACTAAGGGTCATCGACATGGACTCACTGTAAATTATGACTTTCACACGAGATAGCTCAGTAAACTTTCCCTGACGGCTGCGGCTTGGTTTTTCGTCGCGTCTCCGGCGAGAGGTGTAGCACACCCCTCCCCCTGTCACTTAAAATTTTATTCGCTTTATTAACGTAGTCAATTTTGTGCATAACAGGGGCAAAACTTTTGTCAGCCGGTAAAAAAAACAATACTGGGATCAGACGTAAGAGCTCGTAATCCATGTATTTTTCACCGTGACCTATGGGTATGACTGGCTGATGACGGCTAATAAGCCGAAATGGCCATCCGGTCTCCACTTGTCTTTGTCGGTTCCATTCCACTATGCACCGTCGCTAGCGAGCCCGCCTGCGGGGAGCCTGCTGAGCTCCAGGGCACAACGGAACATGCATGTTCCTTAAGCGATCGGTGAGCCCCAAACTATCATATATATATATATATATATATATATATATATATATATATATATATATATATATATATATATATATATATATATTAAGACGTTCTTAAAATATAGAACCACGAATTATAATTTAGCCCTCGCATCATCGGACCAGTCACAAGTAGGCCTCTCCAAGCATTTACTACGAAGGTGTACGTGGGGACTGACTATGACTGGGGTACTGCCAGTTGGACCCCTTGACGTAGCATTTATGACACAGTCATGCATGCCACAACCAACCCAACGGCTGTGGAGGCTTGGTAAATGCGACGGGAAAAAAGTTTGTATGTGGTACGCGTAAAAAGGTTGTTTAACTTTTTCAGCTACTGCACCCGAACCAACTTCCGGCCGTCTCGATATTGTCTTGTCATCTGAGAGCAACGGGTAAGGAAGAGAGAATGCGATAAACACCACGCAAGTCGGCTTCACTATAAACTAAATGACGAGCAAGTCATCTGTGCTGCGCCCACTCTGCGGGGTACGCGGTGAGCATCGTCGCTCGTGATGGGAAAATGGTAATTTACGAAGGACCTTGGATAAATACTGCAGTCGAACGAAAGGTGTATGTAGTTTACTCCCGTTGTCGTCCTAAAAATTATTTTCCAGTTGTGCTGCTTTTCCAGTTGTACTTTTAATTTTAACCCATAAAACAAAGTAAAAAAAGTAACTAAGAAGAGGGACGAAAAAATGGCAATTTGGAGCAGGCCCAATTGTTAAAAGAATTGACTAAAGTCGTGGTGTTCTGGTCAGTAGGAAACTAGTCGGTAAATGTCAGTGACACATTTGCAGCGATAAGGTTAACTAGTTACAATAAATAGTCAGACTTCCTTAAAACAAACTAAAGGTGTCAATCGGAAGGGACAGACTCTGTTCATCGGGAAAATGGACAATAGGGAGGGCAGAACCGAAAACGTTTGCTAGTGGAGGGACCGTGGACAAAAGGGACTCTCTTCGCGGACTGCCAAAATAAATGAAGTCTGCACTTTACTGCAAATGCGCTAAAGGGATGGAGAGCTTCTCCCCTGCAATCTTTGCACTCCCCTGCATTTTGCACTGCATTTTGCACTTTACTGCAAAGGGGCTAAAGGAATGGAGAGCTTCTCCCCTGCAATCATTCCCTTATTTTTGTGTCAAAATGCACGCCTGAAAAAGTGTGACTAAGTGGTAGTCCTGTCTTCCGAGTGTTCTTTTGAACCATCGACTGTTAGGCTGTACTGCTAGACTTGATGTTTTCTGTAGGTCATTTATGCAGATTCACTCCTCTACTGAGTTCCTATTTAAATTCCATGAGATTGTGAAAAGGGGCATGCCACCCGTTTATATTAGTAATGAAAAAGGCCGAGGTCGCAAATAAAACGGAATTTAACGACGCCACCAAAATGCGCAATCAATCCTTCAGCTCTGACAAGATTTAAAAATTCAAACACTGGAAATGAACCTTTACTGAGTGACAGCCAATTTCCTAACTCACTTTTAGGATTAAATGCGTGGGAAAAATCCAATGGACGGCTAATTTACCGCAATTTTAGTGGCCGGACTGACGGTTGATAAATCTGAAGACTGGTTGACACCGCTGATTACATAAAATGCAAACACCCTCACCGCTCAATCCCTCTGCCAGAGTGACCTCGCTAATTTTGGAAAACTGAAATGTCTATTCAACTGTTCAATGACCAATTACCAGAACGGAGAACAGCTACGGTCAGAAGTGTAACGGCTTGTTGCAATGTGCACGTCGCCGCACTCAGTGAGATCCGCTCTTAGAATACCGACAACTTAATGAGATTGGTACGGAGCGGTCACCCCAGGGAAGAATGCTCTAATAGAGTAGCGGCGTCACCAGAAACTGCCTCAACAAGAAGTTGACCTCGGTAACCCACGAAATCAACGACCGTCTAATCTTAATGGGAGACTCACCACGAGGAGAAACTTGTCAGTCAGGCAACGACGACGTCAGGGAAGATATCAACGAAGATCTGCCTTCCTTCGCATTTGTGCCAAAGGCAGACTTAAACGTCTGCGGAGGCACATACTACGCTGCCCACGACGGAGCACTTAGTCAATATGGGGTCTACCGCGTCAATGGTAGTGTTCTCCTTTTGCAGATGACTTGGGCCGGACAAACCTCTTCACAAGCGCTACCACTTGTCAGTCCCTGATTTCAAAAATGCGCCTATTTGCCACCATGCGCCAAACCGGACTGTTAAAACTAGAGAGCGGAGCTTAACCACAGCTGACTCACTGGCTACATCATAGTCCAGCTGGACCCGGGTTTAAATTTCAGGCCATTGCGACCTGTGCATAGAGAATGGTCAGCTGACGAAGGCCCGAGATGGCCATTTCGGCCACACCTGCTTCCGTATAAACCATCCCTCTAGAAGAACATTTGCGGGTACAAGGAGTGGGGTTGACTGTAATTTGACCAAGTTTTTCAATCAAAAACGTGCGCATGTGCGTACTGGGTACTGCATGTTTGGTTATAGATGATAAATAGGTAAATGCTTGCTCGCACGTATCAGAGCAGATCTACGCAGTTACTGCTGCAAGTCGAGCTAAATCCACGGGATTCAAATATAACACTTATCCCGTTCTCGCGTTGCAATAGTACAACTAGACTGTAACTATCTCTTAGGTATTTTGAGACCTTAGAAGCAAAAAACTAGAGTCTGAAAAAACTGAAACACAGCCTCACAACGAGATTCATCAAACACCATCCAAAGTAATGCAAAATCCAACTGATTGACAAAAAAATAATTCGCTTTGCGCCTTTTGCATCAGCACGGACACCTTACGTGTAGGTAGCGATTCTAAAAAGAACAACAATGCTTTCAGAAACCGTTTGGCTCTGTTGACAGATTGCCATTTCTTTTAAATACAATTAGGATTACAGCAGTATAAGAATTCTTGCAGAGCATCGCTTTAAAAGGCCCACTGCCAACCTAGTTCCAGACCACCTCCTTTAATGCATTCTTTTTTCACAATAAATACAAACTTTGGGACATGGTTTGAAAAAAAAGATATTACAGACGGCGTCAATTCCGGCAGCTGGACCAGAACAAAGAAGGTCAGGGTACTGAAAGACAGGCAAAGGGTATGACCAAAACGTACATCCATCTGTTTCTGAAGAGCCTGTAGTTTCTCCTCGAGGGCATTGGCGCGCGCGATCGCCTCTTGGACCCTGGTATCAGTTTCAACCTCACTACTGCCAGTGACGGTGTCACCAGCGGGACCTACAACGGGCTGCGAAGCCGAACCCTCCCTAAGGGCGTCGGCCGGCAGCGAAGACCGAAACCTCTGCAGTTCCTCCTCCATGCGTTCATTCGTTTCCTTTGCTGCTGCCAAGGCCTCTTCGAGCTCGAAGATGCGCTCATCTGTATCAGCCTTTTGAGCCTCGAGAGTGGCCTTGTCGATATTTTCCTCCTCCAGTCGAAACTGAAGCTCCTCGGTCTTCCTGGAATGGAGGTCAAAAAGATGTGTAGGGTGAAAGAGTGGACGATAATCGTAAAACAGGGAAATAACGGACCAATAGAGGACAAAAGGCATGATGGGTGTGCTACAGCCGATAAAGAAAACTGTTTTACAGAAACTGTGAAAAGACAACGCCCCTTTTCACAATCAGTCGTCAGTTTTTCGAAAACAAAGACTTAATACATGAAAATGCACGACATTACAGTTTGAGCGTGCCTATTTCAATCGAACAAGGTCAGTTATATGAAAAAACTATGCCGACAGCTTAAATTTTAACTCGGATCGGCAAATATATTCGGATAGTATTCTGTTTAGTTTGACGTAGAGTTGGTGGTTTAGTGAACAAGATAAGAAACCTCACATAGATCACGAAAGCGCTATGAGATTTCAATTTACTTACTCTAAAACAATCCACTATGAAAAAATTCCAGACACTATCTTTAACAACTGAATCAGGTAGGTATCCTATTTTGAGGCAAGTGAGCAAAAATCACGGTTGACTCAGCAGGCAGAAGGATTATAAGCTCCTCCGCTCAGCCAATTCACAACAAGTACAGAATTTCAGGAGTAAATATATTTTCTATATAGTAATTAACAGCCTAAATGGTACATGGTGACTGCCACGGGGTACATTTGCAGTTGCCCAGCGTTTTGGGCGCATCTTGGTAGAGGTTTCCTACACGCTCTTGCCTATGTTCAGATAACTCGGAGTCTTCTTCTCAGCAAAAATTGTGCAAGCGGTTAGAAAGACCAAAGATATAAAATCTAAAACTCAATATCTACTGAGTGATTCGAAGTCATTATTTGTAAATATCAATATCGATAGTAATTAATTGTGGTTTCCAACCAGCAAAGTGAAAGGAGTGACGTTCATTGGGGAAAAACTTTAATTAAGCATAGTAATTTCGGTTGTTCAACCTCAAGGACTGGCGAGTCGAACGCGCAGCCAGTACTACAGACTATGCGGATGTGTGTGCCATCGGAGTTGCCGCGTTAAAAGCCACTGCCGACACCAGAGTTGTGGGATGCTTAATAATTCTGGCTGAATCATCACCCAAGCTTGGCTATGAAGTTTGCCCCTGATTTCGACCTCCGCGACGCATCAGCACGAACCGGGAAGTACCACGCTAAGCAAAACTCCCCCATGAATTTTGTCATTATTCAGATGGACGATAAGATTCATGCAAGTCATACATAGCTCAGCGTGTTAGTTAGTAAGGTGAGCTTCGGACGGCCAGACCTCTAGCCATGCGGTTATCAGTTCAGGCAAGAATCTGGACCTGAAAGCATTAGAGCTCGTGATTAGCACCGGTGGATTGGGTTCAAATTTTCACACTCGATCCAAGTTTTGGATCGCTACGGTGTATGTGTGAGGGGTGTAGGGGAACTAGTTAGGGGAAGCACCACAGATAGCATTTGGTCGCTCCATGTCTCGTACAGGCGGTGAATGCTCCTGTGGCCGACTCTAACTGTTGCCCATCTCTCACCTATGGCTACTCGAAGTTGGGTTTCCTCCCAGCGGCCACATCCCGGGCAACAGTCACGACTGCCGGGCTAAACCAAGTGAGGGTCTACGATTTTGTGTGCCTTCACACCCGGTATGTCTGATTCCCGAACTTCCCATCTCCACCCTCTCAAAAAGTACTACTAAGGGGGCGACAGCAACCCCGTAGTCGGCCCCAGGTTAACTCGGGTCACTCTCCCATTAAAACAAAATCGTGACCCTAAGTCCGAGTAGCTCTATTTAGGGACAGCGAAATTTGCCTCCTTGCGGAGGAATGGGATAGAAAAGGTGCCTTAAACAAATGCTGAGTCTCACGTCTTCTGCAGCCGGCCACGGCTCGCAGATCGCAAAATACGCAGTCGTAAAACTCAAACAAACAAGAATACCCACCGTCCCCATCCTCCACGCCATACCCTCCAGGCTGCTCGGGTAAGTCCGCTCACACTAGCAGCCTGGAATGTTCGTCCCCCTTTAGACAATCCTAGGAGCAACCGGCCGGAACGGAGGACGGCACTAGTCGGTCGGGAACTGGCACGCTACAAGGTGGATATTGCTGATCTCAGCCAGATCCGATTCTCTGAACAGGGTCAGCTGGAGGAGGTGGGTGCTGGCTACACGTTCTTCTGGAGCGGCCGACCAAAGGCAGAGCGACGTGACGCTGGTGTCGCCTTTGCCATCATACAACTGACCGGCTCGGACTGTGGTCTGATTGTGGGGTGGGGAGAGAGTGAGGTCGACAGCTCAGGGCATTTTCCTCCCTATAAACAAGCTGAAGCGCTTGAAACTATCACGGGTCGCTAATAGCCGTGGCTTGGAAGGTTGCCAATTGACGGGATAACTCGGACCGCGTGATCAACCCAGTGTGTGCTTTGCTGGAGTGGTTGACTGGTGGACTGAGATTGAGGCTGCAATTGCTCCTTTTTAATATGGCCTTTATGGCACTTCCACTCCGTGGGATCCAGGCCAGGTGTGGTGGTATGCCCATGAGCGGCTCCAGCCGCACCAGCCACCTGCGCCTTTTCCCGCCTCTGGTCTTCTTGACTCTGTCATGACACCGGGCTCAGGTGGGGGAGTGGAACAGAGAATGAGGTAGCTGCAGCGGAAGGCTACTATCGTTTAAAACTAATCCACGCGCAAGTCATCGTCCCTGTACCACCCTTCTGTGGAGTATAAAGTGGATATCGTAGGACTGCTACGGTCAAACTGTCGTGTGTGTGTTGTCATGCATCCTCGTCTGTAGCTGTTAACTCCTTCCTTCAAAGTATTTTACACTTCACAAGAACATTGAGGAGGAATTATAATTTTGCCAGACAGATCCTTAATAAACTAATTCCAACAAATGTTACCTCTTGTACTATAAATCTTGCCTGTCTGAAAAGGCGCTGGAGGATTTCAATCAGGTTCGTTTATATCGTAATTCGTGAGATTTTAAGGTTCAACGAGAGGGCCATGGGGTATAAATCAAATGGACGACGCCATCTAGCATGAAGTGGCTATTCAAAAAGTTATGCAGTAAAATTGTGGAGATTGGGTGACACTGGTAGAGAAGGGTGTTTTCTTTCTGAACTCGATAATATTTTGATTATGAGGGATTTAATCGTCTTCAATGATAGCGGCTATTGTTCGCTTCAATGTGAAAAAATCTGCTACAGTCACTTTCGTGAGCTGGACTCTTTCTCTACGGCGAACACTTACGACCTCAACTACAAGAACCACTTCCGAAAATTGGAGGATCTTGTCGACCCAATTAAAGGCTGGTCCCGTAAACACTGCCTCTAGAAAGCTGCCAGCGTATATTTAAAAGCACAAGGCAGATGGCCAAAACGCGTCTAAGATCCAATCGTCCTCCGTTAATGACCTGTAATATTCAGTCTGAGTTTTCGCATCTAATTCAGCCTGTCTCTCATCCATAAACAAACACAACGGTAGCGGATTGACCGAGCAAAGGCGCGACAAATGCAAATCGTTGCGAGGAAAAGAACCGCGATGGGTCTAAGGACATCGCCGATTTCGCCCAGTCTGTCAGTTTCACGGAAAGTGCGGCGGGATACTTAGCATTGCAGCCTTTTCAATTCGACAGCCATCAATTGCAGAGAGTGCATCCTTGTAGTTCAAAGATATAGTTTAGTAATATATTCATTGGTCGAAACTGCTTACATGCCCCCAGCCGACAGTACACGGGAACAGGAGCACCTCCTCCCTTGTGGCTTTGCGCTAAATTCCAGGAAGTGTAAATACTTCCGTGTCCCAACCCAAAAAGCAATCCTAACCAAAACCTTAACCCCAAAGCTAATCTTCACCTTAACCCTAACCTAAATTTTCCTGGATTTTGGCGCAAAGCCGCCTGCATTATGGCGGCTCCTCTTCCCATCTGCCACCGGAGGACCCCTGTGCGGCTGCGGAAGGGGCTCGAGAGGGAGCCCCCAGAAGGCAGAAGGGGTGAGTGAGTCCCGCAACCGATCGGTGAAGCGTACACCAAGCACTGCCAATATTCCTGATCGACACCGGAAAGACAAAGAGCCCGTGGCTCAAATTTTAGAATTTTAGACTTTTAATCAACAGGTAGCGCGTTAGAGCCTCAGGTGGGGCACCAAATGAGGTTGGTTATGGCTAGTCGATGACAACTAACAAGCCAGAAATGGCATTCCAGTCACCCTTGTCGTTGTCGGCAATGTGCATCTGCCTATAATACTAGCCGCTGCGCAGCTGTTGACAGAGCTCGATAGTTAGCCCCAATGTAGAACGGGCGAGCGAGTTACGTAACTGATCGATGAAACGTTCATTAACCAATATAAATAGAAGTAACCCCTACCCATTCATTTTTACCGCGTTGATCAACAAACCAGCTGAGACCTACATATTTGAAGACAACGTAGCAGGGTTCGGCCATTAAGTATCCTAGTTCAAATGAAGAAGAAGGTTGTTCGTTCACTGGAATCATGGCTTTATTCATCTGAGCTTTCGAAATCTTACTGGAGTCCATCGTCAGAGATAAAACAGCAACATAAACGAGTAACATTTATGGGGGGGGGGGGTGGGCAGGGGCAAATCAGACACCAGTGGCGCCAGTCCGGAGGTGACTACGCAGAGCCATGTATGCCGGCGCCAGATCGATAAATCGATTGACCGATGAGAACTCAGTCATCAGCCGATACCTATGTGTTCGCCCCCGAAGGACCCAACCAGAACCAACCCCTACGGTATGGCATGCGATGCCATACACCAAGGAAGTGTCAGAAGCGATCGAGCGCATTGTTGCGGGACTTGGTGTCGGAATTGCACAACGACCCAAAGCTACCACGCGCACAGGAGATCATCGCTTCGGCTTCGACCAACAGTTCGACCGTTGATTTCGACGAGGTTCAACGTATGCTCCACACCAGGTGGTGCAGGGACGGTGACTTGCGCGTGAATTAGTTTTAAGTGATAGTAGCCTTGCGCTGCAGCTACCGCACTCTCTCCTCCTCCCCCGCCTGAGCTCGGTGTCAAGAAGATCGGAGATGGGAGAGGGCGCAGGTGGCTGGCGCGGCCGGGTCCCCTAAGTCCTAGCCACCCCTAGGCATGCCACCACACCTTCCATGTTCGGCATTTATTAGCAGAGCGCAACCCGAATAACGCATGCCGTGCCCTGATGTGGCCCCCGTTTTGGTCCAAAGCATCTACCACGTGGCCCGTATAGGGGCACACACGAGCATAAACTTGCTGTGAGACGAGGTGGCGGTTTATCGCAAGTGGCTGCCCACACCTACGAAACGGGTCAATAGTTTAACTTCGCAGCCACGAAGATAATCGCCCACGCCAAATGCAAGACAAGCCGAGAATTGATTGAAGCCTGGGCCTCCGATGAGAACTCGGTCAATCGATTTATCGATCTGGCGCCGGCATACAGGGCTCTGCGTAGTCACCTCCAAACTGGAGCCACTGGTTTCTGATTGGTCCCTGCCCCCTATAAATGCTTCTCGTTTATGTTGCTGTTTTATCTCTGATGATGGACTCCAGTAAGAGTTCGAAATCTCAGACGAATAAAGCCATGATTACGGTGAACGAAGAACCTTCTTCTTCTTCTTCACTTACACACACCTGGAATGCGGACATTCGCTCCTAGTTCAAATGCCTAATTTACAATGCCGGACATAGTGACCCGAAAAAAGAGTTAGTGAGGCATCCACGTCGAGTGGGGGACCTAATATCTCAAAGTTGAGAATGTTGAGACCCAAAAATCAAACAGTATTGGGGCAGTATTAAGACCAAATCATAAATAAAGATGTTTAAATGGCACAAAATCGAGCGTTAGGATTCACCACAGGGGCTCAGAATGCACAGTAAAGAATTCTGAAGGCAAGTCAATAACGCAGACACGGTAGACTGCTGATAACCAGGAGAGAATTCGAGTGCTCTAAGTCCTGTGAATACATGACCAGTTGATTCACGCACAACTATGAAGCTGCCTTGACTTTACCTAGTCCCTTCATCAAGCCCATTCGAGAACCACCCAAAAAGGACGAAGGTTAGAACCGGTTAAGGTATAGGCCGTTCTAGTCTAAGGCAAAACACAGGTGTTCGAGGGGACATGGAGCAGGGGAACCTCTGGTTGTCGTGAGTTGGGCTCTAGTTCGCAAGGCGTCGAAAGAAGCCTTATCGGATGGCGGGTAGTATGTTTCAAGTATTCGACTTTGAACTGCAATCCATTTTCAGGTATCTGATGCTCCATATCGACGCCCAACCATGCCAGAATACTTCACCATTGCAGGGTTCGGGACTATTCATTAGTCAGATCTAATAACTTGTTCGTTGTGTAGAAAACCTTCGATAAGAGCTGTTTTATTATCCACCACGTGCGGTTGCTCTGGTTAGTCCCTACTTGTGCCAACAGGCCGACCTCTTCATCCTGGGATTCCTGGAATTCCGTTATACTCCTTTTTGGACATCCATAAGCCTCGTACGAGGTAATTCAAGAGCATGCTCGGACCCATTTTAGGTTGCCGGTTTTGATGTCGCGCACCAATCTGTCATGCGCACAGATACGGAACTCGAAATTAACTAGGATGTAGGCTATCTGATCGACAACAAGTTCGTTGTTGAAATTTCAGGCTAAACTATGCTTGCGGCGATGCTAAACACGCGCATTGGCGGTAAGCAACTGCTTTTGGCCAGCTAAGCGCAATATACTTATACCATCGTTACAACATGAGCCAAGTTCAAAGTGGGCAATAGTGCATATTCGCTTGGCTTTCCCAGCAAATGCGAGCACCAACAGAGACCTGTTTGTTCCCAAAAATCGAGTTTAAAGAGTCATAAAAATTATGAAGAGGCAGATCCCCTGCAGCCCAAAAACGTATAAAGGATTGACATTGATCAATTATTTCATATAAGCCTTCTATGGTTGAAAGCAGCGATGTTATGATTTATGCGTAGCCTTTTTCGTGAGAGAAAGTGTCATCGACAGAGGAATTAGGTAGAAAAAACTGATTACTTGGCTTCCTCATGAACACGCAGCTTCAGCTTGTTGTTCTCCTCAGCCATTTGATTCACAGTCATCTGGAGTTGGTCGATTTGTGCTGTGAGTTGACTAATCAAAGAACGCTGACTAACGACTTCGGTTTCCACCTGATGAAAGCAAAAAGAAAGGAAAACGCTAGCGTGATACTCCCGAGTACAAAGTAGAGCTATTTTCGTAATAGGCCAACGAAATGTATCCCTAGACGCACATACGCAGTCTACTGCTGATTAAGGACTGCTCAAATCAAAATAAGCATAGCCATGAACCGCTGTCACTTGGCGTTAAGCTCATAACCGAATGTCATACTTAATACCATACATTCAGTCTCAATCCCTTAAGAGAGAGAGAATCTTGAGAACGCAAAGGCTAGTTATATTATTGGAATCGGCAGGGCACGAATCTGGTCAGCAAAGTTGAGAATGTTATGTACCCCATTTGGCTGTGTTCCACGGCGGCTTTAGGTGTAAAATGCGCCATGAAGTAGACAGGAGTAAATTCTGTTACCATTACAGTTGAGGAAGTTGCTTCTTACAAATATTTTTATCATTACAACTACCGTCCCTAATAACGCCACTGGTACTAGCAAACCTATCAAAAATTCTACATACAAAATTACTACAAGAAACACCACTACTTCAGTTAGTGCACCTAAAAAGGCAAACAACATTACACCTACATATAGTAGTACATCTTAACCAACTACCAAGATACCTAAAAATAATTACTGCAGCTTGTACTACTACTACTACCACTACTTCTACTACTACAACTACTACTACTACTACCACCACCACTACTACTACTGCTGCTGCTACTACTACTACTACTACTGCTACTGCTGCAGCTACTACTGCTACTACTACTATTGCTACTACTGCTACTACTACTAGCACTACTACTACTACTACTACCGCTACTACTACTACTGCTACTACTACTACTACTGTTAATGCTACTATTATTGCCGGTCTCACTGAGACATTAACGAATTTACCAAATTGTTGCAAATATGTTGACAAGGATAAATCTCACAAGATGCCAAGGATGTGATCACTGTTCGTTTGTATAAATACAAGCCGGCAGACCTGTGAAACCTGTCCGGCAATCCCCTCCCATTGTTGCTGGTAAAATCTTCGCACCAGTAATACTTGATTGCGTGAACCTGCACCTACAGCAAAGAATTCCTCTCTGGAGTCAATGTGTATCATAAAAAAATCCGGAACTGCTGAAGAATCTGCGCAGTCAGGCAGATGCTGGAACTGTGTCGAAAAAATGGGCATCAACCTCCGCACCACTGTTTATTTAACCATGGCTTTTCTCCCCCACTGTATGAACCGTTGCAAGCAAAGTAGCTACAAACGACACTTCAGCGATATAACGAAATTTCCATTGAAGCGCCCCTAAATTAGACAGAAGACCCGAGGAATGCCCGCCTACCTACTAGGACTAGCACTGATACCACTTATAGTAACACTACTAAACAATTAGGCTTATTTTGAGACAAAACATTAGTACATCTGGACTGCCACTTTGTGCTCGAAGGCTTACCTGCTCACGTTCCACGGTGATTTTTGCCATTTCTGCGCGTTCCATTTCAAACTCCTGAAGCAGTTGTTCGATATGAGCCTCCTTCTCCCGCACTAGATTCTAGTAAACAGTAATGCAGCATCTAAGAATCATATGAAGAGGATGAACTTGGGGAAAAAACCGGGTACTCGTGGCATGGATAATCGACGTCCTTGCTCCAAGGAAATGGATGCCTATTTGGCAGATGGAAAAAAAAACTTTATTTTCACAGGCCCTTACGGGTTGACCAGCAGAATCGCAGGGAATACCAAGAAAGAGGGAGATACGATGACTGGAACAAGAGCTTTAATTAGCCTGACGTTTCGGATTCTCTCTCCAACCCATAATCATAGACGGTTACGGAACTGGGTAATAGGGAGCACAAGGGGCGTTGTGCTTATAAGCTGTTTCACCCCCCTATTACCCCTTTCTTGCAACTATCTCTAGTGACGGGTTCCAGAGATCGTGATCAAGTCTCCATCTTCACAACTACTTCCTGGAACTCGGTTCTTCGTTTCCGTTAGCTAGAACCAAGGAAATGCTCGAAGGTCAATGCATAATTTGTAGTGCCATCGAGTCAGCTCTCGTCTTTTTTAATGAGTATACACAATTTTTATAACAATACCCGTTTTCTTTTGCCCTACACGAACTTTCTATCCCCTGTTGCGCGCTTGACCGAATCTATTGCGTGATAGACATTCGAAAGTAATTGCGAACTAATGCTCAGGGCTTAGTCTGAAGGTATGTCGAAGGGTGAGATAGGGCAGATGATTAACACAGATTATGGATTTAGAAAGAACATTGGAGACCATGTGCCAGTGGAGAGGACTAGTAAATGATAAGAATGTTTGTCTAAAGGACCATTTTGGACAACACTGATAGGACAGCAACCTCACAGACATTAAATGACGATGACACTATTTCCATCTGAATGGATTTCGGGGAGTCGAAATGACCCCCTTACCACTGTTTCTACCCAGTAGCCTCCCTCGTTGGCCTGGATATTTCGAAAAGGCATCAAAATACAGGAATTTTTGAGGTGTATCGGCTATGGGCCTGCTTATGGACTATTGCACAATATTTTTGTCTTTGCAAAATTGATCTGTCTTTGGTCAGAGGTAATAGTAAGATTCGTGCTGTCAAGCTCATGCGAGAGCAAAATGGGCAAAGCCACCAATGAAGTTGGAAAAGGCCTCCACACACGCCAATGCAAGAACAAAATGGCGACTGAGAGCAAGCAGTTGTGTCAGATTAGGTAGTTGATGAAGGAAAAATTCCTGTTAATATTTACGGGCCTGGAGAAAAGGGTGTCCGTGGCAATACCCGATTGTAAGGCAGGCGACCAGCACTTGTCGATAGAATGGAGGAAACATCCGAATGCGCCAAATTGTCCCCATCTGTCACAAGCTAACATTTTCGGCCCGTTGAGGGCTGAAGTCCAGAAATTTTCTAGCATAACTGAGGATGCGACGGACCCTCGGGAGAACTACCGCAGAGACCTGTGTGATAATGCTTGTAAAACCACTATTGTGATAACTGCAGTCCCATTGGCATACACGTGACAGCATTATCGCGCTTTGTTCAAATGGGTGGGCGGCGGAATATTGGCAAGCCGATGCAAAAATATGTATAATGAAACATTAATTGAGCAGACAGATCTGCGCGCATTATTAGGGCTAAACAAGAAACCGACAGAAAAGCTGGGTACGTAGACGAAGAAAGGATGAAGATAAAAGAACCACAGTTTTTTTCTAGAAATATGTTTCTCTGATTATTGAGATCGCAAAATAGAGGATAAAGATGGTACATAGGAAGCACTCAATTTACGGCCGTTTGCGCGGACATAAAAATAGCAAATGGGAGACAGTGGTATCGGCAAAGCCTACCTCCAAGGCTTGAACGCTAGCTCCTCCATAGGAACGGGTGCCTGGGGCGGCATTGGGCTTCCTCTGTTGCTATATGGTAAGTAAGTCGAAGGCGTCAGAGGATAAGTAAAATGGAAAACGTGGGGAAAGAGCTTGACCCCGATTAAAGGAAAACGTTAAGCCCGGAAGTGGGCAAAATGACGGTTAAAGACGCGGAAATGAGGAATTGTATCGCCCATTTTTCACTAAGAAATCCTAGGCCCACTGTGGTGTAGCATGTTATAAGCACAAATGGGTAAAATCGGCGAATTCCCATTGAGAGAAAGTGGCCACCGAGAAGGGATAAAAATATGGTTCAAAAACTCACTGTGGTCAGCGGTCGTAAGTGTGGTCGGGAAACGGAACTGAAGTTGGAACTGGCAGATAGCAGGGACTCACGGCTCCCTCTAAAACAAAGCGCGCAAGTTGGTGATACAAGTGCATGAGTTTGTGAATATATCGAAGAGCATTCCAATGCGCAAAAGAAGGAAATGTGTTCACATACATGCGGCCTGCGGACGATCGGAGGAGTCGACTCGATGATTTTCCATTAAGTGGAGTTACTTTTGCGGGTGCGGAAAAGAGACCGTGATTGGGTTTACAGGAGAAGTACCTTTGTAAAGAATTTACGGAGGAGAATGGATAAATCCGCAAATAGAACTGAAACCAAGAACTTTCTGGCCAATTTCACTGATAATGTTACCTTCTGCCAGAAACAGAGCCATCATTTTTGCCTGAGGCTTCATCCAGTTCGACGCCTACCCATTCACCACTGGCGAAGTCAGTAGGTCCAATATAACGAATGACACCCAAACGTCCTCCTGAAACCTGCACGCGATCCCCCAAACGCAAACCTTGTGGAATGGTTGGCGAATCCACGTTATCGCTCGACCGCCGCTGACCAGCAGCGGAAACTGCGCCCGGGGTATTGGGAGCGAGCCCCTGGAAACAATGCGGAATTTAAACGCATAAAACGGATGACTAGCGGGGGTGGCAGAGGAATGAGATTTGAAGATACAGGCAGTGAGACAGTACAATATGGCTTACAGGACTTCTGGTAGATTGCTGCATGGCCAATTCCGCTATCGGTCGAAGGAGATTGCGCCGCGTAAACAGGCCATACTGTGGTTCACAGTCGAAATACCTAATTCCATCTACTGTTCCATCGTTTTTACCATTAGGAGCATTTAGACGGACGCCTATGTAAGAGAAAAATACTGCGAAAATGCACGAACACAAGGATTAATTCAGAAGTATAGGATGCCTTTTTAGAGAAAGTACATAGAATCAACAACACTTTTAGTCAAACTGAAAAACTTTATTGCTTGGTGTTCAGCCTTTAGGATAATATAGCATGTAAAAACCAAATGAAGAGAGGAAAACGGAAGTCTACAGGAGTGCCTCCACATCAGAAGTTCTCTGCGTTATTTACTTAGAGTAGCATCGTTTTGGCGTGAGTGGGTGGATGACTTTTCTAAAGTCAGCTACTGAAAACCATCTTATCGTCTCACGTTTCGAGATAGCCTAGCCATCAGGGCCACACTTCAAGAAGTCGGAGACCAAAATGACTTGCGCTTGAAGAATACACGTAATGCATCTACCTAACTCGCTGTTTGTCAAATACTTAGTTTTTTACATGGCAAGACCCAATCAAGACAGCCGAAGGTGAGGTTTCCTAAATGTACATAAGAGGGGTACCATGGATCCCACGTACAGCCAGTGACCGATTTCATGAAATCTCATTCGAAATTCTGAAATATGTTGTGGGTTAGTGAAAATTATTTAAGTGGGGTTGTAATAGCGATCAGCGTATGACATGATCCCATGATATTAAGGATACGTTAGGATGCCGGCTTTTAAATGCATGCTTTTGGTCGCCTGAAAAATCACATTCGATAGAAAGTGCCTATTTAAATAGCATGAACTTGTCCCATTTATCTCAATGTCCTTAGCGGCTCAAATCAATTGATAGAAAACGTAGGCAGAAATATTCTTCCCTGCGCTCAGTTGGCAGTAATAAGTGTTATTCAAATTTAATACTCGAAGAAGGGCTATGTTTTGATTTTAACAATGGTTAATTATGATATATTTAAAGACCACCTGATGTTCATTTAAATCACATCGCATCTGTTCGTTAATTAGTGCACCTTATAAAGCATGCAACATAACCCACACGCAGGGCAAAATTTGATGTGCTATATGATATCTTTTCAATAACGCAGAGGAATGTATTCTATCTCTACACGAAAAGCGTACAGCTTATAGACTGAAAAGTTTGAGCGCAAATGTAACGGCATATTAGGCTCAAAATGATCCGGGAATTATAAAACTTGTTTTAAAACCTGAATACACTCTTTCTTCGAGGAAAAAATTGAAGAAGATACTATTTGCTATCAAATTAGTACCAAAAATGAAAACTACTCCAAAAAACTTGCATTCCCAAAGCTGGCATGCTGGAATATCAAGGGATTATGCCACATGCGGATCGATTTCACAACACTACCTAAGCATTTTTTCCTAATCGAAAACTAATTTCAGAATTTTGTTTAATATTTCATTGAATTGGTCACTGCCCACATGCGGGAGAGCCATAAATGTCACATTAACATGGCACCACTACAGACTGACTCTATGGCACATAAACAGTTATCCCGAAAAATTGCAATTCTCCAAGAAAGAGCTGAAGGTGGGAAGGTTTCGTTGAGTTTCCACTTATGCAACTACTTTGTTCCTGATACTGCATTACACTATGGGACATGTTTCAGCTGCTCAGTGCGTCCGCATAGCTTTGAATGTTTTGCCTCGTACAACTGTAGTTAGCAAGTGACGTTTAACAATCGACCTAAATTATTTAGTGGAATAGTAGACCTACACCTATAGATCAGGCAGGACGGTTGGTTTTGTATGTTATATCTCATAAATATCCGCAACTACCGACACTTTTCTGGGGTTCCAGACCAGCTAAACTAGCATAGACGTTAACCGAAATGATTTTACTAAATTCTAAAGTATTGGCATTCGGCCAATACAACTCAAAAGTCAAAGCAAGCAAACGGGTGGATATTCAAATGCAAACGTAATCAGCCACCAATTATGCAATTGCGTTACGAAAGTTTACATTTCATTAACATGGCACGGTTCACGTCAAACAATTCCAAAGCATGGTGCCCTTTGCCCAAGAAGATTTATACACGGCTTAAAACAAGTAATGATTGCACAAGATTACACGCCTCTTTGAAAAAGGTTTCCTAAATCAATGTCAACACACTTTCCCAAAAACCAAGCATGCTTAAAGACCTGACCAAAATTATAGTTAGAAAGGGAAATACCGGAGTTTTTTTGGTATTTCTGTAAAATAAAGATAAGTATTGACCAATTATTCAAGGGAAATATTTGTAAGGAGGTCTACACGTTTGTAGTATCTGGATTAGCGGGACACTAGTTATGGGAATTTCAGTCCAAATGGGCGGAACTGAAAAGGAATGCTATAGGACAGATGAATCACTAGGCTATAAAATCTACCGGACATATCCTCAGCTTGATCAAGGATACACGGATTGTAGCAAGAACTTGCAACTGTCAAGCATTAAGGCAGAAGCTCGACTAAAAGTTAGCTTGTTGTCCATCATAGTTAAATAAATCAACCAGTAGATCCCTGCCGAAATTCTGCCCGATTCCCACTGATTGCTACGTTAACAATGCAAGTGACGAGGCTTTTTATTCTAACTGACCCCTATTATTATTGGGGAGTATTGCCACCATGATGTGTGGAAAGTTTTACTTGTGGCTTATTCGCCATAGTCAGACAGCCATGTCCTGCCTTCATACAGAGAATACCAGGGACCTTAACTCGGTTTCGACGGCAGTTAGACATGCATTGTGAGGAGGGGATGAATAAAATCCACCACTAGTGCAGTATTCGTGAAATTTCTGGTACTAGAAATCACACTTAACCCGATATGTCTAAGCACTACGATGCCGTCAAATGTGCAAAACCAAAAAGTAAGCCAGAGCAGTTTCTTTGGGACCCGGAGTCAATAGCGTCTTTGAGTTGTTAGGCAGTCAATTTGGGTTATCCGACGACAGGAAACTTGGATTTTTGAAGAAGATAACTTGATTAAATAGCGCACTTGTGATTTAGTTTCGCCATACATTCGCACGATCGTGACAACTTTACAAAAATGGCGAAATTCCTTTAAGAGTGGGAGGAAAAATGTACTTTTTGGCAAAATTGGACCAAATTGATAACGTTTTATGAGTTCGATGCATGGTTTTTTTCAGGCGAATTTTCGGTTATCGTGCAAAATTCCTCGAAGTAATTCGCCAGCAAAAAACGGTCAACTGGACATGTCCTGTATTCCGGTTACTGACTAGAGGACGCCATATTTATTGATGCGTAAGTCAAATTCATATTAATGGACGCAAAATTGTGAAAATTTACTTGATGAATATGCTTACCTATCCATTCCCCAGGAGCAAATTGCGTGGTGCCTATAAAGGCGACAACTCCAATACGATCAGAGTGTTTTCCCACATAGACCTGATCACCAATGGAACATTCGTAAGAGGATGTCTTATCCCCAACCTGCTCACTGTCACCTTAAGGCAAAATTGTTCATAAGCTTAAATTAATTTACTTATAACGGACATCGACCGATGGACCTTATAGGGTACTCAAGAATTCAAGAAGCCCGGCTTTAAGGGCAGGTTTAAAAGTTTGAGTTGTGAGCTAAGATGGCCTAGCATTTATGATTTTTTTAATATAAGTTTAATATATACTGTAAAGCAGACCCTTAATCTAACGCTACAGTTTTTTTATCCTGTTTAAGCGTGGGGTCATTAAACATAAGTTTTGAACATCAGCGTTTGATGCCATTAAAATCGCCGCAAAGATGATAAAAAAGAATGGATGTCCAAGGCAGATCAAGGCTTAACGTGGCTCTGCAGTTCTGGGATCTTTGAATTATGTTGTGCTGTCGGGACAATATACAAACTGTGACAGTGCCTTACCTATCCAACCTCAACGCAATATGGGCCGCTGCTTGCCGCAAATGACAAGAAATTTTGTTTGGAAGACTGCGTCGAAGAAGAGCTTAGGACGATCGATGACTTAATTCTTATGAACGGATATATTTATTTCAATGAATATTTTCGCGAGACCAGTTATAACTCACCACATTTATTGTTGAAAAGAATAGTAGGTTCCTCAAAATCCCCTTTCAAGGGGATGTGGCAAGTGAGCTCCAGGAAAGACGCCATTTCAAAAACCTTCCCATTAGCAAAGGTTCGATTTTTATTCTCAACCAACTCAGTTTCACATGAAGAAGGTAAAAGTATATATTGACAGTTCAGACAACTTCTATGGCATCTTCGGATTTACTTGCTCCTGTTAAGCAGTTTATATTGCTAGCCCGATTCGGTGCCTTTCCAAGCAATAAGGAACACCTTCAGGCATGGATGAGCAAAGGCGAAAATAATAGCGCAAACAGTGCTTTTCTCGCACACATAGTTGATTCCGGGGGTCGTGTGGACACCAACGAATATTTTCGTGTGATGTATAATGTTCCGCCAAACATTTGTACAAGTGATAACGCATCAATTCATTGTTGTTTTCCAGTCTCCGCCCCCGTAAAGCAGGAAATAAAACCTACTTATTTTAACTTCGCTAATGGAAACTAATAATTATGAAACAATTTTACAAGCAGTCTTGATTGGTCAAGCATTTTTTCACATGATGATCCAAGTTTTTTTCACGATACATTGCAAGGCCTCCTCAATTTAATTCCACAGTTACCTTTATATCAAATGCTGCTTCTTCGACGGTACCAAACGTTATTTTTTCAAAATTGGCTAAAAAATTATGAAAGCAGATTAATGATCCATCCATTAGTTCGTTAACGGTCCACTTAAGAATCGCACAAACATTTGAATTAGCTTTAAAAAATGAGGATCACGCGAGATAGGCTGTAGGGAGTCTCTAGCCATTAGCGATGATAATACTTCCAGATCTGTTGATCAAGTGTTCCGCCTCTATTCTTTCGCTAAATCTTTCAAAGTTATTCCGCCCTTAATCGATTGCAATGAGAATTCCATTACAGAGGATTCAGACAAAGCAGAATTGCTAAATTCCTACTTTGCCAAACATTTTACCCTAGAAACCAATCCCATCCCTTTGATCCCCAGACATCTCAAGAGCTGCTCATTAACCCTGATTTCGTTCATACAAATATTAAGAAGCAGATAAGCCAATTCAATTAATCTCACATTTCTTAGTAACTGACAACATCCCAATTTCCCTTATTAAACAGTTAGGTGATTGTGCTACTTTGTTGAGCAAAGTGTAGTCAGTTTTGCTCGAGAATGGTTTCTTTCCTGATTATTGGAAAGCCTCTATTATTATTCCAGTATTTAAATCTGGCTTAAGGTCACATGATCACAAGTATCGTGGTGTTCATAAAACACCTTCTCTTGCTTAAACTCTTTTAATAACTAATTGCCGTACAAATTACAGATTTTTGCATAACCAATCAACTTTTTAGTTATTCCCAGCATGGCTTCTTACCCGATCGCTCTTGTGAAGCATGTCGCCCCTCTTTTCTAAATCAATTAACGTCTCTTCGTACTGATTATCCTTATGTGGTCGTTATATATTTTGATCTTAGCAAGGCCTTAGATTAAGCGCCTCATAGGAGACTTACAGCTAAGTAAGAAGCTTTAGGTCATCGTAGTCCTCTTTTTCGATTTCATAACGTCATATCTTACTAATTGTAAGCAAAAGGTCTCAGTGGGGTCCTCATTTTTAGCTGAGACCCCTTTTGTAAGCAGTGTCCTTCAAGGCACCGTGCTAGGCCCTTTTTTGCTTTACATTAATGATATTTCATCTGCAGTTACACACTCTCAGTTTGATATTTATGCGAACGATTTTAAATGCGTATATTCCTTCTCTAAATCTTCGGTCCAAAGATACTTAGAAGAAATCCATGCGGACTTGCTTGCTCCTTTCGCGTGGATTTCAACATGGCAAATGGAATTCTCACCTTCTTAATTTCGTTAGATGTGCTTTGAGCTTGACAGACTGTCACATTCAGTTATTTTTCAAGGCGCCCCTATGACTGATTGTTCCATCATCAAGGACTTAGGTTTAAACTACAAAAATAATTTAGATCTGTCGCCCCTCGCCGATAGAATTACGACCAAAGCTGCCCAGAATTTGGCTTTATTATGATTTCTATCTTCTTAAAAATAATGTTTGACATCATAAAACCTTTGTCCTTCACATTCTTGCACATTGCTGTCCATTCTTTGGTTTATGGACCGAGTCAAGCTGTTCTAAAATTTAAAAGGTTCAAGTACATTTTACTCGGTAAGTTCTACACGTTCAAATACCTCCTACTCGACCAGGTGCCAGCTAACTAAGCCAACATTTTTTGGGTTCTGAGACTGGAAGCTCGCTTCTCCCTGCTTCACCGCCTTAATACCAATCCAAATATTACCCGAATTACAGCCCTTCCCACGTTTTCCTCCACATCTAAACGCTCTCTGCTCTTTGCTTCCAGGCATTGCTTTCTTTGGAATAACCTACCACTCGATATAAGGTAATCAAATAACCTGCCTATTTTTCAGCGAAAACTGCACACCAATTCAACGAACCTTTGATATCCCTCTTCCTCCACGGGCAGCTTTCTCCATGACCCCGAGAAAGGACCATCGGGAATTTGGAAGACCACCTCCAAATTATGTCTTCAATGCATCGATTTCCCCACGAACTTTGATGTCTTGATAACATAAGCCTCCATTAAGTGATCTCAAAACAAGTATGTTATATTGCGCGCTAGTTTTAAAGCACTTCCGTTTCGAATGCCGATAACCAGAATCAGAATTACAATCTGAATACTGAGCTGCGCAGACCTCAGATTCATCATCGATTCTCTGTTGGTGGTCTGAGTAACAATGAGGTATCGTGGTCCTTCTCTGTCAAATCTAACGTGACCAACATGATCTCTTCGGTCCTTTTTCTTTCGATCCTTAGCATACGGATGATGCCTGCGAAGGTTCCTGCCTAGTCCTTGACGGTTACGCTTAAAGCCGGTCGATGCGCATTGGTATTACCTGTGGTG